>VDFB02271358.1:177977484-178083424 GCA_007258455.2 Sequoia sempervirens
TGGACATTCATAGGCTCGATGCCCTTCTTCACCACACTGGAAACATGTTCCTTTGAAACCACCTCTTCCAGATCCTTGTCCATATCTCCCTTGTCCTCTACCTCTTTGATCACCACTGTTTTGATCACGAGGGTGGTAGAAGTTATCATTCATTTGGCTTCGACTGGTACCCACATTTGAACACTCTTCTTTTCATCAATATTTTAGCTTCCTGAAGGTCTTCCACTGCCCCTTCCACTTTGACCTCCTTGTCCTTTTTTCTTGCCATCAAATATTTTGTTCAACTTCTCTTCCACCTTCAGAGCAAACTGATACACATCCTCAATGGTGGTCATTCTGACTAGGCTTAACTCCTCTTGAATGCTCGGTCATAACCCATTAAGGTATCGGGCTACCTTCTCCTTATTGGCCTCTATGTGGCCCATTCTAATGATTATCTTGTGAAATTCTTTAGTATATTCTTTCACAGATCTACTTCCTTGCTTCAACCCTTGCAATTTCTTCAATAGATCTAACTCGTAGTCCACTGGTATGAACTGCTTCTTCAGTGTCTCTACCATGCGATCCCATCTGGTGATATTTCATTTTCCTCTTCGATTTCTTTCCAATTGGATCTCTTTCCACCAAATACTGGCATGGCCCTTCAACTTCATTTTTGCAAACTTAACCTGATCTAGGTCCTCTATTTTCTCATACTCAAAATATTCTTTTAGTTCATTGATCCAGTCAATCAACTCTTCTGGGTTTAGACTTCTGGAATAACTAGGGACTTCTGCTCTAGGTTTTTTCCCGATCTTCGAAATGGCCCTTATTAGCCGCATTTGGTCTTGATCAATTGCTTCTTCTTCCTCTTCTACATCCAAACCTTCTTCCTCTCCTTCATCCTCACTTTCTTCAATCGGGTTTAACCCTCTTCTCAACTACTCTTGTAAAGCATCAATTTGTCTCTGGAGAGCTACCAGTGCATCTCTTCCACCAACATTTATGCCGCCTCAACCACCTCTGGCACCACCATACCTACCAAGCATCACTCTTGGAGGCATCTTTCTTGACCTCGACCCACAACCATGGTCCTAGTGTGAAGTGCCTCACGATCGGCAATCTATCCACATGCTCAAGAAAACCTTGCTTTGATACCACTTGATGAGGGCGCAACCTGAGACTTAGAAAATAACCCACAAATAAGAGAATAATTTTATTATTCAGAAAATAGAACTTCTTACATGCAGAGGATCTCAAATCCCCAAGTTCTACAACATATGCAAGTTACAGAAAGCTATAGAATCACCCTTTCGCAATATGCGAACTTGTCCCCCAAAAAGTTACCCAAAAATTAGAAACCCACCCATAAATAGAGCTCCTCATTAGTTTGGAGCCAAAACAACATTCAAATTTGAGTTTAGGTGGTTTGGCGCTGAAAAATTACAACTTGAAGTTCAAATTTCAAAAGAATATTTTCAATTGTATCTTCTAGAAAGTGCACCAACTTCTCGGGGCCATAACTTTTGATCCAGGGCTCCGATTCGCAAACCGTTTGAACCGTTGGAAAGGTCTTGAAGTCAATAACGCACTCAAAAATTTTTATGCCAATTTTAGAAAATTTTAGGGCCATTCCAGGAGCTCTAAGTGCCTCAAATCTAACTCAGAAGATTTTTAGGTGCAAATCTGGGCAACTAAAACTGCAATATCTTTCAACCTAGGTATAGAAAATAAAAACCATAAATTGGGAATTTCATTATGACGAAAAGGGTATCCAAAAATGTAAAAACATCAGAAAACTGAGAAACTTAAACTTTAACTATTTTTGGGTGATGCAAGATTGCTCTTACACCACTGGATGCTCTTGCATCACCCATACATTTGGCATGTTTCCCTTGGTCAAGGGAACATCCTCCGTGATTCTTCCATCTCCACTGTTCATCTCTCCAGTTTTAATCTTGACTATTGATTGCTACATCACAAGATGCTTTGGAAATCCTATAAATACCTCTTGCTACAACATTTTACATCACATTTTAGAGTAATATTATTATGCACGAATAGCATTGGAGAAATTGGAGCATTTAGAGTTTAAGCATTTAGCATTGTTTAATAATTAGCAAGTTTGCATTGTATTATCATGTTAGATTTAGAATTATATCTTAGTTTATAGTTACATTTTAGTTATCAATCTTAGCTTGTATAAAACATTTACATCATATAATCTAGCATCATTATCCATTTTCAATATCACCATTATCATTTGCATCATGCAATCTCATGTAGGAACTTAAATTTCTTGCATTATATAACATTTCGTTTCTCGAGTTGTCATTCTAACAATCATAGTACCTACATGAAATTTGAGAGCCAAATATGATTTAATGTGTGATAGGTTGAATGTGAGCGTTAGAAAATGAGCAGCAAGTAAAAGAGTGCAAATAAACACTAAAACAACCTACACCTCAAGATTAGCCTAAGTTGGAAACAACACAAGATAAAAGCAACAAAATAAAACTCTATACCTTGCGTCGAATCGATCCTTTGGTTGGCCTTTCGATCTTTGATGTGTATGCTCCTTGGATGGCACAAGATGCAAGCTAAATAATGTTGTGAGGATGAGTGCAAGTGGATAAAAACATGAAAATGGCAAAGTGTAGGTTGAGAAAAAAAATTGTAAGAGTTTGGCTAGCAAAAATGACCTCCCCAAAATAAGAGAAAAGAGGGGGTATTTATAGGAATTTTAAGAATTCCTAGGGGAAATGGATGGCCAAGATTGAGCCACCAAATATCAAGATGTAGGGCTAAGGTGAGTTGAGAATTCACAAACCCTCACATCTTGACATGTGGCATGTGACATATCCCTAAAAGGTGAAGTGGACATGAGGTGGAAGGAGAAGTACATGACATGGAGGGGGGTACAAAGTACCTTGGGATTGGACAAGATCTCCTCATAAAGGAGGTTCTTGTCCCCATGTGGGTGAGAGGACATGTGAGGAATTAAAAATTCCTCAAATATTATCATGGGGAGATGGGAAAGAATAAAGAATAAGTGAAGGACATGTGGGAAGAAGTGAAGGAATTAAAAATTCATTTTGGGTGCTTTGGGGGATTAAAAGGTGAATTAAAAATTCACATGGGGAAGTGGAGTGCCTTGTCCAAAAGGAGAAAGTCTTTAATAAGGTTGACTTAAGGATACATGCCATAAGTGGGAGGAGGATTAGGTTAGGCTAACCAAATGATTAAGGTTGTGCAAGTACTCAGTTAGATGGACTAATGACTCATTAGAAGCAAGTGGTAGATTATGGAGGATGTGACCCTAATGATGATTAAAGGTGTGCACATGCTAACCCTAGTTAATTAGAAGAAGGTGAAGTAATTAAGATGGATTAGAGACCAACTTGCAAAAGTTGGAGGATGTGACCATGAGAGAGAAAAGATGAATTAAAATGAATTTTAATTCTAAAAGGGGAATATGACTAAATTGAATAAAATGGTAAATTTATTTAATTTAGAGAAGGAAAAGGGGTAAAGTATTTACTGAATTAAATACTTTAGGACCCTTATGTAAGATGCAAGGTATTAATTAAACAAATGGTTTAACTAATATTGACAGAAGGGATGAGCAACTAGATGAATAAGGAGATGCATTTGATCATATAGGAGTGATCAAATTGGATGTTTATATTTTTTCCCTCTTCGAAATACTATTAGAATAATAGGGTTTCAAAGAAAAACAGAATGTAGATGACTCTACAGAGGAAGAGATCAGAAAAATAGATGCCCCAGCATGGGGGAAGGGCGCGTGAGCTGCCCCAAATGGAGGGAATGTAGAGAGGATGCCCCAGTCCAGTGAAGGTAGGCTTAGATCGACAAGTTAGGAGAGAATGGTAGGGGATACCCCCTCGAGAAGGGAGATGGGGGAGGAAAATGGAGCCTCAGTCAACTTCTCAAAAGTATGAACTGGTACGTGTTTTTGGAAAGAGCGCGAAAAAATGAGAAGAATGGCACTTGAACGGAGTCAATCGGACAAACAGTGTGCGAATGATGGCCCCGGGAAGAAATAGGCTGGATGAATTAGTTGGAGGAATTTTTGGTTAAAAAAAAGGAAAAAATACCCTAATGTGAAAAAATGAGGGAAAAGGTGAAAAGGGGATAAAAGGTAATTGTAGAATTACCTTTGGCTCATTGTGACAGCTGGCCAGTGGAGAAGGAGGAGAGGGAGACTAAGAGGCAAGTGAGATCAAACACCATGCCGAAGTACGATAGTGACATCATTCACCGGACCGACGAGAGACGTTTATTTTTCACCCACCGTGTAGTACCACGCCAGATTAGCTCAAAACTTAACTTTACATTTTTGCATCATTTATGCACGTTTTTTGGAAAAACAAAAATATGGGTTTTGTTCGGGGCGTCGGGAATAAAAATAGGTAGAAATTTTTTTTGTTGTGCCGCATTGGATTTCGCACTGGGGAGGGGGAAGACTGGCGGCCGCCACGGTAGACTGCTAGCCGGGGGGGCAAGGGGAGAGGGGAGGGCAACCACCGAGGGGGAAGGATGGGAGGGGAGGTGAAAGTCGAAAAAAAAAATGATGGAGAAAAAAATGAATGAAAATGATGAAAATGTACTGTGTGTATGCAGAAAATAGGGATTTTGCATATTCGAGAGAGACGATAAGAGGTGTTGAGGAGATGCATAGCAAGAATGACCGGGGAGGATCACTAGAGACTAGCGGAGGCTGGATTACTACACATGCTGACATATCCGATGATCAAGGCCCATGGGGCCATGTTGACAGCTTTGATAGAGCGGTGGGATTCGGCAACATCGACCTTTCACCTACCGACAAGGGAGATGACAGTGACACTAGAGGATGTGTGGCAGATTCTGAGGCTCCCGATTAGCGAGTGCTGGTCAGAGGATGAGGAGGTGGATGAGTCCTTGCATATTTTTTTTGGTAGTGACAAGCTACCAGTGCAGCGGGGTCAGTTGGATGTGGATAGGATGGTAGCATGCAGGGTACTGGTACTATCGTTGTACCTAGCCGGGCTAATTAGTGGTATACTACTGCCAGACTAGAGTGGTCAGTTTTTGCACATAATGACAGTTGAGGTGATCCGGCACATCATCAAGGGCTGGGAGGGATAGTTTGCGTGGGGGACGTGCATGTTAACCCAGCTATATCGGGACATGCACATGATTTGTTATAAGAAATAGTTGAGTGTGACACACGTTACATTACTACAGGTGTGGGCGTGGGAGCATATCCGCATTGCCAGGCCGATTATAGTGAGGGTTGGTGAGCATGATGACACGGAACCCATAGCGTGGTGGTGGGGAGCAGAGGCAGGGATGCTACTGCAGTATCGAGAGATGCAGGAGGTAGACGTGTGGAGGAGACAGTTTGATGATGTGCAGGCAGTGGATATAGTGTGGAGGCCATACATGATGCAGCGGTTTAGAGGGTGGTCAAGAGAGGAGGGTTTGTATGGTGGTTATTTCTTTACGTGATGTTACATTATTGGGAGCAGGCCACGAGTAGTGGAGTTGCATCGACCGGATCGGGTGACGAGATAGTTCGGGGTGAGACAGGATATTCCGGCAGGCCGGGTGACATTTGCACAACAGGTACTGGAGCAGCCATGGGGAGACACGCTGAACCTGCACAGCGTATGGAGTGATATTGAGAGACTCATGTTCAGGCCCTATCTGGACAGGTGAGAGGGGCCACAAGACGCAGGGATGACAGAGTGATATGAGGAGTAGTTCAGACAACATCCACCGAAGCGAATTACACCAGCTGTGCCAATAGAGGAGGCACAAGGATTTGGGTCAGAGGATGAGAGGCAATTACGGGTGATTAGGCCGCCCAGACCACCGAGAGGACACAGAGGAGGGAAGAGGGCATAGGAGCAAGTGGTAGGCAGTCGAAGGAGGAGACGGCAGTGGAGGGGTCAGGGAGGATACAGAGCAGAGGGGATAGGGGGTAAGGCTGAGGAGGTGAGCGGGGTTGGGGCTGAGGAGCCGGGAGAGAGGAGGCCGAGAGCCCGAGGAGGAGGGTCACAGGGTATACAGGGCGAGGCTAGTGGGGCTGAAGGGGAGGAGGTGGTGGAGGATGAGGCTAAGGATGGGGCAGAGGATGAGGCTGAGGAGGTGGTGGAGAGGAGGCTGAGGGCCCGAGGGTAGGGTCGATAGAAGAGGAGGTTGAGAGCCCGAGGAGGAGAGTCACAGGGGACACAGGGCGGGGCCAGCGGGGCTGGAGGAGAGGAGGTTGGTCAGGAGACAGCCAGGACTACCAGCGGGAAGGAGGCAGATAGAGCCAGGGAGGAGATATATGGAGACTTAGGAGGGTCAGGAGGGCAGGAGACAACCAGGACTACCAGCGGGCAGGAGGCAGATAGAGCCAGGGAGGAGATATATGGAGACTTAGGAGGGCAGGGAGGGCAGGAGACAGCCAGAGGGGAGGAGGGGGGACATGAGACATTCAGAGCTACAGGAGGACAAGAGGCAGACGGATTCAGAGAGGAGATGGCTAGAGACCTAGGAGGAAAGGGGGGCAGGAGACAGCTGGATGGGAGGAGGCATATGGAGCCGGAGGAGGCATATGGAGCTAGAGGAGGACCACCGCAGCAGGGAGCTCCTGGGGTGATAGATGTGGACGAGATGGAGCTATCAGCTGAGAGCAAGGGGTACCATCCATGGGAGATGGAGGTTGACTCAAATATGCACGATGTAGCACCATTAGCAGTAGCACCACCCACAAGGGAGGATCTGGTTGTAGTATTGAGAGAGACAGTGGAGAGACTACGACGGAGTGAGCAACAAGTATGGGAGGCAGAGGCAGAGTGGATCACAGTAGAGGCAGAGAGGGATGAGTGGCGGGCCCGATTTTCTTAGGGTGAGAGAGACTACATGGAGCTAGTCAAGCTAGTATCAGAACAGGAGCAGAGATTGGTGAGAGAGAGAGATGAGAGCCAGGATGAGACTGTGGACCTATGGGCCAAGATGGAGAGATTGCAGGCAGAGGTGCATAGTCAGATGATGTAGATGGAGGGATTAGGTTTGGTGGGAGAGGGGGCGGCACAGTAGGCTGTCAGTAGGGAGATAGGGGATGTAGAGAGTATGCAGAGAGAGCTATCTGAGCTTAGGGATAGGGTGCGCATAGTGGAGGTAGAGAGAGATGTGGCGCAGGCACAGGTCAAGGTGTTGGAGGCAGGGAGGGATGTGTTACAAGCGCAGGTCCATGTAGCACAGAGCAAGAGGCAGGTAGCCGAGATAGAGGTACAGTCTCTCCATAGAGAGAGGGATATAGTGACATCACATGTATCTAGCTTGCGATGAGAGCGAGATTCGGCTGAGCTGAGATTGCAGGCCTTACAGAGAGACAGAGATGCAGCGATAGCGAGGGGACAGGCTGCATAGAGGGAGAGGGATGTTGCAAAGTCGTGGATGCAGACATTATAGGGCAAGAGGGATGTAGCACGGGCTCAGTTGCAGAGGGGGCTAGTTGAGGGGGGAGGGCCAGGCACAGATGTGCAGGAGCTGCACACACAATTACAGGAATTGCAGGTAGAGAGGGATAGAGGTTCAGAGCAAATACAACAGTTGATACTAGCTCAGGAGGCCTAGGCACGGGAGTAGCGGGCTATCAGTGTAGATCGAGATCGGTATAGGCATGAGCGAAATGTCGCGAGACTGATAGCCAGGCAGAGGGATGAGTTTATGCAACAGGCGAGCTATTAGAGGGGGGTATATGAGCAGGTTGTTCTAGATCCAGCGCAGCGCATGGCACGCTACATCAGTTAGGCTCCACAGCCACCAGGGCCATCCCAGTCATTAGGGACACGCACCAGGGGTTTCAGCGACTACCGGTGGACTCCGTCTCCATATGGCGGTTACCAGGGGACTCCCACCCGTGAGTATTAAGGGACACCCACCCGTGAGTATCAGGGGACTCTAGCACACAGAGGACCAGTACCCGATTCTCCACAGAGATCAGATGTGGGGAGCTCATAGTAGAGTAGACAGGTGCAGGACATTTGTTATTTTTGGTAGATACAGGATGGATGGTTTGTCCATGTTGCCAGAGGGTAGAGATGATCCACACCTCTAGATTTTGTATCTTATTAGGCGATATATGATGGGGATGTATTTTATTATGACATGATGTTTATTGTTTTGATTATACAATGGCCTTTGTTGATATTATGCATGATATTTCTTTTTATGTGGCTATATAGGATGATTCATGATGTGTTTTCATATATATACACATGTTTATATGGATGGATGGTTTATGCTTTCATGATTAAATTTTTATGGATGTACATGTATGTTATTATGATTATGATGATGGATACATAGCTGTTTATGAAAATAGATAATTATGTATGGTTTATGATGTATGGATGCACATGTTTATGATCTATATAAATGTTTCTATGATTTATGATGTATGGATGCACATGTGGATGGTCGATTTGTGCATGTTTATTTGATTTTTGATTTATGGATGTGCATATGGATAGATGATTTATGCATGTTTATTTGATTTTTGATTTATGGATGCACATGTGGATGAACAATTTATGCATGTTTATTTGCTTTCTGATTTATGAATTCACATGTGGATGAACAATTTATGTATGTTTATTCGATTGATGATTTATGGATGCACATATGGATGAATGATTTTGGCATGTTTATTTGCTTTTTGATTTATGAATGCACATGTGGATGAATGATTTATGTATGTTTATTTGATTGATGATTTATGGATGCACATATAGATGGATGATTTATGCATGTTTATTTGATTTATGATTTATGATAATGCACTTAAGTGTCAATAAAGACCGTTATGAGAATGTGGATAGGCGATAGGCATACGAAAGAGTGCATTTGCCAAAAACAACCATTAATATCCTGAGAGGAAGAGGACCTAAGAGGAAAAAGAATGAGAGTACTTGCACAACCGAAATCATAAGCGATGGTCATGATGGAAACGAAGGGTGCATGCAAAGTGGTGAAAATGCAATGAAAATGAGATTTTGCCATCTTTGGAGCATTGATTTTTACTATAGCATAGGGTACCAAGTACCTTGACATGGAAGATCAAGGCGAATGAATACTCTACGCATAAAACAAACACAGCGAACAAGAAGGTTATCTCAACACCCCGATGTCGCAATGACCTCGGTCGAGCCCGGTGTTGAGATAACCACAAACACACAAAGTTGTCCCAGCGTAACAAAAGACCTTAGAGATCTTGGTGGGTCTTTCGAGGGACAACTGAGAAGACAGTAGTCAAAACAAATAATCAAGGTATGCCCCCAAGTCAGCAAGTCAAGGCATGCCATGGTATGGCGGACCAAGGCGACCTTGACAAGTGATGGGAAGGAATCCAAAATGATAAACAAAATTTGAAAACATCAAAAGATCATAATCAAGGCAACAGGTCCTTTTCCATAGGATCAAGGTGATGGATGGGATCGACGAGGTCTTCTAGGAAGGATTCATCCTATTGAGACCAAAGATGGATGCGAAGGTAGGATGATCTAGTTGACGCGGGATGTTACCGAGGGACAAGATCTTGTAACACGAGGGAGTTTTGTTAATTAAGAACCAGTTAGATGTGGGCATACTTGATGATAGAGCACAAAAGACCAACATAACCTACAGACCTAGGGGCTCGAGGGCCTATCATAGATTAGCCTTGCCTATGTGAAAGCGCAGAGCCCTCGTAGTTCCAGAATAGACCATGCATAAAGCGAAAAGGAGACAAATGGTAACTGATGATGACTAACAAATGCCCTGGGGGTGAATCAAATGATCAACCTTGCCTACGTGACAGCACATGGGCAACATAGTTTGACTGACGAACGCGATGGGATGGGACCTAGGTGAAGACTGACACGATGGATGGTCCTACCTAATGACACGATGATGAATGACATAAGCTCAAAGTGGGATACCAAAAAGCTCAGGAATGGGGGATAGACTAGATGGGTCGTCCAATGCTCAATCAATATTTACCAAGCAGCCTGGGATGAGATGGGCGAGGACAATAATGTGGATGACGACATAAAATAACCAGGATGTCAGGTAGATAATGATTAAGCCATCTATGGATGACGCCTGTTACCAGGTTTTCACCATCCATACTTATCCAAGGTGCCACCAAGAGGTGGTTTTCACCATAGGACGGATTTATTTCTTTTGACTATTTTTTTGTTTTTTTCTATTTTTTTGATTTTTCTATTTTTTTGATTTTTGAATTTTTGATTTTTTGATTTTTTTCTATTTTTTTTATTTTTTTGATTTTTTCTATTTTTTTGATTTTTTTGATTTTTTGAAATTTTGACAAGGTGGGGTAACCAAGTAGATTTAGGTGTAGAACTTTTTCAGATACATGATATTGATGGGCTCGTCAAGGGAGTCTCCTTCAAGAGTAGTCAACCTATATGCCTGAGATCCATATTTAGCGGCTATGATATAGGGCCCCAACCAATTTGCCTCAAATTTTCCTTTCTTGTCTTGATCTTGTTGAGTACGTTGGTTATCTTTAAGGACAAGCTCACCCACCTGGAATTGTCGAGGATGAACCTTCTTGTTGTAACTACACTTGAGGTGATTTTGGTATGCTTGCAAATGATCATAGGCCTTTATTCTTCATTCATCTAGTAACTCTAGCTATGCAAGCCGCGCAACACGAACATCCTCTTCACTGATAAGGTTCTTCAGAGAGATTCTCAATGATGGAAGTTCAACTTTGATTGGAAAGATGGCCTTAGCACCATACACTAAAGAGTAGGGGTGGCACCCGTCGGGGTGTGGATAGATGTACGATATGCCCAGAGGGCAGGATGAATATGGAGGTGCCAATCTCATCTAGTGTTATTGACAACCTTTTTGAGAATACAGATGAGGGTTTTGTTGGTCACTTCTGCCTGACCATTAGCCTGGGGGTAATAAGGCGTTGACCAACGGTGCTGGATATGGAAGGTGTCACAGAGGTGCTTCATGGCTTGGTTTTTAAAGGGCTTTTCGTTGTCGGAGAGGATGGTGGACGGGATACCATATCTGCAAAGAATATGGTAAATGATGAATTTGGAAATCTGAGTACCGGTGATCTGTGAAAGAGGCATCGCTTCCACCCACTTGGTGAAGTACTCAGTGGCGGTAATTATGAATGTATGGTCGTCGGATGATGGTGGGTGGATCTTGCCAATCAAGTCAAAACCCCATTGAGAAAACAACCATGGTGCCAAGAGGGGCTAAAGATCTTGTGCTGGGGCGTGGATTAAATCTACATGTTGTTGGCATAGAAGACACTTCTTCACAAACTCGCAAGCATCGTATTCCAATGTAGGCCAATAATATCCAGCTCATAGGATTCTCTTGGCCAGAGCCATACCATTTGAATGTGCTCCACAAACACTGCCATGTACCTCTATTAGTGTAGCATGGGCTTCAGTCTCATTCAGACATCTGAGGAGGATTCCATCATACCCGCGATGATAAAACATATCACCGACAATGACGTATTGAGAAGAGCGATGAATGAAGGATTTGCATTGATTTCCTGTAAGATTTGGGGGTATAATGTTATCGTGGAGGTAGGTATAGATGTCTTGGTACCATGGGGAGGTGGGACCCACAATATCGCACACCATGTCAGTTTCAGGGATGTCATATGCTGAGATTAAAGGTTGTTCTACAAGAAACTCACCTTTTGTTTGGTCTTTGGGCATGTCCAGTGGGGAGCCAATAGTGGCCATTGCATCAGCTGCTTTGTTGCGTACCCTGGGAATCTGTTCAAATTGTATAGAGGTGAAATATTTATTAAAATCATCCATCATGCACTTGTAGGGTAACAACTTATCATCTTTGGTTAGGAACTCATCATTAACTTGTCTAATGACTAGCAAAGAATCACCAAAGACTTTCAACTAAGTTATGTGCCACTATTTTGCAAGTTTGAGGCTGGTGAGGAGAGCTTCGTATTCTGCCATATTGTTGGTACATGGGAATGCTATCCTGAATGACTTGGGAATGTAGTCACCCTGAGGGGTGACTAATAAAATTCTTGCCCCCGATCCATTATGTGTATATGATCCATCAAAGTATAGTGTCCACGTAGGGGTCTCATCAATGAATAAGACTTCTTCATCGGGGAATTCCATGATCAATGGATGAGTATCAACTAGAGGAGCTTCTGCTAATTGATCTGCGATTATCTGTCCTTTGATAGCCTTGTAGTCCACATATTCTATGTTGAATTCACTGAGGAGCATGACCCACTTAGCCATGCGGCCAGTCAGAGTGGTTCTAGATAATAGATACTTCAATGGATCGATCTTGGAAATTAATTTTACTAGATGGCTAAGCATGTAATGTCGAAGCTTTTGTGTGCTGAAGACGAGTGCGAGGCAGGATTTTTCCATGGGGGAGTAGTTTAGCTCGTAGCCAACCAATGTCCGACTGATGTAGTAGATTGCCCTCTCTTTCGACGACTCATCATGTTGTGCCAACAATGCCCCCAGCGCAACTGAAGTGGTGGAGATATAAAGCAAGAGGGGTTTGCCAGGAATAGGTGGCATCAATATCGGGGGATGGGCTAAATATTCCTTAATTTTATTGAAGCCCATCTGACACTGCTGGTTCCATCGGAAGGTGGAATCTTTTTTCAGAAGATGAGTGAATGGCTGACACTTATCTGCCAGCTGGGCTATGAACCGACGAATGGACTGCATCTTCCCCTGGAGGCTTCTTAACTGTTTGAGATTGCGTGGAGGTGGCATGTCCAGGATAGTTTTTACTTTGGTGGGATCAACCTCAATGCCCCTGCGAGAGACTATGAAACCCAGCAACTTTCCTGAAGTGACCCCAAAGACACACTTTTTTGGATTTAGCCGCAACTTGTAGTGCTCTAACCACTCCAATATCTTTTTCAGGATGCCAGGATGTTCTGCTCATATTCTGGATTTTCCTAATAGGTCATCGACATAGTCCTCCATGATGATGTGTATGAGGTCATGGAACATGACTGTCATTGCCCTCTGATATGTTGCCCCCACATTTTTGAGACCGAAGGGCATAACATTGTAACAGAAAGTGCCCCAAGGAGTTGTGAAGGCAGTCTTGTGTTGGTCCTTAGGTGTGATTCGGATTTGTTTATACCCGGAGAAGCCATCCATAAGGGATAACATCTCATGTCCTACTGTCAGGTCAACCAACATGTCAATGTTAGGCAGGGGGGAGTCATCTTTTGGACAGGCTTTGTTGAGATCCCTGAAGTCTGTGCAGACGTGAATTTCTTCATTTGGTTTAGCAACTAGTACTATATTGGAGATCCACTCGGAGTAGTCAATTGGTCTGATAAAACCCGCCTATAGTAACTTCTCCAATTCTCTCTTGACTAACAATGCGACTTGCAGATGCATCTTTTGGAGCTTTTGTTTGATAGGCTTGGCGTCTGGGCGAATGTCCAAGTGATGAACCACTAATGCGGGGTCTAAGCCTAGCATGTCTGAGGATGACCAAGTGAAGTTAATGATTCCCTCTTGGAGTAGTTGCACAATGACCGGATACTCTTGCTCTGAGAGTGACTTAGCTACATAGGTGACCTTAGGACTTTTAGTAGTTCCCAGATTGACTTCTTGAGTCTCTTCAATCAGAATAGATGATCAGGCAGATAACTGAGTTACCATAAGGCGAAGATGAACATCTCCATCTTCCAGCGCCTCTTCGAGGTTTTCGCTATTAGATGCGTCCTTTATTTTTACTTTTTCAAAGTCAAGAAGTGCCTCAGGGAGATTTTCACTAGATGACCGCTTGTTACTTTTCTTATTCTTATTTTTGTGACTGGAGTGTTCATCCTCCCCCAATCCCATAAGGTTGACATATGTGTCCGCCGACATACTAACAGGTGTGCGATTACGTAGGTCCCAATCAATAAGCTCACGATGGCAAAGGGATAGGTTAATAGTGCAGACGGATAGGCATTTGAACATAGATGATAGGTCGGTGTGGTCGATGTCATCGTACGCACATATGATGGATTCCTCCTCAGGTATGTCTTCTAATGAGCCCTTGTCCACAGCGACACTATTGGAAGCATTAGTTGATGTTTCGGGGCCTTTCTGCTTTTTGTCATACCCAATGCCCACATTTTATGGTAGCTGGGACATATCAACGGGTTGCAACCACCCTTGTTCTTCTTTTCCTAGGCCCCTGCCTTGATAGTTATGCTTTTCCATGAACTTTGTTGGCCAGGGGTACTTTTCTTGAAAGTATTCCTTGAGGGGAGTTTTCGGCTAGGGTTCTTCTCGGTAGACCCATTGGCTTATATCCTCTTCTGGTGCATCTATCTTGATACTTGGGGATACGAAAGTGGTGGTAGGGATTTTTTTGCCATGGAAGGTGATAGTCTTATCTTCTTTTGGGGTAGCATGCGAAGGTTGACCATACTCGTGTGGTGATGGTGGCATGGTCGCTACATTAAGAGCAGTATGCATTTCATACTCACCACACCCTTTGTCAATGATCTAGACTTTTGTGACTGTAGGGTCAGTGGTGGAGGATGGAGTGGTTTTTGTAGTGGAGAGTGGATTAGTGGATGATGACTGGGATGCCCCCATTTCAACCCCAGGGCAATAATGTAAATGGGGAAATGACACTTCTAGAGTGCAGCAATATTCAAATGGTTGGGGGTTGGCATAGATGGTGACCTCTTGTCCGTTGACTGGGAATTTGGGGCACTGATGGTAGGTGGAGGGGATGGCTTGCATAGCATGGAGCCATGGACGGCCGAGGAGGAGATTATATGGTAAGTCCAGATCAAGGACATGGCAGGTAATGTACTGAACCACCAGTCCCACTTGGACAGTAAGATTGATGATCCCTTCTGAATTCCTTTCTACATTATCATAAGCCTTGATTGTGATGATCTGATTACTTAAATCTACTTTAGTATACCCCACCTATTTTATGAACTTTAGAGTGCACAAGTTGATGGCAGAGCCATTATCTACCAAGACTCTTTTTATTTTATGATAGGCAACCACGACTTCGATATGTAAGGGGTGATTGTGATTGGCATCAATGTTGGGCATATCATTTTAGCTGAAGTGTAGTTGGTGAGATGAAGCTAGGTGTCCTACCAAGGCTTGGAACTGTGTGGGATCAATGTTATTAGGCACATGGGTTTCCTGTAGGGCTTTGTTGAGGATTTCTTGATGCACAAGGGAAGACTTAAGTAAATCCAAGATGGAGATATGTGCAGGGGTCTTTCCTAAGTGATCAAGGATGTTGTACTAGGAGGTTATAGGAGTCGATTGGGCGGGTGCAGAGGCTACAGGAATGGTGATGTGGGCTCATCATGTAGTAACAACACATTGAGGGTCTTTAGCTTTGACATGTATCATGGATACACGAGGTTCTACCTGCTCAATGTAATGAATAATACCATCATAATTGAGGGGTACATTCTTATAGCTCACGTTATTTGTGCTGTTGTTTTGAGGATTACTGTTGGAGGTGCTCAGGCCTTGGTTGTGATTTGGAAAGGCATTTTGATAGATCTACAATTGATCATTGGACGATGGAGATTGACTAGGGTCGACCTTGATATCACCTCGATCTATGAGATCTTGGACATAGTTTTTTAGACCCTGACACTTATTCAAAGAGTGTCCTTTGATTTTGTGGAACTCACAATATTCATTTTCCCTAAACCATGTGGGCTTAGGTTTGGATTCGTCGAGTGGCTTGGTGACAGGGTACATGATCGGATAGCTGATCTAGAACAGTTTGTTGAAGACAACACTCAAGGGTTCTCCTAGTTGAGCATATTGGCATTTAGTGTTCCCTTGGTTATTTTGATTGGACTGTTGGGGAGGACGGAGTGTCCCTTGTGGTACAGATATGGCATTAGGTATGGATTGCTGTTGTTTATGGGATGTGTTGGCCATGTGGACATGTTTAGTATTAGTAACACCATCATTTACTACATTTTTGTTCTTGTTCCAAAAATGTGGCTAGTTGTTGAATGACCTTTCCTTATCTTGATTATATATTTTGATGTTCCCCTTGGCAACAAGGGCATGCTCAAGGATGGGTCCCTTCTCTACTACCTCCGCAAAAGTGCTAACACAATGTAATCAGAAGTTATAGGCCATGTCGGGATGAGAGTTCTCCACAAAGAGGGTGACCATGTCCTTTTCTTTCAAAGGGGTTTTCATTCGACTTGCTAGGGCACGCCACCTCTGATGGTAGCTAGTAAAGGTTTCCCCTTCACGTTCTTTCTCTTTGAGAAGATCCAAGGTATCAGTATCTTTCTCCAAGTTGAAGGAGAAGTAGGAGACAAACTTTTTTGACAAGTTTGCAAAAGATTTTATAGATCCCTTTTCAAGGGTCATGAACCACCCTAGCGCATTGCTTGCCAGACTTCGAGGAAACAAGCACAAGAGATAGTTGTCATTGTGGATAACTTCTTGACACTGGGAGTAAAACTCCTATAAGTGGGCCTTAGGATCTTTGTTCCCCTTATATTTGTCAAACTTTGGCATTTCAAAATGTTTGGGGAAGGGAATCAATGAGATGGAGGGATCATATGGATATGGGCATATATCTTCAAACTTGAACGATTGTTTGCCAGTCCCTGCCTAGAGATCTTTCAGAGCAGCTTTGATTTCTAGTATGTCAGCATTGGCCGGTGTGTTGGACGGATATTGATGGTAGGACGATTGTGCATTCTGAGATGATGTTTGGAGATGGGCGTATAGGTGAGGAGGTGGCATCCCCTGCTGATATGCCAAGGGACCTTGTTGATAAAGAGGTTGTTGCGAGGTGAGATATGGATGGGTTAGGTAGTTATGGGTGGCATACTATTGGGAAGTAGGGAGAAGGTGTTGTTGATTAGCTTGCAGATATTGGGGGTACTGATATGACTGTTGCAATGCCACATAGGAGGGTTGTTGTTGATATTGTTGTTGGTTATAATAGTTGTAATGATGGGGCAGTTGTTGATGCATAGTTGGCAACTGTGGTGGGCGAGATGGGATGTTATGTGGTGGTTTCACTTGTGGGCATAAAATGGATGCAAGCAATGGAGATATGGTCAGGGCTGAAGGTCAAGGTTGATTTCCTTGCGGTTGATGGTGTGATGGTTGTGTTGAAAATAGGGGATTGACCAACAGTTGTGGTTGAGGTAGAGGTGCGATTGAGATGTTGTGGGAGGGAGGTTGTTGAGCACTAGTGGGAGCATAGGCTTGGGGAGGTTGTTGGGATACGAATGATGATGGAGGAGGGATGTTGGATTGGGATGGTTGTTGGGGTATGAATGACAATGGTGGAGGATTGTTACATTGGGGTGGTTGTTGGGGTATGAATGATGATGGTGGAGGATTGGTAGCCCTAGGAGGTGGGGGCAAGGTGGCGAAAGGGTTGCCCCCAGTGTTGACAGGAGGGGGGTTCGAGGGGAGTGGTGCTGGTAGCATTAATGGTTGCGGTTGTGGGATGTTTTGAGGCATGCCATAGGCAAAAGGATCATTGGGATCAATGGTTTGGGCTGTTTCCATCACTGAGATGGTGGGATGTGTGGGATTTCCAACAGGATACAGGACAGCATTGCTGAATTCAAGTTGATGCCAACCTTCTACGGAAGGAACATTGGGGACATACGAGCTACTGGGGATGTCATGTGAACCTTGGGGTACATTAGATGTGGAGGTGCCATACTTGGATAAGTTGACACCTGACGGCAGCTTGACACCTTTGTCAATCAAGTGAGCCAAGATTTTGTCACCATGTCTTTCGAGAAGGCATTCTGTCATTTGTGCATTAACAGGGTTGCTAAAGTGTTCCTTGAATGTGAGCTCAGGTTGATCAGCCATGTTTTCCTCCCTAGGTGGTGACGTGTTTTGACCATCCACATTGGATTGTGATGAGGTACTATTGTGGGGATCGTGAGGGATATTAGCACCATAGTTAGGATCTGATGAGATGTTGACTGTGTTGGTGGTATTTTAAGGGTTGTTCGATTGGGCATTCAGGGCTTGTTGGTCGGCCATTTTCTTTACCTATGATCGAATCTAAACGGGCATGCAAGATGATGAGATAGATCAAGATATTAGAAAAACCTTGATGATGAAAGATTGATTCAATTTGATGGGAGATTAGCTTATGACGATTGGTCAGGCCGACGTGGATTGGCTTGATGGAATTGGATTGGATTGATTGATAGACACTGGATTAATCTAGATTTCGGGTTTTGATCCAGATAGATTTGATGATGTGGGGGTCTGATGATTAGGATTGATTTGATGATAAGTATGATGAAGATCGAGATCCACAACCGTGTTTAAGAAGGATCTTTGGTAACACTAGGTATTGATTAAAAGGTGGATGTATGATAATGACACCAAATCCAACTTGAGATAGAAGTGGATTGATTGGGTCGGAAAGGATAACTGACTTAAGACGGATAGCGATCCTAAGCTAGCAACGATGATTGTGATTAGGGATGAATACCTAGGTCAACTCGGATGACCACTCCAATGGGGTTTATATGGAGCAAAGGAGATCGGATATGAAGGCGAATTTAGGACAGATGGGGAGCATCTCAGGATAGATGAATGGCTCTTGAAACAAGCAAACGAGTGTTCAGGATAAATGACTCTTAGAACGAAGGGATGGAGACTCAGAACAAATGTTCAGATGTTCATTTAGGATGGTGGATGATTGTATCGATGTTCAAAACAGAGGGAAAATGAATGCCAAGTGATAATATAGGCCGGTCAAGAGTCAGGTCTGCCACAGCATTAGGACAAGTCCGCCACAGCACAAGGACAGGTCCGCCACTGCACTAGGATAGGTCCACCACAGCACAAGGATAGGTCCGCCACTGCACTAGGATAGGTCCGCCACATAGTTAGGACAGGTCCACCACAGCACAGGGACAGGTCCGCCACTACACCAGGACAAGTCCACCACAGAGTTAGGATAGGTCCGCCACAACACAGGGACAGGTTCACCAAAGGATAAGGACAGGTCTGCCAAAGGATAAGTTTAAGCTTGATGTTTTGATGGATGGGTAAGGCAAAGGACCCAAAATATAGCAATCATAGAAGACTTGGCCAAACTGATAATCGCTAGTTTTTTTTGCACAAGGAAGACAATTCAAGCAGCACAACCCTAAGATTTAGTAGAAACGGGTATGGTCAACAAATTCTTCTACTCTAAGATGCACATGGTTGCTAAGGAGTCCTCGATATACACCCGGTACATGAGGCCCAAACCGTGAACACCAACCCGTTACAAGCGTGAGTCAGGAACCTTAGCGAGATACTAAAGGCTCAGACCAACTCTTCACATCATCCCGACGCTTCACCAATTACGTGGTTGGATTGAGGTATAGCTTTCACTCTCCCCCCTTTATATACCCCGCCAGTACGCGTGGTTGGAATCATCCCTTGGGGTGATGAAATCCCCAAGTAGGTCCCACTAAGAAAATGAAAAAGAGGGGTGACTTAAAGGACTTGAAAAGCTATGATTTCTCATCACCCAGGATCACCAAATGGCGCAAGGGGATTGGATACGTCAAATAGCCTTCCCAAACATGCCAAACAAGGTTTATTGACCCCTTTAATTAGACTATGTGCCTAATTTACCAAAAGATAATTGGCAAAAATTTGAAATTTTACCTTCGGGAGGACAGGTCCGCCACTCTGCAGGGACAGATCCACCACTCTGTAGGAATAGGTCCGCCACTCTGTCAGGACAGGTTCGCCACTTCAGGACAGGTCCGCCATAGCAGGACAGGTCCACCACTATAGGATAGGTCTACCACCGGAGGATAGGTCCGCCACTCTACTGGGAAAGGTCTGCCACCACAGGATAGGTCCGCTACTGCAGGATAGGTATGCCACTCTGTCAAGATAGGTCCGCCACTCTGTAACCCAAACCTGTAAAAATTCAAAAAATAGCAAACGTGAAAGAAAGAGACCTATTTGTGGGTCCCACCGGGTGTCCCAAAAATGTGATAGGTTGAATGTGAGTGTTAGAAAATGAGCAGCAAGTAAAAGAGTGCAAATAAACACTAAAACAACCTACACCTCAAGATTAGCCTAAGTTGGAAACAACACAAGATAAAAGTAACAAAATGGAACTCTATACCTTGCGCTGAATCGATCCTTTGGTTGGCCCTTCGATCTTTGATGTGTATGCTCCTTGGATGGCACAAGATGCAAGCTAAATAATGTTGTGAGGATGAGTGCAAGTGGATAAAAACATGAAAATGGCTAAGTATAGGTTGAGAAAAAAAATTGCAAGAGTTTGGCTAGCAAAAATGACCTCCCCAAAATGAGAGAAAAGAGGGGGTATTTATAGGAATTTTGAGAATTCCTAGTGGAAATGGATGGCCAAGATTGAGCCACCAAATATAAAGATGTAAGGCTAAGGTGAGTTGAGAACTCACAAGCCCTCACATTTTGACATGTGGCATGTGACATAGCCCTAAAAGGTGAAGTGGACATGAGGTGGAAGGAGAAGTACATGACATGGAGAGGGGTACAAAGTACCTTGGGATTGGACAAGATCTCCTCATAAAGGAGGTCCTTGTCCCCATGTGGGTGAGAGGACATGTGAGGAATTAAAAATTCCTCAAATATTCTAATGGGGAGATGGGAAAGAATAAAGAATAAGTGAAGGACATGTGGGAGAAGTGAAGGAATTAAAAATTCCTTTTGGGTGCCTTGGGGATTAAAAGGTGAATTAAAAATTCACATGGGGAAGTGGAGTGCCTTGTCCAAAAGGAGAAAGCCTTTAATAAGGTTGACTTAAGGACACATGCCATAAGTGGGAGGAGGATTAGGTTAGGCTAACCAAATGATTAAGGTTGTGCAAGTACTCAGTTAGATGGACTAATGACTCATTAGAAGCAAGTGGGAGATTATGGAGGATGTGACCCTAATGATGATTAAGGGTGTGCACATGCTAACCCTAGTTAATTAGAAGAAGGTGAAGTAATTAAGATGGATTAGAGACCAACTTGCAAAAGTTGGAGGATGTGACCATGAGAGAGAAAAGATGAATTAAAATGAATTTTAATTCTAAAAGGGGAATATGACTAAATTGAATAAAATGGTAAATTTATTTAATTTAGAGAAGGAAAAGGGGTAAAGTATTTACTAAATTAAATACTTTAGGACCCTTATGTAAGATGAAAGGTATTAATTAAACAAATGGTTTAACTAATAATGACAGAAGGGATGAGCAACTGGATGAATAAGGAGACGTGTTTGATCATATGGGAGTGATCAAATTGGACGTCTACATAATAAATCCTTGAGAATAGAGAACAATGGAAATTTTTTAAAGATTTGTTTTGCTACAAGTAGATTAGTTTTATGGGTCAAATCTTTAATGTAATATGTTTCATTGATGTTTGTGTGCTTTATTATTGGTTTACTAAATTCCCCACATTTCACACATACATAAATTAGCACCCACCGTGGGGCCTAACCCCATTTTTAATGTTTTCTGGAAAATTTATTTAATAGATTCTAGACATGAACTGCTTTTAGCATGACTGTGAGTTCTTTTAACGCATACGACAAACCTTTTAGCACATCTGGGGACTGTTACAGCACATCTGATATTTCTTTCGATGAATCCATCATCTGTTTTAGCACATACAGGGAGTATTTTAGCACATTAAATATTTATTTTAGCGCACTTAGTATCTGTTATAATGCATTGAGTAGTTATTTTGGTGCATAAAATAATTCTTCTAGTGCATAGAGTAGTTCTTTTAGTGCATTGGTGTTTTAGTGCATACAATGACTATTTTAGTGCATTGATTTAAATTTGAAAAATTTTAAAATCCCAAGGACTAATTGATGTTTTCTGCTTGCACGTACTTTTATATGCTAGTCAAAGACAAACTTATGCGACTACTAATGATGTATAAAGGGGCTAGAGATATTTGAATGATTTCTTTTGATTAAATTAGGAACCTAGTTTAATTAGAAGGTTAAATAACTCCTTATCTTTTGTGCTTGAAGTGATAGGCCTATGCTCTCCCCTTAACTGGGTGACCAAAATTCTAGACTCACTATTTTATGCTTTGTTAACACCTTTAGAAGGTCTAATGTAGTGGGAAAGAGTACTCACCCTACAGGAATGACCTAAGTGGGAACAATTAAAGCTAAGTTTTCCAACCCACTATAATCAAAAGTGAATTCGAGGAAAGTCCGCAATTCGACAATAGTGTGCAAGATAACCATCACCAAAGCCTTTTTTCTAAAGGTTGGGAGGTCTCGTGAGGAATTTTATCATTTTTTGCACCAAACAGAAACCCTTATTAGGAACCTTAGTGTAGAAGCCAACCAAGTCAGTCTCTGAACACTTCTAATATCACGGTGCAAGGGGAGGGAAGAATCTACCCCTAAGATACTCACCATATAACAATCAGGGATTATTGGCCAAAAGCAAAGGATTTGGCTTTGGTTAAGACCCAAGAAAGGAAAAAACATAGGTGCCCTCTAGGGGGTTACAAGGATGTGTGAGTTGACATGGTTCTAAGATGTGGGTTGAGATAGTTTAAGTGATCCTTGAGAATAGAAAAGTGCTTGAATTGTCTTCTCTTGTGGTATACCTATGGAAATCGAAGGAATTGGATCAAATTCTTGAATACACACTCAATGTTTAGTTCTTAGGTGGAAACAATTGTTCAACAACTTGCTCTTGTGTTTTGAGTCATAATTCAAGAAATCATCCATTTAAAGCACTTAATTCACTTAATTTGCAAACTAGAAACCAAGAAAAATTTATTGTTCAACCAATTACACCTTGGAAACACTCAGATTCAAAGAAAAACAACCAAAAAGATTGTCAAAAACATTGAAAACTTCCAGTTTAGCGCATTCATTCACTATTATAGCGCATCCATTGCTTTGTCTAGTGCATCACTTGCTTCTTCCAGTGCATACGTTCCATCTACTAGTGCATATAGGTCTTCTTCCAGTGCATCTATTCCATGTTTTAGTGCATTTGCAGATCCTTTTAGCGCATACACCTACAGGATACCTAGTTGAAATCACATCTAGGAGGGGCAGTCTAGCACATCCCTAGAATATTTTAGTGCACTAAACCCAATGTCTAGTGCATTTGAGTTATTTTCCAATGCATTGAGTACATTTTCTAGTGCACTCACAACACCATTTAGCGCATTTAATCCATTTTCTAGTGCATCTAAGGAAAAATATAGCACATCTAGTCTTTGTTTTAGCACATATGTGGAATCGTCTAGCACATCCAAGCCCTATTTTAGAGCATCCAGTTAACATCAAACCAGAGAGTCAAATTCATTCCATGTTTGTTAGTTTGAACCAGAATTAAAAATCTTTTCCAGAATAGGGTCATTCCTTAGTCACAATAGAGTCTTAAACTTGTTGAAATTGACACTTACAAGTGAAATTTCTCCAAACTAAATCAAGATCTAACATTTTAAAGTGGCTAAACATAAAACCATCATGACTGAGGCTGAAGGAAATTCTTTTAACAAATTTCATCAACTTGAAATAGATGAGGATCAATTGAATGCTTTAACTCATCAAATACAAAACCTTCAACAATAGATCATCGATATGTAAAGGGAAACCATAGAGAGATATTTGCTGCTAGAGTACATTTTTTTTTATTCCTCTGATATAAATTTGGACATGACACCTTCTCCACCAACAACTACATCATCCAAATTCAATGTCTTTTAATTCTTGCAAATATTAAATCAGAAGCCCAATTCTCAGTCCTCAAACACAAATGATATTGAACAATCTTACCATTTCATGCATATATCATCTCCCATAAGTCAAAATAAATCTCAGGATTCTTTCACCAAAGTTAATGATTCCATCCAACCACCTTCTTTTATCATACCTTTTGCATCTAATGATTCATGTCAATCTCTCAGTCCAAACCATGCTAGCATAGACTCCTTTACACGTCAAGATCAAAGCATTATTTCCACTTCATCCAATGATATATCAAAATTCCACAAGTTCTTTCAATCTTTGAACAAGACCCCATCTCTCAAGAATTCTATGATGATCCCCTCCTTTCACTTTTCATCCACAATGATTCCATTCCATCTCAAGAGAAAAGTATCCTTTCAAGTCCTCCTTCCACTCCATATAATGAATTCATACCATCTCATGATTCCATTGCATCCCAGGAGCATGATAATTCTTCCATCCCATCTAATGTTGTCCTACTATCTAATGATCAAGATATGCTTTCCACAAAATCTCATGATTCCTTTCCTCATCAAGATCAATATATACCTTTCACACCACTACATGATGATTCCATACCTAATAAAGAGAAAGTTGCTCCATCTTCTACACCTTGTGATCCTCTTCCAAGTCAAGATCAAAGTACCCCATCATCCCCATGTCAAGATCCTTTCACACCTATACAAGCTATCCATGAACCACACACCTACAAATTGGGATCCTCCACCTTTATCCACTCTAGTTTACTTCCAACACCTATCCTTTCATCCATATCATATCCTCCCCAAAATGGACTCGCATCTTTTTTCACAAACAACACATATCCCATTGGTAAACAAATGTGTCAAAGTATGAACTACAAAGGAAAAGGATTAGGCCTTCATGAACAAGGTATCCTGGAACCCCTTTCTATCCAACAAAATCCATATTATCACGACCTTGGTTATTATATACCTAAGTTTCCTAGTCCATCAAACCTTCCATCTATCCTAGGTCCTCATCCTAATCCATCAAACCTTCCATCTATCCTAGGTCCTCATCCTAGTACATCAAACCTTCCATCTATCCTAGGTCCTCATCCTAGTCCATCAAACCTTCCATCTATCCTAGGTCCTCATCCTATTCCATCAAACCTTCCCTTTATCCTAGGTCCATATCCTATTCCTCAAGAACAACAAAGGCACACATCCTTCATTCCCTTTCAAAATTATACCTACATTAACTCATCCATAATATCTCCATATCATTCATCTCAATCCATCCCTCCCATTGCTCTTGGAGGAAATTTGGGTGCCAAATGTCAAAATCTTCGATATCAAATTCCACATGTATCAAAGGATCAACATGTCTCCTTGAAGAGACATGCCAAAATAAAATAAAATTTGATCCAAAATCAAAGGAAAAATCAAAAAGGCCATAAAGGCCCATCAAAGCAAAAAGAAAATTTTCCAAGACCACAAAGGTCCATAAATCAAAAGGAAATTTCAAAAGCCATGAAGGCCCATCAAAGCAAAAAGAAAAATTTTCAAGACCACAAAGGTCTATAAATCAAAGAGAAAAATCTCAAAGGACACAAAGGCCCAAAAAGAAAATATCTAAGTCAAAAGTCATGTGGATTCCTAAAACTTTCATAGAAGTAATGAAATCTAAATTTTCATTCAAATTTGTTGATCCAAAAGCTTCCTCCAATCTTCCATTTGAAAACCTCTTGCCTTCCAAATCTATTTTTCCTCCAACACTCCACCACCTGTCAAGGTGTGTGCCAATGTTGAGCTTGTCATCCTTTCCATCTATCCATCAACAAAGCCTTTCAACCTCCTATCCATTATCTAAACTTCATCCCCCATAATTTTCCTTTAATCCAAACCTTTGCATAAGTCCTTAGCTTCTTCCATCATATCATTAATCTGCCAACATTTAGGAGTCTAATTCCCATTTCCATGGTTTATTAGAGGGATATTTGGTTGTGAAACTTGATGTTGAAGTCCTTCCTCCATCTCCCTATCATCCATATCCTATCTTTCATATTCCTCTTGCACTCTACACTTGGGGGCAAGTTTCGTCCATCTTATCATTCATGGTCATTATCCTTTCTATGCTTATTCTTTACATTTCCACCTTTGATCTTGACAAGGTTAAGGATCTTCTTGAACATCATATATATTATCATATACACTTTATCCATATCTTATGTATCATATCCTTCACCTTATCCATATTCCATCATTCTTACTAGATACATCCTTTCTTCTCGTCCTTGGCCTTGATGAGGAATAGGGGAAAAATATTTGGGCCTTGTGTCTATATCTTATCTAGTTGATCTTGATCATCCCATTCATTATCGTTATCCTTTCTTTCT
This sequence comes from Sequoia sempervirens, assembly GCA_007258455.2. Classification (NCBI taxonomy): domain Eukaryota; kingdom Viridiplantae; phylum Streptophyta; class Pinopsida; order Cupressales; family Cupressaceae; genus Sequoia; species Sequoia sempervirens. Next base: position 178,003,624 of record VDFB02271358.1, read on the forward strand.
TCCATTCCATATCTCCTAGCTTATCAAATCCCATCATAATACTACCCCAGTGTGGATCATCATGTCCCTTTGCAACCTTGAATCTTATCATGCAAATCATATTTGAGCCTAGCTATAAAAGATTATCCAATCCTCATATCTTTTGTTAATCAATCATCAACAATCACCAGTCTTATCGTACTTAGATGAATCAATGATCCTAAGTACTTATCATCATCATGCCTTACAAAATCAATCATTCTTGGCATCTTAATCAATCAACGACAAGAGATATGTTGCTTGTGTGATATGTTTTGCAATGAATGTTTCATCTTGATCTATCATTTATCCATGGTTGCATTATCTCTATTGTGGGGCATCTTGTTCCTTCAAATGGTCATTTCATATCATTCCATCTTAAATATCCTGAGAAAATACAAAAAAAATCAAAAAATCAAAAAACCAAAAACCAAAAAATCAAAAATTCAAAAATCAGAAAATCCAAATTAAAAATTAGAAAATCCAAAAAAAAAAAAAGCAAGAAAATGTCCTAAAAAAATAGTCTCCTTGATGAAAACTTGGCAAACAGGCATCTTGGTGACAACAAGAGAGAGAGAGAGAGAGAGAGAGAGAGAGAAATACAAAAAAAGTCAAAAATATCATAAAATCTGAAAAAGTGCAATAAAAACAAGTAGTGAAAACCTGGAAACAGGCACTATTTGTGATAGGTTAGCTTTTCCATCTATTTGAGCATGTTGACCATACACTTTCGCCATTCGCTTTCACCATTAATCTACTTATCATCGGAAAGCCTCATGTACATATCTTGGCATCACGGTCATGTCTCACCCTAGACTGGGGGAAAAATCCTAAACTCACTGGGGGAAAATAAACTTCAAGCTTAAAGCAACAGACAAATAACAGGAAGACAAACACAATGAACACAATGATCATAGTGCAACTTAACATTGAACATCAAGCAACATCATGAACACATCAACCATCCATATCAAACAACTAAATCAATCCAATCAGAGCAGACTTTAAATGGATGATGTTCCTTTTGAATCATGGCTTTATCACATTGGCATGTCTATTCAACTATTGTACTTTGATTTTTTTTATCATATCTCTGGAGCAACTTGATGATGTATTGAACTAGAGGAGCTAGGAAGAAGTGTGATTTTTCTTTGTCTATTGTCTGTGAGTTCATCACTATTGTTGTGCAAATCATTGTGAGACATGCTCTACAAAGTATCACTGATGACATTCCAAATTTACATAGGAAAATGATTAACTCTTGTTTGTTTATGCAAGAAATGCTCAAGTCATCTCGGTTTAATTATACCTAGATTATTGTGTTAACTTGCAATATCAAAAATCATGGAAGTAATACTCAAGTCATCATGGTCCAATTATACCTATAGACATCCAAATTTGATCACTCCCATATGGTCAAATTCATCTCTTTTATTCGTCTATCTCATATCCCCTATCAATATTAATTAAATGATTTATTTAATTAATATTTCCCCTTTTCCTAAGGTTCCTAAAGTATTTAATTTAATAATTAAATACTTTACCTTTCATTCCTTCCTCTCTAAATTAAATAAATATATCAATTTATTTAATTTAGTCATTTAGCCTTTTGGATTTAAATCAATTTTTAATTCCCTCTTTTCTCTCTCCTTATCACATCCACCATAACCCTCTCCTAATCTGGATTAGTTTAATTAATCCATGATTAAGATGTGCACACCTTTAATCAGGATTAATGTAACATCCTCCATATTTTTCCACTTGCTTCTAATCCTTCATTAGTCTTCTTAATCACATGTTTGCACAACCTTTTAATCTAATCCTCATGCCATTTTTGGTATGCATCTAAGTCAACCTTCATAAGTGCTTTCTTTATTTAGCCAAGACCTCTTCCCCATGTGAATTAAAAATTCAAATTTATTCCCCCAAAGCTCTCCTCTTCCCCATGAAGGTTGTTGGAAAATTTTAAAACCTCTCATGTGTCATATCACCCACATGGAGACAAGGACCTCCTTTATGAGGACCTTGTATTATCCCCAGGGTACTCCCAATTATGTGAATTAAAAATTCATATTTATTATTCCAAGGGTTTCTCTTTTCCCCATGATGAGTAGTGAGGAATTCCAAAATTCCTCATGTGTCACATACTCCACACATAGGGACAAGAACTTCCTTTTTGAGGAAATCTTCTCCCAATCCCAAGGTACTTGCAAGTACCTCCACCTCACATGTCCTCTTTCCACATCACATGTCCTCTTCACACCTCATTTCCACATGGCAATATGTGAGGGCTTGTGAGTCCTCAACTCACCACAACCCTTCATCTTGTCCATGATGGCTAAATCCTAGCCATCCAATTCTCTAGAAACTCTTCCCCTAAAATAGAGGATTTTAGTCTCATTTTGACATTACATGCATTCATAATTCAATCTCAAGCACTCAAGAAATCTCATACTTGCATTCAAGCTCTTGCATCCACCATTGTTGAATCTTCAAGCTCATATTTCATACATTTCATACAATTATCAAAATACCCACCTCCATCTTTGCATTATCCATTGAATCCACATCATTTTGCATATCATTTTAGGTGATTTTCCATCAAGGAGCACACAAAACAATTAAATCTAAAGGGCCAACCATTGGATCAACTTGAGCAAGGTAAAATCTGTGTTTTCATCCTTTTTTTGTTCAAGTTCAACTAGGCTTATCTTGAGGTGGTGTTTTGTGTATTTCCCCTTTTGCATTTCTTTCATTTTGTATCATTTAGGGTAGGAAAAATGCGCTGCACACAATAGCATCAGTGTGTGTACTCACTTTCAACATTTTAAAGGCTCAATGATCATAAAAAGCATGAAAATTTGACTTTTATGATGACAACATTTGCATATTAGATCTACATGATTAAGCTAGATTGCATCCATGTTAGTTTGCATCTATATTTATGGGTTTTCCAAGGCTGGAACAATTTCACAATGATGTTATCTTTATCACTAATGGATTGAGTACATTTGACATTAACCAAAAACACATCATTCTCATATAGTTGCATGGTCAGTTGCATCATCATTTCAATACATTAGAAAGTGTTCTCATCTCATATATACATCATCACATCATTCATCCTTTCGTGCATTACATCAAAATATCCACATCGTAAAAAAAAAAAAAAGTGCATTACATCTCACTTGCATAATCAAAGTCATTTCATGAAATTATTAATGGATTAAGAAATTGGTCCATTAAGAAGATTGAAAGACATATCCAACAGAGTAAGATGTCCAAGCAGAAAAGCATATCTATCTTAATAGGGGAATAATTGAACTTGATGCATCTATAATTGAACTTGATGCATCACTCAAAACATTTATTCCTTTAATGAAATGGATCCTGGATTCACTTAAGAAGATTGAAAGACATATCCATTAGAGTAAGATTTCCAAGAAGAAAACGTTGCTAAAGAACATGACTGGAAAATATATAATGCCATTGTTATGAACATCTAAAATCAGTAGTGAAGATGAATTTGTTATTACTTAAATCCAAGACTGACAAAGGACTAGCTGGATCAATATAATCATCACATAGACCATCTCACATAATTTGCATAATCAAACCCATATCACATAGCCTAAAGCATCATCCATAAATCATATAGAATCATCAATCATGCATTATCATATCATCATTGCATACATCACATAATCATGACATAAGCATCATATAAACATCATAAACACATTGAACTATACACCATCATATGATCATTCCATCCATCCATTCACTCGTGCATTAACATTATCATGCATTCATCCATTCATTGCATCATCTATTTACATTAGAAAAGTACAAAAGTATAAAATGCATTACATTTCGTTGGCATCATAAGATCCATCACATATAGGAATCATTCATAAAGCATCATAGAATCATAACACATCAGTTGTATCACCATTTACATCCATAGCATATCATATTGAATTATCATATAGAACATCACATAGCATCATAAAATAGAAATCAAATTCATCCATCATAATCATCATGATCATCATCATATAGACATCATAGGCACATAGATCGATAATCATCGTTGCATATCATATAACCTCAAAATCGTAATGTCAAGTGTACAAGAATATCCAAAGGTATAAGGAGATACATCAATATAAAAAATGGTAGTATATCATAGTGTCTAAACTGAATCAAGGAAGTATACATCATGTCCCAAAATGCAACAAGTCATGTCATCACATATCAGAGCTATGTCGTGCTCCCCCCAGATGGTCCTAGCAACATAGGACCAATACCTCCCCCAACCGATGGACCTAGACTAGGATCTCTTTGATCTCCCGAAAGTGGTTGTGTAACACCCCTGCTAGTGGTGTGAGACTGGGACCTACCTGACTAAGATTGTGCATAACTCTCTAAGCGCTCTGGAGAAACTACATCATGATATCTCACTCTATAGAACTCGGCCTCCTAGGTGGTACGACATATCTCTCTGAAATAGTCTGTTGTACCAGCAACCTCTATAGCCCGCTCTAGTCTCTTGGCGGTGCCCTCTACCTAATCCACCCACTGTCTCAAAGTGTCCCTCTCTAGAATAAGTGTGGAAACCTATGCCTACATCTAAACCTATGCCTGAGCCTGGACCTAGACCTGTGTAAGATGGGCCTATACCTATTATACATGTTGTCTCACAGCATCCCTCTCTGCTGTTAGTGTAGTAATCTATCCCTGAGCCTATGCTAGCAAAGCATGCACTTGTGCAAGCTAACCCTATAGGGTTTGAACCTATACCTATAAGGCAACAATCTGAGTCTATTGTTGCTACGAGGGTAGCCTGATCTCTACATGCTGCTAGGATGCTGCTACCATTAATCGCCTTTTGTGAAGCACTCTGAAATATCAAACATCAAAAGTTGGGCCACCACCACCCTCATCTCCCCCACCACCATAACCTCTGTCTCCACCTCCATCTCTGTCCCCCCATCACTACCATCTCCATCTCCATCCCCATCATCACTATTGTTTGCCTCCTCCTCATCTCCTCCACCTCTCTCTTGCCTGCGCCCAATACCCACTATCCTCTCCTCACCTCTAGCAATGGAATTGGCTTGTCTGGGATGGTGATCTGTGGGAATGGATGTAATAACAGATACTATGTATACTCCTCTAACATTGAAGCCACAATGATCTTTGGATGAACATCCCAAATAATAGCCTATAGACCTTGGAATGCTACAACTGCTGCATCATATGACAAAATAGGTCCCCACTCTATCACATTTATCTGTCATCGTGCATAATAGGCCACTCCCTGGGGCATGCCTTGGACCCTGCCATACTGCCTTAGTACCCTCAATAGCAAAAATCTCTCAATAATGAATAAGGGTTGCCCAATCAAGTACATTGACTGACACAGTTAAGGCATCTCGATATTGTCCTTTGGCCACTACTCACAATCCAAATACAATTGCCATGTCACCGACTCTAAATAATCAAGTATCCTCCTCTAGTACTCCAGTTTTCCTAGCCTAGGCTAAGCAACTGGACCTGCATATGCATGATCATATGGTCTCATGGCAGGATGTTGTCCCTCTCCCACTAGACGGGTGATGACTATATGCTCCTAGGCCCAGACCTGAAGCAATGTGACCCCAGCTAACAAACTGCGTGGACTCTGAGATAGAAAAACTAATACAAATCATGGTACAAATGCACGAGCATACAACATCCCCAGGCATATTAGGTTCCCTAAGCGATCATGCTCTCAAGAATCCTACCCCATCCAACTGAAAGTCCCTTTGACCTACGACTAGGACAAAGAAACCCTCTAATGAATCCAACAAGAACATACGACAATGTGTCATAAGCATCAACCATATCTCTCCATAGAATCTCATAGCTGCATATATGATCATCCTGAAATACTCTCCTCAGTGCATCGGTCATATCCTTCCCTTGAGAATCATATAAGACCAACTCTCCAACAATGGGAATCTACAGAATCTAATAAATGTCCTCTGGTGTAACTGTAATCTCACCGGTGGGTATTTATGAAAGGTGTTATGATTGCTATGCCACATCTCTACTAAATTTTTCAACAAACCCCTATTGATCCTAATTTAGGGCATATCTATCATAGACAAGAATCTACATCGTGCGATAATAGCTACCTCAAGCTACGTCAGGTGGGGTATCAACTCCCATGTCCTAGGGAAACGCTCCCAAATCTATAGACTCGTTAATGGATCCTATCATCACAAAATCATAAATCAGTCAATCAATCAAACAACATCAATCAACTAGTCAATCAATCAAAATCAATCATCCTATCAATCTAATCAGCTCTGGTGATACTTTGATCAAATCTCATGAGCATCTAACTATCATTCAACCTCGCCCATCATGAGGTTCATCAATCACTTCAACCTTGCCTATCATGAGGTTTATCGATCAATCAATGCACCTCACATATCATGAGGTCAATCAATTAATCAAACTATCATTGATCCTCGCCTATCATGAGGTCAATTATCATCATCCTATCATTGAGTCTCACCTATTATGAGATCAATAGACATCTAACCTATCAACATCATCAATCATCATCAAAACAAAGGCGAACATGATTAAACATCATTGACATCAAGGAGTCTAATCAACAAAATCATCAATCTAGTTTAAATTTCACCAATGCACTAGAACAGTGCTTCAATGCCGCTCAAAAACTCTATGCGCCAAAAAAAATCATCAATGCGCTAGAACAAAGCTTCAATGCGCAAACTATCATATGTGTCTGGAAATTTCATAGATGCGCCAGAATAAAGTCCCTAAGTGCTAAATGCACCTATGAGCTACAACAATTCTTCAATGCGCTACTTTAGGCAATAGATGCACTACATGAACCTATGCACTAATGTATCTACCCTATGCGCTACAAGTTTCAATGCACTACAACAAACATCCTATGCGCTACTGTAGTGCTTGAATGCACTAAAATAGCAAAATCCAAATTCAAAATGCAAAAAATGAGGGAAAATTAATTGTACAAATTATGAGGAGGGTTTTTCAGGTACATACCGGAGGTTCGTACGCTGCCAAGCGGTTGTGACATCTGATGTGCTTGAATCAATGTGTTTGGTAAGGAATCACCATCCTACTCCAAATTGCTAGATTGCTCAATCACTCACAAGTTTTCAAAATGCAAATGCACAAATGAAGTTTTTAATCACCTTTTTAACCTTTTAAAGGTTAATTAAGAGGGATATTTGTGGCATTGATTTATTTTATTTTTCAAAAGGGGCTTAATTAATCAAATCATCGCCTGGTAACTTATACATCATTTTTCGAGAGATAAATCACATCTAGATCATAAAATTTTGAAATCCTCATCAAATCATCAAAAAAATCATCAAATTTTCAAAAAAAAATTCAAAAAATCCTAAAAATTCAAAAAATCACCAATTTATCTCCTAAGGGGGCATACATCCATCATCACCTGAAAATCGGCGTCTGGGGCATTGAAAAACAAAAATTGTTGACTTTAGCAACAAATTCTTCTTTGAAGCAATGTGTAAACACATTACTTCAAAGAGGGTAAAAATGTATACACCTAAAATCAGTCAAGGCAATTAATTAATTAAATAATAATTATTTAATTAATTACCCCTTTTATTTCATCTACTTATAAATAAATTCTCAATTTATTTATATAGTTCACACTTTTCTAAATTCTTCATCTTAAAACCATATTCTTCTAAATTTAATTAAATAAACAAATGTCTATAGTTTGTTTTTATTTAATTAAATATCTTCTCACTAAGTTTGAATAATTTCAAATTCAAATTTAGTCACATGTCTAGAACACTTTTTGCCACATCATCAAATGTCACATGTATTTAAATATGTCTAATATTTAAATTCTTAATTTAAATTTAGGCACATGTTGGACACTTGGCAATCTCACATACCTGATTCTCCCATACATTTGGCATGTTTCCTTTGGTCAAGGGAACATCTTCTATGATTCTTCCATCTCCACTGTTCATCTCTCCTATTTGAATCTTGGCCATTGATTTCCACCACACCACAAGATGCTTTGGAAATCCTATAAATACAACCTCTCGCTACAACATTTTACATCACATCTTAGAGTAATCTTATTATGTAGGAATAGCATTGGAGCAATTGGTGCATTTAGAGTTTAAGCATTTAACATTGTTTAATACTTATCAAGTTTTCATTGTATTATCATGTTAGATTTAGAATCATGTCTTAGTTTATAGTTACATTTTATTTATCAATCTTAACTTGTATACAACATTTACATCATATAATCTAGCATCATTATCATTTGCATCATGCAATCTCATGTAGGAACTTAAATTTCTTGCATTATACAACATCTCATTTCTCAAGCTGTCATTCTAACAATCATAGTGCATACATGAAATCTGAGAGCCAAATATGATTTAATGAATCCTTAAGAATAGAGAACAATGGAATGTTTTTAGAGATTTGTTTTGCTGCAAGTAGATTACTTTTATGGGTCAAATATTTAATGTAATATGTCACATTGATGTTTGTGTGCTTTATTATTGGTTTACTACATTCCCACCATTTCACACATACACAGTCAAAAAGAGTGGAGCATATCAAGAAGCACAAGATCCAATTTAGAACTTCTGAAAAAAGCAGAAGTGGACTAACTCACCACTATTGGAAAATGAGTCATGTTATACAAGATTGATATGAATTTTTGCAGATCTGGATACCCTTTTGGCTGAAACCTATTCCAACACATTTTCCCCAAAACTGGACTGATTTTCCTAGATTGGCGTATGAGTCCTAATTAGCATAAACAACATATTTTTTAGGATTCTAGACCTCCATTCTGCCTCCTTCAGTTTTCCAAGTGCATATTTTCAGTTTCATAATTTTTTGTTACAGTTTGCTCACTTTCTTAGGTCATTTAGCATTTGTTTGCATATCACACTGTATTTTCCAATTCATTGTGTTTTCCAAGTTTACACTTAGTGGTGAACCCCTCATTAGACATCTTTCAACCCCTAAGACAATCTCCTTTGCATTGGAATCTCAAGGGTTTGTTCTTGAGTGAAGTGTTGAGATTTGTCTCTCTCTTTTTAGGTCCAAAACCCTAAAGGTGTAAGAGAGTCCACAAATATCACCATTTCAACATAGGAAATGGAATTATTAAAGAAAATTAATATATATTAATTGGAAATTTTGAATTTTTTGAAAAAGATTGAAAGAAGTTGACTGATGTTGGCTATGTAATATTTTGAAATTATCTTATATGTTATGAAGAATTGAACATTACGAATAAATTTTGCAAGTGCAAGTGTGTGAAGTTACAGGTTGACAAGTTGAAGGACGAGAGCATGGTTGAAGTAGGATTGTTTAGTCGAATCAAATGGTAATCCAAATGGAATCTGGGTGCACACACCACAAATGGCATGATATTTGGATTTGAAAATTCATATAAGAATTATATTAAGCTAACTAAAATGACTTGAAGATTGAAAAGATGCATTGTGAAACAAAATTTTGTGGAAAATTATATTTGAAAAAAAAAATCAATCTTGAGCTTGTCTTTTGAATTTAGAGGAAAACGAAAATGTGATTTGGTATGTGAACGAATGTGTAAATCTCAACTATGCATTTTATATCATTGTGAAATGAAAAAGAAAGACCATTTTATTTATATAAATGATAGATATGCACCTGGAAACAATTATATGTGAATAAAAATATATATAACTATATGTGTACATATATATAAATATATGAAAATATATGTGTCAAGAACACACATAAATGTGAACAAACATGAATATAATATAAAGATTGTAAATATATATATATTTATATAGATATATATGAGAATATATATATATATATAAACATATAAATTTACTGAATTTGAAAATCGATAATTATCATTATCAAATAGATGAAATTTAAATCAATATTATGAGGAAATCCCATGATGGACATGGTCTGCCATCGATAAAATGGAAATAATTCAAATTTAGAATGGGTTGACATTATCACTAATGCCCATTATCATTTTTCAAACAACCCCTTAGTGGAGGCATTGTAAATGTAGGAAAATGCTATTCTAAAAGGGGATATCGACTCCAAAAAATAGTGAACTAGGTGTGGAATGAAGCTTGTGGAAAAAGTCAAAGAATTTTTTCTTTTTGTAGAGGTAAATGATGTTTTTTCATTAAAAAGTATCTTTTCAATTGATGTTTACATCTCGTATCTCTTTTACTATGCTCAAACCGAATCATTGAATTTGATTTTTATAAAACTATGCTATCAAACTCTTATGTTTTGGGTATGAAATAGAATTCATGGCTTTGTTATTTCTTTTCATTGTTCCTTTACTTTTAGCTTTTCAAGCATGTAAAGCCTACAGCTTCATACGGTTGACTATGTATGTATTTCTTGTAAGGGTGGTGTCATTGACTCTGTGTTAAGATTGCATGTAAATTTTAATATTAGATAAGCCCATTAGAGGGCTACCAGGAAATCCCAATAGGCCTGTGATTGGGGGCGATGTGAGATATGTCATCGCCAACCCTTTAGGGTAGGCCGAAGCCAATGCAAATTCATTTGAAGTATAATCATTTCTTTCTTAATATCTTGACAATCTGATGGATGCCCATTTGGACCAAAGCCATCCTCTTTGAACTTGCATTGAAGAGTTCTCCAATGTTATTGTTGCTTGTCACTGAAGGTGACAAAGGGCTACAATGTTGTCTTGCATTTTATATATACACTTCTATTAATTCTTATAGATGCAATAATACTATTAGGTTGCAGAGACCTTGTGAAGCTCTCGTCACCTAATCCATAAAGGATATAGGTTGAATAATGAGTTGCTTTCTTCCCTTGTTGCATGTAAACTAGCATTCATTGAATAATACCTAAGTCGTCTTGGGGCGATTATACCAAACTAGGGGTAGGCTTAAGGCACGACCTCAGCCCTATGTTTTGTGTAGTAGTCAATGACTATAAAATGTTTAAAAACCACAGATGTAAATAAATGTAAAAGCATGTATAAGAGTTTCAACCTAAACTTGGTTATCCATGATTTCATGGTTCTTAATGTTTTATTGTTATTGATTAATGATTAGCATACCATTCAACACTTTTAAATTATTTCCAAAAGAGTATATTAGCTTCATTTTAGCTATTCTTAAATGAAATCTTATATAAAAATGTTTAGAATAATTAAACCTAGAAAATGATGCACTTGGAACTTGAAGCTGCAACCATAAACCCTTGGAAACGACATTGTTTTGTCATAAACTATAACTGTTTAGCTAGAAACAGCATTTTATTATTGTAAATAGTAAATGCTTTGTTGGAAACGACATTGTTTTTTCATAAACTGTAACTGTTTAGCCAAAAACAACATTGTATTGTTGTAAATAGTGAATATTCTATTGGAAACGACATTGTGTTGTCATAAACTGTAACTATTTAGCCTAAAACAACATTGTAATATTGTTAACAGTGAATGTTCTCTTGGAAACAACATTGATTTGTTGTAAAAGCATATGTGTAGCTGAAAACAGTCTTGTTCATTAAACTATTAGTTAAAACAGTATTGATTAGTTCTAACTGTGAATGTTCTACATGAAACAACTTGTTTTTTAATTGTTTAGTAGGAAATAGTATTTCTATTAAAATAGAGAATGTTCATGTGTAAAACAACAAATGTTAGAATATCACAGCTTGTGTGATTATAAAAGAAGTGAGAGTATGTGAGAAATTGTTATTACAAACTTATTCTAGATTTTTTATTTTGACTAAAGAAATGTCAAATGGAATATTATTAAATGATTGCAATCTAATTTAATAGTTTATTTCAGAATGTATGCACAAACCAATAACTTAAGTAGGCACATATATGTGTATGCACATAGACTTCATCTATGTACATACACATACTTGTGACATACCATCTTTTGTTCTTTTTTACTTAATTCATTTAAAATGTATAATGCTTCATGTTGCAAGTAAACATGGGTCATGTGAATGATATGAGTGAATATTGGAATGTATAAATTTATTTTGAATCATGTATCTGATTTATGTATAGTGAAGAAATTAGTAATCCGATTCTCCTTTTCATAGACATACGTAAGAAAAATATTATTTTACTTGAATAGAATAGTGATACCTAAGTAGACTATAGCGCCTCAGGGTAGATGCTACTAGAGGGTAGATAGTTGTTATGAAATGGTGTATTGTAGAAAGTTACCTTCTAGGATGGGTGTCGAAATGGAGTTCAAAGAGTATAGGTTTGCTTTACTAGAACCTATTATTTGTTGTTGTTGCAACACATTTATATGCTTGGCCAAGAAATATAGTTCATTTTGTATGTATGAACTTTGTGATATCACTCTCGGTCATTCCTAGCATAGATCTTGCATTTTCTTTCCTAACTTGTAGATAGAAATTGCATGTTGATGTATGGGTACGCACCAGATTCCACCTTGCAAATTGTTTTCTTGCTAAACTTTCCATGTAGGGTCAAGTATTCTTCAAGTTGGAAGAATTTTGAGGAAGCGTAAGCTTTGTGGTTGGGTGGTAAAGCACTTCAACCATGTTCTTGTTCACCAATGGAGGCGAGTGTCAATAGGAACCTTATATGTACACAAGAATTTTTAGTCTATGATGTAACTATGATGTGATACTTGATGTACTTGATGTAAAGTTGAACGATGTAATAGACTATGTGGCCTTATGAGCCAAGTCAAACCTGATATTGTAATTTGACTTTTGAATTGAATATACAAACTTTTGACTCATTTTCAATGGACATGTGTTGCTATGATTGACTATAGCTACTAGTTATGTCTTTTTAATTTGAAATATATTCATGTGTCATTTACAATAATAATTAATTAAGTAATAATTTAGGAATGGTTATTACAAAAAGTAACATTGGAAGGCCACAAAATTCTGGTCTGAAGAGTAAGAGGAATGAAGCTTATGGTAAAGATGACCAAAAATAGTAGTTGCTCAAACATGGGATGGAAAACAAATGATGTTATGCCATGAATTTAGATTTTGAAGATCTTTCTGGAATGAATACACCTTATAAGATATTGATATAGAAAAGAATAAGTTTATTAATATGACAGTGAGTGCTCCATTTCACTATCATGATATTCATTGGAATTTGTTGCAATATTAGTTTTTTCAAGGCCTCTAACAACTTAGGAACAAGCCATCAAAAGGAAAATGCATCCCAACGTCATGTAAGGCCTTGTAATGCTTTTCATGCGTGTGAGGCTTGTGAGTCTTTTGTGGGTAATTTGGTGTATAGGGTATGGTGTGGTTGATTTTGCACACAAATCATGACACATAGTTGCCACCTAAATTTCCTTCATTCTTCATGAATGCTTTAATTTTATGAAAGGTATGAATGTTGATGGTTTGCTATGCTTTTTTTCTAAACCTGAAAGTACAACTGCTATAGCAAAAGGATCCAAGCAACATCCTTAACACTAGTTGTAGATATTGCCATTTGTCCAACATCGAGCAAGAACTAGAAAAGAAGTTATCAACATTTCCACTCCCATGAATAGAATAAATGGACCAAGTTCTCCATTTTTTTGTATGGTTTTCTTGAGATAAAAGGAGACTCCAACTCCTGCCATAAATGGCAGGGATAACCCTGCAGCTATCATGACCAAAGCTTCTTTCCCAGTTTGACAAAGGAGATTGAGCTCTAGCTCAAGCCCAACCATAAACATAAAATAAAGAAGACCAATATCATCAAAGGTAGTCATTTCTTAACAAGTAATGAATTACTATACCAATGAGGACAAAATTATTTGCTAGCTTTGTATTTGCATCAATCCCTAATGAAAACCAACACCATCCTATAAATATGCAACTAAACCCTCACAACTTTGACATTGATTCAATATTGTTCCATTCATATCTATCATAGGCTTTACAAAGGGAAGCAAGAGGCATAAGAGCATTTTACTCGGGAAGTTTGGACCACACCTTTTGTTCCCAATATGGATATAAAATTTAAATGATTGAATACATTCCTTCATGACACAAACTTCATCTGAGTGAGGATCTTTAGGGGCTTTGTTTTTCAAAATCTTATGGCACATGCTAGAATGTGGGAAGCCTCTCATTTCTTACTTGAAAACTATCAACAACTTTCAGAATCAATATGATAACTCATCTATTACCCTCTAGTCTACAAGTACTCAACTTGATGATCTTTATACAATAAATTCAATCAGAAAGTTAGTAGCTTTGTAAAATTCAAAAGATAAACCATCTATTCTCAAAACCTTATCATTCTTTTGGCATCTAATTGCAAAACTCAATTCACCGATAATGGTATCTTTTCCCGATGACATGACATACACATTTGACAGTTTTGAAAGAATATTTTTTTGCTCAAAGTTATGTGCACTCTTCTATGTTATAATTTTCGTTGTCGTGTCCTCAGTTTAGATGTCAACCATGCAACTTTGGACTGTGTATATGGACTCAATCATTTTGAAAACTGCAAATGACAATTAAAGATACATCTTTTGATAAGATTTCTTGCACCTTCACATCACCAGACTAATGTCATCTATAGTTGAAGTTACCCCATATTTAGAGTTTCCTAAGTGTGGACGTCCAATTCAACTTTGAATTTTTTGGAATTTAAACAACTGCTTCGATAAGTATGTGAAAGATTTTATGCTAACAACAGAGCCACAAAAAATATTATATAATAAATAATTAGTAAGTGTCTTTAGAATGATATATCTCGACGTTATTTATATTTATTTATATATATTACTTTAAGATATATATGCTAATTATCTAAAGTTTTTGTATTCTTTTATTCAAAACATTGAACAAAGTGTTTATCTCGATTTATTTCGTGAACTTTGAAAAAACATTTTGTTTTCCTTAAAAACAAAATAATGAAGAGGACAAAAAAATAAAATTGTTGCCTCTAAAATAAATATATAAAAACTAGACTTCATTAATTATACTACAAATTATTGATTTTTATCAATTGAAACAAGATGTCAAATTAAGGTTTTATTGACTGATAAAAAGAATGATTGCATTGCTACTAATTTAACGCCTATTCATTAACTGTATTTTATTTAAGCTACAAATCACTATTGATTGATTCTCCATCTAATCTACACTCTAGTGAAGCAAGTAAGTATTCCAGCAAGCCACTTCACTTCAGGAGAGAATTAATCGATAGTTTTATTACAGAAAGAAAATTATTTATTTTGAATAAGCACAATCCACGGGAGGAGTGCCTGCCTAAATTCGTAATATATACGAATATTTGGTGAGGTTTAGACTTGTGTGGGCAATGGCCATGGAAGATATCCAGGTTCGCAGAAAAACCTAAATTTTTGGAAGGTTTGAATACCATCCATTGAAACATTGTGGCGGCGCAATGTTTCTCTCAGCTTACTCCATTCTTCTCGTTCCTCCTTTTCATCCTTCGCCTTCTCAGTTTTCTGATTCTCCATAACCGTTGTGTAGTGTCGCAGTGAGCTTTCCCCTTCGTTGTCTTCTTCCTCTAAGAAAACCTTCTTGACGATCATTTTCAGCATATCCCTCATCTCCTCCTGCTCTTTCAAACTCTTTCTTATAACTTCCCTCATCTCCCCCTGCTCTTTCAAAACCTTTCCAACAACTTCCTTGAGACAATCATCTCCCTTTGTATCCTCCTCGCCGCTTGTCTTCTCCACATGTTCAGTGCTGCTGCTGCTGCTGAGGTTAACATCCACACCCTTATTGAGGCTGTCAATGGCGTCATCCTTCTTCTCAGCTGGCCACCTCTCATAGATATATTGCTCAACAATCTCTCTCAGCGAAGGCCCACTGGTCTCCTCTATAACTGTCCACTTTCTTAAAACCTCAAGTTTGTTCCATTTCTGCATCAGTGCATAGAAAGATTTTTTATTTTTGGTTATATGAAGTAAAATTTTGTACGGAAGGGAATAAATTAATTACCACTGTCCATTCAGTTCAAAATATTTGTTACGCTATCTTACTTGTATAAGAGTTGTCATGGGGTGCCTCCATTGCCAGCAGACGAAAATCCATGCAATAAGTTGAACCTGCCATCCTTCCACTGGGATACCGTCGGGAGTTAGAGACAAAATATTCCATGCTAGCCGATGGTATGCCAACAAACATTTCCATTCTCGGGGAAGTTTTCTACTGCGTGTGGATTGAGTATGAAGTAAGCGAAAAGCGTTCCTTTCTCCTTCGCTATAGTGAGGGATGAGCAATGCTCTAGTTATTGAGGAGAGACTTCCCTCACCCTTCCTGTCTTTTCGCTGCGCTTGGTCACCTGCCTTCTGCTCATTCTCGCCTGAATGCAACAAGCGCCAAGCTGTTATTATACATGTTCGATAATTGATGCTGCTTATGTACTCATAGCTGTCATTTATAAATCTCTTATGCCTAGCATTAGAAATTAATCACTCGTTATTTCTAGCATAATTTTTTAAATGGAGAGAAGTTTCATAATGGTGGTACAGAGTATGGAGCCTTATCTCATGATTATGTATATAAATAAAAACACAGTTACGAAATATATTTTATTTAATTAAAATTTATGTGTTCATACAAATAATAAAAGAACTCAAAAATATAATAAGCGAAGTGATGATGTGGACAAATATATAGATGCATATATAAGCTGTGACCCCTAGGCTTTGAGAGGTCATAGACCTGTTGTCTGGGATATTTTTTTTCGTATTTTCTTGCGACTTGTTGTTTGTTTTCGACACAAGTGGAAACCTGCATAGTTTTTGTTTTTTATGTTTTCCTCTCTTTTCGAAATCCTTATGGTTTTGCAAGAGAGGCAACTTGTATGGCAATCAATGAGGATGGGCGTGGGCGTGGGCGTGGGCGTGGGCGTGGGCTGGGGCGGGTAAAGTTATTCTTAATTCAAAGGAACAAAAGCTATCAAGCTTCTTTTGCATGCAACGGAAGAAGCTAGATTTGAACAATGAACAACTAATTGTTTGAATCTCGACTATTGAAGAAGAGTAAGGATCAATTTGTCTTAGTTATTGATCTAGAGTCTATTGTAGATAATAATCTCTATCTATTGAACTATGATTTTTGCAAGTTTATTCAAATTTATGGGAATCCGTATATCTTAGCAATTTTTAGAAGCCTGGGTTCAAAGGAGCAAAATTAATATAATAATACAGCCAGCTTATTAAACTTGAAACCTGCACCTTGTCCATCTGTTTTGAATGGCTGTTCAATCTTGGTTGTCACATCTATGTCGATAGTTGCAACTTCAACTCCGGAGCCTTCTGCAAACAAACATTTTGAATTAAAACGGATTGTGAATCATGTGATCATATTTTGGACAAATCAACAGCTAAAATGCTCTGAGTATTTGAATGATATATTCACGTGGTTTCTTAATTGTTTCTTGCTCTTCCGTTTGTCCTAATCCTTGTTGGGCCGTATCTGTTCGGGGAAGCAACATTCTCAAATTTAGGGCCGTATTAAAATTCATTACAGTAATGCTTAGACCATTATTCTCCTATTTTCTGTTCGGCTTAAAAGGATTGCATCTCGAATATTTTCACCTGAAAAGCCGACTGCTTTTTGTTCTTTAGCTCCAGATTCTGGAGAATATTTCTTTGTTCCTCCTCTATCTGCAACAATATTAAAGTGGAAGAAAATGAAATCTTCAGTTAAAGTGGTGTTGTACCTTGATGCAAATATAAAATGTGACTAATCCCACTAGTATACAGTCAGAGATATTCACCTAGTTTAGGTTTATCTGGAATTGAAGTTCCAATTTGGAACTTTGGATTTGCTTTTCTACGCCCATAACTACTGTATTTTTCTGTTTGTGTTGCTGGGTCCGTAGACTCTTTTGTACTATCCCCCAACCCTAGCTGGCTTTCCAAAAAGTCATTAGCCTCTGAGTCACTAGGGTCTGGTAGGTGAAGTGGCAACTGAACTATCTTTCTTAGATAGTTGTCTGCTAAGTCCTCATTGGACTTCTTAGATTTGCTATTGCTGTTGCCGTACTTTCTTATTATTGCCCTTTGGATCATGCTATTTTCCATGCTCAAAATAACGTTGATGTGGCAAGTAGCCAAAACCAGATTCACTGCTGATAATACCTGCCAGTTAAAAGTTACAAAGAAATTTAGAAAACCAGGGACTAATATTTGATAATTATAACAACCGTAAATAGACGCTAGTTTTCAAAACTTGTACCTGCAGAATCACATTTTCTTCGCAACGATCGAGATCGTCGACGAAGACTATTATCCTAAGATTATTACTGAAAGCAGGGGGCAGCTTGGGAATCATTGTTCCTGGAACATAGTTCTCATCCCAGCTAAATGTAATGCAGCACCATATAAAAGCATACATCTTCCACATCGTGGAGGGTCTATAACAGAGTTGTTCTTTCAAAAAATTGATATCAGAAATAACCTTCTGATGATAACCAAGCTTTTGGCTATGGTCTGGCAGACATATGTAGTCCACGACTTGAGAACTGATTGGTTTCACAAAAGAAATCACCGACTTCCCTACACCCCAAGCAGCTACAATCATCGATGCTGGAAGACCTCCATATTTGAATTTATTGATATCTTTATGTTGGGCTGTATCAAGCAGGAACCATACAATGGTAGTGAACCAGATGGCCACCACCAGTGCAAGAAAGCATGGGAGGATCACTCCAAAACTGATGCTGTTTCTGCGGTTTCTCCAATTATATATCCAGCTAGTCCTCAGCTTGTGCGCCACCGTCATCGTTGCTTCCAATTCTTTTGTGATTTCCACTGCTAGACCCGCCCATGCCTCGGTTTCATTCCTGTAATGCCAGGCATTATAACGTACAGTCAAAATGGAAGGTGTAGTCCCCTGCATCGACTCTTCCTCCCATGGCATTTCACCGACTGTTTGATTTCCAGATCCATTTTCTTCCTCTTCTTCAAACTGAATCTCACCAAACCCAGAACAAATACGAATCGTTGAGTTAAAATTTGCAGAGAAATGAAGATGGAGTTGATTATTTACTTGAGAAATTTATAAATTTAAATGTTTCTAAGAAAATATATTGAAATATCCACTTAAACTAGGTCGAACTTTAAATGTTTCTAAGAAAATATATTGAAATATCCACTTAAACTAGGTCGAACTTTTGACTACTTAGTTTTCAATTCGCTCTCTTAAGTACCATATCGAACTTTAGTAGAAAAACTGGAAAATAATATAAATTTAACGACAAATGCTTACCATATCACGTCGGTCCATGATGGCTAGGGACTTAAAAATTTGATGATATTTAGGTTGATAATTTTCTAAAAAGTCATTCAACTTTTTAGGTTGATATTTAGGTTGATAATTGTCTAAATTTTCAGATTTATTCCAGAAAGCTCGGAGTGCATTCCAAATTTTTCTCAACTTCAAACAATTCTGGGGATCTGAAGCCTGCAGCAATCCGTACAGTTTAGTTACTCTTTAATTTAGGCTATCAATGAAGAAATGTTTGATTCAAAGACCACCAAACAACTGAATTTGACCTGATTCAATTAATTTTCATCGAATTGAAAATTTCAAAGAATATTCTATCGATGTCAGTTTCATAACCCATGATAAAAGTTTAAGTGGGGAGATACCTTCTCTATAAATTAGAGAAAGATATACCTAAAACAGGGCGCAGTCAAAGAGAAAAACAAATGCTCTACAAGAATATGTATGAACTGAAATTTCATAAATGTCTATCAATAATCATGATTAAGTAAATTATTTTCCTTGGAGGGTTCTTGCAAAACTGCTTGTTCGGTTGCTTGTTTCTTTCTTATTTCCCTGTTTTTTATTAATATTGTTTTCTGAAACTGTTCTTTCCAATTTGATGCCAGCATGCAATAAACAAAAAATTAAAAAAAGTGTTAAAGTTCCCAATGATTCAACAATAATATGGCTAAACGACTATTCATAATATTTATTATTAGGATTTAAATTAAATTTTACAATCTTAGAAAGAGAAACCATGAGTAGTTCAGATTTCAATATTCATATATTTCATGTTTTCTATATGAAACATATCAAAGTATAACTAAGTGTGAGGATATAAAAGTTGATGTGATTGTTGTTGCAAACTAAAGAGTTATTATTTATTAAAAATCATGATTATTATAAAAGAGGTATTGGAAAAAAAATTATATAAATTAAACATTGAATTTGTATTTTAAGATGAATAGAATGTATTAGAATTTTGAGGTTAGAGTTTTATAAAATAAGTGTATTGTAAAGAATATAACTTTTAAAATGCGAAGACACATTAGAAAGAATATTATAGATATGTAATTATAGTTAATCAAAGTTTTAGACCTTTATTATCATGATGAATCATACATGAAGTCTAAGGGTATCATTGTTAATCATTTAGAGATAAGATGGAGGAATTCATACAAAATAGAGTAACTTTCATATTTTATTACAAGATAGGTATATTAAGAAAAACTAAATTTAAAAATTGGAACAAAGAATTAGATAGATTTTGAAATTTAGAAATCACCAAAATCTATAGACAATAAACACACCCTACACTAACTCAAGAGTCTAGTTAATGACCAATCAATCTCAAATTATGAATCTAGAATTATATCTACACTTAAAGGCATTAGATTTCCACAATCTATAGTGTTCAATGTATATAGTTTATAGATTTTCTATGCATAATTTTTTCCATCTTAAAAAGTTTTGAATCGCACTTTGTGATCCATCATCAAGATGGTAGGAGCAGCTAAGGAGAAAAATGATTGTTTGCAAAACTAGACTAAATAAAAAGAGAAAAGGGTGGGGAGGGTGAAGGTTGCACAAGATGCAAACAAATTATACATAGTGAATCCATAGATTATACACATTGTATCTAGACTTGTCAAACTATGATGAATCTAGGCTTACTCAAGACTAGGTCAAGCCTATAATTTAGCATTTGAGTGCTTTATCTTCACACGATCATGTACTCTATCAATATGCTCTCTTAGACTTGTTCACCTCTACTTGTAATTGCTCCTTAAACGTAATAGTGATAAAGAATTTTGGGGGCCTTGATATGATAGAGAGAGGTGTCTGACTTTGTTAATGATAGTCTTGAAACCTATTTATTGATATGATAAGGTCAAAGACATCTAAATAGAAACTGTAAGTGTTTAGTGTATCATCTATAAATGCTTGCATTGATGCACAAGTATCAATGAATTTTCTATTATGTTTTTGTATGTATTTTAATGATATTTTTTTATGATTCCTATTCTCCTATGGCTTGTCCATAAATACAAGACCTTCAACACTCAATTCTAAATACTTTGCATAGAAGTAAATGATAGTTGCTTAACAGATTTATGGATTTGATTGTGTGATTATTTTTGCATTAATGTTTCATATCACACTCCATGATCCATCATCAAGATGAAGAAGAGAGCATAAGGAGTAAAAATGGGTAATAGAAGTAAATGGGTAATAGTTTGAATTAAATGGGTAATAGTCAACCATTAGAGATTGAGGTATATTGTTGGATACGAAGTTTAACATTTTACGATAAGTTGTCTTAAACTCAGTTTTCTTCTTATAATTTAATTATAATTTCATTTCACTCATTTTTTATGATTAAGATTATATATCACATAATTTTAAAAATATATTATTTAATAAATAATACATGTAACAACCTAATTTAATTTTTTTAATTTGAAAAACTCTCGACTGCTGTTAAAAAAGACCATTTAAACTAAATTTATTTTTCAATTTAAAATTTTAAGTTAGAACATACTAACTATAAATATTATCTATAAATCGATTATGTAAATGTGAATAAGGGCATCTAATCTGTGAATGTAGGGCACGCATTTACCTTTGCTCTGAAATTCTTTACACGTTTAGCATCTAACCTCTCTATTGCATTTGCTATTTTCCTACGCCTGGCTTGCCCAGTTACAGATAATTTGGTTTCGCCTGCTCCAAGAATATTGTTTTCTGGAAATGAATTTGTGAATGCTAACTGTGCCGCTGTTTTTAGAAGAATGCTCTCTGTCTGGAAGCACGAGGATTCGGATTGATACCAGATCTAATAATGTAAAGTGAATGTGCTAAAATCTTTGGGAAGGATGATTACCTGAACCATAACGCTAGACTTCCCCATTCCCCATTCTCCCGAGATACCCACAGTAATAGGAGATTTCACAAAAGGATTCAAAAATAATGCAGCCAGACCGTCGGCAAAGGGACTTCGTCCTGCCCAATGTTACAACGGAAAATGTTAAAGAAATTTTGCCCCTGAATTCGTGTTTTATTAAGCCAGATAATTACGGAAGTCGATAATAAGTACACTTACCAAGTTTATCCCGCAGAGCCGGTTTGTCGGTCCCTTGTTCAACAATATACTTAATCTGCTTGAGAACTGTTTTAACAAAAAAATTATTCACAGCTACACACTCAATTGTTTGATTGGGAAAATAAGGAAAAGGTATAACCAAACATACCATCTCGGACATTGTTCTCTTCTTCTTCTGGAAGAGCGCCTCTCCATTGCTCATTGCGAATAAGGGAAATATCTGCGCCCCTGGTGACGAACTCCCGTGCCATATCTATATCGCCTAATGTTGCCGCTACTCTAAGCAAATTCCCCTTCCCTGGTATCTCCAGTATTTTACTTTTTTCCTCTTCAAGATATTTCTCAAGCGAAGAATTGGAGGGTAAACCAATTCCGGCTGCGGAAGCAAACAAAAGCAGGATTTTCTGTTTGTCCGATTCACATTTGTTCAAAAGTAATTCAGCTATTTTCACGGCTTTTTCACCATCTGCTTGAGCCGCAAAATGCAGAGCTGTTTTGCCATCACAATCTCGTTCTTTTAACTGATGGGCTCCGTTTGCGAGAAGAATTTTAACAACTTCCTCGTGGCCTCCACTTGCTGCTTTATGCAGTGCTGTTTGACCCAGCACGTCTGTTGCCTCAACATAACTCTTACGCTCTTGTCCTGAAGTCTCTAAAAGCTTTTCCACCATTTTTAGGTTGCCTCTAGCAGCGGCCACGTGCAAAGGGGTTGTTTGGCTGAAATCTTTGACAAAAACTGGACTTAAAATGAATTCGTCTAAAACATGGGGATCGTCATGAGGTCCAGCTACTGCATAATATATAGCACTCTGTCCATCACGATCCTTGGTATCTATATTTCTGTTATGCCGTAACAGGCTTTCGCAAAGCACTTGCTGCCCAAGGAAAGCTGCGACATGCAGCACGTTTCTTCCGTATTTATCACCCGCTAATGCTTTCTCCATGTTTATACTTCCTTGTTTTACATCAGACAGTAGTTTTTTAATAATAAGCCGTGCCACATCCTCGTCTCTACCTTCGGCAGCGTAATGGAGTGCTGTGTTTCCTTCATCGTCTGGGTCAAAAGGATCAGCTCCTCCATCCAGCAGCTTTTGAACGAGATCAAGAAGGCCCATTCGTGAAGACTCGCGCAGATACAATGAGAGGTGGTACAGCTTCATAAAATAAGATTGTGGTTGGCTGGACAGTGACAGCAGATATGCCACCATATTCACATTGGTGGAATTGTATTCAAGAGCAAAATCCAGAGGCGTCTTTCCATTACTGTCTTTGACATCCACCAAGCGAGCGCTCCCTTCAACAGGGTCCTCTCCTTCCGCTGAAGCTATAACACGAACAAGCTCTTCATTTGGGTACGGGAAGCGTAGTGCACAGTGAAGCGGAGTCTGACCTTCATCGTCTTTGAAAGTCACGCTTGCGTTGTGCTGGAGGAGGAGTGTGCACAGTCCGACGTAGCCCCAAGAAGCAGCTTTGTGTAGAGGAGTTGCATGTCTACTGTCAACTCCGTTTGCAAGTCCTCTTTCTGCTGTAAGCAGCATCTTTGCAATTTCCAGTCCATTGGATTCATTGCCCAGTTCTGCTGCATAGTCGAATGCTGTGTTACCTTCTCCGTCTTTGGAAGTCACGCTTGCGGTGTGCTGGAGGAGGAGTGTGCACAGTCCGACGTAGCCCCGAGAAGCAGCTTTGTGTAGAGGAGTTGCCTGTCTACTGTCAACTCCGTTTGCAAGTCCTCCTTCTGCTGTAAGCAGCATCTTTGCGATTTCAAGTCCATCGGATTCGTTGTCCAGTTCTGCTGCATAGTCGAATGCTGTTTTACCTTCTTCGTCTTTGGAAGTCACGCTTGCGTTGTGCTGGAGGAGGAGTGTGCACAATCCGACGTAGCCCCGAGAAGCAGCTTTGTGTAGAGGAGTTGCCTGTCTTCTGTCAACACCGTTTGCAAGTCCTCCTTCTGCTGTAAGCAGCATCTTTGCGATTTCAAGTCCATCGGATTCATTGTCCAGTTCTGCTGCATAGTCCAATGCTGTTTTACCTTCTTCGTCTTTGGAAGTCACGCATGCTTTGTGCTGGAGGAGGAGTGTGCACAGTCCGACGTAGCCCCGAGAAGCAGCTTTGTGTAGAGGAGTTGCCTGTCTATTGTCAACTGCGTTTGCAAGTCCTCCTCCTTCTGTAAGCAGCATCTTTGCGATTTCAAGTCCATCGGATTCATTGTCCATTTTTGCTGCATAGTGCAATGCTGTGTTACCTCTTTTATCTGTTTTTTCAGGGAACTGTACGCCACTCTCTATGAGCCCTTTTACCAGATTTGCATCGCCTTTCTTTGCCGCCCGATAAAGAAACTTGCCTAAAACATCATACTTGCCTAAAATCTCATCAAACCGCTTGAAATTGCCGTTAGCGTCTTTTGCCACTGTTGCTAAGGCAGCCATATTACTCCGACAGACTTTAAATAAAAAATGGTGGGCATGGTAAATCAGGGATGCGAGAGTTGGGCAATCGTCCATATTCTTATGCATCACCACTTGATCATATAATTCGCAGCACAGGAACTGGAAGCACGTCCAAGCCACGGTGTCCACCACCAAATCCCAGACTCTATCAGCAACGGCCTCCCAAGTGGAGGGCGCGCTTGTGTCACATATCCCCAACGTCTTTATCAAACCCATATGATTCCAATTTTCATTGTCAAATTTCTGAAAGCCCGAGAAGAATTGTGTTAATATGCTATTTGTAATCTTGCCTTGCTCAGAATTTTGATTCTTGATCATCAAGGCTTTAAAAAACTTTTCGGTGTCGACTGCTAAGGCTTTAAAAAACTCTTCAAGGCGGGTACTCCATAATTCAAAAGAAGCGTGTGACAATTCCGTTCTTGAGACTTTACTCTTTGCATGCACACTGTGGCACTCCCTGGCTATTGCGCTTACTAGTTCACTTGCCACTTTTGTTTCATCACCTTCCCATATTGCATTCTCCCCCGCGCCTGTCATCAACCAATAAAGGACCTCCTTATTCCAGTCTTCGCAGCATAGGAACAACGCAGCACTTCTTCCCTCTTTACTCAATTTAGGAACCTCCGAATATAGGACTCCTTTCCTGTCATCTTTTGCGAACAATATACAAGCGTCAGCCTAATGTTTACATTGCAACGTCACCACTAACTTCAAGCTTTCGAAATTTTCAGTAAACATAATTTCTCATCTATATTCAACTGCTTTGTTTTCAAGTTAATCGAGCCAAAAGACGTTATACAGACCTGTGTTGGATATCTCGGGAGTTGGTGACTGAATGACTAACATGTATCCAAGACAGCTTCTGAAACCCACTAAGACATTGAAGTCATACGCAGAGCCTCCGATCCAGCCATCTAGAAGACGGGCTCTGTCCCATTCCTCTAACAGATTGTCACGCTTTATTGCATCCAGATTGTCCTTCGCTTCTTCCACAGTTGCCAAACGACACCCGGGTGGAGTTCGGCAACTCCTTTCCAACTTTATCAAGGCCATATTCACCTAGCTATCTAACCCGAAACGTTATCCATATGGCAACCAGAAACATTACGAACTTAACTACCAGCGCAAATGATTATGTGCCATTAATCCGTTTGTACAAAAGACATCTGTATTCCTATTTTAAATAAAACTAGAAATATACTTTAAATAAAGTACAGTGGGAGTGATTTGGTTAGGTCAGCAATATACCTTAACGAAGCGGTCTGAGTCTATTTGTGGAGCAGGGTCTTATGCCAAATTAAAAAATAGTATCTCTTCTCTTTCTTCACTCCTTTCTATTTAAGGGAATTTGCTATAAATGTCATTCATTTATAATTTTAAATTCTTGTCGTTTAAATAATTTTTGGAGGGAAATATTTTTCATTTAAATTATTTTTATGATAAGACTATCAATTTCTAAAAGTTTCAAGTCTTACACTCATTCATGGTTACAAAATCTATGGGCAACTCTTTCTGAGAATTACTAAAAATTGTCGATAGTACCCACTAAAATATTTTAGGAAGCCCCCTTCTATGAGACTACTTATTAAATAAACGTGCAAGCTATTCTAGTTTCTCAACATATTCAATTATTTGTTCTCAACTTTAGTTTCAATTATAACCTTATATAGCTAGTCTTATTCTCTTTTAAAATATGTTTAATGATTACGACTCTACCTTAACTTGCTCATTTTTTTTTATTTTTTTATGTAAGGTTTTATTTCAAACCTATTATTTTTTGCAACTTGATTCTTGAGCTCAAGTTTAAGTTTATATTGTTAGTATAGGGTTTTTTTTCTAGTGAGATATTTATTATCCCTGAGTCATAGGTTTTTCCTACACTTTTATTAAGCATGCTTTGGTTAATAAAGTGAATTTAATTAATTAATAAGTATCAAATAATGCGGTGAACTATCATTATCCTAAAATGGGGAAGCATTTACTATTTTTAGATCACTTGGTGGTCACTCCCTATTGTTGGATTTTCCACATCTATCATCTCCCTAGATCTAGTGATTTTAACTATTATGATTATAGTGGTAGCGTCTTTCACTATTTTGATGTGTCCAGAAGGCTCAATAAAGTTAGCTTTGACTTTTATTTAACTCAATTTGACCATCATATGACATAGTAGTAAACAAGATTTTGAAGCTCAAATCTAACAAAGAACTTTTTATTGGAGCACTTTCAACCCTAAAGAACTCTTCCATTGAGTTTAAAAGGTTGAATGGAAAAATTTTGATATATAATTTTCTCCATTTTGGTGCAAAGTGAATTTGAGGCATTTTTTTGCTAGAAGGGTCATTCTTGTAGATCAAATTGGGTCCTTTTTCAAACTTGCATAAAATTTTCCTTTGTTGTCATATTTTCACAAATGAATAGTTGATAGAACGATAGAGATGAACAACTATCCATAAAAGGTCTTGATTAGAAATTTTGTTATTTTTTGCTAGATAATGTAGGTTGAAGCTGGTCAATGTTTGTTTTCAATAGGCCATAACTTTTTCCTCAGAGCTCCATTTTATAGAAATGAACAAGCATTGGAAAGCTATTGAAAAGAAATACATCGTTATAGATGTATTTTTTCATATTTTATACTAGAATAATTTTGTATCAAAAAATATATTTTTGTCCATTGTGGACCTTAAGATAATTGTAATTTGGTAAAAGCCTTATAAATGTACTAATTATGAAGTGTCAACATCATAATCTATTGGGGAGGTTATTTTTTATATTAGTAGAAAGGGGGTTGTCTTTTAATATCAATTGAGGATTGTATGACGTATCATAGGTTTTTATATACACCTTTCTATGATAATCTTGAATAAGGATAATTATAGAAAAAAAATGGTTTTAAGAGATTCAGGTACTTGGATTCCTAATTAAGAGATTGAATTTTTTATATGATCTTGTAAATACATCTATGGTATTCACTTTTGTTTTATTAAATTTGGAGAATCAAAAAGGAATTGTGAAGATTTTTTTTTATTTGGTTTATACTAGAAGGGATAGTGCCCATTACAGAACAACCACAGAGGTAGAGGGAGGTGGCTCACAAAAACGAGTCACCAAAAAACAAGAATCACCAGAAGTGAGCCTGAAAAAACCAGTAAATTAACAATACTTTTGACCGGAGCATAGAACTAGAAACAATAGATGCAAAGAAACAAAGGCAACAATATCAAAGGAAACAACATAAAAAAACACATAGGATTGAACAACCCAACAAAACAGACTGGCCAAACACAACCACCAGGCAGAAACATCAGGTCCAGAACAACAAAAACAAACAAACTAGTAGCAAAGAGGAGCTACTAGTAGGAAATAGTCCAAAAACAACAAAAGAGAAACAACTTAATCCCTAGAGCTAGGAACCAAAGCCTCCAAGGGCTTGTTACATGAAATATTTTCCTTCTTAGATTTCTTCTTTTCTTGCACTACTGTCTAAGATAAATCAAAAACAAGATTAGTTGGATCAGAAGGGGAAGATTCCCCTTTAGAGTAACTAACAAAAAGAGAAAAAGATGGATTAGGTGAAGCATTCATGACCAAGGCCGAAGCAATAGGATTTGAAGTTAATCCCATCTTATTTTGCAAGGGGACAATAGGGGTCTTAGGGGAGGTAGCACACACAACAAGTGGAACAACCTTATCCTAAAACAACATGGTAGAAGCCTTTAGAGGAGAAATGCCATCAACAATAGGATTAAACTTCTACACAAAAGGAGAAAGAGGTTTGTAATCCTCGCTATTAGAAGAAGATTCAACATTAGGGTACACTGTTAAATGTTCTCTAAGAGCATTATTCCAACAAGTGGAGGAAGAAATAGGACAAGCACCATGAGGACAATCACGAGCCACGTGTCTAGTAGAAAAATAGTACCTATAGCAAAAAAGGGATACCTTCATAATCCACTAGCTAAGACCAGGACCAACCATTATGATGATTTGTTAATCCCATATTTTCATGTGTATTTTTGGTGATATCTAGTGAGAGTAACTATTTTATTACGATGGTAGTGTTTTTCACTATCTCGATGTTTTCAAAAGGCTTGATAAAGTTATCTTTGACTTTTTTTACTTAATTTGACCATCATATGACATAGTAGTAAACAAGAGTTTGAAGCTCAGATCTAACAAACAACTTTTTAGTGAAGCACTTTCAACCCTAAAGAGCTCTTCCATTGAGTGCAAAGGGTTGAATGGACAAATTTTGATATATAATTTTCTCTATTTTGGTACAAAGTGAATTTAAGTTATTTTCTTTCTAGAAGGGTCATTCTTGTAGATCAAATTGGGCCCTTTTTCAAACTTGCATAAAATTTTCCTTTGTTGTCATATTTTCACAAATGAATAGTTGACAAAAAGATAGAGATGAACAATTACTCATAAAAGGTCTTGATTAGAATTTTTGTTATTTTTTGCTAGATAATGCAGGTTGAAGTTGGTTGATGCTTTTTTTCAATAGGCTAAAACTAAAGGTGGATATATTTCATTAATCCATAATTCTATGAGAATGGATACATATAGGAGTATTACAAACTTTCATAGGAAGCGGTTTATATCTGTCATAGGATGCGGTTGTATAAACCATCAAACCTCATTCTAATAACTACACAATGTAATAACCATTATTTTTTTATTTGCTAACATTTCCCCCCCTTATTACATTGTTCCTACAAATGTATCCCCTAAAAGCTCTTATTCACTTTGCCAAGGGAACCCCCTTAAGGCTCACATAAAAAAACTTGTTGATTACAAAATATGTATACATTCTTGAGAAGATTTTCCTTTTGAAGAAATAAATCCTGAATCAAGTGGAACTCCTCTAGAAGCTTCGAACCGAATTCCTGAGTTCTTCCTCCCACGAACCTTCTAAATTGTAGACTATAGTTATTGGACAACCACCCTACAAGTTGTCACCTCGTCCCTCTTGAAGGTATAACCCTTGGTCTAGACCGTAATTACTGGACAACCACTGAAAAGTTGTCTCCTTGACCCTCGTAAAGGTGTAATCCTTAGTCACATTATCATGAACTATCTGGGAAACAATCCATACTAAGCTCTTCACCAAACCCCTTACCTATCTCCAAAAAGTAAACTTCACAATACATGTATTCTTCAAATCTATCAACAATAAGGAAAAGCAAGAAAATAAAGCCAAAAAATGCTTCTCATGCAAAGCATCATCTCAAAGAGAGAAGCTAACTTGAGATGATGGAAATTCCTCCATCCTCCGGTGCCACCAACCTCCAATATGATCCTACCAAAGTTTAACTATTTGATGTCTTGGAAGAGTCTTTGGAGGCCTCATAAGTTGTATAAAGGATAGGCTCAATAATTTGAATAACATTGATAATGTTCTTATATCTAGTGTAACCACCCTTGATATAGCCAAAGAGCAATCCCCTCTTTGAATTTGGCTTCTCAAAAAGAAATTCAAATATTATCATAAATTCACTCTCTCAAATACCAATAGTAAGAAGATAGATTGCTTTGAATTCCATGCTTCACATTTCACTTCTTACAAAGAAAAAATCACCCTTTCTCAAGTGATAAACTCCCAACAAATAGAGCGTTAAATATACATCAAACAAATTCCCAGTGATACTTTTGATGGTATCATCAACGGAAAGAACATGAATGCACTTACTGAACTTAACATAAAGAGATTGGTGAACAGAAACCACGTCTCCCACACAAATCTTCACATTTGAATGCACAATAAAACTTTTGATATCACAAATGGAGAAACAAAATTGTGGCATCATCCAAAACCAAAAATTTGTCTCTGTATCTGCAATCAATTTCTCCGAGTCATTTTGTTAAACAATTGTTGTCATAGTCATTCCAAACTAAGAGATATAAGGGGCACAAGCACAATGAGAAATAATATTGCTATTAGTGATCTTGACTTAAAAATCAATCCATAGAAACAATTTAGAATCCTTGCTCAAAGGCATTAGGGACATGCAGTCACTGTGTGAATGAAAAGTAGTCAAGGATTTCTTCCTATCATTCTTGAAACTCCTCCTATCTAGCATATCACAATTTTAATCATCTATCTATGCAGAATGTAGAGAATGTACCTAATGGATCTATCCGGTAAAGAGAAATGGAACTTGTATACGGATCATAGCCCATGATGAGTGACGAAAAACCAAAAAACCTCACACCATCACTCTGTGTGTACTTTCGTTGCAGACTTACAATAATTCTATGATCATTTTTTGCCTTTACTCATCCTATTCAGACATACATTTAGAGAAAGACAGACACAGCGAACACAAGAGTGCCAATATTCACTTCACTTCCTTTCAAAAAATACCCACGCATATTACGGAGGCTCTGATTTGTTCTTGTGCTCTCAGTTGCTTCTCTACAAGCATCATGATGTTTCTCCTTCAGACGTCCTTTGCCTAAACATCATGCCCAACGTACAGATCATCACACCATGACTGTTACACAATCCACCTCCTCTAGAATGCAGCTTTGATACCATATGAAGGTGGATATATTTCAATAATCCATAGTTCTGTAAGAACAGATACATATAGGAGTATTACAAACTGCCATAAGAAGCGGTTTATACCTATCATAGGATGCGGTTGTATAAACTGGCATTTAACCACATTCTAATAACTACACAATGTAATAACCATTACGTTGTTATTTGCTAACAATAACTTTTTCCTCAGAGCTCTATTTTTCAGAAATGAACAAGCATTGGAAAGCTATTGAAGAGAAATACATCGTTATAGATGTATTTTTTCATATGTTATATTAGAATTGTTTTGTGTCAAAAATTGAATTTTTTTGGTCCATTGTGGACCTAAAGAGAATTGTAATTTGGTAAAAGCCTTATAAATGCACTAACTATGAAGTGTCAACATTGTAATACATAGGGAGGTTATTTTTTATATTAGTAGGAAGGGGGTGTTTTAATATCAACTGAGGATTGTATCATAGTTTTTTCTATACACCTTTCTATGATAATCTTGAATAAGGATAATTATGAATCTTGGAAAAATGTATGAGGTAATAAAGTTGATCATATGGTGGGATAGATAAATGTTTTAGTGTTGATAATGACACTATGTGATCTATAGTGGACATTGATTGTCCATGCACATTTTGGACTAATATTTGAGCGATATGTGGAGACCCTCATATCTCTCCATTCCTAGATGATTCTAATTTAGATTGTCTCATTCAATATGATGATGCAGATAATATACTCTTTGATGATGATGCTTTAGAGGAGCTTAATTATTTTGTAGGCCTTAAACATTCAAATGACACAGATACTCTAATTTTTTCTTCTACTCCTCATATTAAGGTCATATCTCCAACACTTGTTGCTACTTCTGATTTCAATGTTGCTTCTTCAAAATCTTCCAATTATTTATTATAATAGGGTAAGTGCATGGATCTGTGACACAATTTTGGCTCTTAAGATGCCACTTTTTTTCTGAAATCAACAAAATATGATTTGCACAAGAAAATGAAGATAGTTGCGCTCAAAATTTCAAGATGTAGCAAGAACAAAAGTTGAAGTGTTTCGAGTTTAGTTTATAAGTTACTATTTTTTTTTAAAATTAATGAAGATTAAGAGTCTCAAAATGGGGGGGGGGGAAACAGGTCTTGTTTTTATTAAAAAAATAGCATAGCACCTGAGGGCTCCCCCCTTTTTTATTAACTTTTTTTTAGAATTTCAAAAATCCGAACAGTGAGAAATTAGCTAACACCATGTAGTTTATCCTCACTCTTTCGGATAATTTTTTTAATGAATATATAATATTTTATGAATTTTCAAAGTGAACACATCCTAAAAAAGCTAAAATTTGAGTGTGTTCCCCCCTAAATTTTTTGAAAAAGTTAATCAAAAATTGAAATTTTTTTCATCATATGTAGAATGGAGTCTAGTTTCAAAAAATGTAATTTGTTTCACGTTTCGATGAACGAGTAAAAATCTATCCTAAAACTAGCACATTTTGGTTTTTGACAAAAAACAGAGGCATTTACAATAGAAGCTATGGATCAAAACCTTAACTAAATCAAAATAAAAAAAAATTATATATATTTAGATAGCTAAGAGAGAGGTTAATTCTATCACAGTTCTTTTATAAACTTGCATTGAAAGACGTGTAAATGAGACAGGGAGCATAGATGAAAATATGAGGAAATTTGGCACCCTTTCAAAAAATCACGTCTTTTGCATGAAATGGTTGTCCAAACCTTTGGGTCGGATGCCCAATGCAAAATCCAACCCATTGGGTTGATATTTCTCAATGCAACCTCTTTAGCGCTCACCAAATGGGTTGCTTCATTTGGCTATCTCACCTCCCTCCCTCCCTCTCTAATTTTCTCTATCCCCCCTCTCTCTCTCCTTCCCTTTCTACTTCTCTCTATCTCACCTTTCTTTCTCCCTCTCTCTCTCTCCCTCTCTCTCTTCCTTTCACCCACCTTTGCTCTCTACTTCTTGTTATCTAACCTATCCCTTTATACCTCTTTCTCTCTCCCCCCTCCTCCCCTCTCAATCTCTCCACCTTCCTCCTGACCTCTCTACTTCTCTCTCCATCACACACCTCTATCACCTATCTTACTTCTATCTCTCGCCTTCCCTCTCTACTCTATTTCTCTCTATCTCACCTCTCTCTCCCTACCTATCCATCCCTCCTCTCTCTCCCTCCCTACCTCTTCCTCCCTCTCTCCTTCCCTCTATACTTCTCTTTATCTCCTCCTCCCTCTATCTACCTAGACCTCTCTTTATTTTTGTCTCACCTCGAGCTCCCATCCCTATCTCTCCCTCTATCTCCCCTTTCATATCTACTCCTCTATACCTAGATGTCCCTCTCTACCTATTTCTCTCTCCCTCCTTGCCTCCTCTCTCTCAATATCTCCTTATTTCCCTCTCTACTTCTCTCTCTATCACCTCTCTCTATCGCTCTCCTCCCTCTCTACTCTCCTTATCTTTCCCTCTATCCCTACCTCTCCAACCATCTCTCCTTCCCTCTCCACTTCTCTATAAGTCCCCTCACTCTCTGTACCTACCTCTCTCTATCTCTGTCCCTACCTCTCCCTCCATCTCTCCTTCCCTCTCTACTTCTCTCCACCTACCTATCCCTCTATACCTCATTCTTTCTCTCTCTCCCTCTCTCCCTCCTCCCCTCTCTCAATATCTTCACCTTCCTTCTTCTCTCTCTAACTTCTCCCTCCCTTCCCCTCTCTCCTTCTCTCTCTACTTTGTCTATATCCCAACTCTCTCTACCTACATATCTATCCCTCCCTCATCTTTATATATCTCATATCCCTATCTCTCCCCTCTCCCTCTCTACCTACCCCTCCTCTCTCTCTCTCTCTAGTCTCTCTCTCTCACTCACTCCCTCTTTCTCTCTCCCCTCTACCCTTAACCCTAAACCCTAAACCCTTAACCCTTAACCCTTAAACCCTAAACCCTCTATCTCCCTCACACACTCTCTCTCTCTATCTCTCTCAAGTCTCTCCCTCCTACTCCCTCTCCCTCTCTCAAGTCTCTCACCCTCTCACTCACCACTCCATCTATGTCTCTCCATCACCCTAAACCCCACCTCTATCTCTCCCACTCCCTCCTCTCTCTCTCTCAAGAATCTCCCTCCACACCTCTCCTCTATTAGGTCTCTCTCTCACTCACCCATCTATCTCTCCCCTCACCCTCAACCTCAAACCCTCAACCCTAAACCTCTACCTCTACATGCTTAACCCTCTATCCTCTATCTCCTCTCCCACTCCTCCCTCCTCTCTCTCTCTCAAGTCTCTTCCTCCTCACTCCTTGTCCTCTCCTAGGTCTCTCTCTCACTCAATTACCCTATCTCTCCTCTACCTCTTAACCTCTACCTTCACCTCTACCCTTAACCTTGTATCCTACCTCCCATTCTCCCTCCCTCCCTCTCTCTCTCATTGAATCCCTCTCTCTCTCCTCTACCCTTGAATATAAACCTTAAACCCTCTACCCTCTACCCTCTCTCTCTCAAGTATCTCCCTCCTACCCCCTCTCCCTCTCTTAGATCTCTCTCACTCACTCACTCACTCCCTCTATCTCTCTCCCATCTACCCTTAACCCTACAACCTTAAACCCTATACCCTATATCTCTCTCCCACTCCCTCTCTCTCTCTCAAGTCTCTCCCTCATGCCCCCTCTCCCTCTCCCAAGTCTCTCTCTCTCTCAGTCACCCCCTCTATCTCTCTCCCCTCTAATCTTAACCCTAAACCCTTAACCCTCTACCCTCTACCCTCTATCTCTCTCCCACTCCCTCTCTCTCTATCTGAAGACTCTCCCTCCTACCCCCCCCCCTCTCTCTCTCTCTCTCTCTCTCTCTCTCTCTCTATCACTCCTCTATCTCTCTCCCCTACCCTTAACCCTAAACCCTAAACCCTTAACCATTAAAACCCTAAACCTTAACCATGCCTCCTCATCTCTCCCACTCCCTCCTCTCTCTCTCAAGTATCTCCTCCTACCCTCTCTCCCTCTCTCAGTCTCTCTCTCTCTCTCACTCACTCACTCCTCTATCTCTCCCTCTCGCCCCACACTTGTACCTTCTACCAGCTAACCCTTAAACCCTTTAACCCTCAACCCTTATACCCTCCACCCCATACATTGGACCCCAACCCTAAAACTTCAACTATATACCTCAAACCTATACCATAAACCCCACCCCCAACCCTAAACCCTTAAACCTTCTACCCTCTACTCCTCAACCCAATACCCTCTACCCTCAACCTAATCCTGCAAACCCTATACCCCTCAACCCTTAAACCCTTAAACACTCAACCCTAAACCTCAAACCCTTAAACACTAACCTTGGGAACCCTAAACCCTAAACCCTCAACCCTTAAACCCTCTACCCTCGACCTAATACCCTCTACCCTCAACCTTAATCCCTCAACTCTTACACCCTTAAACCCAATTAAACTCTACCCTAATTCCTCAACTCTCAACCCTTTATCCCTCAACCCTTAAACCCTCAACCCTCAACCCTCAACCCTCTACCTTCAACCCCAAGCCCTCAACCCCTCTACCCTCTAACCTATATGTTGGACCCTCAACCCTAATCCATCAACCCTATACCCTAAACCCTCTACCCTCAACCTTAAACTCTCAAACCTCAACCCTTAAACCCTCTACCCTATGCATTAAACCCTCAACCCTTATACCCTCTACCCTATACATTGGACCCTCAACCCTAATCCTTCAACCATATACCCTCAAACCTATACCCTAAACCCTCTACCCTCAACCCTAAACTCTCAACCCTAAACCCTTAAACCTTCTACCCTCTACCCTCAACCCTAATCCCTTAACACTATACCATCAGTTAACAATACCATAAACCATCAACCCTATATATCCTCAACACTATACCCTCAATTCTCAACCCTCTACCCTATACATTGGATCATCAACCCTCATATATCTTTGTCCCTCCCTCCTCTTCTATCCTTCTCTCTATCTCACTTCTCCCTCCATCTCTTCCTTTATCCTTCCCTCCCTCTCTACCCTAATCCCTCAACCCTATACCCTCAACCCTTAAACACTCAACCCTAAACCCTAAACCCTCAACCCTTAACCCTTAATCTCTAAACCCTTAAACCCTTTATCATCTACCCTCAACCCAATACCCTCTACGCTCAACCCTTAAACCCTTAAACCCAAATAAACTCTCTACCCTAATCCCTCAACCTTGAACCCTTAATCCATCAATCATTAAGCCCTCAAACCTCTACCCTCTACCCTCAACCATCAATCCTTAAACCATAATCCATCAACCCCTATACCCTCTACCCTATACATTGGACCCTCAACCCTAAACCCTTAACCCTCTACCCTCTACCCTAAACCCTCAACTCTTAGCACTTAAACCCTAAACCCTCAACTCTTAAACCCTCTACCCTCTACCCTATACATTAAACCCTCAACCCCCAATTCTCAAACCTCAACCCTTAATACCTCAACTTTAGGTAGGTAGGGAAACATAGGTGAGATACAGAGTGATGAAGGGAGAGGTAGGTAAATAGAGGGAGAGGGGAGATAAATATAGGTAGAGATGGAAGAATGCATAGAGAGAGGAGAGATGGAGAGAATTAGAGAGGGAAGGGAGGGATAGGTAGGGAGGAGATAGAGGTGAGTGTGTGTGTGTGTGTGTGTGTGTGTGTGTGTGTGTGAGAGAGAGAGAGAGAGAGAGAGAGAGAGAGGGTAGAGAGAGGTAGAGCGAGGGAGAGAGAGAATGAGAGTAAAGAAGGAAGAAGTAGAGAGAGGTAGAGGGATGGAGAGGAGAGATAAAGAGTAGAGAGGGAAAGAGGTAGCTAGGAGACACAGTTGAGATAAAGAGTGATGGAGGGAGAGTTGGGTAAAGAGAGGGAGAGGGGAGATAAAGATAAATAGAGAGGGAAGGAGATGTAGAGAGAGATGATAGATAGAGAGAGCTAGAGAGTGGAGGGATTGAGGGAGAGGAAAATAGGAGATAGAGGTGAGTGTGTGTGAGAGGGAGAGAGAGTGAGAGGAGAGAAATGAGAGAAAGAGGAGAGAGAGAGAAAGAGAGAGGGAAGGGGGGAGATAGAGAGCAGAGAGGGAAGGAGAGAGTAAAGTATATATTATATATGGGAGAGAGGTAGGGAGAGAGTGATGGGCAGCTTTTGAGGGGAGCAGAGAGGGAAGGAGAGGGAGGGATAGGAGAGAGAAAGGGAAGGAGGGAGAGAGATGGAGAGAGAGTGGTGAGATAGAGAGTAGAGAGGTAAGGAGAGAATGAGAAAGAGAGATAAAGAGAGAGGGGGAGGTTGGAGGGAGGGAGTGGTAGAAAGGGATAGGTGAGACAAAGAGAGGGATGGAGGGAAAGTGGGATAGAGATAGAATGGTGATTTAGAGAGGAGGGATTGAGAGGAGGGAAAGTGGGAGAGAGAGGATGGTGATTTAGAGAGGAGGGAGTGAGAGGTATGGATAGAGATAATGGTGAGATAGAGAGGAGAGAGTGAGAGAGAAAGAGAGGGATGGAGAGACAAAGAGAGAGGTAGGTAGAGGAAGGGAAAGGAGAGATAGAGAGTAGAGAAGGAAAGAGGTGGGGAAGGAGAAATAGGTGAGATAGAGAGGGATAGTGAGAGAGTGATGGAGGGAGAGGTAGGTATAGAGAGAGAAAGAGAGAGGAAAGATAGAGAGTAGAGAGGGGAGGGAGGGAGGGATAGGTGGGGAGCGAGATAGAGGTGTGTGTGTGTGTGTGTGTGTGTCTGAGTGAGCGAGAGAGAATGGTGAGATAGAGAAAAGGATCAATTGAGAGAGAAAGAGGGGGAAGGAAGGGAGGTAGGGAGGCACAATAGTGAGAGAGATTGGGAGGAGATACAAAAAGAAGGGGAAGGAGGGTGAGGTCGAGAGAGGGAAGGAGAGGAGAGATAGAGAGAAGTAGAGAGTGAAGGAGGGAGGGAGGGAGTGTTAGGGAGGGAGATAGAGGTTTTTGTGTGTGAGAAAGAGAAATAGAGAGAGTGGTGAGATAGAGAGGAGATAGTGAGAGGGAGGGAGAGAGAATTATGAGATAGAGAGGAGAGAGATAGAGAAAAAGAGGGGGAAGAGAGGGATAGAGAGGGATAGAGAGTGAGAGAGAGATGTAGGTAGAGGGAGAGAGACAAGAGATAGAGAGTAGAGAGGGAAAGATGTAGGGAGGGAGACATAGGTGAGATACAAAGTGATGGAGGCAGAAGGTAGGTAAAGAGAGAGAGAGGGGGGAGATAAAGATAATTAGAGAGGGAAGGAGATGTAGAGAGAGAGAAGAGATAGAGAGAAGTAGAGAGGGGAGGGAGGGAGACAGAAGTAGGGAGGAGATAGAAGGGTGTGCGTGAGAGAGATAGTGGAGAGAGGGGGGAAGGGAGGAAGGGAGAGAGAGGGAGGGAGTGGAGTGATAGAGTTTAGAGAGAAGGAGAGAGTGAGAGAGAAAGATGATACAACTTGCTAACTACTAAAATTTGATCTCCTGATTACTAAAATTTGACTAAGTCTAAAATTTTTAAGAACTTCCAAAAACTAGAATTTGCATTATAACTCTTAGAGATTCGAAACCACTCTCAAACATCCTAGGAGTATATACAAGAAATATAACTTAAAGTATAAGAAATTAAATGTCCATATGTAAATATCAACTTATACTTAAATGTTTATTTCATGTATATAGTCTCCCTAGTAGAGAAAGAGAAGAAGAAAGATTAATTCACATTCATTGCAAAATTCAAGCCATTTGGCACTCTCCAAATTTGGTGAGTGCAATATGGCTCGTTATGGGTTTTTTTTCCAATTTGGCACCAAAATTGTGTCACATATCCATGCACTTACCCAATAGGACATACTTAATCTTTCAAATTTAGCTTTGTGGGATGACTTCTTGAAAAATATTTCAAACTTGTTTGTGGAGTCTTATATTACAAACTTGGAGGACACTATTGAGGATATACATCTCCTCTTTGATTTTACTTCTTTTGGAGTTGTATCATCTTCCTCAAATGTTATGGGGGAACATTTAGATCCTCATTTTCTTTCTCCATGTGATCATTTATTAGGGTATGTGTAGGATCATCATGGAAAAAATAGGCCCTTAAGTGGGGAAAAATTTAGAAAAATTAGAGTTAGGCAACTTGATGTCAAAATTTGAATAACTTATCTATATTATTTCAAAAATACATAAGAATAGAATCTGTAGCAATTGAATGTAGTTTTTAAACTACTAGGTTTATTTAAAGAAGAAAAATCTATTTGGTGAAAATTTTAAATTTCAATGCAGTAGTACTTAAATTTCAGGGAAAAAATAAGGTGTTTATCTGACCACCCTAACTACAATAAAATGATAATAGTTTTTATAATATTTTAAATAAGTAGAGGACTCATGTCCCGATGTGATGCATATTTTTTTGTAATTTTTCCATCTAAATAATTAATTATGAATTTTTTATTATAAATTTTAAAAAATATAAAAGCTCGTATGTCTAACTACCTTAACCTGGTCAAAACTTCATGAAATTCATTTTTTTTAATCCTATAGTATGTGAAGCATAGAATGTGACACCGTTCAAAAGCTATAGTTGTTTTTCAATCAACCTACCAATCAAGACTTTAGTCATAATTCAAATAGAAAATGAATAATAGTTCTTTATTTTGTTTCATTCATCATACGGCCAAATCGACAGTGCCAACATTTTTGGGTGGTTGGGTTTATACTACAAAAGGTCATTTTTTTCACCCCAACATGTTGGATAGTTCCAGACTACATTGTACCATCTTATCTTTCTCTTAAGAGCCCTACAATGCCAAAAAGTGGTAAACTTAATGATTTTTTTCTCAAAAACCATGACACTTAAAAATATGTTTTCTAAAGGTATAGGGTCATGTAAGATCCCTCTTTAAAAACTTCTCTAATTTTTTTATATCTCCAATCAATTTGGTCGTGGTGACATATTTTCACATGTTGAATAAAGCATCAAATGTATTAGAATTAGGAGATCTTGGAGATGAAATGACAAGCACAAGTGAACAATGCATAAATTGTATTAGCTGACCCAATACTAATGAGCTCACACCCTCAATATAAAGCATGATGATGAGAAACCACTCTCCATAAGAATAGGTACACATGCCATGGATTGAGGAGAGGACTCCTCATCCTGCAGTGGTGGCGAGTTGCTCTCTTCTATGCAAGGGAGAGGTGTCAAGGGATTGGACACCTCTCAAGTCACCTCAACAACCTTGACACCTCATGGGGAATGAGTCAAGGGTTAACTCCAACACCTAACTAGGCTTACATTATCCTAACTAGAGAAAAATACACTAAACACCCCCCCTTAAGAATAGCTTAGGTGGGTATGAAGAAATGGGTCCCAGCTACTAGCCAGATGAGGTACCTATGTACAAAAGTTTCTCATAAGGTAGAGTAAATGAGAAAAACCATATGGGAACAAAACTCCTCTCCAAAAGGAGAAATAAAATGCATGAAAAAGAAGACAAGTGAAGAAGGACTTCATGACCCCCCTAGGACAACTTTTGTCACATGTGTACAATAAATTTCCCCAAAATAGGAGATAAAAAGAGAGACTTGGAAGCCCCCCATAAGATATGTTATAGTGCACATAGATGCTCAATGGAGTATGTTGAAGAGAATCCATGAACATTGAACCACATTTCTCTCCTTAGGAAGAAGGCGAACTACATAAGTGTGAAAATAATCTTCCCATTCCTAATAGGAACATGCAGAAAGAAGTATAAAGGTCTCTTAATTATGCACAAGATCCAAAGATGTAGATGATTCCCATAATGTCTTCGTAGAATGCTCAATGATCTCCAAGCCAAAGCTGACATGTGACAAAGATTCGGGAATAGGGACCACAGGGATCATAGATGTATGATGATAACTAGAACCATAAGAATGTGATATTGTCACTATAGAGACTGAAGTAGGCAAGGCATGAGGAAGAATATCTGAAGAAGACAAGGCTGATGCAACTTTAGTGAAGTTGACATTGAAAAGAAGATGAATGCCATCAATAGTGTCATCCAAATCAACAAGATGGGATTCTATGAAAAGACACGAAATGTCAGGTAGATATTCATCCCAATGAGGTGGATTTGGAAAGATGATATCCTAGTGCAACAAATCACTAGAAGCCATGGAGATATCAACTCTGGATTTAGATGTAGCAACAGGTAATGATGGGGTCTCAAAGTAAGTCATCTGACTACCATGTACATACCCAATGGATGATGTATCATAATATATCTTAGTGAGATGATATTTTTTGCAAGTGCTTTATAATGATCAATTAGAGCATCTGTAGTATCAAGTAGACATTGTCTTATTTCATGAATTTCATGAATTTGACATTCTTCTATTGTATGCCTTTTCATCCCTCAATATGCACATCTGAGTTTCCATTTATTATGAGGTTTTTGAATTATACTCATATGGAAGGAATTGTGTGTGAGAGACATGATCAAAATTGTAGCACTTTAGAAAAGAAATTCCCCCCCTGAAACTATTGAAAGAGAGACCCCACCAAGATTTTGGTACTTTGAACTTAGTGCATTTTACAAAATAAATTTGACCAATGCATGGAGAATGAAAAACCATTCACTTTTTCAAAAAAAATGGTACTCAATTTTGAGCTACCAAGCAAAAGTTATTAAATAGTTAATTTCCTACAAAAATGACCTAATTTAATTAACTGCACTTGAAAAGTCAAAAGTAAACCTATCAAAGAGGTGAATATGCCCTTCCAACCACTTGTTGGAATCAGGATGAAAATAAGAATGCAAAGGGTTTGATGTGAGGGGGAATTTGCCTCCTTCCAACCCAGGCCTCACCCTTCGTCTTCAATGGGTGAATATAATGTATAACTTTTAATGTCAGCTTTATATGTTAGCATTAGAGGCTAACTTTATATGTTAACTTTATATGTTACAATTTAATAGTGACTATCAAAGTCACATCATCAATCTCCACATAGAAATTTTCCCAAATTGATAAATACCCCTTACAAATTTTCCTCTCCCCTTTTTTTACAAACTTTTAAAATTGATCAAAACCACTATGTTAATGTGGATAATTTAACTAAACCATAAAAGTTAAATAACCACAAATAACTGAACATAAATGCTAGTGGTTAGTACAAAAATTTTCCTTCTTTACAAAGGGGAAAAAAGTGTATATTTGACCATAGTCAACAGGGAAAATATGCCAAGTGTGTTTGGAGTGGACAGGTGGACCGATTGAAGAGGAGTGATTGCTTCTCTTCTGCTAGAGTCGTTAGAGAGGGTGGATGTTAAAGTTCTTCTTAAAGCTTGCGTGTAAGAGACTTTGGAGATATTCATGACTTCAAGGAAATCGCCCCTTCCAAATGGATCTTGACAAAGGTCTGCACGGTTTTGATAGAGGCAAATCACCTGTCATAGGCAATGGATTTTGTTGGCTCCTCTAAACTGGGCGGCGGGTTTGTGCGTGGGTTTATGCTGTCAAAAAGACGCCAACAACCAGCATGAGAATGCTCGGCTAGTGAGAGTTTTGGGCGTGGAAATCGTGCAAATAGAGAATTGGCGTGACCTTAACTTCCTTGATAGACTTTAAACGCCCTCCAAACACCATGGCCTCTGCAATTTCCTGACACCAAATGATGGCGTGGCTGCAAATGATGGCATCGCCACTTCCCAATCGCTAAGAGATCATACCCTTCCCAGATGTCCGCCAATCTAGATGTTGTTTGAGCAAAGAAAAGCATGAAAATCACTGAGAGAGAACGGCAATTCTGCAAAAAAACACCTCAAAATCACACCTCAATTTCATCTAAATTCGT
Organism: Sequoia sempervirens; assembly: GCA_007258455.2. NCBI lineage: Eukaryota > Viridiplantae > Streptophyta > Pinopsida > Cupressales > Cupressaceae > Sequoia > Sequoia sempervirens. The sequence goes on from VDFB02271358.1 coordinate 178,046,920, forward strand.
CAATTCATGGTTGTGTAAGGCCACATGAGGTCTCTGTACTGACGAGAGAAGATGTGGCGCGTCAAACCCTTCTTGCAAATTGCCCACACACAATAATGGAATCAACCAAACAAAACACAATAGATTTGTTCACCTAATAGCCTGAAGCTATCTCCCCCTAAAGCTCTGATACCATATCAGAATTAGGAGATTTTGGAGATGAAATGACAAGCACAAGTGAACAATGCATAAATTATATTAGTTGATCCAATATTAATGAGCTCAAACCCTCAATATAAATCATGAGGATGAGCAACCACTTTCCATAAGAATAGGCACACATGTCATGGATTGAGGAGAGGACTCCTCATCCTGCAGTGGTGGCAAGTTGCTCTCCTCTATGCAAGGGAGAGGTGTCAAGAGGGATTGGACACCTCTCAAGTCACCTCAACAACCTTGACACCTCATGGGGAATGATTCAAGGGTTAACTCCAACACCTAATTAGAGAAGAATACACTGACAAAATGCATTCATGAAAAGTTACAATGTTGCATAAAAAAAATTTGTTCATCGTATCTCCAAACTAATAGTGCCAACATGTTCAACTAGGTAGGTTTATATTAGGAAAGGTCTCTACCCTTCCAATTTATCTTTCATTTATTTGGGTAATTCTTACATATTGTATGAATAGGAAAATTGGGGGAAAAGCATGAATCATAGATAGCAACCACAAAACTACCTAAATTAAAGTCATAGAGACCCTAATCTAATAATGAAGAATAATATTTCAATAGAAGAACCACATAATAAAACAATAATAGCTCAATTCCTATGCCAAAGTTGATTCTCCTACATTGCTCTTCTCAATTTTGCTTGTTTGCTCTTAGATATGTAGTGTGTAAAATATATATGATAAGCCCAATATTGATGTAACAAGGTCTCAAGATGAATGATAGGAAAATATTGAAGATTGTGGTTCCTCAAGATGAACGATAGCAAAATCTCCAAGAATGTGGTTAAAATTGGAGTGATATTGATAGCTTGATTTTATAGAAATTTAAATTCAAATGAATAGTGAGGATTGTTGGCCTATGTTTTCCATTGTGTCAAAATATCGATCTATCAACACCTGATATGAATGGTAGAGACATGGATCACAGAGGAGGTGGTTAATCTCTTGTCATGAATCTTGAGGGGAGCGCTGGCCATTTTCCAACAATCTCCCCCTTAGTATTACCTGAGGGCATTCAAACCCATGACCCAATGCTCTGATACCAATTCTTGGCCCATGTTTGTTGTTGTGTCAAAAAATTGATCCTGTCAACGCGTGATACAAATGGTAGAGACATGGATCACACATGAGGTAGTTAGTCCCTTTTCACAAATCTCGAGGGGAGCACTGATCATTTACCAACAATCAAGTGATGCTGTAATATGATGAATGGTAGAGATTGATTGAGATCTTGAAAATATTTAATTAATATGGGAAGCATTGACCAAGATCCAATGAATTAAATGATGGATAGAGCTTGGATAAATTATATGATTGCAACGGTTATTTAATTTAGGAGGGTAGATGATAATTAAATAATTAAAAATAATTATTTAATTATAGAAGAAAAAAGGAAATAAAATATTTAAATAAATTTTGAAAACAAATTTTTTATAATAGATGGAAAAATGGTAAATAATTAAATAACTAAAAACAATTATTTAATTATAGATGAAAGGAAATGATAAATAATTAAATAAATAAATAATTATTTAATTATAGAAGAAAAGAGATGATAAATAATTACATAATTAACACAATTATTTAATTATAGAAGAAAGGAGGGAAAATTAATATGGAGAATAAAGATAAAATGAATTAATTAGATAATATTAAATTATTTAATTAATAGAAGAATATGATTATTAGGAAATAATTAAATAATTAAAAATTATTTAATATGTAGAAAAGACTCAAATTAGTGTGAAAATGTTGCTTGTAGGCTTGGGAAATTTTCAATGTCTACACATATATTGAACACTTATAATTCCCAAATTATTTATACTTCTCATCCACTCCTTTTGGATAATTGTACACACTTAACCATTCCTTGAAAGAAATTTTATCATGTCTCTCCAACAAACTTTTCATCATGAAATTTATCCTCTCTATAGTAAAAGGAATCTAACATCTAGAATGCTTACTACATAAAGATCTATGATGAGAGAAATGTGGGGAAAATTGATTAATAGTTATAAGAAATAAGAAAGACACAAAAAATCACAAAACATAATTACATATCCTTAGACAGCCATTTTAAGATAGAACTTTGCCTCCAAACTCCAAACCAATGTATTACTCTAAAACAACATAAGTTATTAAAATGTAAGCCAAGAAAAAATCCTTCATGGGAGATTACCAACATACAATTCTAAAGTGATTCCAACAACATAATAGTACACTATAAATAAATGATAAATCTTCTATCCCAAGCACCAAATATATAGAATAAGCAATACATGAAACCATTAAATGATAATCAAGAAAGAATAATCTACTACTAGCTAAAATATGGCACCCAAAGTGCTATTCAAGATGCAATTCCCAAAGCTCAAGATGTGTTCATGGACTAGAAATAGCATGTTCCTTCCACCTACCATAAGTTGTCATTACTTCTTCATAATCCAATCACCCACTTGGGCAGTGCATTTTGGCTCCATTATCTTTTTTAAAATATACCTTATAATGCATCATAACATGTACCATTAATTATCATAAATGAAACTCCCCTTTCACATGCTCTAATTTCATTATCATATATTCTCTTACACATATAATACATGACAAGATATTCTAATACACACTCTTCCACACATCAAATCAAGGAATACACATAGTAAAATGACTAAATCATAAAGGGTTTCCCTTTCCATGTGGGATCATACATAATTAATAAGTAAATGATAAATTAAACATTAGAATCACAAGTTGTATGAATTTCCTATCCCACATTATCTCACTCTTCATATACTTTAGAAGAGAAAAATATACACTAACATTATCAGCTAACTACTAGGAGCCAAAAGGCCTATAGACTCATGTAACACTAGAGTCACCAAAAAAGTAACCCTTCTACTTTTTCTGACTTGTTTGTGCCCTCGTGATTTTGGCTTAATGTTGCCTGGATTTGATGTCGTAATGTGGTTAACACATTCACATTAGGTCTTGGGACCTTGTGAACTAAAAGGATTTAAATGGTACCTTACCTAGGTGTTGTAAAGTGTTGTAACACACTTTCACACTTTTCTAAGGTATTGTTAATGTATTTCACCTAAATAACCTCTTTTTTATCATTTACCAAGCCTTGTTGTTAAGTGTTGTAAAGTGTTGTAACACACTTTCACATTTTTCTAGAATTTTCATTAACAATTGGACTTTCTTATGCTTTAATTGGCCCCATTTTGCATCCACAGGCCTTATTTAAGTGTATTTTTTAGAATAATCCCAACAAAAAGCATTTAAAACTTAAAATCCTGAAACCCACTTCAATTTCCTAAGGTGGGACTCATTTGCCATTCTGGGTGAATGAGTCCCCTTAGGTGGGACCCATTCGCCTAGGGTGGTGAATGAGTCCCCTTTTTAACTCAAAATTCAAATTTGATTAAAATCATGGCGGGTTTTTATTCTCCAAGATTCAAGGTCTGTCCGTAGTGTTGTAATTTCAAGAATTGTTGCATAATTGAGTATAAATACAATTTTATTTCTCTCATTTTCACACCTAGCAAGTTTGATCAAGCATTCAAGAGTTCACAAGAGCATTTGAGCATTCACAAGATTTTTCAAGGCATTTCAAGGGTAGATTATCAAGCTTTCAAGAGCATTTTTCAAGTGTAAACCATCATGTCAAAGATTGAATTCTTCATGTTTGTTATTGTGCTAACAATCATGATGTAGAGTTGATGATTCAAGCAAGTGTTTCAAGAAATATCTATCTCCTACAAGCTAGAGTTCAAGTCCACATCCATTGCAACCATTTCAAGCATATTTATAGATCCTTATTGCTAGGGTTTGGTGAGTTGCAACATCATTATTTGTTAATTCATCATTCTTTGGATTCTATTTCATTCTATTTCAAGGGTTTAATTACCAACAAGGGGTTTGACCAAGGCAAACCCCTATCCACTAACCCCACAATAATTTTTCCCTCCTCTTGTGTGTGATTTGCATGGCTAGCTTACAGATTTCTCAAGAAGCAAGATTGGAAAAGTTGTCATCAAGTTGTCAAAGCAATTCAAAGTTGTCAAAGTTGCAAACAAGACTTCGAGAAGACTATAGGCTGAATCTTGCAGTTTCGGACTTGGATTTGAATCAGGAGCAGAAAAGTAGACCAAGGGCTACAAATTCCACCTTTTAATTTCTAGAAATCCATAAATGGATTGATTTTCCATTAGTGGTTAATGAGTCCCACTATACCATTTTTTAGTGATTTTTGTATATCTAAGTACCCATTTGTCTGAAATATGTTTCGGCATAGTTTACCTGAAGCATGACTAAGTCGCCCAACTTGGCATAGGAATCCTAGTTGACATCAACAATAGATTATTCAGAATTCTAGAGCTTCATTCCATCTCCAACAAGTTCCCAAGTGCACATTTCCAGTTTCATAGCTTTACATTACAATTTACTTGCATTTCTAGGTCTTTTTGCATATCACAGTGTTTTCAAACATTTCATGTTTTCCAAGTTTACATTTGGTGGTGAACCCCTTATTTCATCATATTTGGTCCCTAGGTCAACCTTATTGCTCGATTGCAATCTACTTTGCATTGAATTCTCGAGGGTTATCCTTGGGTGGAAGCTTGGTGGAATAGGAAAAACCTTAAAGCAAAAGTATTATCGCACCACAAAAACCACATTACCATTTTCATTGGTTCCAAATAGGTCATCTAAACTTATTTGTGATCACTAAATTTTTCAATGCATTTTCAACATTCTTCAAAGTTTCAACCTTATCTAGCATCATTCTTGCATCCTCTACTATCTCATAAAAAAAATGGTATTGGACTAAAACTAATTTGTTCTTACATGAATGATTGAATTCTTTGCAAAAAAAATGACACTCAAATCATCATAGTAAACTCCAACTTCTCTTTGAATTAGCCCAAATTTGAACACAATACCAAACCAAAATGACATCCTTGTAGGAATGAGTAGATTCCATGTAATTTTATTCTATATTTAGAAAAGTGACCATAGCCTACTATTTATTCATCTAACTCATTACACCATTGAATAGTATAAACACATAGCCACCACTATATTGCATGCTATCAACATCTCTTAAAAAAATAGAATCCACATAACCATGAATATCCAATAAGTCTTGAAAATATATAACATCATCATGATAATTATAAAATTGAAATAATAAAATTATTTTAAAATGTAATCTCAATATTTCATTGTATACTAGAATATAACTAGTTATAATGAAGAAGGTTTGCTATAGTTTTAAAACAAAAAGGAACAAACTATAAAATTAGAAATATTCCAAAGAATTTTAACTTATAAAATTATGTATTTCCTAAGCTAACAATAAGATTTGGTTATAATTTTGTTAATTATAGGAAATATAGAAACTAAAATGATAAACTAGATTCATAAGAAAAAATAATAGAGATTAAAAGGAACTTGAAGATAAAAGATGACACTTACAATCAAGGATGTTGTCATAATGTGTTGATGTCTAGAAGAAATGATATTATAATGTTTATGTGGAGTTTTCCTAGACTCGTGCTATCATCCAAAAAAGTTACAAAAAAATCACTAAATTTTAACTTTTATACATATTAGAAGACAAAACTAGTAATAACAACCAACTAGAAGTTCCTAACATATATAGAAATGTTGAAAATATAATTGAACTAGATAAATTGAGAAAGAAACTACAATGAATGAGGAGAGAAAACAAAAACTCCTCATGTGGTTGACTACTTGGGAGCTTGCTAAGAATGATCAAACCCAAATATTAGCCTTTCAATTTTCACATGAAACTAAAATTAAAAAATAAGGATGTGTGTGTATCATTAGCCTATGTACATCTAGAAATAATAACACAATACTTAAATGAAATCTAGATAACCGTAAATTCCTAGTCAAAAACCATTACACCCTAGTGCGTGTAAACAAAATAGGAAAATAGAAACACCAAGTGATTTTTCAAAGAGAATAAATAAAGACATTAAAATAAATCTTACAATACTAGTATAATAAGGTTATGAACTTGATCTACAATATTAGTATCAAATTTATAGAGAAGGGGATGAGATTATTAGAGTAGTCTCATGAATATGTAGTAGCATGTAACTTCAACAATGAAGTATTTTCAATGAGTTCAAAAATAGATTTTCCTTATTCAAAAATTCATTTGGGGAAGGATGGAGAGGAAGCTCAAGAGTTAAATTTGATCCAAGAATAATTTCTAGGTGGAAGCATACTACAATAATAAATAGTAGATAGCTAGGTAGAAAATATCAAAGTTTAAAATTTTAAATTTCTTGAGACACTAGTGAATCACATGGATGTCTATGCATTGCACTAGAGTAAAGGATAAATGACAAAAAAAATAGTTGTAACTCATCCTATGTCAACAAGAAGAATCAAAATGTGATGAAAATTTTGGCTATTTTTGAAATGATGAAAAAGTGGTATGGTGCTAGCATATGGTTTTAAGACAAAGAGCACACCCACTTTTCCAATTTCATTCAAGGATAACCCTTTAGATCTCAATGCAAAGGAGAAAGAGATCTTGCAAGAGGGGATTCCTAGGGGCTTAATATAGACTAATGAGGGGTTCACCACCAAGTTTAAACTTGGAAAAGACAATGAAATGTAAGATGAAATGCAAAACCCTAATTGAATGCAAAACAACACTAAATGACCTAGGAAAATGAATGAAATGCAACAGAAAACTACAAAATAGAATGTGTGCTCCTGGAAATATGGAAAGTGGCAGGATGGAGGTCTAAATCATTGAAAATTTTGTTGTTACTATTGACTGGAACTCATTTGCCACACTGGGAAAATCAATCTTGTTTCCAGGAAAATGTGCAAGAACAAAAATCTGCCAAAAGGGTATCCAAATTTGCAAAGATCTTTTTAAAACTCCTACAGTGGGACTCATTCTCCACTCTTGGTGAATGAGTCTAGTTTGGATTTTCTAGAACTTCAAAGTTCTGATCTGTACCTCTTAGTTTGCTTTCTGTGTTCGTCTGTGTTTCTAGATTTGAAATTGCCAATTTCGGACCTGTTGGTGACTTTTTGTGAAGATGACAACCTTGCAATTGATGAAACAACTCAAACAACTTCCTTTAAGCTTGTAACCTAATCTCCAATGATCCTTCAAGCTCCAAGACACCTAGATCTATAATCACACGTTAAAAGAGAAGAAAACTTGTTGATTGTTAGCGAATACGGGTTTCCCTTGGTCAAACCCCTTGTAGCTAATTAAACCAAATGATGAAATAATGAAATATGAACATGAAACATGAAACATAGGACATGAAACATGAACAATGATACCTTGATTGATGTCTTATAAATTTGCAACTCAACATGAAATGGCCATGAAGGATGTAGATCTTGATCTTGACAATAAGAGTAGAACAATGATTGGTCTCCAATGTTACATCACAACACTAGCTCAATAACATGCTTGATGCTTGATATTCTTGACATGATGAAGGATCTTGAATTGTTGCAACAATTGATGAAGAATTCTGCTCTTGAATGATTTAGAAATGATCTTGCCAACTCTCCTAACAATCTTGTGAAATCTTGGAATCCTTTCCTCTTGCTTGCTTGACTTGATAACATGTAGGCTTGATGAAATAATGATTTGGAAGCTTGTTTATATAGGAAATCCACTCAAATGACTTTTAATTTGATCCCAAAGGCCGACATAGAAGAAATTTGAACTTAAGACCTAGTTTTTCCCACTCAAACCTCAAAAATAGTCCATATGGGACTCATTCGCCAAGCTGACTGAATGAGTCTCGCCTGGATCCTGACTCATTTTCCCAAAGTGGCGAATGCATCCCACAAGGGCTATTTTGCTTGTTAAGATGTTGGGGAGTGAATAATTTAAGTTTATATATTAATCTTGTTAGGATTTTGATTAAATTATGCCTTGGGATGCACAATATAAGGTCATAGGGGCCTATTAATAATGATATAAAGGTTATAATTGCAATAGGGCCCAAAATCCAATGTGAAAGTGTAAATAAATACACTTTACAACACTAAATTAAGGAAAAATTAGGTCTATTTAGCTAAAAAGGGCCCTAAATCCAATGTGAATGTGTAAAACACATTACAACACTAGGTTAGGTCCACTTAATTTACAAGCCTCCTAAATTTAATGTGAAGGTGTAAATAAATACACTTTACAACATTAAATTAAGGTAGAGTTAAGTTAATTTAGCTTAAAAAGGGCCCAAGACCTAATGTGGATGTGTAAAACACCTCACAACACTAGATCAAGTCGATATCAAGTCCACTTTATCATTAATTATTCCCAAATTAAGCAAGGAAAAGGCATACCATTTTTCCATCATTACATCTCGCCCCCACTTTAGTGAGAGGATGAACTTGCTTCAAACTCACACTAAAGTAGACATTCAAGAGGGGTGCATTCACACCAATGTAGACGGTCTAGGATAACAAAGATCAAGGAGGTAACCAAGCTCCCAAGATCCAAGATCCTACGTCAAGTTGACATGAGCACAAAAGGACACGCACAAGGTATGCAACATCAAGATACACAATCATGCAATGTCAATAACTAAAAGAAATAAAAATGATTAAAAATAAAAATGAGGTGGAAAATATGTGCTCACTCTAGGGCCATGGAACATTAAGCCGTCTGTGGGGTGAGTTGTCCCAAATAAGTGGTTTAGTGAGAAATTCATGCCAATGTTTCAACTTCCCATCGTATAATGAGAAAATCATACCAGTGTGTCAACTTCCCATTATACAAACCATACCAAAGTTATCCTCCTGATAAATTTGATAAGGTACTACAATGTAATGCTTTTTATAAAAAAATTGTTAAAGGGGATTTTGCTTTGTTCGTGTAATGGTCTTCCTCTTAGGGTGCATTGTGTCTAATGTCTCCAAGAGAGGACAAGTCAAGGGTATCATATCGTTACTCATGGGATGCCTCATTCGCATCATGCAATGATGGTATATCTTACACTCTTGGAGGACATCAAACCCAATGACACCACCAAGAAGAGGACACATCACAAGAAAAATCACACCATGAAATTTTTTCAAAAGATGTCATCGATGTATGCCCCCACTTTAAAGAAGTTGCTACACCATCACTATGAGAAATTGCTTTAAAGTAGCTAATGATAAATGCTAACATGAAAGAATACATGAGATCCAACTTGTAAATCCCTATGCCAAGTTATATGTTTCCAAATTGAACTACATCATGGATAAGTATGTCACATGTGATTCAATCTTAAGGAATGTTGTCTACATTCCAAGCTTGCTTTTATATGTACATGGAAGGCATTCAACGATCCTATAGAGATAACAACAAGTGACATGTACGGGGATAAGGCTTCCTAACCCCCTTGTTCCCACTTAGTTTAGGACAAGGGTGAGCCTGGAATGGATGATGATATGTTGCTCCTTGCAAAAAGGGAATGACTTGCGATTAATGTAAAAAATGCAATAGTGAGTATGTTATGATCCTTCAACTATTACATGGCAAGGAGCAGCAACTAATGTTAATTATTATGATGAGTAAAAAAAGTTTCAACTTGATACATATTTGATGAGATATCTATCATTTTAGGATATACCAAGGTTAAAGTTCTCTTGGAAGAATCTTTTGTGATAGTGTTGACATTGAATGAAGGCTATTGGTTTGAGGGACAATAACCAAGATCATTAGTCATTTCTTGCATTTTAGGCTTTATAGGGACATGGATACCTTGTTTTATAACATCACATCCTTTCCAAAGTTGCTTCATAAGTTGAAATCCTCTTCCATAAATATTTTTCACTTCTTTTGGATTCGGTGGTTGTTCAACTTCATCAAAGTTTGTCTTGTATGTTATCTTTTCTTCTAAGGTTAAGTGGAGGCTTTTGAATTTTGCATTGCCATTACCAGTTTCTCTTGTCCATTTTTAGACTCTTTTGTTATGATCTTGTATTCTCCCATGAATATAGGTATGAAATCAAAGGTTTCTGAAGCATCTTCCAATAACTTTGTCTCTTCTTCAGTTTTTTTTTTTTTTTGTCTCTTGTACGGGTTCAACATATATGGTTGGTGTCAAGGGATGTCTAATGTGCATACTGTCAAAAGATTGTATATCCTTAGTTTCATGATCTCTTAATGAAGAGGAGTCTAATTTCACTTCATCATATTCACCTAAGGAATCCACATTACTATTTTTTGAAAGAAGTGCACATCAATGTTGTCATTTTCTTGCATCATGATAATCTCCCTAGTAGGAGAGTTCTTAGGAGAACTACAAACTAGATGTTCATGACATTCAATGTTCAGTTCTTCTAAAATAACTTCATCACAAGTCTTGGAATCATCAATGGTTGGGTTTTCTTTTTTATCAATGATGGTATTGTCTTGTTTGATGATTTTTTCCTTAGGGGAAGAGGGACAAATAGGATTCTCATGACTGCCATCGATTGGATCTTGTAACACCATAATATCTTCTTCATCAATAGGAGAGATATTAAGAGAGGGGGAATTTGATTGTTGTTCATAATTTCATCCTTTTTATCTAAGATCTCATTCACTTGTGCCATAATATCCACCCTAGTAGGAGAGCTTTTAGGAAAGTAACAAAAAAGAGGTTCATTACAATCCATGGTGAGATTTTGTAAAATAGCTTCATCACACACAGGGGAGGCATCAAGAGAAGGATAACTATGAGTTTCACTGATTGGAATCTTTTGTTCAAATAGGTCTTCCCAAATGGCAGGGGCATTAGGAAAGGGAGGAATAAGATTCACATGAGTCTCAATAAGGCTATCTTATAACACTAAACTATCTTCTTCATGTCTAGAGAAGATATTAGGAGAAGGAAAGGTTTGATTGTCATGCTTATCTACATTTACATCCCCATGTCCTATAATGTCTTCCCAAGTAGGAGAGGTAGGATTGTCACAGCTCTCAATTATTGGATCTCTTAATATCAACACATCCTCCACAAAAATGTGTTTGTCATGATCATTAATGATTGTATCCTTATTCACTAAAGCATTTTCACAAGTAGGGGAGGTGTTGGAAGATGAATGGAGACTAGGTAAAGTAGTGGCCATGATCTCATCTTCGTGTGTCATAATATCTTTCCAAGGGGGAAGAAAAACAAGAATTTCATGATTCTCAATTATTGTATCTCCTATCACCAAGATACCTTCGTCACTAATAGGAGAGGTATCAAGAGAAGAACAATTATGATTCACATGATTGTCAATGCTTGCATCCTCTTGTATCAAACCTTTAGTGGATGATCTAGGGGCTTCATCTGACATGTCAAAGTCATCACTACTAAAGGGTTTGCATGATATGCTTTCTCTAAGGTTAACCATTTTTTGTTTGTTTCTTTTGATGTTTTTGGTTTTTTTTTTGTTTTCATTTTCTAATGAATGTTAAATGTAATTTGATCTAAGTGAACTATGAACTAATTCTTAAAATGAAAAGTGCAAGAATCTAATTCTATCCACAATTGCAATGAATGTAAATTATGCTATTTCTAATGATTTGAATGTAACAAAAAGTATGCAAACTTAAATAGAAAAGCAATAACAGCAAAAAAAAGCTTAAAAACAACAAATTTAACTCTATGAAATGTAGTCTAAAATTTTCACTGGGACTGATTCGCCCAAGGTGGCGAATGAGTCCTAGTAGGGATTTTTTTTTTTTAAATGAATTTTTTAGTTGATTTTTGTGTTTTCTATGCTATTTGAGCTAGATCTTAAGTGAAAATGCATATTTTCTATGAATTTCAATTATATGAGATGCAAAAATGTAATCTATATCAACTTTCACTAATAAAAAAATTGAAAACCCTAGAATGCAAGTTAAACAATGCAAATCTTAATGCAATGTTAATGCAAGCCAAATCTAGGATGATGATGCACTTCAAATCAAAAATTTAATGTTCTAAATGCAAGTTCACCAAAATGAAATGATGAAAAAGTGGTATGGTGCTAGCATATGGTTTTAAGACAAAGAGCACACCCACTTTTCCAATTTCATTCAAGGACAACCCTTGAGCTCAATGTAAAGGAGAAAGAGATCTTACAAGAGGGTTGTCCTAGTGGATGAATATAGACTAATGAGGGGTTAACTACCAAGTTTAAACTTGGAAAAGATAATGAAATGTAAAATGAAATGAAAAACCCTAATTGAATGCAAAGCAACACTAAATGACCTAGGAAAATGAATGAAATGCAACAAAAAACTACAAAATAGATTGTACGCACTTGGAAATATGGAAAGTGGTAGGATGGAGGTCTGAATCATTGAAAATTTTGTTGTTATTGTTGACTAGGACTCATTCACCAAGATGGGAGAATCAGTCATGTTTCTGGGAAAATGTGCAAGAACATAAATCTGCCAAAAGGGTATCCAAATCTGCAAAGATCTTTGTCAAAATACTATAGTGGGACTCATTTGCCACTCTTGGTGAATGAGTCTAGTTTGGATTTTCTAGAACTTCAAAGTTCTAATTTGCACCTCTCAGTTTGCTCTTTCTATTCCTCCATTTCTCTAGATCTGAAATTTGCCAATTTCGGACATGTAGGTGACTTTTGTGAAGATGACAACCTTGTAATTGAGGGAACAACTCAAACAACTTCCTTCAACCTTGTAACCTAATCTTCAATGATGATGCACTTCAAATCAAAAATTTAATCTTCAATGATGATGCACTTCAAATCAGAAATTCAACCTTGTAACCTAACCTTTGTTAATGCAAGCCAAATATAGGATGATGATGCACTTCAAATCAGAAATTTAATGTTCTAAATGCAAGTTCACCAAAATGAAATGATGAAAAAGTGGTATGGTGCTAGCATATGGTTTTAAGACAAAGAGCACACCCATTTTTCCAATTTCATTCAAGGACAACCCTTGAGCTCAATGTAAAGGAGAAAGAGATCTTACAAGAGGGTTGTCCTAGGGGATGAATATAGACTAATGAGGGGTTCACTACCAAGTTTAAACTTGGAAAAGATAATGAAATGTAAAATGAAATGAAAAACCCTAATCGAATGCAAAGCAACACTAAATGACCTAGGAAAATGAATGAAATGCAACAAAAAACTACAAAATAGATTGTACGCACTTGGAAATCTAGAAAGTGGTAGGATGGAGGTCTGAATCATTGAAAATTTTGTTGTTATTGTTGACTAGGACTCATTCACCAAGATGGGAGAATCAGTCATGTTTCTGGGAAAATGTGCAAGAACATAAATCTGCCAAAAGGGTATCCAAATCTGCAAAGATCTTTGTCAAAATACTACAGTGGGACTCATTCGCCACTCTTGGTGAATGAGTCTAGTTTGGATTTTCTAGAACTTCAAAGTTCTGATTTGCACCTCTCAGTTTGCTCTTTCTATTCCTCCATTTCTCTAGATCTGAAATTTGCCAATTTCGGACATGTAGGTGACTTTTTGTGAAGATGACAACCTTGTAATTGAGGGAACAACTCAAACAACTTCCTTCAACCTTGTAACCTAATATTCAATGATCCTTCAAGCTCCAAGACACCTAGATCTATAATCACACATGCAAAGAGAAGAAAACTTATTGATTGTTAGTGAATAGGGGTTTTCCTTGGTCAAACCCCTTATAGGTAATTAAACCAAATGATGAAATAAATAAATATGAACATGAAACATGAAAAATGAAAAATGATACCTCGATTGATGTCTTGTAAATCTCCAACTCAATGTGAAATGGCCATGAAGGATGTAGATCTTGATCTTGACAATAGGAGTAGAACAATTCTTGGTCTTGGATCTTCAATACTACATCACAACACTAGCTCAATAACATACTTGATTCTTGATATTCTTGACATGATAAAGGATCTTGAAATTTTGCAACAATTAATGAAGAATCCTGCTCTTGAATGCTTTAGAAATGTTCTTGCCAACTCTCCTACTAATCTTGTGAAATCTTGGAATCCTTAACTCTTGATTGCTTGACTTGATAATATGTAGGCTTGATGAAATAATGATTTGGAAGATTTTTATATAGGAAATCCACTCAAATGACTGTTAATTTGATCCCAAAGGCCGACATAGAAGAAATTTGAACTTAAAACCCTTTTTTTCCCACTCAAACCTCAAAAATAGGCCAAATGGGACTCATTCGCCATGTTGGGTGAATGAGTCCTACTTGGATGGGACTCATTTTCCCAAAGTGGCCAATGGGTCCCACAGGGTCTATTTTACTTGCTAAGATGTTAGGGAGTGAAGAATTTAAGTTTATAATATGTTGATCTTGTCAGGTTTTTATTAAAATATGTCTTGGGATGCATAATATAGGGTCATATGGGTGTATCAATGATGATATAAAGGTTATAATTGTGGCAAGGGCCAACATCCAATGTGAAACTATAAATAAATACACTTGACAACACTAAATTAAGAAAAAATTGGGTCTATTTAGCTAAAAAGGGCCCTAAATCCAATGTGAATGTGTAAAACACATTACAAAGCTAGCTTAGGTCCACTTAATTTACAAGCCTCCTAAATTTAATGTGAAGGTGTAAATAAATACACTTTACAACATTAAATTAAGGCAGAGTTAAGTTAATTTAGCTTAAAAAGGGCCCAAGACTTAATGTGGATGTGTAAAACACCTCACAACACTAGGTCTAGGCGATATCAAGTCCACTTTATCATTAATTATTCCCAAATTAAGCAAGGAAAAGGCATACCATTTTTTCATCATTACAATTTTATTAAGGGAAAAGGTCAAGGTCAATGCACCCTAAAACATACTAAGGGATAAAATGCAAAAGTGAGTTTAAAATAAAGTATGAAAATGTTTACAATGACAGAAAAAGGTCCCCTTAACTTGGCATTAATTTAGTGTTGTAATATGCCTAACATATTCACATTAGGTCTTGGGCCCTTATGAACTAACATATTTAAATGGTGCCTTGCTAAAGTGACACACTTTCACACTTTTCTAAGGTTTTATTTATCAACTAAACCTAATAAACCTCTTTTTAATCAAAATAAATCTTAATCTTTCCTTATTTTCAGTGTTTGTAAAGTGTTGTAACATACTTTCACACTTTTCTAGGCTTGTCATTAATAATTGGGCTTTCTTATGCTTTAATTGGCCCTATTTTGCATCCACAAGCCCCATTTAATGCATCTTTTCGAGGATAATCACGACACCAATCATTAGCCAATCATAATTCGGGTGTTTCAAGTTTGAATGGCCTAGATTTAGTGATTTTGGAATCATTCATCACCTTGGGAAAATGGCTCACACCTAGATCTTTTGGTCTCGAACCTGGTTTCACACATTTCTAAGCATTTTTAAATTTGGTCCCAAAAATTAAGCCTTGTGAGACTCATTCACCACCTTGGGTGAATGAGTCTTGTGTGGTCTAAAATAAAAATTAATTCAAATTTGTGGTGGGATTTTATTCTCCTAGATATGATGTCGGCTTGTAGTGTTGTAATTTTGAGAATTCTTGCATAATTGAGTATAAATACAAGGTTCCTTCACTCATTTTTCATCTAACAAGCAATCAAGTGATCCTTATAGAAAATTGAGTTCACAAGAGAATTCAACAGTCTTCAAGGGTAGATTATAAAACATTTTAGAGCATCATTCAAGCATCAATCATCATGTCAAGGACTTTATGCATCATGATTTTTATTGTGCTAGCAATTGTGATTTAGGGTTTATGATTCAAGAAAGCATTTCATTCAAGTTGAACATCATTCAAGATAGAGTCAAGATATACATCCATTGGAGCCACTTCATACATGTGTGTAGCCTTTTATTGCTAGGGTTTGGTGAGTTGCAACATTTTTATTTGTTCATTCATCATCCTCCATTTCAATTTGATTTCATTTCAAGGATTCATTTCCAAAACAGGGTTTGACCAAGGCAAATCCCTATCCACTAACCCAACGACATTTTCCCCTATCCTTTGTGTGTGATTTGCAGGTCTAGGTTGTAGATTTCCTAAGGAGAAAGATTGGATAAATTTTTTCAAGAGCTCAAAGTTGTCAAAGTTGTCATCAAGCCTTAGAGAACATTGGAGATCACCTACAGATTGCAAATTTGGGTTTCGGATTAGGAAATTACTCAGGAGGAACATAACAGAAAGAGAAGATCAGGATCAACCTTTGAAGCTTCAAAAGATCCCAACTGGATTGATTCACCACTTCTAGTGAATGAGTCCCAGTTCTAGTTAAATTTCAAGATTTTACAGATTCAGATACCCATTTGGTAGATTCCTATTCCTATATAATTTTCCAAATTCTGGACTGATTCACCCAACTTGGTAAATGAGTCCTAGTCAACATTAAAATTATAATTTCTAGTGTTCCAGACCTCCATCCAACCATAAATTTCCATATTTCTAGGTGCACACCTTCCTTTCTATAGTTTTCAGCTTCATTTCATTCACTTTTCTAAGTCATTTAGTATTACTTTGCATTCAATTATATTTTAGTGTCTCATCTTGCATTTCATTATCTTTTCCAAGTCTAAACTTGGTGGTGAACCCCTTATTACTTTGCATTCAGCCCCTAGGACAACCCTATTGTAGGATCTCTTTCTCCTTTGCATTGAGATCTTTAGGGTTGCCCTTGAATGAAATTGGAAAAGTGGGTGTGCTCTATGTTCTAAACCGTATGATAGCATCCATCCCACATTTTCATCATTTCATTTTGGTGAACCTACATTTAGAACATTAAAATTCTAATTTGGAGTGCATCATCATCCTAGATTTGGCTTGCATTAACATTGCATTAGGGCTTGCATTGGTTAACTTGCATTTAGGGTTCCAAATTTTGCATTAGTGAAAGCTCATATAGCTTGCATTTTTCCATCTCATTTCATTGAAAATCAAAGAAAGTCTGCATTTGAACTTAGTACATAGATCGTCCAACAAAAAAAGCATAAAAAAGTAATTAAAAATTTCTAAAAATTCTCAAAAAAATCCCTACTAGGACTCATTCACCACCTCAGGTGAATCAATCCCTATGCATATTTTGCACTGCATTTTTTGGCATTTCAAATTTAGTTTCTGAGTTCTTTTTGCTGTTATTTCCTTTCTATTTTAGTTTATAGATTTAATGTTTCATCCTATAGACGCTTAAAAATGACGTAGGCCTGCAAGCTTCATTTTTACCACTTTTCCTAGCATAATTAATACATTTAATTATGTCCTTGGTCCACATTCAACTATTAATTAAATAATTTATAATTGTTTAATTAATTCACGCTTTGTATTTTTCATGATTATTAAATAAATAAATTTTATTTATTTATTAAATATGTCATTAATTGTCTAAGTCTTCCTTTAATTAAATAAATTTCTTAATTTATTTAATTACCCTTTGTCATATATTTCTTCCTCGATTATTAAATAAATAAGTTTTATTTATTTATTTAATATGTCACTAACGTCATAATTAAATGAATTGATTAATTTATTTAATTAATTAATCTTATCTCTAAATTAAATAATTATCTTTAATTATTTAATTGTCAAAATTAATATTCCTCTCATTTTAAATAAATGAAATTATTTAAAATGTCATCACTTTTAATGTGAGTCCATTTTGGTAAATAATCTGAAAAAGATTATTTATTGTCTCACAAAATCATTATTTTGAATTAATTTAATTCAAAATAGTAACTAATCTTCCAAAAATCAAGTAATCAGGCAGATTCTTGATTTTCCAAATTTGATCTTCAGTCCAACTCTTATCTTCTTGATTTTTTGAATCTCACAAATCAGGCAGTCTTTATCTTCTTGATTGTCAAAAATCTTTATTTTCTAATTAATTTATCTTATTTATTCTCCACTGCCGATTTGATTCTCTTAGATGACATCTTGACCGCTCACTTAAGGATTTTGCCCTAACCCTGCTTAGGGATTGTCAGATTAAACCCGGGCCTCTAATTTTAGGTCTTTGTCAGAAGTCAATCTCGTCCATCCATTCAAAATGGCATTTTCTATAAAATGCTATTTTTCTCTCATTTCTAGATTACGCACATAGATTACAGTATTCTGGCATATAAATACTTAGATTAATTTGGCATTTTAGAGTCATTTTTATCATAGACATAGGCATAGGCATTTAGATTTAAATCCTTCAAACCTTGTGTAGGTCTTCTTCAAGGATTGCTCGCACGTCGAATGTGAGGGAAACACAAATCAGCAAGTTAGAAGGTACTATCAAGGTGAATCATGGAAACTCCTACGAATGAAAGTTATATTTGTTCTTATTTTTAAGTTTTCATTGTTCTTGATAGGTCTTTGGATTTATTTTATATGTTTTATTGATTGATAATCTAACTAAAAATAAATCCTTAGATACATTGGTGAACTCAACGTTTTGTAGAAAAATTTGTGTTTTCTTGTTTGTTTTCATTGTTTTATAGGTTACAACCAAGAATTCTTACAAAATCCCATCACTTTCTTTTGAGTACAGAAAAATGGGCGAATAAAATATTTTAAAATGGTTTTTGAGTTTTGTAGATCTCACTCTCAACTTTCCAGAACATCAAACGGTTTTAAATTTCGTTAAGATTTGAGAAAGTTATGGCCATTTTAGTGATCACTATTTTTTCAATTTAGCTTTTAAAACCCGTGTTTTTCTTTTGTCTATAACGTTTTTTTTTTGTGTAGAATTGTGGAAAACATTTTTTGGGTTTTGAAGGTCCATCATTTAGCTTTCCATAGATATCTACGCTTTAAATTTTCGTTAAGTTTTGAGCAGGTTATCGTTGTTTTAATTTGCTACTGTCATTAAATTTTATTTTTTTTTATTTTTTTTTTATTACTAATCTTTGTTGGCAGCATGTGGCATTGGAGTTTTTTGTGGGTCAAAGGAAAAAATTCAAACTTCTAACTTGTGGTCTTGCGGGTTTGAATGTCAAAGAATAAACACTAAAACATTGTCACGCTTATCTTTTTCTTAGATTAGTACACACTTACTTTTAGTGCAATTAAAAAGAACAATGTCTTCTTTGCATGACTGTGTTTGCAAAATGGTAGGCGAGTATGCTCTCACCTTGTGAAAACTCGGTGATCAGAAAACTAGACCCATTCTCCTTTTTTTATTACCCTCACGATTTGGTATATCGAAGTATCCTCTCCCCTTGCACTCTCGGGTGATCTTGGGTGTAAGAGAAATGGTTACTAACTCTAGAACTTGGGTCTGTTCTGGTGGAAAAAAGTACTCACCCTAGGACAACTCAGACCGGTAGCACCTTGAACCCAAGGGACTTTCAATCGATGTATAAAAGTGGGTTCTTAGGGAAAGCCCAAGAATCACAAGTGTGGTTCCGGTGAGATGGATCTGAAAGGGGACTCTTGCCACATGGATCATGCCCCATAAATGGGATGCTCGTATTAAACACCTCTTGTCTTAGTGTCCAACCATTTTATTGGCCGTTGTTTGATATAGTGCAGGGTACAGTATCATGCCCGAAGACACTCACTACTGATCCCCTTGAATAGAGATAGCAATTCTTGGGATGTCACTACCCAAAGAATCCAAATTTAGTGTGCTCGAATGACGTTAATGAGCCGTGGAGGGGAGCCAATGCCACCAAAATTCTAAGCTATTCGCTCTCGAGAAGGAAAAGTGTTTATCACCAATCTGGGGTATATCGGTGGGCTATATCAAGTATACAAACTCTTGGCCTATTGGCCTTTTAGGATTGTATTTGTCTCATGTGTGCTTGCTTATAGTCAAAATATCGTGCTTGCAAGTGTTTTTTGGATACTGAAACAAACCAAACAATGGTCAAACATCTAGAAACAACCAAGTCAAACATTGGACCTTTTCTGACCCTTTTCACAACACGAACATGCAATCTTCCATGAACATGCCATCTTCATCACAAAACATTTTTGAGCCATTAATAAAAAGAGACTAGAATGGACGAGTATATGTAGAAGACTTAGAAGCTGCAGCGCAAAATCCTAATATAGTCTCCTTCGTAGAAAACTCAATCTTACGCGACCCTCAAAGGTATCTAGCCATGCTTTTAGACCAAGGGGCTAAGTTACCACAAGGCTTTGACATAAATACTTTGCCACCTCCATCCGTCTACCCTCACCATCAACAGTCACTTGACATAAATCCTACCAATAATTCACAACAAACGTCCACTTATCACCCTTATCCTAACCTTGACAAGGGAAGCCAACTATCAACTAGTCCATTCCAAACCTCCACATCATATTCTGACCCTTCACCTATCAGTCATATCCAAGTCTACATGCCTTATCAACTATCTACCAACACATGTCACGTCCCCACATCATACCATATCGATTCGGCCCAAGTCTCCATGTCCCATTTTAGTCAACCTTACTCCAATCCAGTCCAAGTCCCTATGTCATATCCTATTTCATTACCAACTAATATAGTCGAAGTTTCCATGTCACATCCTATGCTGCCACATCTTAATCCGATCCAAGACTCCATGTCATATCCGGTCTAAGTCTCCATGTCATACCCTAGTCCTTCACATACTAGTCTAGTCCAAGTCCCCACGTCCTATCCTAGTCCATCATTCATTAATCATTTTCAGGTCACCCCCTCACAAGCCACATCTAGTTATGAAAATTCTATCATAGTCCAAAGTCAAATCCCATTTAATAAACTTGAGGATACATGTCAAAATGAAAGTCCAAAGCATGACCTTATAATGTCACCCTCATGTCAAGAACAAGGTAGTCCATCCCATGACCCTATCTCAAAGTCCATTCAAGATGTCCTTCAAAATAATCATGACATCCAAAACACACCTATCCTTAACAAAAATTCCATTTTTGATTATATCATTTACGACAACCCCATCTTTGACCAAGACCCTATTGTTGACCAAGAAATCCAAGACGATCCACTCCTTGACCTTTACACCATTCATGATCAAACACTTGATGACTCTATACAAGCCTTGACTATTGACACTTCCCACGATGAGACACTTGCCTCCATGGGACACATAAACGATATTCCTCCAGAACAAGAATCTTCCACTAGAGACATGCTTGCATATGTTCAAGTTATAGCTAAAATCATTGGACTCTATGACATTAAACATGATGATGGCTTCGACATTTCCTTGGAAGCACCAACAGAATCATCTGAACCTGACATGTCACAAGATCAGACCACAGATATCAATCAGGAATATGTCCAACAAGACAATGAAGCTAAGACACTTTACCAACTAGGGTCATCTATTTTTGTCAGAGCAAGCTTTCTTGCAGACAAAAATATTACAAGTGACAGTGTCCATAGACATCATGATGGGTTAGCATCTTGCTTTCAAAATAATAAATACCCCATCGCAAACATAATCTTTCAAAGCATGCAATATCAAGGAAAAGGACTAGGCATACACGAGCAAGGCATTCTAGAACTAATACAACTTCAAGAAAATTACAGACATCAAGGTCTTGGTTATTCCTCAGAAAACAAATCAAATGATGTCAGTGGTACCTCCTCGATACTGGGGGCGACCTTGTTAGATACAAACATCAAAATGGAATCTAGGAGAAATCCTTGTCATAAGATTGATGCCAACACCCCGTCCACCCACACCAAAACCATCATTCTATCATGAATCAACCTCCCCTTTGGGACCAACAAAAACAAAAGTCTTACAAGTCAAAAGATCAAAATCAAATGTCAAAGGCCATAGAATCAAACAAAAGGACAAGTGGACAAATAAAATTAAAATGGATCCCAAAGAAAGATGGATCAAACAAAGACACCAAGTCAAATACAAAAGTCAATCACAATGTGGAGCCACAAGACAAGAGGACTCCCACATATAACACATGTCCACCTCCTTCAAAATGGTCATCAATCAAGGCATATAAAAGTGTTGGTTCCAAACACCATCCCTCCAAAATCCGTTATCCAGTGCCATCCCAAGTTTGGAAAATTAAAAGTCATTCATCCAAACGTCCAAACAATCTTTCCACGTCTACCATCATCTACCATAATCCTACATCTTTCCTAAAGTCCAAAAATCCCACTTCACAAATCCGTCACATCATGGTAGCAACTCTTTACCACAAGGACTCTCATGGCACTCTATTGCGATGCGCGTATTTTGATAAGGCTAACTCTAGTATAAGAAAGGATCACAATGACATCGATCAGTTGTGTACAAGTGCTATGATCCTGACAAGACATCTCCTTCAGCAAGGTCATTATTGGCATATCATGGCACTAGTCTCTACATCGGCACCATCAGTGCATTTAGAATAGTCAGTGGTAATCTAAAGCATCCAGGCTATCCACAATATCAAAAATACAAAAAAAAGAAATCAAAAATCAAAAAATCGTCACCCTAATGAAAACCTAGCAAACAGGCGTCTTGGTGACACCAAAAAAATAAAAAAAGTCAAGAAAATAGTAAAGAGAAAAATTTCATCCAATGGTGAAAACCTGGCAAACGGGCACTTTGGATAAGTACCATGGTGAAAACCTGGCAAACAGGCTCCATGTGTAGTCAATCATTGCTCTGCCATCTACTGTCACTTTGTCTGCCTTGGCTTAGGATGAAAGGTATTTCTGCCATTATTACACAAATCGCCACCACATTCTACCCTACCTGTCATAGTGGATAAACAATTGACATCAAGTCCTGATGACTGTCCATCTAGTAAATGAGCAACATCCCATCCTTGTTCCTTAAAAATGGCTAAGTCTTGGACCTGACTGGGGGCAAATTTTTTATCATGAAACTATAGTGGATGTCACACATGATCTTGGCAATTGGAAAAAAGTCCTGAAAAAAGACAAAAACATCGTAAAAAGTCCTGAAAAAAGATAAAAACATAGTAAAAAGTCCTAAAAAAGACAAAAACATCATAAAATGTCCTAAAAAAAAGACAAACATCATAAAATGTCTTGAAAAAAGACAAAAACATCATAAAATGTCTTGAAAAAAGACCTAAAAATCAAAAAGTCCTAAAAAAAAGACAAAAACATGCCAAAAAGTCCTAAAAAAAGACCAAAAACATCATAAAATTTTCTGAAAAAAGACCAAAAACATCATAAAATGTCCTGAAGAAAGACCTAAAAATCATAAAACATCCTGAAGAAAAAAACAAAAATATCCAAATCAATGTCAAAATCCTAAAAATGGAGTCAAAGTCAGTCATGTCAGTCATTCCATGTCATTGTCGAACTATGTTGTCTCTGTGCATTTGCTACGTAGGCAAGGCCATCAGTCGATGAGTTCCCGAGACATTAGGTCAGTCCTTTTAGGTTGGTCCAAATAAAATCATGGCATTTTTCACAATTGTCACATCGGTCAAATAAGTTAGACGTCGTCAAACTCAGACACAAGACAGTCATTCGAAACGTCAATATAAAAATTGGTCAAAATCAAACAACATAAGCCAATCAATCATGCAGTCAACATCAGTCAACTTGCCAAAACATATTAGTCAAAACAATGTCAATCCTGTCACTCTTTAGTCCTCTTCAAGATGTGTCCTTCTTGGAGTTAGACCTCGTCAAAATGTCCTTTGCCTTTTCTAGATGTGTCCTTCCTGACAATAGGCCCCGTCAAACCATCAACACCGTCAAATTGGCAAAGCTCTTAAACTGTCAAAACTATCAAACCGGCAAGAAATCAATCTTTGGCAAACAAACATTGGAAAACAACATAAAATGGATGTTAATATTTCTGGTCTATCTTGTCTTATCTTTGACTATCTTGGCTATTTTGTCTTATCTTTTTACTGTCTTTTCTTTGTGGTCATGTTACTAGCTACCTCGAGGATGTCCCATGAAGGATTTAGAGTTGTGATGATGTCTCCTGGCCTATTTTGTTTTCTTTAACTGTTGTCTGTGGATTGTCTTGACAAAAAGACTAGGGCAACTTCGCCCTTAGTATGAGTTAGGACATTCATTGTCTATGACTATCTATTTTTCAAGTGGATGACCTTGCACACCTTGGTCTACATCATATCATGGTGTTTGTTGTCCATTTGTGTCATTTTTACCACCCAATGATGATTAAGAGCAATAAATATTAAAGTCCTATGGCAATGTTTTGAAGGATTTGGTCTAGGAACTAACATGCATCTTCTTTAGTCTTGTCATATTCTCTCACTCATCTCATATAGGCATTGCATCCATATCATCATCCATATCTTTTGCACTAGCATTTCTTTGTCTCTTCACATTCTAGTCTTCTCATCAATTTCGAGAGCACACCTGTGTTCTTGGAACCTGTCTGTCCTCTCGAGGGGGCATACCGTAACCCTCCTTATCATTCTTCCTCATCTTATTTTGCACTGGGGCATATTTTTGACTTATTTTGTTTGTCACAATATGACATGCTACATTATGACAAAGAGGGGCAAAATGTAGACACTTAAAAATGACCTAGGCCTGTAAGCTTCATTTTTACCGCTTTCATCCTAGCATAATTAATACATTTAATTATGTCATTGGTCCACATTCGACTGTTAATTAAATAATTTATAATTTTTTAATTAATTCATGTCTTTGTATTCTTCATGATTATTAAATAAATAAATTTTATTTATTTATTAAATACGTCATTAATCGTCTAAGTCTTCCTTTAATTAAATAAATTTATTAATTTATTTAATTACCCTTTTGTCATATATTTCTTCTTGATTATTATTTTTTTTATTCAAGGGGTAAATGCTTTTGACCGGAGCTATGAACCGGATACAACCATTCAACAATACCACCCCAATGGGGTTTGAACCTTGGTGGCAAAAACAACAATGCCACCTATAAACCATCACACCATGCCAATCCGGCTATATATTTCTTCGATTATTAAATAAATAAGTTTTATTTATTTATTTAATATGTCACTAAGCGTCATAATTAAATGAATTGATTAATTTATTTAATTAATTAATCTTATTTTCTAAATTAAATAATTATCTTTAATTATTTAATTGTCAAAATTAATATTCCTCTCATTTTAAATAAATGAAATTATTTAAAATGTCATCACTTTCTTAACTGTGAGTCCATTTTGGTAAATAATATGAGAAAGATTATTTATTGTCTCACAAAATCATTATTTTGAATTAATTTAATTCAAAATAGTAACTAATCTTCCAAAAATCAGGTAATCAGGCAGATTCTTGATTTTCCAAATTTGATCTTCAGTCCAACTCTTATCTTCTTGATTTTTCGAATCTCACAAATCAAGCAGTCTTTATCTTCTTGATTGTTGAAAATCTTTATTTTCTAATATTTATCTCATTTATTCTCCACCACCGATTTGATTCTCTTAGATGACATCTTGACCGTTCACTTAAGGATTTTTCCCTAACCCTGATTAGGGATTGTCAGATTAAATCTGGGCCTCTGATTTTAGGTCTTTGTCAGAAGTCAATCTTGTTCGTCCATTGAAAATGGCATTTTCTATAAAATGCTATTTTGCTCTCATTTCTAGATTACGCACATAGATTACAATATTCTGGCATATTAATACTTAGATTAATTTGGCATTTTAGAGTCATTTTTGTCATAGACATAGGCATAGGCATTTAGATTCAAATCCTTCAAACCTTGTGTAGGTCTTCGTCAAGGATTGCTTGCACGTCGAATCTAAGGGCAACACAAATCAACAAGTTAGAAGGTACTATCAAGGTGAATCATGGAAACTCCTACGAATGAAAGGTATATTTGTTCTTATTTTTAAGTTTTCATTGTTCTTGATAGGTCTTTGGATTTATTTTATATGTTTTATTGATTGATAATCTAACTAAAAAGAAATCCTTAGATACACATCCAATTCATTGCATCTAGTTTAATTTAGTTCATCTTGTGCATTACTTAAATTCAAAATTACATCTAGAGCATTTCATTTCACATTATTGCATAGTTTAAAATCTAAAATTTGCATCATGGAGATGTTCTTTGGTAAGCTTTGGATGTCCTTGAAGTCCTCGGTGGATGTGTCAAGCTGTGCTTTTCGAAATGACCCTAATTAAATTGAACTGACTCATGCTCCTTCAACTTCTAATGTATGTCCTCCTCATGATGTTGACATCATTGGAGAATATGATGACAACATGAATAGGTTCCTAAACGATTTCCTTAACCTTGAAGCTAATGCATCCTTTTACCCATCAATGGAGCAACCAACACCACCTGCCATTCATCACATGAGATGTTTTGTCTTTTACATCCTAAAATTGAGAAAAAAGTTGAAACTAAATTCCCTACAATAGATGAACCTAGTTCTTCTAGTCAAGGAAACATCCAACCATCCTATTTTAATAAAGTAACCAACACATCAATTAACCTTGAGGCGACATATGGCAAAGGATTTACAATCTCAAGACTAAACAAGGATGTGATACAACAAGTGAACATGAGATTCATTGACTCTTAGAGCAAATACCAATTGATGAAAACATAAAGGGATTAGGATATCAAGATTCCCTTATCAAAATAAGTGCTCCTAAAGAATACCTAAGACTTCGTAGTGATGGCATAGTTATCTTAGACCCTCCTCTTGATATGGATTTCCTTCTTACTAAAGAACAACCAATGATTCATAACAATAAAAAGGATGATGAGATCACCTTAGATCCTCCTCCTCAACCTTCATCTAGAGAAACTGGTGAATCTAGCAAGCATGAAAGACCCTACAAGTTACAAAAACTAAAGTTTCCCTGTCCTCCATCTAAAAGTGAAAAGAAACTACAATTTCTTTTGAACAAATAACTAATAAAATTACCACCAATGAAAGATAAACTAAAACTATATCCTAAAGATGCAAAAGTTCCACATTTTTTATACCATAGAACTCTTGGACATAGTACTGATGAGTGTCATGCATTCAAGTTGGTATTGAATAAATTTCACTTTGATGGCAATGATTTCCATCAAGTGATTTCATAGAGCATCCTCTTCCACCCCTTGTCATGTAATAGTTGTAGAACAATATGTTCTCACTATTACATGAACTTTTGCATCACCTACCTTGGCTCATTCTTGTCTTGCACTCAATGGATGCAAGAGGTAGATAGCCATGTCCTAGTAATGCATTTTTAGTTGTCCCTTAGGTTCGTTATCTGCCTTCAGCTTATACAGACTGAGATTGGAAGGCAAGTGACCTTCTTTAGGTTGAATCACATGTTCCTTACTAGTCTTTTGTATTATATTTCATTTTCTTTTTCTTTTGTCATAGATTGCATGTGCATGATGTGATCCCCTGTGACATTTTGTTTGATGTTCTCTCTCTCTTTGTGATATTCCTCTATTTGTACCTTCATTCTTCTCTATGTTGTACATATTTTCACCTTTGTCACTTGTCTTATTTTTTTCCTTTTGGGGATGATGCAAGGTGTCAAGACATTTATGTCTCTTCCATGTTGACCCAAAATATTTTCTTTGTCTTTATATTTTCACTTGTCTTTTGTTTTCCTTTTGGGAATGACACAAGGCATCGAGACATTCATGTTTCTTCCATGTTGACCCAAAAGGTTGTTTTCTTTATTTTCACTCTCTTTATGTCATTCTTCTAGTTTTATGTTTATTTGGGGAATGATGAGGATTTTGAGCTCTCTAAAAATATTGTAGCAAGAACATGATGACCCCAAATCCATAGATCCCTTATGTGTTTGGTGTTTTCATTTTGGGGGTAACCCCTTTTTCTCTTTTTCGTTTTGCATGACGTGGCTTTACTTGGAAACATATGACTTAGCATAGGGCTTTCCAAGTTGTCTCTCATGTCTTCTTTGTTTGTATTTATCATTTTCTACTTTAAAGTAATTTCTCATAGCATGGTGTTTAGCAATTTCTATAAAGTGGGGGAATACATTGGCATTATTCTCTTGCATTTTTCTTTTTCATTGTTCATGGTGCAGTCTTTTTACTTTATACGATGCATTTTTTGTTTTTTGGATGACATTGGGTGTGATGTATTTCAATAGCGTGATCTCTCTTCGCATGTTATATTCCTCTTAGTGGCCCTGGATGTGACACACTACATCCCCTAAGTTGTGAATTTTCTATTCTTTGATTGGTCCTCTCTTGGAGACATTAGGCACAATATCCCCTAAGTTAAGACCCCAGATGAACTAAGCAAGACTCCTCTGAACATTCTTTACATTTTGCATTTTGCATTTTTCATTATATGGCCACCTTGCATAATACACCTTGCATGCATGTGGATCCATCTTGTTTGTTCATGAGTTTTAAGTATATGAAGTGTTGCTTGTCTCATGAAGGTCAAAATCATTTTTGTGTGGCACCTTATCAAATTTATTAGGGGGTATAACTTTGGTATGGTTTGAGCAGGAAGCCTGAACGAGGCATGAATTTCTCCATCGCCACTCTCGTGTCTGTGAGCACATACCATCCATGAGTGTATGTCTCACCCTCTTAGGACTTCTCACCCAGCGGGAAACCTAGAGTTTCATTGCCTTAGAGTGTATGCATTTTTTTTCGAAAAAGCAACCTAGATCTGATCCACATCACAATGGAAAAATGGTCAAAGCTTGATCTGTTGTTTCATTTTATTTATGTCTTTGACAGTGCATGCTTCTTCCTTATTGTTGAGCTCTTTATATCATTTTCATGTGTGTTCTTTTGTGCTTATGTTGGTTTTCCATAGGAACTTGGTCCTAGGAGATTATGCAACCCCCTTGGTCATGGTTGTCCTATCTTGTGAGGTTTGGTACATTTAACCCCCCTTGATCATTGTTGCATTTGGTTTGCTTTAGTGTGAGTTGGAAGCAAGTTTCTCCTCTCACTAAAGTGGGGGCTAGATGTAATAACAGAAAAAGGTCCCCTTAACTTGGCCTTGATTTAGTGTTGTAATATGCCTAACATATTCACATTAGGTCTTGGGCCCTTGTGAACTAATGGATTTAAATGGTGCCTTGCTAAAGTGTTGTGAAGTGTTGTAACACACTTTCACACTTTTCTAAGGTTTTATTAATTAACTAAACCTAATAAACCTCTTTTTAAGAAAAATAAATCTTAATCTTTCCTTATTTGGAGTGTTGTAAAGTGTTGTAACACACTTTCACACTTTTCTAGGCTTTTCATTAATAATTGGGCTTTCTTATATGCTTTAATTAGCCCTATTTTGCATCCACATGCCCCATTTAATGCATCTTTTCGAGGATAATCTTGACACCAATCATTAGCCAATCATAATTCGGGTGTTTCAGGTTTGAATGGCCTAGATTTAGTTATTTAGGACTCATTCATCACCTTGGGAAAATGGCTCCCCCCTAGATCTTTTGGTCTTGAACCTAGTTTCACACATTTCTAAGAATTTTTAAATTTGGTCCCAAAAATTAAGCATGGTGGGACTCATTCACCACCTTGGTCGAATGAGTCCCATGTGGTCCAAAATCAAAATTAATTCAAATTTCTAGCGGGATTTTATTCTCCTAGATCTGATGTCGGCTTGTAGTGTTGTAATTTTGGGAATTCTTGCATAATTGGGTATAAATACAAGGTTCTTTCACTCATTTTTCATCTAACAAGCAATCAAGTGATCCTTATAGCAAATTGATTTCACAAGAGCATTCAAGCATTTACAAGAGAATTCAAGAGTCTTCAAGGGCATATTATCAAGCATTTTAGAGCATCATTCAAGCACCAATCATCATGTCAAGGACTTCATGCATCATGTTTGTTATTGTGCTAATAATTGTGATGTAGGGTTTATGATTCAAGCAAGCATTTCATTCAAGATCAACATCATTCAAGCTAGATTCAAGATCTGCATCCATTGGAGCAACTTCATACATGTTTGCAGCCTTTTATTGCTAGGGTTTGGTGAATTGCAACATTTCATTTGTTCATTCATCATTCTCCATTCGATTATTTTATTTCATTTCAAGGATTGATTTCCAAAATGGGGTTTGACCATGGAAAACCCCTATCCACTAACCTAACAACATTTTCCCCTCTCCTTTGTGTGTGATTTGTAGGTCTAGGTTGCAAATTTCTTAAGGACCAAGATTGGATAAAAGTTGTCAAATTTTTCATCAAGCCTTGGAGAACATTGGAGATCACCTATAGGTTGCAAATCACAGTTTCGGATCCAAAAATCACTTAGGAGGAATAAAGCAGAAAGAGAAGAGTAGGATCAGCCTTTGATGTTGTGTCATAGAAAAATGGCCCTTTGTCATTTTCATGGCCTTTTAGGTCTTGTTTCAAGGTGTTGAAACTATGTTGCTTTGATTTTATGTTGTATCATGGCTTGAACATGCTTATTTAGGTACTAAAACTCAAAGAACGATGTCTTGTGAAGGTGTTGTGAAGTGTTGTAAGACATTTCCACATTCTTCTAGACTCTTTTTAATACAATTTACCTAAAAATCACCTTTTTACACATCAATAAGTCCTATATTAAAGTTTTGTAAAGTCTTGTACAACAAGCCTTCACGCTTTTCTAGGCACAATCTCCTTGTTTACACCTTTCTCATGCTTTATTTTATCTCTTTATGCCCTTATCTGCTTAATTAAGTGTATTTTTGCAATTATCCCAACAAGTAACATTAAATACAACATTATTTCTGACATTTCTTTTAGGTGGGACCCATTTGTCATTGGTGGCGAATGAGTCCCCCTTGGCCCCAAATTCAAAATATTTCAAATTTCCTTTCAGGATTATATTAAAATTCAGTTGATGACAGCCTATGATGAGGTATGAATGGATAGTAAGGCACAAGAATTGTATAAATAAGTGTTTTTCATTTCATTTTTACTCTCCTCCCTCCCTAATTCATCAAATTCACTTATCCACTTATACACTCAAGCATTCAAGCATTCGACATCATCATTTGAAGCAACTATTGAAGCACTTTGAAGCAGCCATTGACATTACTTCAGACTTACAAGATCAAGGATTTGATGAGTTAATAGTGCTTGCATGTTGTTAGTTTACATTTCCTTTGCATTTCATTTATTTCTATTGGGTTTGATTACCAAAGTGGGGCTTGACCAAGGCAAACCCCTATTTTCTAACCCTCCAAAATTTTTCCCCTTTGCATGTGTCTTTGCAGCCTTTGTTTTGCAAATTTGACAGGTTTAAAGGTGTTGAAAAGTGGAAATCAAGTCAACTAAGTTCTTCAAGTCAACATATCATTATTTCAAGCTTATTGAGTGTTTTCTATTCATTTCCTGCAGAATTGACTCGACAACCTAACATTTAGACATTCCTAAATTTGGTGTTGCAGAGTTGTCTAATTTTCTAGAAATCTAGCAGTGAACTGATTTGCCACCCTTGGTGAATGAGTCCCACTTGAGGTCTAAAAATTTGTATTTTGTTAGATCCTAAATCTTGACTATCAGAAATCACTTCCCAACACTTTTTCATTAGTAGGAATTATTCGCCACCCTAGGCGAATGAGTCCCACTGTGAAAAACTAGTAAAATTCATCAACATTCCAAACACTCCAGACAACTCATATTTCATCTAGGTGCACTCAGATTTACCCCTGTACTTTCTATTTTGCATAATTTCTTCATTTTCATAGTTATTTGCATATCGTAATATGTTTTCAAACATAGCTTAAATTGCATTTCTACATTCATTTTAGTTCATTTCAATCAGTCAATTGCATTTAGTTAAGTTCATTTACATCATATCATATAGCATACATCCTAATTTGAGTGTTACATAAGCATTTTGGACCAAGATCTCTCTCCTTTTAGGTGAAAAACCCTAGAAGTGCAAGAGCAAGCATCTTGGGTCCCAAAATCTATGTCATAGAAGCTTTAGAAAAGACCAACTAGACTAATTCACTACTTCTGGTGAATGAGTCCCAATTCCATTCAAATTTTAGGATTTTGCAGATTTTGATACCCATTTGGTAGATTCTTGTTCTTGCACAATTTTCTGGATTCTAGACTAATTTTCCTAGCTTGGTGACTGAGTCCCAGTTAGCATTAAAATTATAATTTCTAGTGTTCCGGATCTCCATCCAACCATTTCCAGATTTCCAGGTGCACACCTTCCTTTTTGTAGTTTTTTGCTTCATTTCATTCACTTTTCTAGGTCATTTAGTATTAATTTTCATTCAATTATAGTTTAGTGTTGCATCTTGTATTTCATTATCTTTTCCAAGTCTAAACTTGGTGTTGAACCCCTTATTAGCTTGCATTAAGCCCCTAGGAAATCCCTATTGCAGGATCTCTTTCTCCTTTGCATTGAGATCTTTAGGGTTACCCTTGAATGAAATTAGAAAAGTAGGTGTGCTTTATGTTCTAAACCATATGATAGCATCCATCCCACATTTTCATCATTTCAAAAAATTACAAGGTATGCAGTTTTTATTCTTAATTTTTCTCCTTACTTTAGTGAGATTTTGTCACTAGGTGATAAAGCAAAGCTAAAATACAGTAATCCACTATACTATATAGTTTTTCTTTAAATTATCTTTTTAATATTTTTATACAAAGAATGATCTAGAGAAAAAATATGAATCTAATGTTTGGAAAAAAAATAATATGAATCTACCTTAGATATTTATATAATTTTTTAACAATTTTCTTCGTATCCACTCAAAAAAGATTGTCACATGTCTCTACGACATGAAAAATATCAAACTAATATATCTATTTTATTTGTGTATCAATATTTCATTTTATCCTAGAATATGATTAATTATGTATGAGAAATATAAATATTCTAAAGTATTTTGAAATTATGTATTTCCTAAGATAATTAAGAGTAAGGTTAAAAATATTTAATTAAAAAAAATATAGAAACTAAAATGACAAACTAGATTTAAAAGTAGAAATAATAGAGATTAAGGAACCCGAAGATAAAAGATGGAGCTTACTACCAAGTATGTTTCCAAAATATGTTTATTTATATGAGAAATGATATCATCATGTTCATGTGTTGACTCACTCATCGAAAAAAGTTATAAAAAAAATCTATGGATTTTAAATTATCTACATAGTAGGAGACAAAACTAACAACTTGTTAGCTAGGGAAAAGAAAAACAGTTGAGTGCTTGGGAGCTTGCTAAGAATGGTCAAGACCATATTTTAACTTTTCAATTTCCACATGCAACAAATATAAAAAAAATATGGAAATGTGTGTGTGTTTAACCTATGTACGTCTAGGAAATTAAAACACA
The DNA here is from genome assembly GCA_007258455.2 of Sequoia sempervirens. NCBI lineage: Eukaryota > Viridiplantae > Streptophyta > Pinopsida > Cupressales > Cupressaceae > Sequoia > Sequoia sempervirens. The sequence goes on from VDFB02271358.1 coordinate 178,080,302, forward strand.
ATATTGAAATTAATTATATAATCTATATTCCTTTGTCTACAAAGATTATACCCTAGTGTGTGTTTGTGTAAGGAAAATAAAAAAATAGTTCAACACAAATAGAATTTTCAAAGAGAATATTTAAGAATGATGTGGAAGTAAATCTTGCAATACTATTAAAACAAGATGATGAACTTTCTTTACAATATTACTAGCCAAGTGATGTAGAATGAGATTAGAGTATTAGAGTAGTCTCATGAAAAATTAGTAGCATGAATCTTCAACAATAAAGTGTTTTCAACAAGTTGTATCTAAGAGATAATAGAGGAAGAGAGATATACATGATGTGGAATAGATTGTTTTTGTTCAAAAATTCATTTGAGGAAGGAAGGAGAAGAAACTAAAGAGTCAAGTTCTAGCCAAAAAGTGTTTCCAAGTGGAAATACATTACAACAAGCGATAGTAGATAGCTAGGTAGAACTAACCAAAGATTAATTTTTTTAATTTTTTGAGATGTTAGTGCATCACATTAATGTCTATGTATTGCACTAGAATTTTTGATAAATTATACAAAATTTGGCATATGGTCCCATGACAACAAGAATAATTAGAATGTGATAAAAAAATTGACTGTTTTGGTGAGGGAAAAGCTCAAGGTCAATGCACCCTAAAACATACTAAGGGAGCAAATGCAAAAGTAAGTACAAAATGAAATATGAAAATTACAAAGCATGCAATTCTATTCTTACATTTTCCTCAATTTACTGGGCTTGTATCACTATGTAATAAAGTATAGAAATTCCCTACACTTTATACCCTTTCTAATTGATTTTTTAAAATAATTTTATTCAAAGAATGATCTAGAATTTTTTTGAGTTTATTTATGATCTATAATTTTTTATGAATCCATCTTAGATATTTGAATACCCTTTTTTACCAAATATTTTAATATTTTACTCACACAAGCTTGTTATGTGTCTCTATGACATGACAAGTACTAAACCAAGAATTTTTATCCTTGGTGAGCATCCTTTAGTGACATCTTGTACTTTATATAATAGTCTAAAAAACTCACTTGAATTTTGGAAATGAAGGAGAAAGACACAATATTGAAGCCAGTAAGTAAATTGCCCAAAGTTTATCCATAGGAGACATTTTTCTAGGCCTAAACTTACCTAAGATCTATAGACCATTGTATAATAAATTGAATATGCATGTGTTTAGGTGCTACATGGAGATTAAAAAATATATACAATCATTAACTAATTACAAAAATCCATGTTACACAAAAATTTTGATATTTTATGTTCAAGTTCCAACCTTTGCAAGCTTCGTATCTTAGAAATATTTCATGAACTTGAACTACTTAAGACGTCCAAGAAACTGCTAATGTTATTTAAATTTATTATTACTTAATTAATATTGTTATGTGATTTTAAAAAAAATATTAGGATGTTGTTGATATATTTAATTTTTAAGATAAAGAGTGGAGAGAAAAGTCAATGAGATGTAAGCGAAGCGCAAGTCCCGCAAATCGACGGAGATTGAAGTCACCTCTGTTAATCTATTGTTTTTAGCCACTTAAAGTTAAAATCGTGCCAGTTGTATTTAAATTTAAAATACAAAATTTTACATGTCTCCGTTGTATGCTTAATTATCAGCGAATATCGAGGAAAATGCACTACCTAAACAAAAATGGTTGATTATTAGGGGGAATACCTAAACTCGCGATTGACAATTATATAACAGGCTGTAGTGCTGGTTGCCTCGGGAAAAAGGTTTGGGCACATGATTCCTTTAGTAATTTTCTACACTGCTCTCGAGAGCTGTGCCATCTTAATCCACTGCCAAGTTGTATTTGAATAAAAAATACAGAATTTGTCATGTTTAGGCGTTCTAAATGCATAATTATCAGAGAATCTCTAGAAACGTAAACTAAATGCTTGATTATCACGGAATAGACCGGTAATGATGGCGCATTTTATTAAATAATTCAAACGAATGCACATCTAATAATGGCAAATTTTAAATTTTTATATTGACCATTTAATGATTTTTTTGATTGGCGTGAAGACTAGTCAATGAGATTAATGATAATTATTAGTTCCTGCGGCCAGGCAGGGGAACTATTGCATTCGCCTGGAATGTTTTTCTCGGGCAGCATCGGCCAATCACATTTCAGCATTTAACATATTACTTATTATGATATTGCTATCAGGATTCAACCGTGTAGTTTTGAGTCAAACTCATTGACCCATGTTTCAATGACCCATGTAGTTTTGAGAAAACTCTCTGGTTAAGCGCGCTTGAGCTGGAGCAGTATTGGGATGGGTGAACTCCAGGGACGGACCAGTGTTTCACCTCTGTGAGCATCACCTAGATGCAATGAGTGCTAAGTGGACCATTCAATATCATGAGAGATGGGTTCTTGTTGAACCACTACTCATGAAACATGGGTCAATGAGTTTGACTCGAAACTACACGGTTGAATCCTGATAGCAATATCATAATTTGACACGCTGTGGAAAAATACCTCCTACTTATATTACTTATTTTTTTGTATAGTTTGAATTTGGAGAGCTATTTTTTATATTGGAAAATTAGCATTTATCTATTTTTCTATTCGTCCGAGTAGCTTTATAAATCATTTTCGTTTTAAAAATTCGTGAAAATGCGAACGCATAAATTGATTAAATAAATTTAAGCAAAGGCATAGTTTATAAAACTGGCGGCTAGAGGTATGTAATCCATGAATGCAAATTAAATGCATTAAATGGCATCTCACTGGAGGTGAAGGCGCTGGAATGGCTTGGTGGCCACGCATGGCCAAGGTACTTTGGTCATTTAATATATTGTTTAAGATTTTTATTTTACATATATTTTTTTTAATATTTAAATTAATTAATTAATTTTTTAAATTTTTTTTAAGAAACTTATATTATATTTTTAACAAAGCATTTAAATTTTTTAATTAATTTTGTTAATAAATTTATACTTTAGTAAGATATTTATTAATTTAATATTATTAAGTTTCAAAATTAATATTATAACATATTGTTTAAGATTTTTATTTTACATATAATTTTTTTAATACTTAAAATAATGAATTAATTTTTTAATAGTTTTTCAATCACATACTTTATT
>VDFB02271358.1:178083524-178098657 GCA_007258455.2 Sequoia sempervirens
GATGAAATAAAGTAATGAAACATGCAATAATGGAAATGATTAGATTTTCATGATGATTTGGTCTTGAAATTATACAACATAACATGAAGATTCGACCTTTGAATGCTTTAGAAAGCTAACTTGAAGACTTCTAATAGAGAAACCCTAGTTTGCTTGACTTGGATGAGAAAACAGATAATGATCTAATGGTAAGAGATGTAAAAATGAGCTGTTAGATGTTCTTGGATGTAAAATGAGGATAAAAACACTTATTCATAGACAATTTTTCCTTAGTACCCGATAATACCTCATCACAGGTCGACATGGAGTGAAAATAATCTTTAAATTTCACTTTTTCCCACTCAAGGGTCAAAATGGGGGTCAGATAGGACTCATTCGCCACACATGGTGAATGGGTCCCACCTGGATGGGACTAATTCACCATGCATGGTGAATGGGTCCCACAAGGGCCATTCCAACACCTAAGAAGCCAAGGAATTAGGAAATAGGGTTTAAAATGCCATCTTGTTAGGTATTTGATCAATTAAAGCCTCGAGATGCACAACATGGGTCATTTAGGACCTATTAGTGATGGTGTAAATGTTGAATAGAGCTTGGGAAACATAAATCAATGTGAAAGTGTAATTAAAGAAACTTTTCAACACTAAAATTAGGTCCATATAGCCTAGAAGGGCACAAAAACCAATGTGAATGTGTAAATCACACTACAACACTAGTTTGTCATTAATTTTACATTAAGGATCTCCTAGATTGATGTAATAATGTTATTAAACACATTTTATAATGTTGGATAAGGAAGAAATAAGTTAATGAAGTCTAGAAAAGCATGAAATTCCTTTACAAGACTCTACAACACCTTTACAAGACATCAATAAACATATTTTATTCAATTTGCAAAGGTCCAAGACCTAGTGTGATGCATAAAATACTTCACAACACTAAATCAAGGCCTCATTGAGTCCAATTATCATGAATTAATCCCATCTCAAGCAACGGGTCCAATTTTCTACAACACAGGGAGAAGTTGTGTAAGCTACCCATATGGTGGGAAATGAAGGGAGATGCCCCGGTCTCATAATAAAGTGACTATGATGAAGGAATGGAGAAAAATGGTAGGGTATGCCCCCTCGAGAGGGAAGTTGGTGAAGAAAAAGGGGCCTCAAGAAACTTCTTGATATGAAGAAACGGAGGGTACCATTAGATAGAGCTTGAAAAACCATGAAGATTAGCTTTTGAATGGAGTCAAAGGGACACACGGTGTGGAAATGGTGGCCCACAGAAGTTAGACGATTAGTTAAATGAAAAAGTAAAGGGTAAAAATACCCTCAACTTAAAAGAGGTTAAAAAAAGGAGGCAAAAGCTACATATAGTAATTTTAAGAATTACTCTTCCTCATTTGCACACCTGGCAGTTGAGTGAGAGAGAGAGAAAAGGAGAAGAAGGAGATGAGGATGACTAAGGAGTTTGATGGCGACATTATCCACCGGGGGGACGCGATATGGTGATTCTTCCATGAGCGTTTGGTTCCATGCCAGGTTAGTCCAAAAATCCTCTTTGTGATTTTAAGCAAATTTTTTTGTGTTTTTAAATTTTTATGCATTTTAAAAACATGGGTTTTGGGGTTCGAGTAGATTAGTAAAATGGGTATAAGGAAATTTTTTGATTTTGCTCATGGTATAGGAAAAATCACCTATTTAGAGCCATTGGCGAAAGGGGGTAGATTTTCCTATTTAATGGGAAAATTTTCCCAAAAAATGACAAAAAAAATTGCAAAAAGGGTGAGAGGGTAGAAAAGAAGGGCGGACTTGCCCAAGAATTGGGAACATCGGACCTAAAAAGGGGGTGCATCAATAAAAGATGTGACTATGCCCAGGGAATATGCGAACCTGCCCATCAAATGGGAAAATGAGCCCACTGGATGGCCAAATGTGCCCATCCCTTAGGCATAGTTGTCACGGTGGGGGAGGCTGGGGGGTCCGCCCATCCATCAGGCAGACTCACCTGCCGGATGGGCAGGCTTGCCTACCCCCTAGGGGCTAGACGAATCGCCCTCTAGATGGGTAATGGCATCCGCCCACAAAGGTGGGTGAGGGTGCCCACTAGATGGGTGATAGCGCTTTCCCGTGGGGAGAGGGGTGGGCTCACCCAAAGGGTGGGCAGACTCTCCCATTCCAAGGGAAAAGGGAGGAAAAGGGAAAACACACCCATAAAATGGGTGGGGATGACAGTAGAAGGGGCGAATTCACCCAAAAGGCGAAGAAAGAGAGGGGGAAAGTGATGAAAAGCCAAGGTGGAGGTCATTCATAACAATGAAAATATCAACGTTGGAACAAAGAACTCTTCTTTACCATGCATTCAACTCACCCTCAATGCCAAGCAACCTTCCAAACTTAAAGAAAAAAAGGCATAACTTTTCAAAGACACCTCACACCCATGAATCGAAATTATTTTTGGATACCCATTATGGCCTATTCAAACATATCAAAAATTCTTAAACACTTGTTTTAGAAAGTATAAGAGTTCTGTGACTGGCCTCTCTTGAACTAGGCCTAAATTGGTCCAATTTACAAAGAAACTACCCTTCAATCATGCAACCTTCACTCAAAACATCAAAAAATAATATCAATATGTCATAAAACATCTAAATCAACAACCTTTTGAGTTAGTCATGCACTTTAAGACCCCAACACTAGAAACTCTCATTTTTGCTTACTAATTGGGAGTGTTTAATGAAAATGACATCTCCACACCACACAAAACCTTGAAACCACTTGGAACACACCCCATTAGACCTTCACATGCTCCAAAAATATTCACATGGGCAGCCATAGCATCAATTGACAAAAACTCAACTCCTACACCTTCATTTGCATTGAAAATGCACAAAAATTCAACTAGGGCATCACCCTAAAAAGTCACAGATGTCCACCTCTGCATCCAAAACTTACACACATCTAATTTACATCATATTAGACCATTCCACCAAGTTACAGTGGCATACAATGGGTGGAATGGTCAAAAACTACATTTTAGACTTTCAAACCCTCTAATGGCTGTGCACAGGCAATTTTGATAAAATGTCAATAAAACCCTCTAAACTCAAAGAAAATTAACCAAACCACTTTCAAATAAAATCTGACACTCTCCTCTTTCCAACCATAACAAGGTTGAGGCCGTACAGGTCGTACAACATGTTTTAGCAGCAAATTTACACAGAAATTTCCAAAAAACATCCACTTTTTCATTAGAACTTCAAAAAAATAGATTCAAAAACTATGCCTTGACCATGAGAGGTTTATTTAACATCCAACCACACTTCCCAACATCCTCCAACTGATACTTTAATTAGGTGGACATTGGAAACCAACTTTTTACCAATTAGACCCCTAATTGCCTAGTTTTTCACTTTTAACAATTTGTTGACAATAAGTACATTATTGTGCAACCTTTTGTATTTTTTGAACTAACTAACATCAAATACCCCTAATTACATCATTAATGGGCTCAAAGGCCTTATTCAATCATGAAATGACTCAAATACCCCCTAGTTTCCTAATGCTTTCCTACTAATGTTGAATTTTGAAAAATGTGTGTATTGGGTGCTCCTGCACCATACACCCTGGCTTAAAATTCTTCCAAGTCCCTTGGAAATGTCTATACCTGAAAAAAAAAAATTTATTAGATACTCCTCTTTGTACTTTCAATGATCTCATCTTCACCTTGGGCTTATGTTTGTCCTCTTCTTGAAAGTCCATGCTTGCTTTGTCACTTTGAGTCTTCATGTCTTCTCTATCAACTTGAATCTGTACTTCTAGGCTTTGATTGTCCATCCATCTTCCTTTTTCCTACTCCTCAAATTATTTCATTACAAACCAACTCATCATATGACTATCCTCCTTCATCTTTACCCTTGGCTTGACCTCCATCAATTGTATCAACACAACTAGGAAGCAACAAATGACTTCTTTTGTCTTCTGTTGCTTGACCTTCCTCTTCACACCTACCATGCCTATTACCACTGTCATAACAGCACACAACTACTCAACAACAAGTTTCATTAACCAAGGAAAATTATTTTCCCTTACCTCAGTCCTTCCTCTTCTCTCCATTTCAAGTGGAGACTTCACAAACTCTTTATCCTTCTCATGGCCTAACTCTGACTTCCCTACACTCTTAGTCCTTGTCCTCATGGAGACCCTTGACAAACTCTTCCTCCTATTTACTTCACCCTTCATGGTGACAACCTCTTCTTCATACTCTTTCACTGTCCTTTTCACATTTCCCTTCACGGTTTCTTGCCATTCTAACTGGTTGATTGTAATGTCTTTTTCTGTCATAAACTTGTTATCCCTATTAAGGCCTTGCATCGGACCTTTTTCTTCCTTCATCACTATGTTCTTAACCTGCAATGTCCTCTCAAACTCATTACATTCATGCCCCATCATTGGTCTATGCAAGTCATCCTCTTGACTATCCATAATAGGGTTGAGGCTGTACAGGTCGTACAACATGTTTTAGCAGCAAATTTACACAGAAATTTCCAGAAAACATCCACTTTTTCATTAGAACTTCAAAAAAATGGATTCAATAACTATTCCTTGACCATGAGAGGTTTATTTAACATCCAACCACACTTCCCAACATCCTCCAACTGATATTTTAATTAGGTGGACATTGGAAACCAACTTTTTACCAATTAGACCCCTAATTGCCTAGTTTTTCACTTTTAACAATTTGTTGACAATAAGTACATTATTGTGCAACCTTTTGTATTTTTTGAACTAACTAACATCAAATACCCCTAATTACATCATTAATGGGCTCAAAGGCCTTATTCAATCATGAAATGACTCAAATACCCCCTAGTTTCCTAATGCTTTCCTACTAATGTTGAATTTTGAAAAATGACAGTAAAAGGGGTGAATTCGCCCAAAAGGCGTAGAAAGAGGGGGGCAAAGGTAAAGTGGAAAAATTAGGAAAATTTTCCCCTAAAAAAGGGGGGGAAGGTCAAGAAGACAACCTAGGGAAGGGAAGAAAAGAAGGTGAAAGAGAGGGAAAGATGAAGAAATGGTTTAAATGGCTGACATGGTGTGTGGGGTGGATGCAGCGGTACGAGAACTTGCAGATGCAGGAGAGGCATTCAGATGTTCTAGAGGAAACAATAGCAGTGATGAATAGGGAGAACCATGAGATGTTGGCATGAGCGGGTCTGTTACACATGCTAGGGTACCCTACTGTCAGAGCACATTGAGTGTTGTTGACAACATTGATAAAGCGATTGGATTCAAAGACGTCTACATTCCACATCCCAAAAGGGGAGATGATGTCACCCTAGAGGATGTGTGGAGGATTTTGCATCTATCAATAGCCAAGAACCTGGTGAGTTGGAGGAGATCAGAGGGGGAGGAGTTGGACTAGACCCTATGGGTCCTTTTTGAATGAGAGGATTTACCACCTCAGGGGATGGTGTTGGATGTAAACAGATGTTTGGGGTTGGGGGTACCTCAACTACCATTATACCTCTATGGTTCTATTAGCGAGCTTTTGTTTCCAGATAGGAGCAGACGTTTCTATAGCCTCAAGTTCATGGAGGTTATTAGACACATTGGTGAGTAGAGGGAGGGGGAGTTCACATGGGTTCCATGTGTGTTGGCTCAATTATACAAGGATATGCATGAGGTGTGCTATCGGGGGGGACTCAACGTTACACAGGTGACGTTGTTACAAGTATGGGCCTAGGAGCACATCAGTGTGGCTAGGCCAGGAGTGTTAGCAAGAGGGGAGTAAGCTCCTACACTACCAGAAGCATACTATTATGGGGAAGAGTATAGTTGGCTATTTCATTATTAGTGCACCATTGATCTGGATTGGTGGAGGCGGAGGCTAGATGATTTATGGGAGGATTAGATAGTGTGGAGGCCATATATGATGTGATGACTCTCCAGATGGAGGGAGGATGAGGAGAGACATAGAGGATAGTTCTACACGATATCCTATTTGATTAGGGGAGAGTCGTACATAGTGGAGTTACATAGAGTGGATAGAGTATAGAGACATTATGGGATTGTGCATGACATCCCTATAGGACCACATATATTTTGGTGAATCACATGAGAGCGACCATGGGGAGAAGCCAGTTGTAGATGATTTTTCTAGATAGTAGTGGTTGGAGCTATAGGAGGTACCTTACCCAAGAAGGAGAGGGGGGAGGGAAGATGCAGGGGTGACAATGAGGTTCTCCATGTGGTGGGTGTGCCATCGACCAGTGCAAATTATGCCATTGGAGATAATTATAGAGGCTCGTGGCTTCAAATCAGAGGATGAGCTGAGACTGGCAGGATAGAAGATGGGGAGGAGGGGAGGAGGACAACAAAGGAGAGGATAGGAGGAGGCTGAGTCATGTGAGAAGAGAGAGGACCAATAAAGGAGGGTGAGGAGGAGGGGAGGACATCAGAGGAGAGGACAGGAGGAGGCCAAGGAAAATGAGGAGAGAGACAATCCACAACAGGAGGTTATAGAGGTAGATGCTCCTGAGGTTGATCCATTGGTCATGGTACCATACATATCGCCACCACTGAAGGACCCAATGGTACTGTTGAGAGGGTCCTTAGCTAGGCTACAGATTATAGAGCAGATATTGAGGGATTTAGATGCTTAGAGGAGTAGGCTATTGGATGAGGTGTGTAGGCTACATGCAAAGGTGGATAGGGTACAAGCAAAGGTGGAGAGGAGTTAGAGACCTTAGCTTACACAATATCATAACATGTGTATGAGATAGAGACATAAAGAGATGGACTATGCACCGAGGTGGGCGATTTGCAAGCAAAGGTGACTCAGCTAGAGGTAGAGGGTAAGAGAGAACATGAGGAGCTGGTCGAGGTGAGGTGGGAGCGAGATAGACTACAGGTTAAGGTGACCATACTACATGTTGAGGGACAGTGGGAGTCCAGATTATCGGTGGACCAAATATCTTAACAAACCCTAGAGGAGGCAGAGAGACATAGAGGATTTGAGGAGATAGGTGGTGGGGCTATGGAGGGAGAAGAATGAGCTGAGACAAGAGTAGGATGAGCTCTATTACAAAGTAGAGGTGACTGAGAAGACGACAGGGGTTGCAGGGTTGGTTCTAGAGAGAGAGGAGGTTATGATGGCACAGATACAGACCTTATAGGGTGAAAGAGACGCAGTAGAGGCACAAGTATAGACTCTATAGGATGAGAGGGAGATAGTAGCAGGATAGATGTAGACACTGTAGCACTAGAGGGATGTAGTAGAGGTACAAGTATAGACTCTATAGGGATAGAGAGATGCAGCATAGTCATGGATACACAGTGAAGAGAGAGAGGGTGCATTGCAGACATATATATAGGTAGTGGGGAGAGAGAGGGATGCAACACAAGCATAGGCTCAGGTCATACAAAGCGAGGGGAGCGGGATAGGGTTAGATGTGCAAATATTGCAGAGGGAGAGGGACACCATACAGACATAGGTACAAGCCATGCAGGAGGAGAGAGACAAAGTGATAGAGCAGGTGTCCTGGGTGTAGGTAGAGATTGGTCAGATGTGGTTGACATAGGATAGGAGATCCATTTCTAGATTTCAGGACAAGCATAGGGTAGAGCGAGATTTAGCCATGTATCAAGCGATAGAGTGAGTCAAGTACATGAGGGAGGCTAGCTACTAGATGGCAGCCTACTACATAGTAGTTCTAGATCAAGCACAGCATGTACCTCCTTATGTCAGAGCGGTACCACAAATTCCAATGCCATCCTATTCAATAGGGACACACACCTGTGGGTATAGTATCTATTGGGAGACACCTCTACACAAAGGGCCAGTGTCATATTCACTGCAGAGGTCAGACGTGGGCAGATCACGGTAGAGAGGACAGATGATAGGATACAGTTTTTTGACAAGTGCAGGGGGGATGGGCAGTACAGAGAGGCATAGATTACATTTGATTCAGAGTCTTGTACTTATATTTTATTTGATGTTTATGGATATATATTGATGTATTTTATGATAGACATTATGATGGACATTATATTTTGAGCTTTATATGATATGCAACAACCCTTATTGACACTATGTTGTGTTTATGTGATGGATGATTTATTTATGCAAATGTGTATGTATTTGATGTTATCATGGATGATTATGAGGATAATGTGATATATGTATATATGTCGATGATGATTTACATATATGTGTATATGAATGATTTTATTATGGATGATGTTGATGATGATTTATGCTTATGCCTATGTGGATGACATGTATGAAATGCATTATTCCTAACATTTTGTGATGTAGAATGTGATGGATGATTAGGATGTTATATGATGTGGTTATGGGACTAACGATTGGTAATGTAGGTGGCAATGTATGTATGTGTACATTGTTGATGGGTGATTTATGATAACATGAATGCAAAATATATGTATGCATATGTGATCTAAGTTATGGATAAATATAATGAATATGTAATTTAATGAGATAGATTAGGATGTTTAATGCAATGTGAATGGATATTGCAATGAAATGATAATGTCATGAATCTTAAGATCCTTAGAATAACCAATTAAGATTAATCTAAACAACTTAAAATGAACATGATATGACAATACACATGAGATGAAATGTAGTGTGATGAACCTAGAATGCGGGATGAGATGCAATTAAATTCCTTATAAACACTAATAGCTAAATGAAATGCAACGTGGACATGAGTGTTAAATAAGGGCCTACATAATGATGGAAGCGAATGGTAGGCTAACTTTATTTGGGGATCATGCTCTCTTTAGCTTATAAAATAAAGGGATGATGGGTGTAAAATTGCACTTGTCAAGAACCATAGGTATCCCGAGAAGAAAGGGGGATGGAAGGTGAATGTTTGCACAACCAAAATAATAGGTCATAGGTTAGGAGTAAATGCAAAGGAATTGATCATGAAATGCAATCCTAATGTCATTTTCCATTTTTTGAGCACTGATTTTTTCTATAGCATAAGACACCAAATGCCAGGGTATGTGTAACCAAGGAAGATTATTGTTTAATGCATAAAACAAAAATAGTAGACAGGAAGGATATCCCAACACCCCAAAGTAATGAAGACCTTGGTCAGGCTAGACATTGGGATAATCAAAAGCATGAAAAAATTCCCTAGCATAACACAATACCACGGGGGTCTTGGTGGATACTACATGGGGCAACCAAGAAGACATCAACAAGCAAAAGATCAAGATATGCCCCTATGTTAACCAGTCAAAACACACCATGATATGATAGATCATGGCGACCTTGAAAAGTTATCATAGGGAGCTCAAATGATAAATAAAATCCAAAAGTATCAAAAGATCACAATCAATTTCAAACACCATTTTCCATAGGATCAAGAGGTGGATGGGATTGATGAAGTATGTTAGGAAGGATGCATCCTATTGAGAACAAAGATGGATACTAAACTAAAAGATCAATATGACACAAGAGACTCCAAAACTGATTGAATCTGATGATAGTAGTGGATCTTGTTTGTTAAGAACTAGCTAGATAAGGGCATAACTTGAGAACATGACATGAGCCACAAGAGATAGGAAACAAAAATAGACTCACCCTAAAGACCTAGGGACTCGAGGGCTGATCAAAGATTAGCCTTTCCTATGTGAAAGTGTAGAGCCCTCGTCGTTCAAGAAAAGACCATGGATAAAGGCAGAAAGAGGACAATGGAGACAAATGATGGAAAACAATGACTGGATAGACAAAAATCCCCGAGGGTGGATCAAATGATCGACCTTTCCTACGTGAAAGCAGAGGGGAAACATAGTTTGAAAAAGATCAATGACAAAAAATGAGACCAAAAGGCTGACACGATAGGATGAAATTGAAATGTAGACTAACACGATGAAGGATTTGAGATGATGACACAAGACTGATGGATGACATTGACAGACAACACAAGCTCGGATTAGGATAAAAAGCTCAGGATTACTGATAGTGGATGAAGATCATCCAATGTTCAACCAAAATATACCAAGCAGCCAATGATGGGATAGTGATGGGATATCAGGATATGATAGGATGTCTAGATCATATATGCAGATGGGATGAATAGAAGGATAAAGTAACTAGGATGCAAGGTAGATAATGATGAAGCCCTCTACGAATGGCACCTATTTCCACGTTTTCACCAAATGTACCTATCCAAGGCACCACTAGGGGTGGTTTTCACCATAGGATGAATTATTTCTCTTTATTATTTTTGGATTTTTGGATTTTTTTGGTATTTTTGACAATTTTTACTTTTTTTTGGTATTTTTTGGATTTTATAAGATGGGATACCCAGCTGACTTAAGTGTAAACCCTTTTCAAGTGCATGAGGTTAATGGGCTCCTCTATGAGATCTCCTTCAGGTGTGGCAAGTTGTATGCCCTAGATTCATACTTAGTTATGATGACATAAGGACCCAGCCAATTTGCTTCAAATTTCCCTTTCTTGTCTTGGTCCTACTGATTGTGTTGATTCTCCTTAAAGACTAGATCACCAATGTTGAATTGGTAAGGACAGACCTTCTTGTTGTAACTTCTCTTAAGATGATTTTTATATGCCAAGAGATGATTGTATGCTTTGATCTGTCTTTCATCCAGGAGTTCCAACTGACTGAGTCTTGCAACCTAAGCATCTTCATCACTGATGAGGTTCTTCAAAGATATTCTTAGTGAAGGGATCTCGACCTCAATCGACAAGATAGGATCGACACCATAATGATAGAATATAGAGTGGCATTAGTAGGAGTCTGGATGGAAGTGTGGTAAGCCCAAAGGGAAAGATGGATATGGAGATGCCAATCACGACTAGTGTTATTGATCACTTTTTAAAGGATTTTGATCAAGGTTTTGTTGGTAACCTCCACTTGACCATTAACTTGAGGGTAATAGGGCATGGACCACTGATGCTAAATGTGGAAGGTGTCACATACATGTTTTATGGCCTAGTTTTATGAATGGTTTTCCATTGTCAGAAATGATAGTGGAGGGGATTCCATATCTGTAGAGAATATGGAAGAGAATGAATTTGGATATCTGAGTACCTGTGATTTGGGAGAGTGGCATTTCTTCCACCCATTTGGTGAAGTACTCAGTGGAAGTGATGATGGTGTGGCCATTAGAGGATGGAGAGTATATCTTGCCAACTAGGTTGAAACCCCATTGAGAGAAAGCCCATGGTGCTATGATGGGCTCCAAATATTGAGAGCAGGCATGCATGTTGGTCCATGTTTGTTGTAGGAGTAGACCTTTCTTCACAAATTCACAACAGTCATGTTCTATTGAAGGCCAATAGTATCCAACTCTGAATATCCTCTTAGATAAGGCCATGTCATTTGAATGGGCCCCACAAATACCACTATGTACCACTGTTAACACAGTGTGGGCCTCGGTCTCATTTAGACATCTAAGAAGGGTTCCATCATACCCACGATGATAAAGTGTATCACCTACGATGGTGTAGCGGGATGTGCATTGGATGAAGGATTTTTATTGGTTGCATGTAATATCAGGAGGTAGGATGTTATCATGAAGGTAAGTGTAAATGTCATGGTACCATGGTTACTTGGGACCTACAATGTCGCACACCATTTTAGTCTCAGGGATATCGTAAGCTAGGATTAAGAATTGTTCGACCAAGAACTCATAGTCTGTTTGATCTTTTGGCATGTCAATTAGAGAACCAATTATAGTCATGGCATCAGTTGCTTTATTATGCACTCTAGGGATCTGGTCAAACTAGATAGAGGTGAAATACTTTTTGAATTAATCCACCATGCGCTTATAAGGAAATAACTTATCATATTTTATTTGAAACTCATCATTGACCTGTTTGATGATTAACTAGGAATCACCAAAGACTCTCAAGTGGGTGATATTCCATTAGATTGTGATTCTAAGGCCAGTGAGAAGAGCTTCATATTCAGTTATGTTGTTTGTGCACAAAAAATTCAACCTAATGACTTTGGAATATAATCACCTTGGGGGGTGATGAACAAGATGGCTACCCCCACTCCATTATGTGTGTACGACCCATCAAAGTATAGTGTCCATGTGGTTTCTTCTAATACTGTAAAGACCTCTTCATTAGGAAATTCTATTACCAAAGGATAGGCATCTACTAGGGGAGCATCTGCTAACTGATCCACTATCACTTTCCCTTTAATAGCCTTTCGATCTGCATACTCAATATCAAAAACACTCAATAGCATGACTCACTTAGCCATGCAAACAATCAAAGTTGTTTTGGATAACAAATACTTGAGTGGATCGACCTTTGATATCAACTTCATGAGATGGCTAAGCATGTAATGACAAAGTTTTTGTGAACTGAAGACTACAGCTAAGCAAGCCTTTTCCATTAGAGAATAATTGAGTTCATAGCCTACTAGGGTCCAACTAATGTAGTAGTCTTTTGATGACTCATCATGTTGTGCTAATAATGCCCCCAGTGCAATTGAAGTAGCTGAAATATACAACAGAAGTGGCTTACCTAGAATAGGAGGTATGAGGATGGGCGGATGAGCCAAGTACTCTTTGATTTTGTCAAACCCATGTTGACATTATGAATTCCACTTGAAGGGAATATCCTTTTTTAGGAGATGAATGAAAGATTGGCATTTGTTAGCTAACCGAGCTATAAATCATCTAATGGACTATAGTTTTCCTTTAAGGCTCCTCAACTATTTTAGATTGCATGGTGGAGGCATTTCCATGATTTCCTTGACTTTAACGAGATCAACCTCTATGCCTCTTCTGGAGACAACAAAACCTACTAGTTTTCCTAATGTGACTCCAAAGACACATTTCTTCAGATTTAGATGTAGGTTATAGTGCTCTAGGCAGTCAAAAATCTTCTTCAGGATCATCGGGTGCTCTTCTCTTGTTCTTGATTTCCCTAGCAGATCATCAACATAATCTTCCATTATTATGTGAATAAGGTCGTGTAAGATAACTATCATGGCACGTTGGTAGGTTGCTCTGGCATTCTTGAGGCCGAAACACATCATGTTATAATAGAGTGTGCCCCAAGGTGTGGTGAAGGTTGTTTATGTTGATCCTCGGGTGCAATTCTAATTTGGTTATATCCAGAGAAGTCATCCATGAGGGAGAGCATCTTATGCCCCACAGTTAGATCAACCAACATGTCAATATTGGGCAAGGGGAAGTCATCCTTAGGACAAGCTTTGTTAAGGTTATAGAAATTAGTGCAGATCCTGATATTCCCATTTGGTTTAGCAACTAGCACTATATTGGAAATCCAATCTGAGTAGTCGATGGGTCTTATGAATCCAGCTTCCAATAGCTTTTCTAGCTCTTTCTTGACTAGTAGAGCCACTTGAGGATGCATTTTCCTAAGTTTTTGCTTGAAATTTTTTGCATCTAGATGTACGTCCAAATGATGTACAACTAGAGTGGGATCCAAACCTAGAATATATGAGTAAGCCCACACAAAGTTGATGATTCCTTGCCTGAGAAGCTGAACAATGGTAGATTATTCTTCCTCTGATAGTGATTTGGCTACATACGTGATTTCAAGATCCTCTTTAGTTCCCAAATTTACTTCTTGTGTTTCTTCAATTAGAATGGATGATCATTCAGATAGGTGTATTCCCACAAGGGGAAGATGAACATCCCCATCTTCTAGTGCCTCTTTGAGGTTTTCACTACTAGATACATCCTTTATTTTCACTTTTTCTGAGTCAAGAAGTGCCTCAGAGAGGTTTTCACTAAGTGACCCTTTTTTATTTTTATTTTTCTTATTTTTATAACTAGGGTGTTCATCCTTCCCCAATCCCATAAGATTTACATATGCATCCACTCAGGGAAAGGTATCGACAAGTGCACTACTGTGTAGGTCACAGTTTATATGTTTGGGGTGGTGAAGGGAAAGGTTGATGGTGAAAACAAATAAGCAGTCAAACATAGAGGAAAGGTCTAGGTGATCTACGTCATCGTACATGTGTATGATGGATTATTCTTCTAGTATGTCTTCAAGGAGACCATTTTCCACACTAACATTGTTGGAGGCACTAGTTGATGGTATAGGACCCTTTTGCTTGGTGTCATGGCCCAAACTCAAATACCTTGGTCATATCGAAGCCTCAATAGGTTGCTTCCTTCCTTATTCTTCTACACCAAGACCTCCCCCAAATAATTGTGTTTCTCTACAAACTTAGAGGGCCAAGGATAAGTCTCTTGGAAATATTCTTTCAAAGGGGGAGAGGGTTCAGGTTCCTCACGGTATACCCATTGGTTGATGTCATCTTTGGGTGTGTCTTCCCTTAACCTAGGGGAGAGAAACATGTTGGACCCCACATTCTTAGAGCTCAAGGGTGGTATGGTTGCCACATTCAAAGTTGTACACATTTCATATTTTCCATAGCCCTTGTCAATGATCTATACTTTGGTAAGGGTGGAATCAGATGTGGATGATGGAGTGGATGAAGTTGTATCTAGTGCATTGGTAGATGAATGGGATTATGATGTCTAAGGTGGTCCCATTTCCACTCTTGGACAATAATAGGAATGGGGAAAGCAAGCTTCCAGTGCAAAACAGTATTCAAATGGTTGTGGATCAATGTGTATGGTAACTTTCATCCATTAAATGGGAATTTTAGACATTGGTGGTATGTGGATGGAATGGCTTGCATCGCGTGGATCTATGGACAGCCAAGGAGAAGGTTGTAGGGGAGTTCTAGATCAAGGACATGACATGTAGTGTACTACACAATGGGCCCAACCTGAATTAGAAGACATATTGTCCCTTTAGAATCATGCTTTGCATTATCATACTCCTTGATAGTAATGACTTGATTATTTAAATCAGCATGGGTGTATCCCACTTGTTTTATGAACTTTAATGTGCTAAGATTTAGGGCAGAGCCATTATGTACCAAGAACCTTTTTAATTTGTGGTGGTTTACTAGGACCTTGAGATGGAGAGGATGGTTGTGATTCAAGTCAATCCAAGGCATGTCATTTTGGCTACAACCTAGTTGATATGTTGCAAAGAGATTTCCTACCAACACTTGAAATTGAGTAGGATCAATGTCAGTGGGGACACGGGTATCCTGTAAGGCTTTAGTTAG
>VDFB02271358.1:178098757-178143783 GCA_007258455.2 Sequoia sempervirens
TGAAACTTAAAGTCATTGTTTTACCTCATAATAGAATCTAGTTGATGCAGAATCACCACTATTAGCAGCAGAATCACCTATTTTGACATCATAATCACCCCTATTAGCAACAGAGTTGCCTATTTCAGAGGCAGGTTCACTTGTTTGTAGAAAGAAAGCTCGTCCAAGTCAAGAACAAGGTTACCTATTTGAGAAATAGGGAGCAGATTTTCCCCTGTTTAACAAATGGGTGAATCTACAAGTGCAAATTCACCTCTTTAAGGTAGGATCACCTGTTTTGACTACAAAGCCACCCTTGTTGCTGTAGAATCACCTATTTTAGTAGCAGAATCACCTCTGTGTGTAACATGAACCTATAAAAATTCAAACAACAGAGCACATAAAAGGAACAGACCCATTTGTGGGTCCCACTGGGCATGCCAGAAATCTGTGCAACATGTTTTCTACTTGAAAAACTATGCAAAACAAAAGAAATTCAAAAGGAAGAACAATACAAAGCAACACCTCAAGATTGGCCTAGTTAGACTTGAACAAAACAAAGATGAAAAAAAAGATTTACCTTGCCCAAGTTGATTTGTTGGTTGGCCCTTCAATATTTATTGCTTTTGTGCTCCTTGATGGAAAATCACCTAAAATTATATACAAAATGATCTATGTGCAATGGAGGATGCAATGATGGAGTTTGGTGTGGATAAGTGTATGAAAATGCATGAAAAAATGAACTTGAAGATTCAACAATGGTGGATGCAAGATCTTGAATGCCTGAATGTGAGCTTGAGTGCTAGGATGAATGCTTGTGAATAATGTGAATGCTAAAGTGAATGAATGAAAATGAGACTAAAATCCTCTATTTTAGGGGAAGATTCTCTAGAGAATTGGATGGCTAGGATTTAGCTACCATGGACAAGATGAAGGGTTGTGGTGAGTTGAGGACTCACAAGCCCTCACATCTTGCCATGTGGAAATGAGGTGGAATGGGGAGTGTGATGTGGAGGTACTTGAAAGTACCTTGGGATTGGGAGAATATTTCCTCAAAAAGGAAGTTCTTGTCCCCATGTGGGAAGGATGTGACACATGAGGAATTTTAGAATTCCTCAATAATCCTCATGGGAAAGAGAGAAACATTGGAACAATAATTATGAACTTTTAATTCACATGATTGGAGGGTACTTGGAGGTACCTTGGGGATAAGACAAGGTCTCCTCATAAAGGAGGCCCTTGTCCCCATGTGGGAGATGTGACATCTCAATAATCCACATGGGGAAGAGGAGAGCCTTAGAACAATAAATGCGAATTTTTAATTCACATGGGGAAGAGGTTGTCTTGGCTAAATGAAGAAAGAACTTATGAAGTTTAATTTGGAGGAATGCCATAAATGCCATGTGGATTAGATTAAGGTTGTGCAAACAAGTGATTAGGGAAGTTAATTAAGGATTAGAGGCAAGTTGCAATATATGGAGGATGTGACATTAATCCCGATTAAAGGTGTGCACATCTTAATCATGAATCAATTAAACTAGTCCAGATTAGAAGAGGATTATGGAGGATGTGACAAGGAGAGAGAAATGAGGGAATTTAAAATTGATTTAAATTCAAATGGTCAAATGACTAAATTAAGTAAATTGATGTATTTATTTAATTTAGAGAGGAAGGGGTGAAAGGTAAAGTATTTAATTATTAAATTGAATACCTTAGAAACCCTAGGAAAAGGGGAAATATTAATTAAATAAATCATTTAATTAATATCGATGGGGAATATGAAATAGAAAAATAAAGGTGGTGAATTTGACCATATGGGAGTGGTCAAATTTGGATGTCTACACAACTAACAAATTCATGTTGCATGATCTGGTTCCTAATGTTATGGTTTTCTAGAGAACTACATTGGGGCCTTCATTCTCCCATCTTCTGGATAAGTATCCTTTTATGAAATAAAGTGTACTATTTAGAATCTTTTTCCTTGCATATGCACGTAAAGTCATATGGGTGTTAAAGTGGGGGCTAAATGTAGCATAGAAAATTGTACACTATTGAAGAAAGAGGCAATTTCACACTTAATTTGGACCTATTTTGGGCACCGTTGCATTAATTACTCCTTAAAATCACCATTTATAGGCCCCTAGGACCCATTATTTTGGATATGAAGGCTCATCCCACTCAAAAATCATATAAAATCACTTAAATCCCAAAAAAAAACATTTAAATCATTTAAATCTTGAAAACACACCTCAAAATACCTTAGGTGGGACTCATTCGCTACCTTGGGTGAATGAGTCTCCTTAGGTGGGACCCAGGGTGGTGAATGAGTCCCATTTGGGGAATTTTTCAAATTTGAGCAGGAAATTCACTAATTCAATTCAAATTTTTGATGGATGTTAGTCTTTGAGGTCTAAATAATGGTCAATTAGGTGATAATGCCTATAAATACAAGTTTCCAAATCATTTTCATCATCTCTAAGTAATCCAAGCATACATCTTGTAGATAGGGAAGAATCCAAAGGTTTATATGGTGTAAAATGATGTTGATTAGATTAAAGATATGATGATGATCAGGATAGGAT
Organism: Sequoia sempervirens; assembly: GCA_007258455.2. Taxonomy (NCBI): domain Eukaryota; kingdom Viridiplantae; phylum Streptophyta; class Pinopsida; order Cupressales; family Cupressaceae; genus Sequoia; species Sequoia sempervirens. Next base: position 178,101,319 of record VDFB02271358.1, read on the forward strand.
ATGGAATGACAAGATTGTATGATTTGGATGATGTGGCAAGTGTTTATTGGAAGTTTGACTTGGGCACTACACAATATTTCACATGTAAATGCATAAACACACACACCAAACACAATGATAAATTTTCCTTTGAAGATTAGATGTTATGATTAAGCAAACACTTGGATACACAACAACAAGCCCTATGACTATTCAAGTGAGGTATGGCCAATTAGGTCTCAAGCTAGTTTGCACAAGGTTGACTAAGGATGATTTGAAAGAAAAATCCTGCCACACAGCTGAGAGAAAGGGGTAACCCACCCTTCACCTTCACTTCCCAAAGGTATAAAGTTCCTTGGGGCTTAGCCAAGAGTGACAAGATTATAACTTCCAAACAAGCGTGTCTTTCGATTCACACTTTGATTGAGGTCGTCCTCGAGGGTGATGAAATCCCCTAGCATGCCTCCTATGAAGGGTTTGACAAAAGCAAACCAAGTGAGGTGTTTGTGATCACACACACACTTGATTCACACTCGCAATTGTTAATTAACCCTTAGAAAGGAAATGTGTGTAAAACAATTCAAGCACTTATTCCTTTTAACCCCAAATCAAGATGTGATGAAAGACAATGATTAATTTTAGACCTAATTTTTGAAGTGTGATTGAAGACAAAATTCATTTTAAGCCAATTTCAATGATGTGATCAAACAAGATTGATTTTATGCCCCAAATTGAAATGTGTGACAAAGAAGATTAAGAGATTAAAAATGGAATGTGTGCACTTGATTATTCATTTTCCAAATTGTTGTTGTGATTGATCCCGATGCTTTTCTAGCTCCGTATGATTCACCAACAAGACAACAAGACAAAAAGAAACAAATTACCAATGTGCTAGAACAAAAAGTCATATGTGCTGAAGAATATATGAGAATTTGAGAACTTTAATTCTGTCAAAGTTGATAAAAACCTGTACCATTGGATAGCTTATGAAATTCTACCCCATTTCCAAAAATAAAGCTCTAAAAAAAACCAAAAAATGACCAAGATACGGCCATTTTAAGATTGACTAAAAAAATGTTGAAACAAAGATATATTCGCTAAAACAGAGGCCATATGCGCTAAAAAAAGTCTCATATGCGCTAAAAAAAAGTTCTAGATGCGCTAAAAAAAGTCCCATATGCACTAAAAGAAGTCCTAAATGCACTAAAAATAAAAATAAAAAAATTAATGAAATGGTATATGCATCATTTTGTTCCTTAGAAGTGTCGAAACAGTTCTTGGATGTGCCAAAACAGCTCTGAATGCATCGAAAGACCTGCAAAAGTTTCATTAAAAGCCCTAGATGCGCTACAAAAATCCTCAGATGCACTACAGAAACTCCCGGATGCGCTAAAACAGAAAATTTTGCCAAAAATCTGAATTCCAAAATGCAAAATCCTATCAGAAAACCTGCAGATAAATGTTAAAAATGGGGCAAGGCCCCACTATGGGCACCAAAATATAGATAGGGAAAAATCCAAAGGTTTATATGTTGAGAATAATAAACTAATTAAAACCTATCAAGCACCATGAAGCACAAACTAGAATGAAAATGCAAATAAACAAAAGATATGCAAACCAATTTTCAAACTAGACTTGATTGATCTCCATGGCTCTTCTCCACCTACATAAGAATGCAAGATTTTGAAGGTTGATTGATGAAGGAATGTTGGTTGCTCAATTCTACAGCATAACGACTTGATGAAGATGATAGATTGAAGATGGATGGAAGATAGAAGAATGATTTTGACAACAGAAGGATGTCTGAAGATTCGATCAAAATGGCTTGTGAAAGGTTAGATTTATAGATTTTTGATGTGGAAAGAGATAAGATTTGATAAGATTGATAAGGATTTGATTTTCAACAAAAGAGGAAATACAATGAGATGAGAAAAGATTTTTAAAAGATAGAAAGATTTTGATTTATTGTTTTAAAGGAATTAAAACAAGATAAGATAAGATGTGAAAAGATAGAAAGATTTTGATTCTCTTTCAAAGGAAATAAATCCTGAAAAAGATGAGAAGGATAATTGATGAATTATCTAATTAAATAAATTAATTAGATACACATGAGTTTAGATTTTGGAAAGAAAGCGAGAAGATCCTTTTAAGATTTTATTAATTAAATAAATCAAATATTTATTTAATTAATAAAATCTTAAAAGGATCTTCTTGCTTTCTTTCCAAAATCTGAACTCATGTGTATCTAATTAATTAATTTAATTAGATAATTCATCAATTATCCTTCTCGTCTTTTTCAAGATTTATTTCCTTTGAAAGAGAATCAAAATCTTTCTATCTTTTCACATCTTATCTTATCTTTTTTTAATTCTTTTAAAACAATAAATCAAAATCTTTCTATCTTTTGAAAATCTTATCTCATCTCATTGTATTTCCTCTTTTGTCGAAAATCAAATCCTTATCAATCTTATCAAATCTTATCTCTGTCCACATTGAAAATCTATAAATCTAACCTTTCACAAGCCATTTTGATCGAATCTTCAGACATCCTTATGTTGTCAAAATCATTCTTCTATCTTCCATCCATCTCCAATCTATCATCTTCACCAAGTCGTTATGCTGCAGAATTGAGCAACCAACATTCCTTCATCAATCAACCTTAAAAATCTTGCATTCTTATGCAGGTGGACAAGAGCCGTGGAGATCAGTCAAGTCTAGTTTGAAAATTGGTTTGCATATCTTTTGTTTATTTGCCTTTTCATTCTAGTTTGTGCTTCATGGTGCTTGATAGGTTTTAATTAATTTATTATTCTTAACATATAAACCTTTGGATTTTTCCCTATCTAGACATCTAAGAAATCAAGCAAGCATTTTTCAAGAGAAAATTCAACAATCAAGGTCACAAGAGTATTCAAAAATCTATTTGCAAAAAAGTTGAAGCTTTGGAGCAGCAATTCAAGTGTTTTTATTGTAAGGAAAATTAGATGCGGAAACAACTCTCCTAACATCAAAACCTCAGGGAAGAATGCAAAGATACCTTTTAAAATTACAATTACAATCCAGTTAAGATGCACATGAAAGAGATAATAGAAACAGAGTATTTGACACACACATATGAACACTAGATTTACATGGGAAAACCCTTACAGGAGAAAAACCCACCACACCAAGAGAAATCACTTTGTATTACAATAATGGAGATTACATACAAATATCAGACTTATCTTTTTGATGTCATATTTCAGAAGCTTTCACAATGATCAAACTTGTATAGGAACCTTCAAGTTACAATCTTTACAGAATAGAAATCACTCTGATTATACAACCACATAGTAATCCGTTGATCCTTCAAATCATCTAACCAGACATCATCTGTGATCATAGAGTATATTCATGTCATTCTTGTCTGTCGAGCTTCATCTTAGAACTATCACAACAAACTGTCTTCCAAGGGTTCCCATTCGGCTCCTCTAATTGGCTATTGATTCACCACGTAGGATGGTCATCTCTCGGTCAAAGTGATTAACCTTTGTCAGCATGTCAGTGAGACACAAGAAGTGTCTCCCCAATGCCCAAAGGCTTCACTATCAATGTCGCCAAGAGTCATCCTTATTGCCAAGATGTTACATCAAGTCCAAAGAGCTATCCCTAAGACTCATCGCTATCGGTGAGATGTTATACCGAAGCTCCATAAGTCACACCAAGCACCAAACAATAGTCAGAAAGACTTATCGCTCTTGCCAGGACCTCACGTCGATCCTTCAAGTTAATCCAAGTGCATCCACCAGTCGACAAGACTCATCGCTTTCTCCAGGACTTCATACCGAGGTCCTAAGTCATACCAAAACATTAGCATTTCCATCAGCACCCATCTATCGCTAAGACATTCAACTGTCACCAAGAGGTTTCATCGAGATCTTTATGTTATACCGATGACCATTTACTATCGGCAAGACTTTGATAAAGTCATACTGAAACATTGGCTTTTCCATTGGTGAGACATACCGCTATCACCAGAAGTTCTTAGCAAAGCCTCCGTGTTACACCGAAGCCTCCAAGTGTAACACCATCGGGAAGACATTCACACATCGGTAAGACTTCTTACCGATAGTATTCCTTTCAGCCAAGTCTCCCCAATGACTTCAAAAGAAAAAATTGTCGACGAGACAATAGCTATCGCTGGGACTTCACATCGAAGCACCATAGGTTATCCCAATACCACCATTCGCTGAGTCTCCCCAACACTTGATATGAATGGCCTGTCGGCCAGAGATCTCCACGCGGTAAGAGGTTATACCGACAGTCACAAGTCACAGTGATAAACTTCTTCGGTGAGATAGAAGCAAGGTCATAGCGACCTAAATGATTTCAACAAGGTTCAAGTTGCTAGTCGGCTAGACACAAAAGATGTCACACTGACTTGGCCCTTTCAGAGGTTTCAGCCTGTGGGATTGAGGCACATATTTCCAACAATCTCCCACTTCATGAAGATCAAATAGGCACCAATAGAGCACAACTAAAATTATTGGAAATCATGGGCACTGAGGCCCATTGAATTAGCACACCACCTAAGCTTGTATGTGCTCACTGGCTTCATCAATGCATTTGCAACATTTTCCAGAGTATCAACTTTTTCCAAACTGACCTTTCCATCCTCCACCATATCTCATACAAAGTGGTACTGTACATCTATATGTTTCGTTCTGGTATGGAAAGTAGGATTCTTTGCCAAACAAATTGCACTCTGACTGTCACAAAAAATAGTTATTTTCCCTACATCAAAACCAATGTTAGAACACAAATGTTTTAGCCAAACTGCTTCTTTACAAGCATGTGTAGCTGCCATGTATTCAGCCTCTGTAGTGGACAAAGTGACTACAGCCTACCGCTTACTCATCCAACTCATTGCACCACCATTCAACATGAAAATGTATCCACTGGTGGACCTCCTGTTGTAAATGTCCCCTGCCCAATCAGAATCCACATAGCCTCGAATACTGAGAGTCCTCTGTGATGCAACCAAGTTCCCATGGTAACACAAAGCAAAATCTAAAGTGCCCTTCAAATATCTGAAAACTCTTTTCACAGTATCCCAATGTGTCCTTCCAGGATTAGCCATAAATTGACTAAGAACTCCCACTGCTTGGGCAATGTCTGGCCTTGTACAGACCATTGCATACATAAGACTACCAACCGCACTAGCATAGGGTACACTGGTCATGTCCTCCATCTCAGTAGGAGATTTTGGACAGTCTTCAACAGATAGCTTCATTCCCTGCAAGACTGGAACAACTAGCTGCTTGCAATCATTCATGCAAAATCTCTCTAGAACAGTCTTGATATACTTACTTTGGCTGAGCCAAAGTTTTCTACTATTCATGTCCCTGGTTATCTCCATCCCCAAAATATATCTTGCTACACCAAGATCTTTCATTTCAAACTTATCAGACAACTAAGACTTAAGATCATAAATCATTAGCTTCCTATTGCCTATGAACAACATATCATCAACATAAAGAGTAATAATAAGAACTTGATCACTTTCAGCTTTATAATAAATACAATGATCATATTTTGATCTCACAAATCCCAAAGACAATACAAAAGTATCAAATTTCTGGTACCACATTCTAGGTGACTGCTTTAACCCATACAGAGACTTTTTCAACTTGCAAACCAGTTTCTCTTTACCTTTTTCAACAAAGTGCTCAGGCTGGGACATATAGATTTCTTCTTAAAGATCACCATGAAGAAACGTTATCTTCACATCCATCTGTTCAACCTATAAGTCATATGCTGCTGCAAGTGACAAAAGAAATCTGATAGATGTCAGCTTAGCTACAAGAGAAAAAATTTCCCCATAATGAATTCCCTCTACCTGGGAATAACCCTTCGCAACCAACCTCGCCTTATACTTTTACACACTGCCATCCAGACCAATCTTCTTTTTAAATACCTATTTGTAGCCAACAACTTTTCTACCTTTAGGCAAGGGCACCAAACTCCAAGTTTCATTCTTTTCTAATGATGCCATTTCTTCATTCATGGCTTCCAACCAAGAGTCTAAATCAGACATTTTGAATGCCTCCTTTATAGTCCTAGGCTCATCAATGCTAGAAATTAAAGCATAGGAACAAGTAGAATCTATCAAAGAGAACCCATACCTATCAAGTTATTTTCTTTCACGGGTTGACCTCCTCACTTGCTGAGGCTGAGGTTCTTTTTCTTCTTCAGAACTTTTAGAACTACTTGAGCTCTCCTCAGTTTCAGGTACATTTTAAATTTTCAATTCCTCTTTATCTGGTGTAGGAGGAATTCCAACTACATCCTTATTGTTTTTTGACTTTGTCTCTAACTACAGATCCAAGGTAGAAGGCTTCAGCTCACGAAAGATTACACTTCTGTTGTATACAACCTTCTCCGTATCAGGATTCCAAAGCTTGTATCCTTTTATGCCAGCACTGTAGCCGATAAAAATACATTTGACAGCATTGTTCTCCAATTTAGATCTTTTCTCATATGGCACATGAGCATATTCCTTACAGCCACAAACACGAATATATCTTAAAGAGGGATTCTTACTAGACCACGCTTTCAGAGGTGTTTTCTCAACAAGAGTAGAATTTGGAGAATGATTAAGCAAGTAACATGTAGTAGCAACATCCTCAGCCCAAAACTTCTCCTCCAAGCTAGCACTACTCAGCATACTTTGTGCTCTCTCCATCACTATCCTATTGAACCTTTCTGCAACTCCATTTTGCTGTGGATTATAAGGTGTAGTCTTATGTATTTTAATCCCATTCTTTACAATACCTTTCAAAATCATTAGAACAAAATTCATCACCATTATCAATCCTTAAACATTTTATTTTTCTTCTAGTCTTATTTTCTACAAGGTTCTTAAATTCCCTAAATTGACTGAATACTTTTGATTTACTTTTCAGAAAATAAACAAATGCTCTTCTTGAATAATCATCAATAAACGATACATAGTACCTTCACTTAGACAATGAAGGAACATTCACTAGACCAAATATATTAGAATCAATATAATCTAGTAAACCAGAAGATTTATGAGGACTGGAATAAAACCAAACATGGTGTTGTTTTCCATATATACAATGCTCACATAATTCAAATTCAAGGTTACAATCTTCAAGCCCCTCAACCAGGTTTTTGTTCTTCAAGGATTTTAAAACTTTTTCTCCTATGTGGCCTCGTCTATGATGCCAGAGCATAGTCTTTTCTATTGGAAGTTTAACTTCCATAGAGTTTACACAATTAGGAACATTTCCCTCTTTACCTCCATCAGTAGCTTTTTGTGACTTTACAAAGACACTGTTACATTGAACAACATGTGCATCCAGCTTGTACAAGGTACCAATATGAGCACTTACTAGCACCATTGAGCCTCTAGTCATCTTGTAGCCATTTCCAGAGAAGGTGACATGCACTCCAATATCATTCAGCTTATTGACAAACAGTAGATTTTGAGCCAAACCTGGTATATGCATAACATCCTTGATTCCCTTCACTCTACCATCGGGGAATTGGATTCTGACTCTTCCATGGCCAACAATCAAGAAAGTTGAATCATTTGCTGAGTAAACCTTTCCACCATCATATTCTTCATACTTCATGAACCAGTCTCTATGAGATGTCATGTGGAAAGATGCTCTAGAATCAATTAGCTAGACATCATCTGATGCCTATGTAGCCAAGGCAGCAATGAAGGTGTTTGCATCACTCTTAGAAGATTCATTATCGAAAGAGGCCTTCTTCTTCTTTTTTTCTCCTCTTTACAATCCTTTCGGACATGACCAGGTTGCCCACAGTTCCAGCACTTCACCTTGGACTTCTTTTCAGGAGACTTTGATCTCCCCTCTAATTTCGATTTGGACTTCTTGTCCTTCTTCTTGCCTTTCTCTTTCAACCTTCCTCTAACAGCAAGGGCCTCCTTTGCCATCTCAGAAGATTTCCTTCTCAATTCTTTTGATAACAAAGAAGCAACAACATCTTCCATATTGAAACTAGATGTTGTACTCCCAATAGCCATCACAAGATGATCCCATGAATTTGGAAAATAACACAATATCAGCATACAACAATCCTCTTCATCAATCTTTACACCAACAAATGTTAACTATGCAATCAACATATTGAATGCGTTCAAATGATTAGCAATAGACCATCCTTCCTGCATTCTCAAAGTGTATAACTTCTTCCTTAGGAATAGTTTATTCACCAAAGACTTCCCCTAATAAATAGATGCCAGTCTCTTCCACAAGGAAGATGCGGTCTTCTCTTCATGCACATTTAGAAGAATGGAGTCTACCAAACAGAGCCTTATCAGCCCCTTATACTTTCTATCTACAAGGTCCCAATCCTCTTGCTTCATGCCTGTAGGTTTAGTTCCAGACACAACAAGCCACATATCACAATCCACTAAGAGATCCTCCATCTTAAGTTTCCACAACTCAAAATTGTTGCCATTGAACTTCTCCATTTCAATCTTTCCTAACATGCTAGCCATCTCAATCTGTAATTAGAAATTGACAAACTTCTACAAGACTCCCACTAAATAGAAATTGACACAAAAAACCCAACGTACCGACAAGGATAACACAACTAGCCAGGCTCTAATACCACTTGTAAGGAAAATTAGATGCAGAAAAAACTCTCCTAATGTCAAAACCTTAGGGAAGAATGTAGAGATACCTTTTAAAATTACAATTACAATCCAATTAAGATGCACATGAAAGAGATAACAGAAACAGAGTATTTGACACACACATATGAACACCAGATTTACATGGGAAAACCCTTACGGTAGAAAAACCCACCACACCAAGAGAAATCACTTTGTATTACAGTAATGGAGATTACATACAAATATCAGACTTATCTTTCTGATGTCATATTTCAGCAGATTTCACAATGATCAAACTTGTACAGGAACCTTCAAGTTACAATCTTTACAAAATAGAAATCACTCTGATTATACAACCACAGCAATCCGTCAATCCTTCGAATCATCTAACCAGAAATCATCTGCGATCATAGAGTATATTCATGTCATTCCTATCTATTGAGCTTCCTCTCAGAACTATCTTCCAATAGTTCCCATTCGGCTCCTCTTATTGGCTATTGATTCACCATGTAGGATGGTCATCTCTCGGTCAAAGAAATTAACCTTTGTCGCCATGTCGGTGAGACACAAGAAGTGTCTCCACGATGCCCAAAGGCTTCACCATCGATGTCACCAAGAGTCATCCTTATCACCAAGATGTTACATTGAGTCCAGAGATCTATCGATAAGACTCATTGATATCGGTTGGATTTTATACCAAAGCTCCATAAGTCACACTGAGTGCCAAACAATATTCGGCAAGACATATCGCTCTCTCCAGGACCTCACATTGAGCCTTCAAGTTAATCTGAGTGCATCCACTAGTTGGTGAGACTCATCGCTTTTGCCAGGACTTCATACCGAGGTCCTAAGTCATACCGAAACATTAGCATTTCCATCAGAACCCATCTATCGCTAAGACATTCAACTGTCGCCAAAAGGTTTCATCGAGATCTTTATGTTATACCGATGACCATTTACTATCAGCAAGACTTTGTTAAATTCATACCGAAACGTTGGCTTTTCCATCAACCAAACATACCGCTATCGCAAGGAGTTCTTAGCGAAGCCTCCATGTTACACCGAAGCCTCCAAGTGTAACACCGTCAGAAAGACACTCACACATCGGTAAGACTTCTTACCTATAGTATTCCTTTTGGCTAAGTATCCCCGATGACTTCAAAAGAAAATGTTTTCGGTGAGACAATAGCTATCGCTGGGACTTCACACCGAAGCACCATAGGTTATCCCGATACCACCGTTCGCTATGAGTCTCCCCGACACTCGATATGAATGGCCTATCGGCCAGAGATCTCCACGTGGTAAGATTTTATACCAATAGTCACAAGTCACAGTGATAAACTTCTTTGGTGAGACAAAAGCAAGGTCACAGTGACCTGAATGATTTCAATAAGGTTCAAGCTGCTAGTCAGCCAGACACAAAAGATGTCACACCGACTTGGCCCTTTCAAAGGTTTCAACCTGTGGGATTGAGGCACATATTTCCAACATTTATAGGTCCTCAAGCTCACTTTTTTCCAAGATCTATCATTTTCAAGGGCTGATCATGGATGCCTATGGTGAATCATGAAGAATTCTAGGTTGGGGAGATGCAACTAGCCATCAAGCCAAGCCTAAGGACTTGTTTTCTAAGTGATTCCATCTTCTATTGCCACTCTACTTTCAGCCTAAGGAAGGTTTGCATATCATTAAGGTTCATTTGAGGTGACATAGGATCTCCTAAAGTGATTCTTGCATCATTCAAGTTTCATTTATGCATCTTGTTCTTACATACTAGAATAGGGTTGCATCATGTTTCATTTTTCCTAGTCTTAGATACACTTAAGACTAGGGATTTCATGCACATTTCATTATCTCTTTCAAGGTTTAATTACCAAACTAGGGGTTTGACTGAGGTAAACCCCCATTAGAAAATACAATTATATTCTATTTTGTAGGTGTTTTTCATAGATCTGGATTTGGAATTCAATTTGGGAAGAAAGTGCAGGTGTTGGAGTGTAGATCGGTGATTTTAGTTTCTCAAAAAGTAGAGTGAGACTAAGTCACCATTAGTGGTGAATGAGTCCCACTGAAGGTGTTTGCTAGATTGGTTTGCAGATTTTGGTACCCTTTTTCCTGAAACAACTTCCTACATAGAAACCCTACAACAGAACTAAGTTGCCCAACTTGGTGTATGAGTCCCTATTCGTCAAAAAGTCAACATTTCTAGATTTTCAAAATTGTGTTCAGTCATCCTGATATTTCCAGGTGCATACCATTCACTATTGCATTCTTCTATTATGTTTTGATTGCATTTTCAAAGCATTATATAGGTCATTTAGGTCTTCTTGCATATCACAGTGTGTTTTCAAACATATTGCATTTTCCAAGTTTCTACTTGGTGGTGAACCCACTTTTATCTATTTTCAACCTCTAGGACAACCTCCTTTGATAGATTCCAATCTATTTTGCATTGGGATCTCAATGATTTATTCTCAAGTGAAGCATTAAGGTTTTTTGTATCTCTCTCCTTTTAGGTCTAAGACCTTGAAGCGTTATAAAGTTCCCTATACAAAAATCTACGTTTGAGGAGAAAAGTTGTCAAGTCCTTCAAAGTTTTCAAAGTTGTCATCAAGCCTTGAGAAACATTAGAGAAGACCTACAGGTTGAAAATTATAGTTTCAGATCTAGAAACCAATTAGGAAGGAAAGAGCAGACAGAGAGACACAAATCCAAATTTTGAATTCCTAAAAAAGTAGAAGTGGACTGACTCACCACAATTGGGAAATGAGTCCTACTGTAGCTGTCTAACAAAGATTTTTATAGATTTGGATACCCTTTTGGAAGATTCCTATTCCTGTGTAGTTTTCCAGAAAATGGATTGATTCACCCAGCTTGGTGAATGAGTCCTAGTTAGCAATAAGAACATAGTTTTTAGTGTTCCAGACCTCCATTCAGCCACTTCTAGATTTCCAGGTGCACACTTTCCTTTCTGTAGCTTTTTTTATTGTTTCATTCACTTTTCTAGGTCATTTTGTAGGTCATTGCATTGAATTAGGGTTGTATATTTTACCTTACATTTCATTGTCTTTTCCAAGTTCTTACTTGGTGGTGAACCCCCTTTTTTTTTGCATTCAACCCCTAGGACAACCCTATTACAATATTTCTTTTTCTTTTGCATTGAGATCTTTAGAGTTACCCTTGAATGTAGTGTGTGCAAAAAGTGGGTATGCTCTATGTATTAAGCCATATGATAGCACCCATCCCAAATTTCATATACAACAACTCTCAAGCTATTTTTCTTATCCTTGCAACTCTTCTTGGTCATTCTTGCTTCACTCTCCTTTCTTACTACTACCAACTTTCTACTTGGTCTGTATATTTTTTTCTTGGTTCAACACTATCGTCACTATAGGCTTACGAAGCTCTACCTCCTTGACGTGGTGGTTTCATAATCTTCCTTCCTCTATTGGCCTTGAGTGCTTATAGTAGGGAAGGTAATATTATATCTTTTCATTTTTATTTTGTCATCTTGTAGAGTAACATTCAAGTTGTCATTACTCTCTACTTTTTGTGTCATTTATATTCTCTCTTTATCACTTTTTCTCCCTATCATTGCATACTATTTTTTCTTAGAGGTGGAAACACCAAAATAGGGGTTTGATTGAGGTAGACCTCAAAACACAACCCAACATTTTTTCCTATTTCTTTGTGTAGGTGTAGGTTTGTCCACTCAGAGCTAGCTAGAGAACTAGACCATACATGAGTTGGAATTATTCTTCTTTCCTTGTCACCTCCCTATTATAATAGTCTTGATAGTTGAAATGGGGAGAAAAATAGGTGGGCTCACCAAATTGGAGTGATAAACCAATTAGGGGACCTATTTCTCACTATTTCATTAGGAAATGACATCCAGACAAAGAATTGACTTACAACCCTTAGGTGATTCAACTCAAGGTGTGAATCTACTAATTTCCTTATGACTGAAGGATGGGGATTAGGTTCACTAGGCACTTTTGGGAGAAAAACTAAAAATAGTAAACTAACCCAATTATGCCAAATTAAACATGAAATAGCAATATTAAACTCAAAATAAGTAGAACCAGAAATTAATTTACAAATATGAGAAGGGAAGAACTATGTTTACCATTCACCAAAAGTGATTTTTTGAAGGAAGACTGGGACTCATTCACTTAGGGGTGAATGGCCCCACTATCAAGGTTTTTCTACAACATTTGGGAGCCTCTAATACAAATTTGTATCTTCTAATTTTTCCAAGTGCCAGTGTCAAAATGTTAGAAATAATTTTTGTAGGTGTGTTTCTATGAGATGACAACTTTTGCAACTTTGTCAACTTTTTCAAATTTTCTCTTCAAGAGATCTTCAAGCTTTCTTCCACTTAGATCTGCAAACAAAAGATGAGAGGAATTTATTTTTTTTTTTTGGTGAATGGGGATTTTCCTTTGTCAAATCCTATTTTTGTAATCAAACCTTGAAATTAATAAAATCATGGAGGGAATGAAGAATGAACAAAGCTACATTACCACTCAACAAACCCTTGGATAAGTCCTTGATAAAATTCTATAACTTGCATGAAATGGCTTCAATAGATGTAGATCTTGAACTTTGAATCTTTCTTGAAATAGTACTTTGAATACTTGATTGGATCATGAAACCTACATCACAATATTATCTCCAAAAACATGCATGATGCAAGAAGACTTTGACATGATAATTGGATCTTGATTGCTACAGTAAAACTCTAATAAATATTCTCTTGAATTCCTTTGAAAGTGCTCTTGATCATCAAATTTTCTATAAGAATTTTGACTTCAAATTGTTAAGTGAAACATAGTGAAATAACCTTATATTTATAGATATGTATCCTTAAGTTCCTAAAATTCAAATATCAGAAGACGACATTGAATTACAAATTTGAATATGTTAAAATACCACCAAAAGCATAATTTAAATTTAGGTCCTAAAGTCTAGGGAGGACCCATTCACCCATGGGTGAATGGGTCCCAAGTCCATAACCTAGGACACACATTGCTCATTATGAAGTGTTATGCTTAGGCATTAATAAATGTTTGGTTTACTCTTCAGAAAATGCAATTAAATAGGCTTGGAAAATGAATTAAAGGGCCAAGTAAGGCATAATTAAGCTCAATTAATTAAGGGAGCCCTAAATAAGTGTGAAAGTGTAAAGGGGTACACTTTACAACACTAAATTAAGGAAAAATTAAGTCCATTTTAACTAGGAGGGCCCAAAAAATGAGAAAATTTAAAGGGATACATTTTTCATCACTACAATAGTATTGTTCTTGTTGTATTGTAGATCTCTATATTTCTCTGTTAAATTGCAAACTTCAATATTCAAGTCATAAGTAGGCCTTTTTTTTTTTTGACTAGTTATAAGACCTTATGTTTGTACAAGATGTCAACACGTCCCTGAGATGCTAGTGTGACACACTGGAGTTTGGTTACTGCATTGTTATCCATAAATAGGGTGATATCTAATTTTCAATTTGAGACCCTTGTATTCTTCTAAAATCACCTATCATTAGCAAAAGGGAAACAATTTTTTTTACCCTCCATTTTTAGCCTCTCACCTTTCCCAACCTATCAAAAAATCTAAGGTAGTTTAGGGTAGTTCATTCCTTAGGGCTCTCCCATGACCTGGAGCCTTAAGGGTGATGAATCCCCCTACTCTATAGTATGACCACTCAAGAGAGAATATCTTGCTTTGCCATTATTCTCATGAGCCTTGATCTCATCATCAGTTGTCAGACCATTTTTAGGCATTGTATATCTAGCTTCAATTGACTTCCAAACTCCAAATCCTAGAGAGACAAGTAAACTTTCCATCCTGGTCTTTAAAAATGCATAATCTGATCCATCAAATAGAGGAGCCTCTTTCTTGTGCATCATGTAGATCTACCTCAAGTGGTTGATCTTTCTTCTAAGGAACCTTTATCTAATACCAATTGTTGAATGCTCAAGAAAATTGAGAAGGGCTTGAATTGGTTGTAATTTAACACCAAAACAACTCTCATTATAAATCATATCCTTATTATTCCTTAAACCCTTAATCAGATTTAGCATGAAATTAAATAAATGAAATAGAAACTGTAGACACACAAAAATGGCCTAGACTCGCAAACAATATTTTTATATCTTATCATACTTTGTCTATAGTCCAAATTCAACTATTAATTAAATAATTCATAATTATTTAATTAATTCATATCTTTTATTCCTCTTGATTATTTAAATAAATAAATTTTATTTATTTATTTAAAAGCGTCACTAATTATCTAATGTCTCTCATAAATAAATAAATTTCTTAATTTATTTAATTATCCTTGTCCATTATTTCCTCTTGATTATTTAAATAAATAAGTTTTATTTATTTAATGCGTCATTAATATCTCATGACCTCTTATAATTAAATAAATTCTTTAATTTATTTAATTATCGTCCACCATCGCTTTTTCCGATTTTAAATAAAGATATTTATTTAAAATTGTCCACTCCCTATCTCTTGCCTTTTTCTAATTTAAATAAAATCATTTATTTAAATTATCCCACTTTCTAATTTTCCCAATTTTTAGTAAATGATTAAAGATTTTAATTATTTACTGTCACATGATTTTTCCTCCTTTTTGAGTTAAATTTGTTTTAATTCAAAATAATCTTTCTTTCAAAAAATCAAATAACTTTTATTTGATTCTTGATTTTTCAGATCTGCTTTTCAGTTCAACTCTTATCTTATTGATTTTTTGAATCTCACAAATCAAGCAGTCTTTATCTTCTTGATTTTTGAAAATCTTTATTTTTCTGATTACTTATCTCATTTATTCTCCATCGCCAATTCAATTTTCTTAGATGACATCTCGACCACTCATTTAATAATTTTTCCCTAATCCTTATTAGGATTTGTCACATTAAATATTGTCCTCTGATTTTAGGCTTCTGTCAAAATTCAATCTCGTCCATCCGTCCAAAATTGCATTTTCTATAAAATGCCAATTTTGCTCACAATTTTGATGACACTTAGACTTTTACACATACACATATACTTTCATTTTATGATTTTGGCATATTTGTCTTAGGCATTATAGTCATTTTATCATAGGCATAGATATTCATATTCCAAATCCTTCAAAGCTTGTGCAAGACATAGTCTTATTTTCAAATTGCTCATACTTTGAATCTGAGGGCAACACGACTTTCTAGCAAGTTAGAAGGTGTAATGAAGATCATCCATGGAGATTGAAGACACTTGGTGAGCTTGTTCCATTTTTTGTTTTCAATTTATATTTCCTTTGCACTTCATTACTTTCTTTGGGTTTTTGTGCTTTATTGATTTGATAACCTAACCTTAGGAAAATTAACCCTTAGATACATTGGTGAACCTGATGCATTCAATCTTTTTTTATAGTTTTCATACAGTTTTCAATTATTTTTAAAAAAAAATTTGTAGGTACAGGTACGGAACACTGCATTCATATTTTATTGCATTGCATCTAATGTGTCACGATGCATTAGAGTACTTAAACAATGCAAACGCTTTGTTAAACTGCATACATAGTCTGAAAAGTCACATTTGACAAACAAAGCTGCATACGATTCGTCAAACTACACATTTGATATCTGAGATGCATCTGCCTATCATACCAGAATGCAGGACTGAGCCGCATTTGCAACACATAGCAACGCATTCGCTCTGTTGTGATGCATTTGTCTGGTAATATTTCTTTTCATTTTTGCATTCAAGTTTTCTGAATTTCTTTTGGCATTTTGGTTTTATTTTTTGCATTCTGCCTAGCATAGGTTTTTGTGTTACTAATCTTAGTTTTCAATGTGTGGTGGTTACATTTCATGGGTCCAAGACTAGTGGATAAAACTCCTAACTTGTGGTTTTGCAGGTTCAAGTGTCGAAGACTCAATACTAAACATTGTGCTTGTCTTTTTTAGATTAAAACACATTTCTTTTTAGTGCACTTAAAACAAACATGTCTTTCGTCTCTGATTGTGTTTGCAAGGTAGGTGATTATGTTCTCACCTTGTGAAAACTTGGTGATCAGAAAACCAAACCCATTTTATCTGTTATACACCCTTAAGATTTAGTAATCGAAGTATCCTCTCTCCTTGTACTTTTGGGCGATCCTAGGTGTAAGAGAAACGGTTACTGACTCTAGAACTTGGGCCTGTTCTAGTGGGAAAAAGTACTCACCCCAGGACGACTCAGACCAGTAGCACCCTGAACCTGAGGGACTTCCAGCTGGCATATAAAAGTGGATTCTTGGGGAAATCCCAAGAATCACGCATATGGTTCTGATGAGATGGATCTGAAAGGGGACTCTCGCTGCATGGATCATGCCCTATAAATGGAATGCCCTTACTAAACACCTATTTTTTTAGAGGCCAACCATTTTTCAGTTGTTGCTTGGTATAGTGTAGGGTACAGTATCATGCTTGAAGACACTCACTACTGATCCCCTTGAGTAGAGATAGCAATTCTTGGGAACTGATGACCCAAGAATCCAAATTTGGTGTGCTCGTATAAGTGCGTGCAAAGAAGGGAGCATGTGCCACCAAAATTCTAAGCTATCTTCTCTTAAGAAGGAAAGGTTTTTAGCACCAATCCGGGGTATATCAATGGGCTATATCAAGTATACAAACCCTCGGCCTATTGGCCTATTAGGATCGTGCTTTCCAAGTGTTTGTTGGTTACTTAAAAAAATAAAAATGCCCAAACATCAGGAAATAAATAATCAACATTTCAACTATTTGGTTTTTCGACCACGAACATAAAAAATTTAACCTTTTAATATTCTGCACCGCATTTGACAAAATGCAATCGCTCTATCGCAACACATTTGATCTGTTAAACTGCATTTGATCTCAAAAACACCATAATTTCTTGCATCACAACACATCTGAGTCTCACAAAACCGCATTTGTCAAACCCTACAGCATTCTTCAATTCTAGAGCCACATTCGCTTAAACTGACTTCATTTGAAATACCGTGATGCATCTGAGGTCTCAAATGATGCATTTTCCTGGCAAAAATAAAATCTTCATACCAAGTCCAAACTGAGTCTAAACTCTGTCAATCTCTTGTCAGACACTGTTTCCAAGAGGATTCCATCACAAACCAACCTTGAAATTGCTCAATTTTTTTTTTTTATCATTTGACCATTAGTTCATATTCTTGACCATAGGCTTAATCTTTCAAATGTCAGTTGCATACATTAGGCATTAGCTTGACCCTAGGTTTTCATCCTTGCATACTTTGGATTAGGTTAATCTCAGTACAACTTGCAACATCATTGTTTTTGAAACTAGGTTATCTTGGACTTAATCATCCTCTCTTTTTATCAACCATTGCCCCTTTTGTGAGAGTTTCCAACTCAACAGTCTAGTTAGGAAAACTCACTAGTCATCTTGACCTTGTCATTTTGTCATTTTCAACAAGTCCTTTAGTAACCAAAATCGAAAACAAAGATTGAGCTTAGAAGTGTTTAGGTATCCTTTTCTCCATATTGCATTCTAGTTTGTACCTTGCATACTTTATTCCCAAAAATGCAAAAATATTATTTATCCTAGTCATCATTTTGAACCTAGGCCTTGCATTTATCATATTAAGTCCTTATTCAACATTATCATCTTAGTCCTCATTCAACATTTTGGCTTTGACAACCTTGTCATCTTACATCAATCATTTCCTTATACAAACGTCATCATCACCTAGTCATCCTAGTTGGCATTTTCTTTAGAAAACATAGCCTTGCATTGTCATCCTTTATCAAAAATCCAAAAACAAAAAAACATAGGCTAGCATCATCCTCGCATTTAGTTGTCATTCTCATCATTTTCATTTGAGCAATCTCATTTTATGGTGGAAACTAGACTCCAAAGATAGAAACGACAAATGAAAAATTTTGGACAAAACTCCACTTCCAATGTTAACAATCACATGTATGACCCAAATTGGACATTTGATGACCCATTTGGCAACATGAATAATCAACCTCTCATGATCATACCATCATCATCAAACAGTCATTTTGAACCATTCTTATGTAAGGATGAATATGGAAAAATACTTGAGGAAAATCTAGAGGTAGCAGCACAAGATCTAGAGGTGACCTACTTTGTAGAACAAATGGTCTTATATGACAGAGACAAATATTTGGCCATACTCTTAAGTGAAGGAGCTAAACTACCTCATGATTTTGACATTGATACCTTGAGATCGACATCTCCTGCCAATAACATCAACAATATGCATAACATGTCAACTAGTGGTCAACCTCCAAACACCACAAGCAATACCTTTTTTGATGCTACAACGACCGTGAGTGCTACCTCCAACATTCCAAACAACTCAAATTCAATAAATGCTACATCCATTGGAGGATCACAATCCGTCACAGTGCCCACAATATCCACAACACCGTCACAATAGATTGGAACCACCCTTGGGTCCTTAGTAATGTGGGAAATTTGTTCCAATCCTCTCTTTACCACTATGGTAGATGCCAAGGGGGCATCATCAATCCATACAAATCCTCCATTGACAACTACATCTAGTACCATGAGTACATCATCATCATATCCTCTCATTAGTATCTCACAAAATCCTTTAGGTGGAGGTAAATGACGTATCTTTATTCAAGGACAACAACAAAATGTTAACACGTCAACACAACTTAATGCCACCACCTCCCAAGGACAAAATATGACCATTCCCCTTGTACAAACCGAACAATTGGGACAAGGCAGTCAAAACACACAACCTATGGCATCATTCACACATCAAAATATTCATGGTTTCCATATTCCCCAAATATCAACCCAAATGGCTAGGGGACACATCCCAACATACTCATCCCATATTTATACCCACCAACATGCCCCCAATCCAAACTTTCAATACCAACAACACGCCAATCAAAACACATCACACATGTCACAACAATCCATTCCGCCACAACACACCAATATCCATGCACAACAAATAGGGACCTATGGCGTACCAATCAATCCTATGTATGGGACCACAAATGACCCTATAATTGATGCCTTACAAGAAAAACTGATGGGTCTAGAGAAGACCATAGAAAACATAAAAATATTCAGAAAAAAGTTAGAAGTGTCATATGATCTATATGCATATCCCTTCAACATGAACTTATGCATGCCAGCATTTCCTCCAGGATATGTGTCACCTAGTTTTACCAAATACAGAGGAAAGACAAACCCCATTGAACATGTCCACGAATTTGCAACCTACTGTATGGACTTCACCTATGAACAAACATACTTGATGAGAATTTTTTCTAAAAGTCTTGCAGGTCCTACCCTTGAATGGTTCTCCACCCAAAAGGATATCCAAACATGGGATGAGCTTAAACACAAATTCATAAAAAATTACGCGTACAACATTGACATGGACACCTCTATTACTAGCTTATGCAATCTCACGCAAGAGGATGCTAGTGAAACATTCATCCCATTCTTTCAAAAATGGAGAAGTCTAGCTAGTCATTGCCACATTGACATACCCGAAAAGGAAAAGGTGGACATGTTCATTCAAACACTTCTAGGACCCTTAAAATATGCATTGCAAGTGCATTGTTGCACAACCTTCACAAACTTAGTCAAAAAAGGTGTCCAGATTAAGAAAGCCCTCATTGCAAAGGGAGAGCTAAGATACGGTCCTAAAAACACAAATGAAAATCCTCCCATTGACAAAAATAAGTACTGGGTCAAAAATAAACATGTTACCAATGATGGTGTTGTGGACGCCAAGGCTACAAACACTATGGGTCCTATACTGGCTCTAATAGGAGTTCAATCGCAAAAAAAATCAACGATGATATTGACACCCCCTACCAATGTCCCCCCAAACAACCAAAGTAGCTAAAATAATCAAGGACAATACAGTCAGATGAGACAATTCCCTAGGGGTCGCACATACACTCCCTTGGGTCAAACCATTGAAGAAGTTCTCAAGAAATTCCTTCAGAATGGTGTCATCACACTTCAAGAACCACAACCATATGACCCAGGACAATTCAAACTAGCATGGTGGGATGATAATGCATTTTTTTATTATCATCAAGCAAAAGGACATAAAGCTTCTTCCTGTCGACAACTGAAAAATCTGGTACAAGACATTATCGAGAATCATATCATTGAGGTAGGTGGACCACAATTTTCCTCTAATTCAAATCATACCATTCATAAGAACCCACTGCAAGACCATGGTTCTAATAATGCTTCCATGTCAAGTCCAAAGATAAACAATAATCAAGCCAATTTTGCCCAAGCCAAGTATGACTATTCTAATGGAACTACTATAAACAATATCCGAACTGATAATGAATGTGTCAATACCATCACAGTAAAGAGAGAACCCCAATGCAACGCTACTACTCGAAGTGGCAAGGTCACCATAGCTGGTCTGCCTCCCATTAGGCTACCTAGGCTTACCATACCTAATCCATCTCCCAGGCAATCACAACCCACCTCGACCACAAAGCAATGGCAACCCAAGAGTCAGTTTAACCTTATTGACCAGCTTGGAAAAACTCCTGCGCAAATTTCTATACTCGAGCTGCTTCGCATCTCTCCCACGTATAAGGCTATACTAGATAAAACCCTACAAGAGTTGTCAATCCCTAAGGATATTGATGTCAACCAATTTGAGACCATGGTGGGATACCTCACTACACCTCACCATGTCACCTTTTTTTATCAAGACTACTTTTCACCCAAGACTAACCATAACAATGCATTACACATTGAAACTTTTTTCCATAACCACAAGGTCAGAAGAGTTTTAGTAGATGGCGGAGTAGGATTGAACATATGCTCCTTGAAACTAGTTAAGGCTCTGGGATTTTCTGATGCATGTGTGGACCCTACAAAGAGTATAGTCATAAAAGCAATGATGACGAAGAACATTCTTCTAGAGGTGTTATTTCTCTTCCTATCAGAGTAGGACCAGTCATTGTGGATACAACTTGGTAGGTTCTGGATCTAGAATTACCTTACAACATCTTTCTCATCCGCCCATGGATTCATGCCTTAAAAGCCGTTCCATCCACATATCACCAATGCTTAAAATTCCCATTTGATGACACATAAATCACCATTTATGGAGACCCCAACCCTTTTCAATATTGTACCAACCTAAGGGGTATTTCTGCAAACTGAGTGCCTATTAACTGAGAAGCACCTAGCTCCTCTTCTAAATATGTTGACCCATCCACACTCACATCATCTTCCATGCCCACTCCTTCCACATCTTCCACACTTCCTAAGGATGAACTCAATGTCAAGATCTAGGACCTAGGCTATGGAGAATTCAAACTACATACGGCATATAGCATCACAACAATACCCAAGTCTCTGAAGGTCTATGGTCGACCATGTTTTAGAATGGAACCCAAAGAAATTTTCAAAGTTCTACCCAAAACGGTTTTCACAAAATGGGGAGACATGAGTAGCAAGGACCTGGCTGATATTACAGGATGGATCTATAAAGATATGGTCGAACTACGCCCATTACTAGTTAAGAAATATGGCAAGGGATATGACATGATGAAGGCTAAAGGCTACGATGGAACTAGTGGCCTAGGCAGAAACAAAACTAGACAAAGAGAGCCCATAGAATCTTTTAGAATACCAAAGTATCTTGGATTAGGGTATGGATTGCCCAACAATGATGAACAACGTACCACTAGGATTTTGAGTGAGCATGTACATGCTTCAGAAAGTGTCAATGCCACTAAGGAAACCTTCACTAAAACTAACTCCCAAGAATAGGAATTTGGCTCTCAAAGATCCTTAAGTGACTGTTTCCTCGATGATTTGTTTGTCAAAATGGGGGAACTTACCTCTAAACAAAATTTTTGGAAAAAATTTAAAATCAATTAGGCACCAAATAGCCATAGTTCCATTTCCCTTCCCCATGACATACAAGACCCACCACCTAAATCTACTAACCAGTAGTCAAATCCATCTAAATTTCCAGACAACGTCGACAACCACGACTCTGGGTCCTTCACCCCTTACTTTGACAATGAATATTGAACAAGTGAAGGGGAATATTGGATAGAGTCTAGTGTGGAATTGGATGATGATAATTTAATTTGCAATATCTTTGAAGCCGTCTGCATGCTTTATGTATCCTCCCCTCAATTCACCAACGCTGATGATGGAATTTCCTAGTCTATCCACAATTAATTGATTGGGACCAACAAGGCCCACTTGTCCTGGACACCTTTCAAAATGATGAGGCTATTGCAAAATTTATGGGATTACGTGAGGGCATACCTAGTGGTGATCACAAAGCGGGATTCACCATTGACCTAGATTGTGCAGCCTACTTCGGTGAGATTGCTCCATCCTCCAGTCACAAAATTAAAAATTAAAAAAAAAATGAAACGTCTTTAGGTGAAAAGCAAAAGGCACCTTTTGATGACAAAAAAGTAAAAACAAAGGACGTATCTGTGGGTGAAAACCTCTCTAAGGCACCCAAAGATGGAGGACTAGACTTTCTTCCTATAACATAAGAGAAATTAGCTATGCTCATGGAAGACACCATAGATGACAACATATCAACTGCAGAAGATCCCAAAATGGTCCTCGTCGCTGCATCCTTGACTAAAGAAGAGAAACCAGAATTTCACAAATTGTTTGCAGAACATAAAGTCAACTTTGCATGGTCCTATGCTAACATGCAGGGATTAGACCCAAAACTGGTTTTGCACCATCTGCCGCTATTGCCTAATGCCAAACCAATTAAATAGAAGTTACACAAAATGCATCCTTGGGTCGCTCTATTGGTCAAGGCTGAGTTGAAGAAACTTCTAGATGCTAGATTCATATGGTCCATTGATTATGTTGAATGGATATCTAACCTTGTGCCAGTAATGAAGCCAAATGGAATGATCTGAGCCTACACAAATTTTAGAGACTTAAACAAGGCATGCCCAAAAGATGACTTTCCTTTACCGAATATTGATATCATAGTTGACCTCACGGCAGGATATGAGATGTTGTCCCTCATGGATGGTTTCTCTGGCTATAATAAGATTTGTATTGCCCTCGAGGACCAACATAAAACAACATTCACTTTCCCTTGGGGTACATACTATTGGAATGTCATGCCATTGGTCTTAAAAGTGAAGGCGCCACATATCAGAGGGCTATGACTACAATATTTCATGACATGATGTATAAAATAATGGAAGATTATGTAGATGACCTTTTGGCTAAATCAATAACAAGAAAGGATCATCTAAAGATATTAGACACAATTTTCAAGAGACTAGAAGAATACAAAGTCCGACTGAATCCTTAGAAATGTGTCTTTGGTGTAACATCGGGTAAACTCTTGGGATACATAGTTTCTCAAAAAGGCATTGAAGTTGATCTAGCAAAAGTCAAAGCCATCATGGACATGCCTCCTCCCAGAGGCATAAGTGAACTCAGGAATCTACAGGGTAGGGTACAATCTATTTGATGCTTTATAGCACAATTGGTGGACAAGTGTCAACCATTCCAATATCTTTTGCACAAAGGCATCCCCTTTGTGTGGATAGATAAATGCCAAGGAGCCTTTCAACAAATAAAAAACTACTTACTGTCACCACTAGTCCTCATGCTACCCATTCATGAAAAACCATTGATCCTATACATCTTTTTCACTAATTCAGCACTGGGGGCATTACTAGCACAAAATGACCAAGAAGAAAAAGAAAGAGCCATTTATTATATCAGTCTAACATTGTTCAGGTATGAACTGAATTACACATCAATTGAACATGCTTGTCTAGCAGTGGTCTTTGCAGGACACAAGCTAAGACATTATATGTTAAGCCATCAGACACAACTAGTAGCAAAGATCGACCCCCTCAAATATTTGTTAAGTCGGGCAGCATTAATAGGAAGTCTGGAAAAATGGGTCATGATTCTAAATGAATATGATATTCAATATGTAGAAAGAAAGGAAATAAAAGGACAAGCCATAGCAGACCAGCTAGCAGACGCACCTTTACAAAGTGATCACCAGTTAGTGGCAAATTTTCTAGATGAGTCGATATTCCATACAGAACCTAAGTCACCATGGAGACTCTACTTTGATGGATCACACACAAATCATGGCTTGGGGGCAGGAATCCTATTCATCACCCTTCAAGGAGACTCCATTCCTAAGTCTTTCCACATAGCTTTCCCATGCACAAATAATGTGGCGGAATATGAGGCACTAGTTACAGGACTTAGAATGGCAATAAAATGGAAAATCATAGCATTACATGTCTATGGGGATTCTCAGTTGGTCATCAACCAAGCAAATGATGATTATGACACAAAAGATGAGAAGTTGGTGCGCTACAAATGAATGGTTGACAATTTCCAAATGTACTTTCATATGGTAACTTTTGACTAAGTTACGAGAGCACAGAACAAAGCGGTAGATGTCATGGCTACAATAGGCTCTCTCCTCAACATTCCAAACAATATTCCTCAGCTGGAATTCCTAATAGAATAATTATTGGTCCCTGCCTATGACATTCCATAGTTAGAGATGGTCTGTTAACTTGTTGGTCCCAACTCTCCCTGGTACCAAGATATTTATGACTACCTTAAGTCCCAAACCCTTCCACCTAATTTTTCCAATAACCAAAGGAAATATTTTATTTGAAAAGTCATAAGATATGCCATCGTCAATGACACCCTTTACCGCCATAGCTTTGATGACACCCTCCTTAAATGTCTTGACACTAACGAAGCACATACAACCTTACGTGAAGTACATGAGGGTATATGCATGTCTCATTTGAGTGGTCCTACTCTAGCAAAGAAGATAACAAGACTTGGGTACTACTGGTCGACCATTGAAAAAGATGCACTAGAATATGTCAGGACTTGTCACCAATGCCAAATTTACAGTGATTTGATCCACGCTCCAACGCAGAAACTTCGGTTGATCACTTCTCCTTGGCCCTTTACACAATGGGGACTCAACCTCATGGGTAAGATCCATCCTACCTCATCAAATGGCCACAAGTTCATCATCACCGCCACTAAGTATTTTACAAAGTGGATCAAAGCCATCCCTTTGACATACATAACTAGCAAACAAATATCCAAATTCATCCTTAACTACATCATTTTCCGGTATGGCCTTCCATAATCCATCATCACTGACAATGGATGTCTGTCTAAAAACCAAGATGTTCATGAGTTATGTGAGCTATTTCACATCCAACATCATTTTTCATCTCCGTATTACCCACAAGGAAACGGTCAAGCTAAGGTGTCAAATAAAACCATTGTTAAAATCCCTAAAAAGACTGTCAATGACATTGGTCGTGACTGGCATATTCAACTCAACCCTACTCTATGGGCTTACCGCACTAGCATTCGTATGCATACAAGAGCCACTCCATTTGCTCTGGTCTTTGGAGCTGAGGCCATCTTTCCCATCGAGGTCAAAATTCCTTCTTTACGAGTCTCCCTGAAGGGTTTAACTGATGAGGAGGAGTATAGACAGTTGCGCCTGCATGAGCTGGAGATGTTAGAGGAAAGATGGAAAAACTCCCTGAACCATCTACAAGTATATCAAAACTGTCTTTATCATAGTTACAATAAGAAAGTCATGATCAAGAAGTTTGACATTGGCAACTTAGTCCTCATGTGAAACCCTAAGAACCAGGCTAACAGAGAAAAGCTAGGCAAGTTTGAACCATACTGGTTGGGTCCTTATGTCATTGTATCTTCTTTTGGTTTTGGAGCATATCAATTGGCTACACCGGATGGTGAATAATTGACAGAGCCTATCAATAGTCTACATCTTTGGAAGTTCTATGCATAAACATCAGAAAGTTGAGCCGAAAACTTTAAAAATACAAAAAAAATTAAAAAAATGGTAAAAAATTGTTGTCTTGATGAAAACTTGGCAAACAAGCATCTTGGAAGCACCAAAAAAGTAAGAAAAATGACAAAAATAGTCAAGAAAAATGATTTGTCCAACAATGGAAACCTAGAAAACTAGCACTTTGGATAAGTACCATGATGAAAACCTGGCAAACAGGTGCCATGTGTAGTCAATCATTGCTCAACCATCTACTGTTACTTCATCTTCCTAGGCCTAGGATGGAATACATTTCCTATCTCTATCACGACACTCACCATGATATCATACCCTTCCTCTCATGATTCATAAATGGTTGACATCAAGTCCTCTATACTGTCCATCTGATACCACAGGTACATCCCTTTCACGTCCTTTCAAATTGGCTAAGTCTTGGACCTAACTAGTGGAAAATTTTGATCATGTGACTATAGTGGATATCGTACATAGCATGGAAATTGTATAAAAAGTCCTGAAAAAAGACCAAAAACATCACAAAAATTCCTAAAAAAAGACCAAAAACATCACAAAAAGTCTTGTAAAAAAAGACAAAAACATTGTAAATGTCCTAAAAAAAGACCTAAAAATTGAAAAGCATCTTGAAGAGATCCCAACAAACTCAAAATGTCTATAAAACACAAAAATAGAGTCATTCCTTGTCAAGTTTGTCAAATCAATCAATCTTTGTCATTTGTCTAAACTACATTGTCTCTGCACATTTGCTACGTAGGCAAGACTCATTTTCGAGTCCCCGAGACATTAGGTAAGTCCTTTTAGGTTTGTCAAAATAAAATCATAATGCAATTTTTGGTCATCAAGACAAATTCATTGGTCGTGTCGAACTACAAGGTCTCTAAGTGTATGGCATAGGAAAAGCCATCTGTCGATGAGCCCCCGAGGCCGCACTAGGTCAG
This sequence comes from Sequoia sempervirens, assembly GCA_007258455.2. Taxonomy (NCBI): domain Eukaryota; kingdom Viridiplantae; phylum Streptophyta; class Pinopsida; order Cupressales; family Cupressaceae; genus Sequoia; species Sequoia sempervirens. Next base: position 178,128,783 of record VDFB02271358.1, read on the forward strand.
TCCATTAGGGTTCATGGCATTACACTGGCACACATGTCAAAAGTCTTCAAGCCAAGACAAATCATTTTCCAAATGGGAAAACCCCTAAAAAAAAGTATGGCAATCATTTATTCAAACATGACAATCACATCAACATGTCAAAAAAATTGACATATGGTCAACACAAGTCAAACTTGGTCAAAACAAGCCAAATGATCATAACCTGTCAAACTGTCAACTCTTGGTTATCTTTCAGATGTGTCCTAAAGAATAGCCTCTGTCATTCATGCCTTAGGATGTGTCCTTCCTAGGCATCGTCACTATCATTCGACATTTTGAGGGATCCTTTTCACATCTAATGATCACTCCTCTCGACATCAGTATTCTTGATATGTGTCCTTCTGAAGAAAAAAATCTATCATTTATGCCTTAGAATGTGTCCTTCGTAGGCATCATTACTATCCCTGTCACTGGAATTTTGAGGGATCCCTTTTGACATTTAGGGATCAATCCTCTCAACATCAACATTATTCAGGATGTGTCCTTCCTGAATTTGGCAATCTTCGACATTCATCATCTTGGCATCATCAAAACCTTGACACCCTGGCATCTCGACATCATCAAACCTGACATCTTGACATTAAAACACTTGGCATCCAAACACACTTGGCAAACACTTGGCACTTGCCTTTGGCTTTTTTGTCATGTTACTAGTTTTTCAGCGAGATCCCGACAATAGGATTTAGAGAAGCAACAATGTATCATGACGTTTGTCTTGTCTTTTGACACTCATGTTACTAGTTTCTCAGTGATGTCCTGACTACGGGATTTAGAAAAACAACGACGTATCATGATAATGGCATTATTTTGTTCTTTTGGAAATCATGCTGCTAGCTTCTCAAGGATGTCCTGGAAACAAGATTTAGAGAAGCAATGACGTTTCATGACTTGTCTTTATTGTCTTTATTTGTCTTTTTATGCTTGTGGTTGGTTACGACAAAAATACAAGGGCATTCACGCTCTTAGTACAAGCCATGATCATCCTTGTCTGTGATTGTTAGTCTTACGTGATGGTATGACCTTGCACACCTTGATCTATGTCATTTCATGGTGTTTTTTGGCCATTACAATAAACTGCCCAATGATGATTAAGAGTAATAAATATTAAATTTTTTATGGTAATTTTGAAGGATTTGGTCTAGGAACTAACATGCATCTCCTTTTCTCTTGTCATCGTCTCTCACCCATCTCATATAGGCATTGCATCCATATCATCATCCATAACTTTTTCACTAACATTTCTTTCTCTTCATATTCTAGTCTTCTTGTCAATTTTGAGAGCCCACTCGTGTTCTCTAAACACATTTGTCCTCTCGATGGGGCATACCATAACCCTCCTCGTCATTTTTCCTCATCGTATTTTGCACTAGGGCATGACTTTAACTTATTTTCTTTGTCACAATGTGACATGCTACAATATGACAAAGAGGGGCAAAGTGTAGACACATAAAAATAGCCTAGACTCGCAAACCATATTTTTATGTTTTATCATACTTCGTCTATAGTCCAAATTCAACTATTAATTAAATAATTCATAATTATTTAATTAATTCATATCTTTTATTCCTCTTGATTATTTAAATAAATAAATTTTATTTATTTATTTAAAAGCGTCACTAATTATCTAATGTCTCTCATAATTAAATACATTTCTTAATTTATTTAATTATCCTTGTCTGTTATTTCCTATTGATTATTTAAATGAATAAGTTTTATTTATTTAATGTGTCATTAATATCTCATGACCTCTTATAATTAAATAAATTCTTTAATTTATTTAATTATCGTCCACCATCGCTTTTTCCGATTTTAAATAAAGATATTTATTTAAAATTGTCCACTCCCTATCTCTTGGCTTTTTCTAATTTAAATAAAATCATTTATTTAAATTATCCCACTTTCTAATTTTCCCGATTTTTAGTAAATGATTAAAGATTTTAATTATTTACTGTCACATGATTTTTCCTCCTTTTTGAGTTAAATTTGTTTTTAATTCAAAATAATCTTTTTCCTTCAAAAAATCAAATAACTTTTATTTGATTCTTGATTTTTCAGATCTGCTTTTCAGTTCAACTCTTATTTTATTGATTTTTTGAATCTCACAAATCAAGTAGTCTTTATCTTGATTTTCAAAAATCTTTATTTTTCTGATTAATTATCTCATTTATTCTCCACCACCAATTTGATTTTCTCATATGACATCTCAACCACTCATTTAATATTTTTTCTCTAACCCTGATTAGGATTTGTCACATTAAATCTTGTCCTTTGATTTTAGGCTTCTATCAAAATTCAATCTCGTCCATCCGTCCAAAATTGCATTTTCTATAAAATGCCAATTTTGCTCACAATTTCGATGACACTTAGACATTTGCACATACACATATACTTTCATTTTATGATTTTGGAATATTTGTCTTAGGCATTATAGTCATTTTATCATAGGCATAGAGATTCATAGTCCAAATCCTTCAAATCTTGTGTAGGGCATAGTCTTATTTTCAAATTGCTCATACTTTGAATCTAAGGGCAACACATCTTTCCAGCAAGTTAGAAGGTGTAATGAAGATCAGCCATGGAGATTGAAGACACTTGGTGAGCTTGTTCCATTTTGTGTTTTTAATTTATATTTCCTTTACACTTCATTATTTTCTTTGGGTTTTTGTGCTTTATTGATTTAATAACCTAACCTTAGGAAAATTAACCCTTAGATACAGAAACATATCAAACACCATGCACAATAGAACATCGGATTTACGTGGAAAACCAAAAAAGGGAAAAACCATGGTGAGGATTAGCTCACAATATAAATTAATTGCAACACCAAGTATAATAGGCTCACTATCAGAGGGCACACTACCCAAAAAAAAGAAGCGCTCACTACCAGATTAGAAAGAAAAAGTAAGAAGGATTTTACAATGAGAAATCCATCTTAGAGCAATAGAAAATATCCATTACTTCAACTCTAGACCATCTACAACCTGTAGCTCACTACCTTTAGTAACATCGAGTACTCTAAAGAATATAGACACCTTGTGCTCACTACTCCCTGTAGTCCTAATCGTTAAAGATTGCACTATACTCAATCAATTTTCACACCTCAACACATTTTGTATCACACACATGCCACACTCACTTCCTCCATCAACTCATCACACATATATATGGTTTGCAACCTTGAAAAAAATATCCAAGGTCGTCTATGTACCTCAAGCATGTAATTTCAAAATAGGTTGGCACCAAACACATCTGCATTAGAAAGAATTGAAGGTGGACAACACCATAGCTTGAATTAGACCCAAATTTGTACTAACACACCACTCCATGCTTCCACAAACACTGAAGAATATCCATAATTAGTGCTAACACCTGAGGTTGGCCAAACCTATGTTAGTACCCTTAATCATTTAAGTACATGCTTCAAATCCAAAGATGAATCATGGACCACACACAACATTTAACAAGACTCTAAAATATTCCATAAACACCCCAAAATCTAGCAAAACTTTCACAACTTCATAAACCTGAAGAATATAATCATTTTGTACAACTAGTTAATCTTCCACACACTACAACTTATGAATCCAACCTTTTGGAGCACCAAAACTTAAACCACTTTGAAGGAAGATAGATATAGACATTGTAGACATGTTCCTAGATCTGCAAAACTAGAAACCACAACATGGATAAATTCCACTTCTCCCAGACAAAACTACTTCACGAAACTTTCACACAGTGGTGAACACAACTTCCTCTATTAAACGATCCAGAATAAGAAAATATGGATATAATATCTTTGAACGCCTTTGATCAACATATCCAACCCATATAGACATAGCTTCAATAAAAAATAAATGTGGAGCACAAACTGAAACACCACTCTACCACACTGGACTATCTTTTATTCATTTTTTTCAAAGCACTTGGAAACCAAGCACCACAAATACCATCTCAACATTTGCAACACTTTCTTAGCATCTCAACCACAAAAGAGTTTGATATCCACAAGCACTTAATCATCATTGCTACATGAGAGGTTGATACCAGTGACAATGCTAATAACAACATAATGCAACAACATACATACTTCATCAAAGGTTGACATTAATGCAACAACATTATGTTAACATCAATGACAACATAAGTTTCAAACAAAGTTTTTTCTCATTTTTGAGGTTTGTAAGGCACATGTCTTCTTAATCCATCTCATGATATAAAATTTAAACAAATCATAAATAGAAATTAATTATGTAAATGCACTCATATAAAGTGCCAAAAAATTGAATGTGTTCCTTAGGAAGGGAGTTTGGTAAATTTGTACTTACAATGAATTATGAAGTGTAATGGGGGTTGTGTAGTGCCTTGATTTAATATCATAATTATGGATTCTCGTGATTCTCACCACATGGTGTGTGTTGCCTTGATTTTCCATCACAAAAATGGATCCTTGTGATTCTCTCCTCATTCATGTGTGCCTTGATGCACACCCTTTTTCAGTTTCTTGTGCATCTTTATATTCCTTGCACATTCTTGTGCCCGCTTTTCGTTGGTCTACTTATTTCTCGTAGCATTAAGAGGGGATTATGACATCTTTATGCTAATGCTTCTTTCAATGAAGTAGTGGAGGAATCTTTTTTTGCGAGGTCTCATGAACCTTCTATCTTCATCTTTCATACGAGGGATTATTTTAGTGGATCATATGTTGAGTTTCTAGTACTCCTAATCCCAGTACTATCTATATTTTCAACTTCACAAAGTTCAATGATTACATTTGTGTACATGGTTCACTAGTGTTTATATGATCCCTCGTGCAGTATTTTGTATCTATTATCTTGATCTATAATTATTGGAGGTTTGTTGATCCTAATAGACACCAATTCATCTTTGGTAGAGTTTACAACTTCTACATGCTTTAGGAGTTCTTCATCACCATGTTCCTATCATCAAGGGACAACTTTTTAGAAGGTCTTAAATCCTTCTCTTTCTCTTTTTAGGAGAGGATTTTTGTTCCCACTAGATTTTCTCCTTTTTCTCCATTTGTGAGAGAACGCATTATATATGGGTGCCTAAAATGGCCTCATATCCAAGACCCATTTCTATCTATTTTCACTTTTGTGATCTCCCCAAGTATCACTTAAGGGGGGTGTTAAAGTGAATAGTTTATTTATTCACTATACTTAAGTGTACTTAGGTTGATGAGGTCAGTCAACATCTTGCCTAATTGAATGTGCAACCTTTTGGGCCTCTAGATGTTACCAAGTTATTTGATAAACCTCATGTGATACCTTTTTGAGGTTGGAAGACTCTCCATCTCACCTCAAAGGTCACTCAGCACTTGTCACCAAGGTTGATCACTTGGTCAAATAGGTTGTTGTTTTGCACATTCCTAGTGATCCTATAAGTTTGAAACCTATAGGAAACTTGTCTTGTCATTTGTGCCACATCATGAGGCACTTGTCAATCCACATGATAGGTGGATTCCTGCTTGCTTTTCTATATATGCAAGGCCTCCTCATTTGTACATTTGGTTTGACTAAATACAATATTTGACATTTTTCACTTATGATTATTTTTTATTGTTGGTGTGAATTAATGTCTTATACCTAGTTAATTCATTTACAAGGTAATTAGGGAACATATTCACATGTTAAATTTACTTAGGATATAATATTATTCTAGAATTCTTAGTTGGCTTTTCTAGAACTTATCTTATCTAGATTTTGCATCATTTCCTAGGTAGTTAGTTGTCACATGTGATAGGATTAAGACACTTGTCGTGACCTTGTCTAATCCTATTCACTACCTTTCCTATATAATCAAGGCTTCATATGTACTTTTCCATATTCAATTTGGCATTCTTGCATCCTTAATGATAGCATGCTGTTTCTGCCATTTCTCTCTTGTGGAAGTTATTTTGTCTTGTAGGTGATTTTGTGGGATTTGGGGGGGGGGGGTGTTAGTGTGAATGGGGTTATTTCCTAACTAGTTCTTAGTGAGTACCTATTCACATCATTATAAGTTTAATACTTAAGAGTTAGTTTCCTAGGTGGCATTTCTAGAAACTAGTAATAATAGGGCCATGTCTAATTGATTAGCTTATAGTTATCTAGGAATTTAATATTACACTCATGTATTTAAAATTATGCATTAGGCATTTAATGTTTGCATCCAAGGTAGTTAACCTACCTCCTCTCACCTTTCCTATATAAACAAGGTGATTGTACATTTGTAAATCATCTCATGTTCTAGATATTCTAGAGAAATTCATCATAGATCATTATTTGATCAAATTATCTTCTTGCTCATGTTGCAACACTTTCTTGTTCATGTGGATGGTGTCTTTCTTGGTTGATCCATTGAAGACTGCAACTTCAAGTGGGCTATTTTTCATTCATATTTCCAACATTTATCTTTGTGATTTCCTAATTCTTATACAAAATTTTCCACTTTTTGGCACTTAGGGCTCTTAAAAGAAAGCATTGGAACAATGTATCCTAGAATGATTTGACATGTTGAGGTGCAAAATAGGAAATTAACTAGCATTAGCCTACCCACTCAGGGGCGAGTGCATGAAGTTGGTCTCACTTTTGTGGCCAAATGGGAAAAAAAATTGGAAACACATAATGCGCTCGCATTATAACGCGAGCGCATTATGTGCTTTTAAAAGAAAAAAAAAGTGAAATGTGTATCATTTTCTTTTCACTCTTTGTCAGCTCTTCCCATGGCCAAAAACCCTCATTTTCACGCTCGCGTTCTAGGAGGAAGGACTTCTACAAATTTCATGAAGAACAGTTGGATTTTGTCTACAAATATGGCGCCACGACGATGAAGAGATGCAGGAGGTAAGTATTGTTTACTATTTGTTTTGAATTTGTTAGTTTGAAATTGATTTTGATTGTTTTTTTTTTAATCTGTAGGAAATCCTATAAATCCTCAACAAGAAGAGGAGGTAAATCCTCAACAGAAAAATCCTCAACAAAATCTTCAACAACAAAATCAACCTCCCCCACCATTCTCTCAATTCCCTCCTGGCACTCAAGAAAATTTGAGGAGTGAAATTGAGAACAATAGAAAACAACTTGAGGATCTTATCAGTAGGTTGAGATATCGAAATGCTTCAACCACAGAAAGAATTCTTCTAGCAAATTCATTGAAAGACATATTAAAAAATGTAGATGCAATCACCCAACAAATATCTGGATGGCAAGATAGGAGGCAGACAACTAGGGCATATTATGCAGACAAACTATCATATAAACAAGTAAAAGATTTAAAAATTACTAAAGGTGATTTATGCTCTCTATTCACTAACCCTAAAACAAATCAAAATCTTACCCTCAATGCAAAGAGGTTTCCTATTCATTGGTGCCACCACCAAGAGATTAAGAACTATTTTTATGAAAGATGGTATATGGTCTTTGATTACCCACCGTGCAATAATTGTGAAGTCCCCCAATATTTTCTTAGGAAACTATACAGTGAGTTTGTATTGAACCAAATCCAAAATTATTTTGATATGAGGGAGTTCCAGAGGAGAGGTGGGGGGTCAGCTCAGGATAGGCCCGGTGCACAACCGGATCCTACATGGCAAGGGAGATGACCTCTCACTAGGCTTCCTCATGAGCAGATTGTGATGCATGTCGTTGCAAAGGAGAGTGCCTACATAGAGACATTGCAGGCGATCACAAATTTGACCCAGAGTGTCATCCATCACACTAGCCCTATTGTACAGCACCATCCAGGGGAGTCTTTAGGTGGTGGCCTTTGAACCCATGTGTGTCAATCTTGCGGGGAAACTTGTTTGTATGACCCTACCGGCACTCAAGAGGGTGCTACACAAGATCCATATGCATTTACGGGGATGGAGAGGATGGCTGACATTTTGCATGATGCATATGGCATTGACACTCAGGTAAAATTCAACATGTTCATTGAATTTAATTTATTAAATTTCAATTGTGAAATGCAAGATTAACTAATTTATTTTTATTATTTTAATAAAATTACAGGGTCACAGTATAGAGACTGGATACACCAGTCATCCACCTACTTATTTTTGTAGTACACCTATTGGTGGGGTATGTAAAGTTAGTAAAAAATTATAAATTTATTACATGTGTTAATAGCATTGTTTTATGAATGGTATTTTAATATGTGATTTTGGATGTTGAACAGGGTACTGTTGGAGGTTTCAAGGAAACACCTCTGAGTGCCAGTAGATTTGATCAAATGTTCATGGAGGTAATATAGAATTTAAAGAGAACTTAAGTAATGAATTCTAAGTTTAATAGATTTGTGTAGTTTATATTCATATTGTTGACCTTACGTTGCATTACACATCATTCAAACTCAAAGCATTACTTCAAATTCGATAACTAATAATCAGAAATATATCTATTTAATACTTGTACTCAAAATTTTGTTCATTAGATCTCATACATTATAAGTCATCACATGGATCGCTAAATTGTAACTTTTTTGTGATTGAATAATTTGTTGTTTTATTTTTAGATGTTGGTGACAAAAACACCACCAAACATTATGAGGGAAATGGATATTGGTGTTTCCTTTGCTATACAATCCTCGATGGCTCTGATAGGGGAGGTATGAGGAAAATTACTAAATTTCAATTTACATTCATTGTTATAGATGAACTAGTTCTAGTTAAAAATCAAACCATTGTTGATTCATAGTTTAATTCCTATTTGGATGGTTTATACAGGGCTTGAGCATGCCTGAGCATCGGTGTACAAATATTTCCATCAAGGAGAGTGTTCATGAGATGGCCGTAAGTGATTATTTTGTTAAATATATTAATTTTTATAATGTAATTTTTATATATTAATGTCTTTACTTCTTATTGTAACAGTTGAAACTTCACCAGAAGCTAAACAGTAGGAGGAGCAGCAGGAACACTCCTCGAGCACAGCAGAAACAAGTGACAAACTTATCACCATCGGATCACCCAGTAAAGGGAAAGAAAATTGTATTTGAACAAGAGCATGGAAAGAAATGAATTTTTAATGCACAGAGCCCTTTGTTGTATGCCTACATGGCAATTTTGTACATATTTTGTATTGGATATATTTGACATTGTATGCCTATATGGCATTCTCGTAAGCCTATATGGCTATTTTGTAACTATATTTTATACTTATATCGACATATATTGATGTATGCATACATGGCTATTTGCTTAATACAAATCTTTTTATCGATGGTGTCCATATTTGCAAATTATAAATTCATGGTTCAATAGATATGAGTTACGTGTATTCAAGTGTATACTTTACAACTTATGCACATATATTTTTTGACTCATGTGTGAACATCGAAAAGTGTGAAAATTTTTGTGTTTGGAAGTCAAATGTAAGCCAATTTTGCAATTCTTAGTTCTTGCATACTCGATCTTATGGACTTATTCCTTCCTAGCACATATTGTGAATATTTCTCATTTGGTGCAAAAGACAAATTCCTCATTTTTGAACCACTCATAGCAAAAATATTCACAATAAGACGTTAGCATTGGAACACTACTCCATACTTCTCTTGTCTAGACCATAAAGGATTGAAAATTCTTAATTTTATGCAATGATAGTCGTGAGATGAGAATTTATATAACCATGCCTATTTTGAAACTTCACATCTAATGTTGTATCAACAAGAACTTAAGAAGTCTTGCATAACAGTGTTAGGTTTGATAGGCCTTCTCTTCCCTAAGGGAGGAGAGCTTGCATCTTGAATTTTGAACAAAATTTTAAGAAAGCAAACATTTTACCTAAAATCTTCAAACCTAGATGACATGTTTGGCTAAGTCTATCTTGAAAATTATCAATGTGTTCAAACTCTAAAGGAGATTCTCCCTAAAAATCAAAATTTACCCTTTTTCTTAAGGAAAGAAATTGCAACAAGTTGCATGTGATTTATCTTATTTCTTTCTCATAGTTCTTGGTCAATCATTCATGGCTCAGGATAGTTCCATTCCAAGGAAAGGACACCCAAAAAATCACTGAGATTCTTCTACGATCTACAAGAAAAAGGTTTTGGCTCTTTCACAATGTAAATAATTATGTAACACTATTTTCTTGTTTTCCTTCCACATAGAAAAATGTTCACACTTTTTAGATTGATCAATGATCAATAATGGCTGATTGTAAACACTTGACATTTTTATGTTTCAACTTTAATTTATAATTTTGTATCATGAAATTCAAGTAGATCACTAATATTTTAATATTTCACTATGAAAGTGGTGGTGTATTTTTGCTATGTTATTTGACTATTAATATGGTGGTGTATTCTGAACTTGATTACTGCTGCAAATATGTATATATTTCTGATTTTTATATGTTTTTGTATTACCGAACCCAAAACAACCCAACCCCAAAAAAAAATTTCCCGAACCAGCGAACCAGGTTCTCGAACCCGATCGAACCCAAAACCGAACCGGTAACTTAGTAAAAAATAGATTTTTGTAGTTTATATTCATAACGTTGATTACATTGCATTGCACATCTTTCAAACTGAAAGCATTGCTTCACCTTTCATAACTAATAACTAGATGTTGATAGATGACAAAATTTTAATTACAATATAGTTTTACAAAGTCAACCTAGCGCTTATGCAATTACTTCACATTGCATAACTAATAACTAGGAGTAGCTGCCAATTGCATTTGGTTGTCATGGCATTCTATGAGACCACATTTTGAGGAATTTTTTCAAACAACACTATCTTGTCTATACTACCACATTTTTCATACATTGCCCACTCAAAGAATTTTGTCAAATAGTTCGCTAAGTGTTGCCTTGTTGCTAAGTGGTTGAAAGCTCAAAACAAGTGCTTTCGAACAAGCTATGGATGCTTGAAAAAATATATCAAAGCATAATAGTATATAGATTACAGTAAGGACTTCTTTGAGGGGTCGCTCAAAGAAATGAGGTTTCATGATTCATGGAATGCCATGAAAATCAAATGCTTTTGATTGTCATGGCATTCCATCACCATGAGACCTCATTTCTTTGAGGCATTTTTTCAAAGAGTTCACTGCCTTGTCTATGCTAACACATTTTTCATACATGTCTATCAAAGTATTTAGCCAAACAGTCCATTGCCTTGCTGCTATGGCTAAAAGCCTAAAACAGGTGCTTTCGAACAAGCTATGGATGCTTAGAAAAAATCTATCATAGCATAATAGTAAGCAATAGCATAGATAAGGGAATGTACTGTTTGAAAAAAATTCCTCAAAGAAATGTGGTCTCATCGTGGTGGAATGCCATGACAAGCAAATTGTTGTGGATTTTCATGGCATTCCATCACCATGAGACCACATTTCTTTGAGGCATTCTTTCAAATAGTTTGTTGCCTTGTCTACGCTACTACATTTATCATACATGTTTACAAAATCATTTTATCAAACAGTTCACTTCCTTGTTGCTATGGATAAAAGCCTAAAATAGGTGCTTCCAAAAAAGCTATGGATGCTTGGAAAAAATCTATCAAAGCATACTAATAAGCAATAGCATAGAAAAGGCAACAAACTATTTGAAAAAAAGCCTAAAAGAAATGTGGTCTCAATGGTGATGGAATGCCATGACAATCCATAGAAATTTTCTTGTCATGGCATTCGTCATGGTATTCCATCACCATGAGACCTCATTTCTTTGAGGCATTTTTTCAAAGAGTTCATTGCCTTGTCTATGCTAACACATTTTTCATACATGTCTATCAAAGCATTTTAACAAACAGTTCATTTCCTTGCTGCTATGGCTAAAATCCTAAAATAGGTGCTTTCGAACAAGCTATGGATGCTTAGAAAAAATCTATCATAGCATAATAGTAAGCAAGAGCATAGACAAGGGAATGAACTGTTTGAAAAAAATGCCTCAAATAAATGTGGCCTCATGGTGGTGGAATGCCATGACAAGCAAACTATTGTGGATTGTCATGGAATTCCATCACCATGAGACCACATTTCTTTGAGGCATTTTTTCAAACAATTTGCTTCCTTTTCTATGCTATTACATTTATCATACATGTTTACCAAAGCATTTTATCAAACAGTTCACTTCCTTGTTGCTATGGCTAAAATCCTAAAATAGGTGCTTCCAAAAAAGCTATAGATGCTTGTGGAAAAAATCTATCAAAGCATACTAATAAGCAATAGCATAGAAAAGGCAACAAACTGTTTGAAAAAAAGCCTCACAGAAATGTGGTCTCAATGGTGATGGAATGCCATGACAATCCATAGCACTTGCTTGTCATGGTATCGTCATGCCATTCCATCACCATGAAACCACATTTCTTTGAGGAATTTTTTCAAAGAGCTCACCGCCTTGTCTATGCTAACACATTTTTCATACATGTCTATCAAAGCATTTTTTATCAAACAGAAGTTCATTGCCTTGCTGGCTAAAAGCCTGCAATAGGTGTTTTTGAACAAGCTATGGATGCTTAGAAAGTTATCATAGCATATTAGTAGCATAGCATAGACAAGGGAATGAACCATTTTGAAAAATGCCTCAAAGAATGTGTGGTCTCATGGTGGAATTCCATGACAAGCAAATTGTTGTGGATTGTCATGGCATTCCATCACCATGAGACCACATTTCTTGAGGAATTTTTTCAAATAGTTTGCTACCTTGTCTATGCTACTACATTTATCATACATAAGTTTACCAAAGAATTTTATCAAACAAACGGCTCTTATATATATTAAAAGCCTAAAATAGGTGCTTCCAAAAAATCTACATGGATGCTTGGAAAAAATCTATCAAAGCATACTAATAAGAAATAGCATAGAAAAGGCAGCAAACTGTTTGAAAAAAAGCCTCAAAGAAATGTGGTCTCAATGGTGATGGAATACCATGATAATCCACAACAATTTGCTTGTCATGGCGTTCGTCATGCCATTCCATCACCAAGAGACCACATTTCTTTGAGGAATTTTTTCAAAGAGTTCACTGCCTTGTCTATGCTAACACATTTTTCATACATGTCTATCAAAGCATTTAGCCAAACAGTTTATTGCCTTGCTGCTATGGCTAAAAGCCTAAAACAGCTGCTTTCGAACAAGCTATGGATGCTTAGAAAAAATCTATCATAGCATAATAGTAAGCAACAAGCTGATGCAATACAAAGATTTCCAAACCAATCAACAACTCAGGGGACTCTTGTCCCAAACTCATTTTGGAGAAGATCAAACAAAATTCCAACATTTCATCAGAAATCTACTTTTCATTCACTCAAATTCTCTTATCATTCATCATTTGTCCTTCCACAAATTTGTATTCCACATGTTTGGGTGTGAAAGAGGACCATGCCTAGTGTACACATGCCTATTCAAATGCATTGGAATAGTTTGTTTGGTCACATGAGTTGCAGAACAAAAATTGCACCACTTTGCAACTTTCCACTGCTTCCATTTGAAACTTTTTCCATCAACTAAAAATTGGAGACTACAGGAAAACCACTCTGAGATAACAAAAACTGAGAGAGGTTATTATAGAGGGGCCCAATGCAATCCCATAGGATCAGATGGAAAGTTTCTAATGTCTGAGTAACCTCATGCTGAAGTTTGCAGGCATTTTCCCCTTTGGACTCTTAAGGGATCGATCCAGTTGAACATAGCTCAAAGCGATTCCGTGTGTTTGGGTGTGAAAGAGGACCATGCCTAGCATAAAAATTCCTATTCAAATGTGTTGGAATAGTCTGTTTGGTCACACGAGTTGTAAAATGAAAATTGCACCACTTTGCAACTTTCCACTACTTCCATTTGACACTTTTTCCATCAACTAAAAATTGGAGACTACGGGAAAACCACTCCGAGATAATGAAAACTGAGAGAGGTTATTATAGAGGGGCCTAATACAATCCCATAGGATTAGACAGGAAGTTTCTAATGTCTGAGTAACTTCATGTTGAAGTTTGCAGACATTTTTCCCTTTGGACCCTTAAGGGATCGATCAAGTTGAATGTAGCTCGGAGCGATTTCGCGTGTTTGGGTGTGAAAGAGGACCATGCCTAGCTTAAACATGCCTCTTTAGATGTGTTGAAATAGTCCATTTGGTCACATGAGTTGCAGAATAAAAATTGCACCACTTTGCAACTGTCCATTGCTTCCATTTGACACTTTTCCATCAACTAAAATTTGGAGACTACGAGAAAACCACTCTGAGATAACAAAAACCAAGAAAGGTTATTGTAGATGGGCCCAATGCAATCCCATAGGATCAGATGAGAAGCTTCTAAGCATCATGATGTCCAAGTAACCTCATGCTGAAGTTTGCAGGCATTTTTCCCTTTGGACCCTTAAGAGATCGATCCAGTTGAACATAGCTCGGAGCGATTCTGCGTGTTTGGGTACAAAAGAGGACCATGCCTAGTGTAAAAATTCCTATTCAGACATTTTCGAATAGTCTATTTGGTCACACAAGTTACAAAATGAAAATTGCACCACTTTGCAACTTTCCACTACTTCCATTTGACACTTTTTCCATCAATTGAAAACTAGAGACTACGGGAAAACCACTCCGAGATAATGAAAACCGAGAGAGTTTATTGTAGAGGGGCCCAACATGATCCCATAGGATCAGAAGGGAAGTTTTCTAAGCTTCACGGTGTCCAAGTAACCTCATGCTAAAGTTTGTAGGCATTTTTCCCTTTGGACCCTTAAGAGATCGATTTGGTTGAATGTAGCTCAAAGCGATTCCATGTGTTTGGGTATGAAAGAGGACCATGCCTAGCATAAAAATGCCTATTCAAACACATTGGAATAGTCTATTTGGTCACAGGAGTTGCAAAACAAAAATTGCACCACTTTGCAACTTTCCACTACTTCCATTTGACACTTTTTCCATCAACTAAAAACTGGAGACTACAAGAAAACCAATCTAAGATAAGAAAAATTAAGAGAGGTTATTGTAGAGGGTCCCAACGCGATCCCATAGGATTAGATGAGAAG
>VDFB02271358.1:178143883-178210105 GCA_007258455.2 Sequoia sempervirens
ACCGTGAACCTCTTGTAAGGCTTTTTCAGATTTGTCACGTTCAAGACATCTAAGGAGTGTACCATCAAGACCACGTCTATAAAGGATATTGGCAATTAAGGTATAACGGGATGATTGGCGTATGAAATTCCATTTTTGGTTGCGGGATAAATCTAAAGGCAAGATGTTATCTTTCAAATAGGTATAAGTTTTGCCATATAAGGGTGAATCTGAACCGGTTAAATGACATATAACTTGGGTTTCAGGATTATCATATGCAGGAGAAAACAATTGTTCCACCAAGAATTCATACTTAGTTTGATCTTCTGATATTTGTAATAAAGAAGCAATGGTAGCCATTGCATCTGCAGCTTTATTGTCAATTCTTGATATTTGTGAAAACTTAATTGACACAAAATATTTCTTATAATCATCCACCATGTTTTTGTATGGTAACAGCTTATCATCTTTTGTTTGATAGTCATCATTAATTTGATTAATGATAAGTTGTGAATCACCATAAACTTCCAGCTCTGTAATCTGCCATTCCAAAGCTATCTTTAATCCTATGAGTAATGCCTCATATTCTACTATGTTATTTGTGCAAGGAAACATCAACCAATATGATCGTGAGATGGTATGTCCTTCAGGTGTAACAAAAAGAATCCCTGCCCCCGAGCCATATTGTGTATAAGATCCATCAAAGTATAATGCCCACGGTCTCTGAATTGTTGCTGTAAAGACATCTGCATTAGGAAACTCAATATGCATTGGATTGTCTTCTTGTAAAGGAGCTTCAGCTAACTGATCTGCAATGACCTGTCCTTTAATCGCTTTTCGATCTATATAGTGAATATCAAACTCACTTAAGATCATTACCCATTTTGCAAGTCTTCCTGTTAAAGTGGCTCTGCTTAATGGGTATTTCAATGGATCTATCTTTGTTATCAGCTTAACTGTATGAGTCAACATATAATGTCGCCACTTTTGAGAAGCAAACACTACTGCAAGACAAGCTTTTTCAATGAAACTGTAGTTTAACTCATGTCTTGTTAAGGTTTTGCTGATATAATATATAGCCCTTTCTTTACCTGTAGAGTCTTCTTGTGCTAGCAATGCACCCAAAGATACTTCTGTTGCTGAAATATAGAGTATAAGCGGCTCTCCTAGAATAGGCGGAATTAGAACTGGTGGATGTGTAAGATATTGCTTGATCTGATTGAATGCTGCTTCACATTTGTCATCCCATTTAAATGGAACATTTTTATGCAATAGATGTGTGAATGGCAAGCTTTTGTCTGCTAGTTGAGCTATAAACCTTCTGATGGACTGTAATCTTCCTTGCAAGGATCTTAATTGACTAATATTTCGTGGTGGAGGAATGTCCATTATAGCTTGTACCTTTTCTGGATCAACTTCTATACCCTTTTCTGAAACAATGTACCCTAGGAGTTTTCCAGATGTAACACCGAAGACACATTTCTTTGGATTCAGTCGAACATTGAATTTTTCCATTCTGACAAAGATTTTTGACAATATTTCTAGGTGTTCATCTCGTGTATGAGATTTAGCAAGTAAATCGTCAACATAATCTTCCATGAATGTATGCATCATATCATGAAAGATAGTTGTCATTGCTCTTTGATAAGTAGCTCCAGCATTCTTTAACCCGAAGGGCATGACATTCCAGCAATAAGTACCCCAAGGACATGTAAACACTGTTTTATCTTGATCTTCTGGTGCAATTTTTATCTGGTTGTATCCTGAGAATCCATCCATTAATGAATACATTGCATGTCCAGCAGTTAAGTCAACAATCAAATCTATGTTAGGTAAAGGAAAATCATCTTTAGGGCATGCTTTATTTAAATCCCTGAAATCTGTACAAACTCTAATCCTTCCATCTGGCTTTGAAACAGGTACAATGTTTGAAATCCATTCTGCATAGTCAATAGTTCGAATGAATCCAACATCTAAAAGCTTCTTTAATTCTTCCTTGACCAATAATGCAACATGTGGATGCATCTTTCTGAGCTTTTGCTTTACAGGTTTTATCCCAGGTTTGATAGATAAATGATGCATTATCAGATTAGGATCTAACCCTGGCATATCAGCATATGACCAAGCAAAGTTAATTTGATTATCCTTCAAGAATTGCATGAATTTCTGGACTTCTTCAACTGTTAATGATGCTGCAATTTGCACAACTTTTGGCTGCTCTGGTGTACTTATGTTGATTGATTCCGTTGGTTCAATCAAAATAGAAGATCTTTCATGATAATACTTGGGAAGAGTGTCAAGTTTCTCATCCTTCAAGTGCCTCAGAAAGGTTTTCACTGTCAGATTCGCTCTTTATTTTTCTCTTGTTTTGATCTATCACTGCCTTTTTTTGGTTTTCATCAATAGATCCATCTTTTATTTCATTTATTTTGCAGCTAAGAGACTTGACACTCTCCTTGTCAAAATCATGAGTATAAGATTCTTGAATGAAACAATTGTTTTCTTCATTTGAGGAACAAAGGAAAGTTATAACATCTTCATCATTACTGAATGTAGGAATGTGGATAGGTGCGTCAATATCCCAATCTATAAGTTCTGGATAAACTAAAGGAATAGGATCATTATGTTGGGTAAGGTCTTGAATTGTCAAAGTCATGATGTGGTTGTCATCCTCATGGTAAACAAGGTCTGTGATGGTATTCTCCTGTTGATTATCAATCTCGTTAGAATCTGATTCTTCCTCACTTGAATCATGATCGCTTTGTAAAATATAATCGAGTGGAGGCCTTGAACCTTCTCCTTGTATAAGAACAGGTGCATATTTATGTATAGTATCAACTTGTTTATCCTTCCAGAATTCATCATTATAAATGGTGTCCCATTCATATTCATTAGAATCAGTATCTGAACTATTTTGCAATTGGAAAACTGATTCATGAGATTTATCTGACACAGATTCTCCTTTGTGAACTAATGATGTCTGCTGTGAAGTAAGTTCTTCTTTATCTTTACCATATCCAAGTCCTGTTTTATCACTTGAATGCTTTGAAATAGGCTGAATTGGTTCCACAATTCCTTCTCTTCGTTTCCCTATAGGACCATTGCCTTCATAACCCATCTTTTGCATGATAGCGTACCCTTTACCATATTGTTCTTTAGGTAACTTAATGTGTAAAAGAGATTCATCTTCATCTTTGTATAGCCAATTTAAGATGTCCCTATCTTCAGCTTCTTCTTCAGTGGTATTAGCTCTAATGAATTTTCCATCAAACTTTGTGATTGGCACGGAAGTTTGAGATGTAGAAGCAGTTGCAATCTTTTGATTTGATAAAGTTGGTAATCCATGTGATCTTGGAGAAGGAGGTAAAGTAGAAAGAGATAGTGAATATTCACCTACCCCTTTGTCTTTAAACTTCAGTTTAGTATCAAGATTGTTTGTCAATTCTTGCAATTGGACTTGTAGATTAGAAGAAGAAACAACAAGAGCTTCTCTATTGTGTGGCACAAAGACATCTTGACTCACCCTAAGATTGGAACAAGTTTGGGTACTATTGTAATCAGCTTGTATGGTTATTTCTTGTCCATCATATGGAAACTTGATACATTGGTGATATGTTGATGGTACGGCCTGCATATCATGAATCCACGGACGACCCAAAAGTATGTTATAAGACAAATCTCGATCTAGAACCTGACAAAAAGTATTCTTCACAACAGGTCCCACTCTGATAGGTAGCAATATTAATCCCTTAGAAGCTCTTTCTTCATCATCATATGCCTTAATGGTTATCTTCCTTCGTGAATCAATTTCATTTTCTGAAATTCCTAAGGCATTTATCAATTTTAAGGTACAAATATTCAAACCGGCTCCTCCATCTATTAAGACACGTCTAATTCGATGTTTATGGATCATGACTTCAAGATAGAGCGAGGAATTATGTGGATGTGTCATAGAAGCATCATCTTTATCGGAAAATGAAAGACAAGTGGGGGAAGACAAATGTCCCTACCATGGCTTGAAATCTATTTGCATCTAGATCAGTATCAACAGTTGTGTTCACAAGCGCTTCTTCTAAAATATTTTTGTGTATAGGGGATATTTTAAGAAGTTCAAGAATAGAAATTTGAGCTGATGTTTTTCTTAATTGATCAACCAGATTATATTGAGTTGGAGAAGAAATAGTTGTTTTAGACGAACTTCCTTTTAAAACAACCTTTGCTTGACCTCTTGTTGTTACATTAACCTGTTGATATTCTTGTTTTCCTTTAATTTTGATAACATTAATCCGATTATCATCTGTGTAAATATAGCGGATTATATTGTCTTCAACATTATGTATGCTTTTGGCTTTGGTATCCGATGTTTCCCCCTTTTGGTAGTTTGGCAAAGGATCTTTGAATGCTTGATGATCATCATTGGTATGATGTCCCTCAATTGTAATAGTACCATTGTCAATTAAATCTTGTACTAGATTTTTCAAAGCTTGACAATTGTTTGTCCTATGGCCTTTACATCGATGATAATTGCAATAATACGAGTCATTCCATGATAGTGGTTTAACTCGTGGCTCATAATCTCTTTGTGGTGGTAAAGTGATAACCTTATTATCAAGAAGTTCCTTGAGAGCAGATTCAAGAGATTGACCCAAAGCAGTAAAAGTCCGTCGATTTGAAAAGAATGAAGGTCTAGACGGATTTGATATTTGGGCATTGCCAAGATTATTATTGAAATTACCATGATTTTGATTGGTATTTTGATTGGTTATGTTCTCTTGCTTGGAAATTTGTCCTTGTTGATTGTTGTTTCCTTGTTGTATTGTATTTCCTTGTGAATTGTTTCTTGGAACACTTGATAGATTGAAAACGGATGGCCTTGTTCATAAATTATTTGCATCCACTATACCATCATTAACAACATTTTTGTTTCTATTCCAAAACCTTGTTTTATCGTTGTTTTGATTTGATGTACTTGGATTATCAAGTTTTATCACTCCTCTTTTAACCAAGGCCCCTTCAATGGTGATTGCATTTTCAATCAGTTTTTCAAAGTTATGAGGACAATGAAGGTTAAGCCTATAGCTTAATTCTGGATCAAGACTATTGATAAAAATATCCATCTTTTCCTTTTCAGGAATAGGACGAGAATATCGTGCAAATAACCTTCTCCATCTTTGTAAAAATGTAGTAAAGGGTTCTCCTACTTTTTGTTTCACTTTACAAAGATCAAGCATTGTTATTTGATGTTGAATATTGTAGGAGTATTGTGAGATAAATTGATTTATCAACTCCTCAAAAGTTTTGATAGGTGGAGTAATTTTTGAAAGCCACTCCATGGATTGTACGCCTAGACTTCGTGGAAATAATCGCATCAAGTAAGTATCATCATAGGCGAATTCAAGACTCATGTTTCGGAAATCCCTAACATGGTCTATGGGATCAGTTTTTCCATTATACCTATCATACTTAGGAATTTCGCAATGTTTTGGAAATGGAATCATTTGAAGACTCCTATCAAATGGATAAGGAGATATGTCTTCCAAAACATATTTCTTTGTTGTACCTCCTTGCATTTCCTTTATTTTCCCTTGTAATTCTTTTATCTGTTGGTTAAGAGCACTAAAGTCATTAGGAGGATTTTCAGGATTTTGTTTAATCCCCTCTATGTCAAAGGTGTGAGGCAACTTAGCTCCTTGATTAGCTAATGTAAGAAAATATTTTTCTTTGTTACATTCTAGGATTCTCTCCATAAGAGTATGGAATTGAGGATCTTGTTCTGCTTCTTGAAGCTTTTCTTCCGTTATCTCATCAAGATTAAATGTTTCCTCTTCTTTTTCATTTCGATCACCCATTTTACTAGTTGTAGTTTCTCCCTCGTCTTTTTCCATTTGTTTTTGAGATCTTGTGAAGACAGGCATAGATTTGTATCAAAATTTTACTCGCTTTTGATCAAAAGAGTTAAATAGTGCAATTGATGTGGTATGTATGAAGGTCAAGATAGAATGAAAATTCTATGACTTATACAAAATTTTCTAATCTTGTAGCTTGTGTTGTTCCCTAAGTGAAAGGATGAAAATCCTGTTGGTGGGAATATAAGCAAAAGATCTAGAAAAGGATGGTTGTTGCACTTTATGAAGTTTTGATCATGGCTTTGTAAAAAGATGGATTTAATGATAGATGCCTAATGTTTTCTAAGTTCTCTATTGTAAGATTTGATTTGGACGAGTAGAGTATTCGATTGCTGGTTGGGGAATATAACTAAAACGGATGCGTTGACTATGGTTATGCCTTTGAGAAAGGGCTCTTCTTTGAAAATAAGCTTGTGAATACAAGGGCTCTATGGCATAATCATCTGAAAGACCTCTAACACAATCATGATACCTATGAAGAAAAGTTCTATATTTAAGTAAAACTTTTCGACTTTGATATAAGAATTTTTGTTTCTTCAATAATTTCTTGTGGTTGAGAGGTTTCTTTGGCTTCTTAATCCTTTTGGAAACGGATTTCTTTACAAACTTTGTAGATTTCCAATCTCGTAACATGAGATTGATCAATATGATAATGAGTGTTTTGGATGATCTTTATCTAAATTAATGTAATGAAAACACATCAAACAAGTTAAAAACGTTTGTTTTAAGTCCTATTCTAAACATCAAGTGTGTAACCAAAATGTTTTTCAAAAATTGTTTTAACAGGTTTTACACATGACAAGCACTTCAAACAGACTCACTCTTAGTTCTCAAGTAGGTCATCATAGCAATCAACAGCCCACATCTTAGAACTGCGTCGACTCACACAGCCGTGTCACCCCCGAAAGGGCGCCCGTGTTTTTGTCTTTTCCAGGTGCGTACTCAGAGTGACGGAAGTGGATACCGGATCCCCTGAGCAAACAATCCTTGGCAGTTATATGGTGAGTATCTTGGGGGTAGATTCTTCCCTCCCCTGCACTGTGATTGAGATGATGTTTGGATACTGACTCGGTTAGTTACTACACTAGGTTCGTAGTAAGGATTTCCGTTCGGTGCGGCAAATGATAGACTCCCTCGAGAGACCTCCCTACCTTTAGAACAAAGGCTTTGGGGATGGTTATCATGCACACTACCGTCAAAAGAGGGTTTCCCCAATTTTGCTTTAAATTTTATAGTGGGGGGGAATAGCCTGGCTTTGGCTTGAACCCACTTGAGTCGTTCCTCTTGGGTGAGTACTTTTTCCCACAAGAGCAGGCTCTCTACAAGGTTTTAATAAAGCAGTAAATTGCATAAAAGAAAATTGATGAGTTTGGCATTTTGATCACCCAGTTAAGGGGAGAGCATAGGCCTATCACCGAGAACAAAGCAAACAAGGGTTCAATTATTAAGCACCAAAATAAAAAATTTCTAACTAAGTGAAGATGTTGCTTCACATAACAAGAAAATTCAATTTTAAACCCAAATTGAAAGATAAAGTATCTATCCTAGGATTGGTTAATTTTATCCTTTAGATGACTACCCTAGGATTGCTTTGTTTTATCCTTTAGATGACTACCCTAGGATTGCTTTGTTTTATCCTTAAATGACTACCCTAGGATTGGTAAATTTTATGCTTAAAATTATTAACTGTCTGCGGCTGCGTCGGAATCAGTTAAATTAAATTACAGTTACAGATTACAGATTACAGTCCTTTAAAAATTTGCGCTGCAAAATAAATTACAGGCGCTGAAATAAACGTTACGGGCGCTAAAACAGACTTCAAGGGCGCTAAAACAGACTTCACGGGCACTAAAATAGACTTCACGGGCGCTGAAAGAAACTTCACGGGCGCTAAAACAGACTTCACGGGCGCTGAAAGAAACTTCACGGGCGCTAAAACAGACTTCAAGGGCGCTGAAAGAGACTTCACGGGCGCTAAAATAGACTTTAGCTTCACGGGCGCTGAAAGATTAGTCACGGGCGCTGAAACAGACTTCAAGGGCGCTGAAAGAGACTTCACGGGCGCTGAAAGATTAGTCACGGGCGCTAAAACAGACTTCAAGGGCGCTGAAAGATTAGTCACGGGCGCTAAACTGGAAGTGTTCTTCCGAAAACGTGTCGTCTGCGCTATTCCGTTGTTTTTCCTGTAACCTGTCAAAAAAAAACTGCAAACAAAACATTAAAAAGGGGCAAGAGCCCCACGGTGGGCGCCAAAAATGTGTATAATGTTTAATTGAAATGTAAAACAAAACACTAAAACACTAAATGAAACCTTAAACTAAAGAAATTAAACTAAATTAAAACAAACAAAATCCTTCAGTGCCGTCCCATTTTCCTCTATCCACATAGATTCTTTTGAAGCTTTTTGGCTCTCAGATTGTGTAAGCTTCTCCAAATGGCTGCTGCAGAACGAGTATGCAAAGGAAAACTATTCTAGATGATGATGAAAGTGAAAATGCAGATGAATATGGACAGGGGCTGTGAATTGAAAATGTCATGATTCTATTGCTATTATGTTATGATTCTATGCTATTGCTATGAAAATACTCTATGAATGCTAATGCTACTTGCAATTTGCCTATAGTTTACT
Source organism: Sequoia sempervirens (assembly GCA_007258455.2). Lineage (NCBI taxonomy): Eukaryota > Viridiplantae > Streptophyta > Pinopsida > Cupressales > Cupressaceae > Sequoia > Sequoia sempervirens. Next base: position 178,152,398 of record VDFB02271358.1, read on the forward strand.
TGCTTAAACTTCTATATCTTTTGGAGCTCCCGGCAGCTGTATTTATAGATTTTTTGCAGGCTTCATCCCGGCTGGCAAGAATCTATGGCTATGAATTGTCTGGTAAGTTTGAATGGTGAGAGATTGAGAGGTTGAGAAGAAAATGGGGGAGGTTGAGAGGTTGGAGAGAAGAATGGAAGCTTGTCTTCAACCCACGGGAACAAGCCTGCACAGAAACAGAGAAATTTAATTTTCTGTTTTGGCAGTTTGTTTCCCGGGAGTTGAAGATAAATCCCAAATTAAATAAATAAAATTTATTTAATTTAATTTATTGCTTTTTGATATTTGATTTTTGATTTTTGAAAACTATAGAAGAATTAATTAAATATTTTGGTAATATTTAATCATGATGTGGCTTTAGAAGATTTTTGAAATATTTAGAAGAATTTAATTAAATATTTTTGGAAATATTTAATTATGAATAGATTTTTGAATTGAATTGGAGGAATTTTGAAATGATTTAAAAATGAATATTGGATTAGAGGAAATAATCAAATATTTTGGAATATTTAATTATAAATGATATTTAGAAGAATTATAATATTTTAATCTTTATTTGAATAAAATATTCAAACTAAGATTATATGATAATTAATATAAATAAATTGTAACATTTATTTAATTAATTAAGAAATGAATATGAAAAGGTGATTAAATATCTAATCGAAATGAAATCATGAACAATATAAATAAATTATTTAAATTTATTTATACGTAGATAGAATCAAAAGATTTTAATTAAATATTAAAAATATTTAATTAATTACCAGACAATGTGATATGACCATTTTTAAGTGTATACACTATCATAGGATGACATGAGTTTCAAACTTCATATAACTACAGTATCAGAAATAGGACACCAAATACTCATGCAAGGGCTACTAAATGCAAGGTGAATGAAAGCGCAACATAAGCAAAGAACAATGAAATGCTTATAACAAAAATTTTGGAAACTGAAACTGAAAGGCTATAACAAAAAACAAAAACTCAAAAACTCAACTTTGAATGCCAAAAAATGCAATACAAAATCTGCACTAGGACTAATTCACCTAAGGTGGTGAATGAGTCCCAACGATATTTTTTTTCAAAAAATTTAGAAAATTTTGATTTATTTATATGCTTTTAATTTTTAATGATCTGTATGTTGAATGTAAATGTAAATTTTGTGCTATTTTTCAGTGAAATGAAATGCACAAATGTAAGCTATATGAACTTTCACTAATGAAAATTTTGAAACCCTAGAATGCAAATTAACTAATTTAATGCTAATGCAAGCAAGGTCTAGAATGATAATTCACTCCAAATAAAAAAATTAGTGTTCTAAATGCAAGTTCACCAAAATGTCATATATGAAATGTGGGATGGATGCTATCATATGACTTAGGACATAGAGCATGCCTACTTTTTACACACACTGCATTCAAGGGTAACCCTAAAGATCTCAATGCAAAATTGAAAAAAATCTTGTAATAGGGTTGTCCTAGGGGCTGAATTTAAACTAATAAGGTGTTCACCACCAAGTAAGAACTTGGAAAAGAAAATGAAATGCAAGATAAAATGTAAAACCCTAATTTAATGTATTGACCAAGAAAAGTGAATGAAACAATATAGAAAGATACAGAAAGGAAGGTGTGCACCTAGAAATCTGGAAGTGGTTGAATGGAGGTCTAGAACATTGGAAAATATACACTTATTGCTAATTGGGACTCATTCACCGAGTTGGGAAAATCAGTCCAGTTTTTGAAAAACTATACAGGAATAGGAATCTGCCAAAAGGGTATCCAAATCTATAAAAATCTTTGTCAGATAACTACAGTGGGACTCATTTTCCAATTGTGAAAAATTAGTCCACTTATGCTTTTTTCGAGAACTCAAAATATGGATATGTGTCTCTCAATCTACTTTGTCCTTCCTAATTGGTTTCTGGATCTAAAACTACAATTTTCTACCTATAGGTCTTCTCCAATGTTTCTCAAGGCTTGATGACAACTTTGACAACTTCGAAGGACTTGAAAAATTTTCTCCTCTTGCTCCTTAGGAAATATGCAACCTAGACCTACAAATCACACACAAAGGAGAGGGGAAAATGTTGTTGGTGTTGAACATCCAAGATACTGAGAGGGGGGTGGTGTGAATCTGTATCTTCTTAAACTTATTGAACATACACCATCTAAATCATCCAATGCATATAACATTAAGAATGAGTAGGAGCATTAGTGGAACATAAAATCACACAACACATGAAAACCCGGATTTTTACATGGAAAACCCAAAATTGGAAAAACTACGGTGGGGATTAGCTCACAATATATTATAACCGGTTATAATACATTACAAAGGGTGGCTCACTACCAGAACTCACTGTCCAAAATGGGAGGCTCACTACCTACAATGATACAATGTAGAAATGGCTTACAACTAGAATATGAAATTGATAAGTTTACACCTAACAAGTGCTAATTCATTTCTTTTGATGCTCAGTAAACTGGCTTTACACACTTCTTCTAATAAACTAGCATACTAGAAAATATATATTCACCTTGATTCATATTTTCATTCCTCTTATTCAATCTCAAAAACTATTCAATATATATTTGATTCATCTACAAGCATCAATTAGGTTAGCCTAATTAGATGCAACCCTTATTCACCAAAAAGATTAACTGCCAACTTAAGGTTTATACAAAAATTGTCCAAAAACAATTCAAGCATGTAGTATGCTACAACATGTTACCATGGACCTAACATAGGTCACAAATATATGGACACAACAAAAAATTAAACTCATTATAGCATCAACTATTGATTAGGTCGGCCAAGGATAGACCTAATAGCAAAATATGGCAACAAAACGATGCCAACTCGCCATACAAGCACCTATGCACATGAGATTTTGAATTCACAAACTTCTAGCAACCAAGAACCATCTCCCAAAACTGCAAGTTATTATATTCATTAGCGGAGGATTACAAACCAATATACTAGAGGATAATAATAGTCATACCAGTTCAGAATACCAAATTAAGCTTGAACTTATGGTGATGCAGTTGCAACTGATAAAACATGGTGAAATCAATGACAACACAAAAACATAATGAGATGTTCTTCTTCATTCTTCCAACAATCTCTCTCTTTGTCATTGATGGAAAGATGTGCTAAAAGAATGTACAAACCTCCTATGAGCAATACACTCTCCCCTATTCTCCTCATAGCACACTCTTACCCTTTGACATCAAGGAAAAAGGGTAGTCCAAAAATATGATATATATGCATATACAAGGGTGGTCTAGAAAAAAAATCTAACTCCCCCTTAGGGGTATAAAACTGAAAAAAGAATTACCCAAAGGAAGGTGAGCCTTGAAGCTCCTTGAGAATACCTTTCCATGCTACATTGCCATTCTCCCAACTCTTTTTAGCAGATATCAAAATTCTATTCAGATATTCTAATTCCATCAGGATTTCTTCAGCATCATCTAGAGTGCATGGGGTCAGATTGATCTTTTCTAGTTTTTCTGCATTGGCCACCAGAGTGTATTCCATTCTCACAAGGTCACCTAACTAACCAAATATTTTGATGATTTCTTCCTTCTACTTTTGTAGAATAAATAATTTCTCTCTGTGAGCAGTGATAACATTCCAAGTTGACTTGTCTCTATCTTTAGATGCATTATATGTATTGAAAATAGTTGTCAACTGGGACTCAATGGAGTCCATGAGATCTTTGATACTCTATGTGGCATCCAACCACCTTATGTAGGAAGGAAATACAATATCTGCTTTGGACTTACAATCTTGCACAACTTCCAGGATCTTGTCCACATTAGCATGTGCCATAGCACACTTATCATGAAGTTTTGAAAGCCTTTTCTTTTCCATTTTTCCCTCAATTTCTTGTCTAGTCTTCTCACCAAGTCTGGAGGTATACTCCTTGAAGGATTCCAATAAAAGTTTCAAATTTTCTACTGGAGTGAGAGATGTATCTATTGATGTACTGAGGGTGGCCTCTTGCAAAGTTTTGAGGGCATCATTAATGAGTTTTGTCCCCTTTTGATGTCTTTTTATAATTTCTTTTCCTCCAGATGCATGCAATGCATCTCCTAACACCAAATTGTGAATAAGAGATATCTTGTCCAAATTCACACTACCTTGAACCATGGGGAGTTGTACAAGTTCTAGAGGAATCACTGGCTGGAACCTTATTTTCTTGGATAAAAAGCCTTTTAAAACATAATCACCTGAGGAGGATTCTCTGGAGGACCTTTGTGATTCCACAACCTACCTTTTTTATTCTTCATTCTTGTTGTAAATTCCCCCATCTATTTCTTCTTCCTCTACTCTTTCTTCCTCTTCTACTTTTTCTTCTTCTTTTTCACCTTCATCCTTATGTTTTTCTCCTTCAACTAGTTCTAGAAGGACAAAATCAAGCTTCTCTACTTCATTTTCTTCCTCATTTTGTTTCTGTGACTCTAGAGGATCATTTGTAACGCCTATTTCTAGAAGGATATATGTGTCACTTGTTTCTAGAAGAATTTATTCCTTTACCTCTAGAGAATCCTCTTCTCCTAATTTTGGTGTAGAACTAGATGGGAGTGCACCAGACATACCATATTTCTTAGCCATACCTCTTATGGCTTCTACTGTTTCTTTCTTTATTTTCTTTATTTTCCTTTTGTCTTTTGTCATTAGAGTATTTACCCTTTTCTCCATCTAGAACATCTTTGAGCATTCCTTCTTCAAGGTTTCCATATCATTTGAGGTCAAAGAGGACCCAATTTTATCAAATACCTTATTTCTTATCTTTTCTTCCAAGTCAATAGCCTCTGATCTTCTTTTTATCATGGTATCCCATAATTTATCAAGTATAATAGACTTAACATAGTCCCAATTGACTTCCAAAGTAATAACATATTGAATAATAACTAAAATCAATGTTTTCTTGTCCTCTCTACCTACTTAAGTATAGATTTTTTTGTAAGTTGAAACATATTTTTAAAATGTTCTAAGCTATTAACCAATGCCTCTAATCTAAGAGGGGAACTAGGTCTTACTAGTGAGGATTTTTGTTCTTCCTGGTCTAGAGATGTCTCTTCTGACATCTTTTCCTTCTGCAAATATGGTTTGGTGTGCACATGAATACCAAAAGCTTGTTCTAATTCTTCTTTAGAGTTAGTGTTGGCACTTTCTTCCTTTTGTTGATGGTTAAAACATCACAACAACATTAAATAGAATATCACTATTCTATTTCTCCTAAAAGAGAAAGACAACATATAGTAATCTAACTCCTAAGGTGCGGGTAGTTGGTTCTCAACTGTGCTGATATTGCTCAATGGTCAATGTAACTGTAATAGGTAAGGGGCCTTTACTGCTAATGAGGAACAAAACTGCATTAAATCAACTAACCTAAGTTTGAGGGTTTAAATAAACATAAAAGATAGATCAGAGCTTTGAAAAAAAATAACATGAACAAAACTTCTTAACATCTAGACATGCATATCAATAATAAGTGTTTCTTCACCTAATAAAAACCACATCATGATGCAATCTATAAAATAATCTACACCACTGCATACATTCATAGTGCTAATTCACAATCACAATCATTCACTAAACTTTTACTTCAAAACTTAAAACAGATCATTCACTCATCATTAAAACACAAATCAAATAGATATAACAGAAATTTCATTCACAGATAATTCAATGAGATAATATTGAAATTGGTTTCCTCTATTGATTCTCATTCAAATAGAAAAACATTTAGGCACAACAAATCACTGGTATACAGATTGATTATGAATCATCAACCTTATCAAAGAGGTCCAAACTTAACATGTAAAATGTATAAAACTGTAAAATTTAACCAAGTTCAACTAAACTTTCTAAAGTATAGTGCTAAAAACTATGAAATTCTAAGACTATGATTCCTATTTGCTATCATCAGGTGGCTAATATTCCATCAATGAGCTGAACTTTACAAAATAGAGCTCAAAAGTACATATAGGAATGCTATGCGCAAGTTTCTCTCAATCAAAACTCAAATCCAAAAATTAAGGAATCCAAACTACATGAAGAACCGAACTACTGATCTTTAGTTACATCAAGGTTCAACCGCTCTGCCACACAAAATTCTAATGCCCTAGAGAGAAGGTGAAACTAAGGAATGGGAACTAGAGTCCAACTTGTGTCAAATTCTACAAAATAGGAGAAGAGAGAATGTGGTGTCAAGAGGAGAATGTTATGCTTCCAGCTTAGTTCTGTGTTGCTTGGTCCATGATATACTCATCATAACTAAAGACCACTTGTTGAAGGACATCTAAATCAGGCCCATCTAACCAACTGTCCTCAAATTTGATTCTCTTTAATTTGACTGAGGCCAATTCCCACATATCCTTCAACTTAATTAGTTCCTTCTTGGAAGCTCTTACTTCTTCCCTGATGTCCATAAATCTATCCAACAACAAATATTCATCATCACCTTTTTGCATTACTTCTTCAAATCTACTACTCCACTTCTCCCTGAACTTTTCTAAAGGAATACTCTCTTTGACTAGGATATCCGCGTTGGCCAGAATCGCAACTACTGCCTCCAATTCATCAATCTGTCAGTTCAAGTCCTTGCTAGATTTTTGAACCTCATTCTTATGTTGATGGATGAACTTGGATTTGAATTGTATTATCTTCTTCAAGAATTGATTGTTCTAGGAGGGTTGACTAGGGCACTTTTTTGATGTCTTTAAGCTTCTTAATATACTCTTTGTATTCTTCATCTTTCTTTTCTAGATCATCAACATGTTGATTCATATCTCCTACTAACTCAAGTGATGTTTCATGAACCCTGAAACAATGAGTTATCACCTCGACAACCTCCTAATTAAGTGTATCAATCCATCTTTCAAACATCCCCACTTTACTCCTCCTTTGTACCAAGTCATCAACTTCCTTCTTTGTCAGTAAGATTGGGGATTCGGGAGCAACAACTTGTTTAGAAATTGGAGTGGAAAAGAAATTGGAGTGGAAACATTCTTTAGAAACTTGTGTAGCTGATCCAAATGGGATTTTAGCTCATCTTTCTTTTTCTTTTCTTTAATCATTCTAAATTTGGTGGAGGAAGCTACAATATCAATTAAATTCATTTGTTGGTTTCTTGTAGGTCTCCCCAAATTCACAGTACCCAATTGGTAATCAGTCATTTGCATATCATCCTTGTTTTTATCCACCACTAGAATTGCACATTCAACAATGATTTCCCCTGTATCAGTGAGCTTAGTGGAGTGAAGAACTCAAGCCTTCTTTTTGGGTCTTTCCTTCTCAATTTCCTTCATCATCTCATCCCAATTGAGAGGCTATGGTTGAACTATCTTTTTATTCTCTAAGCCTAGCTTCAACCATGTAGGGGCAATAGGAGTAGTGATTATTTGTGCTAAAGAAGAAGCAATAGTGGCAAAAGATAAAGGTTGCAGTATTGTGTTCTTAGGCTGAGAGTCAACATCTTGCACATTTTTTTGTTCTCTTTGTGCCTCTTCTTGTGAAAGTTTCTCTACCTCTTCCTTATCTTTTTTCTCCTTTAATATTTTGGCCTCCAACTCCTACTGCAAACATTCATCTTCCAACTTATTTTCCTCTAGCATCTGGTCCCTCTGTCTTTTCAATTCCTCAACATAGTCCCATGCTTCCTTGGATTTCTTCTAATATAGAGCAAGCTCTATAGCCTATTTTTCTCTTTCTAGGAATTCTTGCTCTTCTTTCTTTCTATAGGACTCTTCCACAACATTGAACTTAGTGTCAATGGCTTCTTTCTCTCTCCTTTGAGCAGCCTTCTCCTCCTTAAGGTCATGAATTTTCTTCTACAAACCCAATTTATCTCTTTCTTCTTTCATCTTAAGCTCCTAATCCTTTTATTGTTGATGCCTTGCCAATTCATCAGCCTTGACTTTAGATTCCACTTCTTTTCTCTTGGTTAATGCATTAGATTGTGCCTTAGCATCAATCTCCTATTGTTTAGCTAGTTCCTTAGCTTGTGCCTTGGCATCGACTTCCCTTTTGGATTCCTCAAAAAGTTTCCATTGGTGCTCTTTAGTTAATATATGTTTAGTCCCTACATCCTCAGCTAAATCAAGGGATGCCACCACATGAGTGTCTTTTTGCCAGATGGGGTAGCCTCAGAATTTGTATCAACATCATGAATTTCTATTTCATGCTTCTCCTTCAATCACTCAAGTTCTTTATGGAGGGTTCCTATGGGAATCTCCTCACTTGGTTGTTCTATAACAAGAGGCTGAGTAGATACTTCTCCTGCAATAGATGTTGAAGCACTCAGTTCCACTACAATCCCTTCCCCATGCATCTCAAGAGGATCTTGCACATGAATTTCAATTTCCTCTTCAACATTAGGAGGAAAGAACTTTAGGGGCTCCTTGGTAGCCATTATTCTCTTAGTCCTCTTGTACCCTTGAGTGGTACCTACAACCTTTCTTTTCCTGGAAGTCTGAGCCTCTGGCTCCTTAATCCTCATGACAACCCATTGAATGATCCTATCCAAAACTAGTGTTGCAATCTGCTTTATATCTATTGACTCCTCCACATTCCAATCCACTAGATCAAGGTCTTTGGTCCCTATAATTTTGGCATCATATTGAGGATCTAATGTCACTCCATCATTTAACATTATGTCAGGAATGTATTCTTTTATCCCATAATCAACCATGAGTTGGATAGGTAGTCTTTCATAATTCCTCCTCCTAAGATCATACTCATCCTAAAGATCCATCCAAAAAATTTCCAACAGATTGAAGTGTTTGTCAAAGAAAGTAGGAAGGAGTCCTTGCATCTTATGATTGGGGTCATAATGTTTCCTTGAGGTATACAAACCTAACTTCAACTAAATTAATTCATCACATACTACCTTAGCTGCCACAATGTGTGGACAACTATACTCACCCCACTTCATGGGGAACTTATGGAAACTAATCTTGTGTTTATTACCAAACTCCTTGTTGACTGCTAGGGCTTGATAAATAAATTCCATTAAAACAATTTTATTTCTACAACACCTAGGGAGTAAATGAGGGTAACCATTAAAACTTCCCAACCTAAAGTAAGTAAATGTGGGGTATTGAATAATATAGTGTCCTCATTCATTGATGAAGGCCATGGCCTCCCTACTCAGTCTATAACCAGTATCTCATGTAAGCTAGTTAATACATATAGAAATGCATCATTAACCCTACTGTAATGTGACTCTGAGGTTTGGAAGGTAAGCTGATCATAGTGATCCCATATATTCTTTGGTCCTTGACCTTCTCCCAAAACCCCCTTCTGGCAGCTGCATAGATTACATAAGAGGTCATGAAGAAACTCTTGGTTTCTCTCACTCTAAGCATCTGATTATGTATATAATCTAAGATAATAGTAGGCCAATCAAACTATTTTCTTCCATCAAGGATAGTCTAGATAAATGGAAATATCCCTCTTTGTAAACACCCTTGAGAGCAGCATTATTATGTCTAAGATTTCCTTGTAGAAATTTTCCCTTTTAGGCTAGTTAGGAAGCATAACCAAAGACTTTTTCTCAACTCTCATCCAACTATTGTACATATGATTTCTATTAGCTTCATTCCTATCACTATAAAGTTTCAATGCCTCTGCCTCATTGATTTTCCTAGGATTTTGTAGAGCAGGTGCATTGAACAGAAATCTAATCATTTGGGGTGTTAAGTCAATGATAACATTCCCCTACAAATCCACACATTTCCTAGTGGTAAGATTGTATGCTACGGTTGCAGTCATTATCAATTTAGGACATTGGATAGATAGGGGGAAGATGGCAACACGTCCTAGTCTATATTGGACAATTATCTTTGTCCTTCCTGTTACATCTTCACCGAATGTCTCCAAGAGAAATTCCTCATAGCTGAATGGGCCTAGGTTGGTATAAGTGATGTCCACCCAATCATAATCAACCTTGTTTTCTATGAGGGTAGCTTCCTTGTGTTTGTATCTTAGAGTGCAATGGAGCTTCTCCACCTTGATCTTATTTGGCTTAGATCCCTTCCTTGAAGTTTCTATAGGTTGGATCCTTTGAGAAGCCTCTTCAGATGCTCCTGACATCTCTTATCTCTGAAATAAAACCCTGTATTAGATGAATAAAAAGCATAAAATCAATACATCATCTAATGCCATCCTCTACTTTCTCAGTACAACTTTCATACTTAGCCAAATTTCATTTTCATCAAAATAAGAGTCATAGAAGAATAAGGAATAGAAAGCAATTCCAACATAAAGTAGGGTTGGGACTGGAATAAAAAATGAGATTGGAACAAAAAGAAAACCTAAAACTAATTGCTAGTTCCAAGTTTGTCCTCCACTTCAGTTCTAGATCTGCCGAGGATAAATATGAAGACCAAAATCAACAATGCTCAGAAGCAGGATCATTTTAGGAGTGAATCTCAATGGAAAACATCTTCAAGATGAATTTTTTCCCAAGTCCACTTTCGCTAGTTTAAAAATGAGAAATGAAGCATATTTCCTAAAGATATGGTCACATGAATTTAAGGACATAGGTCACATGGGTTCATAAGGAAATAAAAATAGATAGGCTTAACCCCACCTCTTAACTGTACAAAGACCAATTTAAACCCTAAGGCCAAAATATTTCACAAAGGTCATCAAGCAAACCCAAGTTTGCATGATGCATCGACTAAGAAAATTAGGGCATCACAAACCCAACATGGAGATTATAGAATCAACAAGGAAGAATGATTAGAAAGGGTCTCCAAACAAAACCAAAAGTATTTAACACACTAAGGACCCTAACCAAACTAAACCCTAGTTAGAAACTAGGGCACGAGAAAACACAGCTATCACGAAAGCGATAGCAAACAAAAAACAACAAATGGAAAGAAAGAAAACAGAACAAGAAAATAGAAAAAGACAAAAACAAAACCAAAAGAAAACAAGAAAAGAGTGAAGACTCACAGAAAAAGATTTTGTGAACACGCTGAAACACTAGGAACAAGAAAATGAGAAAGAAACAAAAAACCAAAAGGAGAAAAGAATGGAAAAGAAACCCTACCTTAAAATGCCCACAAGCAAAGACCAAAACTTGATGAAGATTCGCTCAATCACATGCACCTGCAATCAAATCGCATCTCTCAAAGTTCTCCTAGCTCTAGTTCACTTAACGACTTAGATAACCAAGATAATGAGCCAATTAAACACAATTAAGATTTTAAAAATATTTCACGCGTGTGAGGAGGCTGCTATTAATGCCATAAATTTGGTTGGTCAGAAGTGGAGCAATCAATGCCAATGAATAGTTAACCTAAGTGAACACCAAAAGTAGGGCGGACATAGACTAGGATCTAGAACAAAACAAGAAAGTTTTTAACAAGCCTCTTATCAAACTCTGAACTCGGCTTCGATCCCATGACAAAGAAAAACAACAAAAGGAAACGGGGGTGGAATCAGGACCAAAATCGGGAGTGGAACTTTTACAAAGTTCCAAGTTCGGTTCTAATTCTTGTTCCGCTCCTGACAAAGGAACAAGAAACAAAACAAGGACAACAAACATGATGGGAAGCAGGAATGAAACAAAATATGGACCCATCCAAACACAACACAAAGCAAATGAGTGGAGTTAGGATCGGGGAAGGATCAGAATGTAAAAATTTTTACAGAGTTCCAAGTTTTCCTCCAACCCCGGTTTCACTTCCACTTGGGAAAAACAAAACACAAGGAAAATGACAAACAATTGAAGGGAGAAAAAGACCCAAAATTACAAGACATACCAACAAACAACGAAAATAACAAGGAAAGAGGGAGGACCTAGAACCGGGATGAAATCTAGACTTGGAGCCAAAAAAAAGTTGAGAGTCCAGTTTCCATCCCAACTCCACTTCCAGCAGACAAAAAGAAACACAGACTTGGGAACAAAACAAACAACTCCTAAGACCCAAACAAAACCAAAGAATAAAAACAAAATAAGGGGGACCCATTTTGTTACAAAAATAATGGGGTGGTTGTGCAAGGCATAATAAATGGTGACTTGGCTGGGAAAATGGTTTACCCATTTTTCAGGATACTGAAGAATTTAGTCACCCAGAACCTCTAGTTTATGAGACATTTTAACTTAAGTAGGATTAGATATATTGAGTAAGGTTGAGCTGCAATCTCATATGTATATCAACATGAAGTACTTTGAATATGAGTGTGTGCATATATGGTGCATCTTTCTTCATAAAAAATTTCTCCACCCCTGAACAACTACACCTAAGATCCAAGCTACATAGGTTGAGCCCTTCAACTATCATACAATAAAATCCTGGGCATTGCTTTGCTACCAGTTAGGAATCCATAGCCCCGATAGAGATACCTCTAGTTCTCTCAAAGAATTTCTCTACTATCAGATAGGAATCCATAGCCAAAATAGAGATACTTGAATCACCCATTTGGTATTGAGTCTACTTTCTTTCAATGGTTCTCTTTTCTCTTTTTTCCTTTTACAAGCTTCATTTATGGGAATGATTTATTGACTTTGCTCAATACTCATATATAACTAATATGAAATGTGGGTTGAGAACTACCATGGACCTTATGACAGTCTTGGGAATAAGATTTTTCACTTGAATCAGAGATACAGTCACCCTGAGATAAATAGGCACTTTACACAGGTAGATGTTTTATCTATTTCGTGACATACTTCAATCATAGTTCATGAGATTATCTACAATGTACCTTATCTTAATAACTTTTCAAACCAATGTTAAAATGACCATAAGACATAAGTTTAGAATGAAATCTTTCAACATATATACCTAAAAATACTTAAATCAATTTCTCTCCTGGTGCCCACAGTATACTCTTGAATAATAACCCTTTCATTCAAAAATGGAAAGAAATGAAGGTCCCTAAAGAAAAAGACAAAACAACAAAAAGAAACAAAAGAAAAACAAACAAACAAACAAACAAACAAACAAACACTAAAATACAACTAAACAAGTAATTACATATAATACAACTGATTCAGAAAATCAGACCCTTATGGGACAAAGTAATGCTTGAGAAACTAACCATTGATGGGGAATGGTATAGGTTCCCCTGTTCGGGTGGTCAATTGAAAATTGTTCTCACTGAAGATCTCAACTATTTTATAAGGTCCTAACTAGAGTCCATCAAACTTTTGATGCTCTCCCTTTTTCTCTTTAGCCTTATCCAACAACAACACAAGATCTGATATCTTGAAAGCCTTTATTTTGGATCTTTTTTCAAACCAATGTTTGAAAAAAACTTGGTGTTTAAAGAACTACTATAAAGTAGTGTCTCTCTATTCTTCCATGTTTAAAAGATTGGTTAGGCTTACATCAATTCAATCATCCTTTGAATAAAATTCCTACATAAACCTGAGAACATGTATCTACAAATGTATGGGGAAGACTAGGTCTTGGCCATAAACTATCTTAAATGGGAAATTTCCTAGAGAAGCCTTAATATGGGTTCGATCTACCCATAAGGAAAATTTCAACTGGGTTGGCTAGTTTCTAGGATTATTCTCCAACAATTTCTTTATTACTTCCAATGGGTTCTTATTGGTAGACTCTGCTAAATGATTTCCTTAGGGATAGTAGTTAGAGGAGTACTTCAAAATAATTTTGTGTTCATAGGCCCATTGTATGAACTCAGTAGATGAGAAAGTAGGGCCATTGTCACATACCAGGGCAAAGGGTACTCCAAACTTGGTAATGATGTTTTCATTAAAAAATTTGATAACCACCTATGTGGTGCTATTTTGCATGGTTGAGCCTCAGTCCAGCACATACAATAGTCAGTTATTGTTAAGATGAACTGGTGTGAGTGTTCCTAGGTTTGCTTGCACAATTAGCTAAGAAGAATTTTCCCTATCTTCATCCAGGAACCTGATAGCTACTAGGTTCTTGTCAGGCTTAGATAATTAACTAATTCCTATTCCAACTCCTCTCCAAGAGTTTCACAACTTGTGCTTCACCTTGAAAGACTAACACCACTTTGAACTAGCAAACTATCTCCTCCACTTAGAAGACTCTAAGTGCCAACATCACACAAAACCTTGAACTGTTTGTAGGGGTGCCAAACATACTAGATACAAGCCTTATACATCCAACTGGATCCATCTTGGATGGTCTTCAATCTTCACTCTTACCGATTCCAAGATTTGGTCTTGAAGAGGCCCAATCCCTTGTAGCGCTTAACAGTGACCTTTTTGTCTCTCTTGCCTAAACTTTCCAAATAACGTAAAAAACAAGTTTCACATTCAAGTACCCTTTTTGATCCTCTAAAATATTCACAAGGTTTTTGTCTCCTAATCCCTTCGTACACTAGTTTCCTATTATCTAAGTCAGTTAGGGCTAAAAGACCTATTTACTAGGATCCTATTGATTTCTTGTTCCTTACCTCAACAAATGGATTGAAAAACCCTCAATCCTCTTAGCATGTTAGGATGTGATTGTACCCTACCTGGATCCGTACTTGTTTCATACTGTACTTCTAACCCCTGCCTATATTCTTTAGTTCTTCACTATCAAACCTCTAACTGGGCACCTTAAGCTCGCCTAGGGTTTGTTAATGCACTCTACTAATCCAATGTTCAGGACTGCTACCACTACATATGTATAGAAAAATGGCTCCCCTAACAAATCCATCTATTCTCAGGAAATTCCCGTGGCTATATTTCATGGGGGAGCCATGAAAAGACAAACTGGTCAAGACAAGACTAGAAAAACTTCAAGACCCTAACCTATGAATTCAAAACACTAAATTATTCAGATTAACTTGCTTGCAAAAAGGAAAAGACTTAGAACTACCCTATGAACATGAATGCAATTTAAAATTAATACATTCAATCCACTTGATATCACTGTTACTTCAAAACATTCAAAAAACACATAAATTGCAGACTTCTTTCTTTTTTTTCCAAAAACCAAAACGTTGATTACAAAAAAAAACTAACTTCTGAATTTGAGCCTCTTCCTCTCATAGATGCCATTCACCATGTTTTTAGAGTGTGTTGGTTAATCCCACACTCCTATCTTTTAGGGGATCCAAGGTAACTGAGTTGCATGCAACATTTTCCATAATGGCAAATGTTGTCATGACAAATTTGTAACAACTTTTGGGCAACTTACCATTATGCCCTCTTCCTAACTCCTAGGACATCTATCTCCTATATTTCGAGCATCCAACTCCCTTAACTATCTCATGGCATCTTTCTAACAACATTCATGTGTTTAGAACACATTTAAGAATCCACTTCCAACTTAGCTAAACAAAGCAAAACTATTAATGATGATTAAACTTTGGTGAATCTTAGTCCTAATGCCTAACTCGCCTAGCCACCACAATGACCTTCTAAGGTCCAAAAAAAATACACTATTACTTTGACTTGGCTAATGTCAAATACAAGCCAAAAATGACAATTAACAAAATGGAGGTTAGCCTAGGTGCTCTTGCATCATCCTCCCCAAAACAAAAGAGTTCAATCCATCCTTGGATTGAGTAAGTTGAGATCAATGCCCAACTTCTTGAACTCTGATTATTTGATCCACACTGCATCAGCATCAGGTTGACCATGCCATTTTATCAAATGTTCCTTGTATTCCTTGGTTCTAGTCTTCTTGTAGACCCTGGTATCCAGTATACTGTCAGCTTGTTTGACTATAGCAGAAGGTAGTTTGAGCTCTTCCACATCTTAGATGACTTCATTGAGACTTTTATCCATGTCTGGTGGTGGTCCTTTATAATGAACCAGGTCTGCAATATTGAAAACATGGGACAATCCACTGTCTTTCGATAGCTCCACTCTAAAAGCATTGTTTCCATACTTTGCCAAGATAGGACATGGACCTATCCTCTTCATTTGCAACTTGTGAGGAACTCCTTTTTGTAACCTAGACTTGTTTAGATGCACCATCACCAAGTCTCCAAGATTGAAATAAACTTCTCTTTTATGCTCATCCACCTTGTTCTTATGTTTCATAGTATTCTCAGTCAGTGTCTTTCTAACTGGGTCATGAATCTCCTACATTGCATAAGCAAAATCATCAGCATATCCACTTCCCTTAACTCCATCCTTTAGGTCTCTTAGTTCATAGACTCCTCTAGGGTGTAGATCATAGAAAATTTCAAAGGGACTCTTCCCTATTGACCTGTTCACAGTGTCATTATAGGCATATTCAACTTGTCCAATCAACTAATCCCATTGTTGACCATACTCCTTTGTCAAGCACCTTAAAATATTTCCAAGGCTTCTATTAACAACCTCAGTCTGACCATCAATTTGAGGATGGTATGCAGATCCAAAAGATAGATTAGTTCCCAATCTCTGCCAAAGAGTCTTCCAAAAATGACTAATGAACTTGGTGTCTCTGTCGGACACAATGCTCATAGGTAACCCATGTATCCTTACTATCTCTTTGAAGAAAAGAGAGGCTATTTGACTGGCATCATTGGTTGTTTTACATGGCACAAAGTGAGCCATCTTTGTGAATCTGTCCACAATTGCATAAACACTGTCCATGCCTTGTCTTGTCTTGGGTAACCCAACTACAAAATCCATACTCAAGCATTCCCATGGGCTAGTAGGAACAGGAAGTGGTTGGTATAGGCCTGCATTTGAAGAAGTACCCTTGGTGTTTTGACATACTATACAGCTTTCCACATACCTCCTAACATCTAGATTCATCCTTGGCCAATAATAGAACCGTTGAACAAGTTCTTGAGTCTTTGTGATCCCAAAGTGACCACTCAATGCACCATTATTCTTTTCTTGTATCAAATTCTCTCTAATGGAGACTCTAGGGACACATAACTGATTCCCTTTAAATAAGAGATCACTTTGCAAAGTATATTCAACATATTTACTATGAAAGTGATTTTTGTATTCAGCACATACCTTATAAATGTCTACAAAATCTTCATCATCTACATATAGGTCCTTGAAATGATCTATTCTCATGCTCTTCAATTGAATCTCTTGAATGGTGAGAACTCTTCTACTCAAGGCATCTGCCACCTTGTTGAGTACTCCTTTCTTGTGCTTGATATTGAAGGTATAAGCTTGCAGGTATTCCACCCACTTCATGTGTTTGTGACTCAATTTCTCTTGTGATTTTAGGAAACTAAGTGCTTGGTTGTCTAAATACACTATGAATTCCTTGGGAAGCAAGTAGTGCCTCCATTTCCTTAGAGACTGGACCAATGCATACATCTCAAGGTCATAAGAAGAATACTTCTTCTTGGCTTCACTTAACTTTTCAGAATGGAAAGCCACCGGTCTGCCCTCTTGGCTGAGAACAGCTCCAATAGCCACATTGCTTGCATCACACTCAATGGTGGATAGCTTCTCAAAGCTTGGTAACACCAAAACAGGTTGGGTAGCTATCTTTTCCTTCAACAACCCAAAATTTTTGTTAGCTTTCTCATTCCATACAAATTTGTTCTTCATCCCTCCTTTAATGGTATCCAACATAGGAGCACAAATAGCACTAAAATTTCTTATGAACTTCCTATAATATTGAGCAAGGCCATGAAAACTTCTTACCTCTATTGCTGTCCTTGGAGTAGGACAATTGAGGATGGCTTCCACTTTGCTAATGTCCATTTTCAAGCTGCCATGTGATAGTACAAATCCAAGGTACACCAGCTCTGTCTTGATGAATTCACATTTTTCTAAATTGATCATCAATTTCTCCTCCTACAGCTTCTTGAAAACCAACTCTATCTATTTGAGATGCTCTTCTCTTATTTTGCTATAAATCACTAGATCATCAAGATATACCACTACAAATTTACCAATGTATTCTTTGAGGATTTAATTCAAGAATCTCATGAATGTGGAAGGGGCATTAGACAACCCAAATGGCATAACTAGCCACTCATATAAACCCTCATTGGTTTTGAAAGTTGTTTTCCACTCATCTCCCTCATGTATTTTGATTTGGTGATAACCATTCTTTAAGTCTATCTTGGTATAGTACTTAGCTTCACCTAGACAATCCATTAGGTCTTCAATCCTAGGGATAGGGAACCTATACCTAATGGTTATCTTATTTATGGCCCTTGAATCAGTACAAAGCCTCCATTCCCCTCCCTTTTTAGGTGCTAAGACAGTGGGTACTACACATGGACTGATGCTCTTTCTAATGAGACCTTGGTTTAGGAGTTCTTGTATTTTCCTAGCTATTTCCTCATTTTGTTGAGGGGTCGTCTTGTAGGCTGCCTTATTTGGTAGGGTAGCCCCTGGTATCAAGTCTATCCTATGACTTATGGCTCTTTTAGGGGGTAATGCTACTGGTTGTCCACTGCTTACAATACCTTCATAGGTCTGCAACATTTTTTGTATTTCTTTAGGTAACTCTGCCTTCTCAACTGCTTTGTCATTACTTACCTCTCTTGGCCTTAACACTAATGCATAGCCAACTCCTTCTCCCTCTTCCAAGGCTTCTAAGAACTCTTTTTCACCCACCATGAGCAAGTTAGGACCTATTGTCTTCACCTCTGTATCCTTTAACAGTGACTGAATTTTGAATGTTACCTTATCTTTTTCGAAGGTATAAGAGTTATTCACTCCATCATGCATAGCTTGGTGATCAAATTGCCATGGTCTACCTAGGAGAAAGTGACATGCATCCATAGGTAACACATCACACAAGACTTTGTCCTTGTACCTTCCAATTGAGAACTCCACCCATGCTTGTTCATTTACCAAGACATGTTGGCCTTTATTTAGCCATGTGACTTTGTAAGGATTGGTGTGGGGTATCCTTGTCAACTTTAGCTTGCTGACTATCTCCTCTGACACAATATTGTTAGTAGACCCTGAGTCAATGATGACTCTACATACTTTCCCCATCATTTTACACTTTATCCTAAACAGGGACCTCCTTTGGCTTGGTTCCTCTTTAACCGGCTCCTTAATCAAAGTTCTCCTCATCATGAGGTTCTCACCTTCCTCTGAATTTAATGGTACCTTAGAATGTTTCTCTGCTGCATTTTTCTCATCATGAACAAGATTGGTTCTCCCATCACCTCCTTGGGAAGTACTACCCTTCTCTGGACACCTATAGGTTGGGTGTCCCATTTGATTGCAGTGATAACACTTCATATTGGCAAAGTAATTGCCTCTTCCTTGTCCACCACTCCTTTCTCTAAAGCTAGAGCCTCTTCCTCTGCCACCTCTACTAGAGCTTCCTTCTTGCTGCTTAGAGTCTGACTTCTCCTTGAGCCCTTGATTCTGAACTCCTTCCACCATAGCCACCTCTTTGTCCTCTATTGTCTTTTCCTTTACCTCTACTCTTGGAGGTTTGCTCTTGCTTCCTTTTGCTTTTCTCCTCTATCTTTAAGGCCATTTGATAGCATTGGTGAATTGTTTTGAAGTTCACTAGACCCATCTCTTCTTGAATAGACCATTTAAGTCCATTTAAATACCTTGCTAGCTTGATGCTTTCATCTTCAACCACCTCTGATCTGAGGCACAACTTTTGGAACTCCTCGGTGTATGCTTGGACATCCAAATCTTTTTGCCTAAGATTATGTCTCCTCCTATGCAACTAGACTTCATAGTCATCAAGTAGGTAGGTCTACTTTATTTTGATTGCCATGCCTCTCCATGTAACTATAGGACCCTTTCCATCTTTCTCTCTTTCAGTTTGCACAAACTTCCACCATGTGAGAGCTGAACCTCTCAACCTTGACTTGGCCACCTTTACTTTTTGGGCTTCTGTTATACCATCACATTCAAAGTGATTCTCTATACTTTCAATCTAGTCCATGACTGAATCAAGATCCATTTGTCCACTGAATAGTGGCACACCTTCCAAAGCTTTGCCACTTAAGGCCTGCAATGCCTTCAAGAAGGGTTCTTCAGAAAGAACAAGGTCAGGTGTTGGAGCTTCATCCTCCAAGTCCAATTCCTTTTCCTTTGCTTCCTTCTCTTCCTTTAGATAAATTTTATCCTTTACCTTGTCTACCTTTTCTTGGACTTCATCCAGGAGCTTCTCCATTCAAGACAATCTTTCTCTTAGTAGCCGATTATCCTCTTCTTGTTCTTCTACTTTCTTGGCTAACTCAGCGTTAGTCACCATGGTTCTATCTTCCTTTGGTGTATTCTCTCCTACTAATTCAGTGGGTTGAAACATCAATCACAAGCCTGAACAAATTTTACTCTAATACCAATATGGTGTGAGTGTTCCTAGGTTTGCTTGCACAATTAGCTAAGAAGACTTTTCCCTGTCTTCATCCAGGAACCTGATAGCTACTAGGTTCTTGTCAGGCTTAGATAATTAACTAATTCCTATTCCAACTCCTCTCCAAGAGTTTCACAACCTATGCTTCACCTTGAAAGACTAACACCACTTTGAACTGGCAAACTATGTCCTCCACTTAGAAGACTCTAAGTGCCAACATCACACAAAACCTTGAACTGTTTGCAGGGGTACCAAACATACTAGATACAAGCCTTATACATCCAACTGGATCCATCTTGGATGGACTTCAATCTTCACTCTTACCGATTCCAAGATTTGGTCTTGAAGAGGCCTAATCCCTTGTAGCCCTTGACAGTGACCTTTTTGTCTCTCTTGCCCAAACTTTCCAAATAACCTAAAAAAAAAGTTTCACATTCAAGTACCCTTTTTGATCCTCTAAAATATTCACAAGGTTTTTGTCTCCTAATCCCTCCGTACATTGGTTTCCTATTATCTAAGTCAGCTAGGGCTAAAAGACCTATTTACTAGGATCCTACTGATTTCTTGTTCCTTACCTCAACAAATGGATTGAAAAACCCTCAATCCTCTTAGCATGTTAGGATGTGACTGTACCCTACTTGGATCCGTACTTGTTCCGTACTGTACTTCTAACCCCTACCTATATTCTTCAGTTCTTCACTGTCAAACCTCTAACTGGGCACCTTAAGCTCACCTAGGGTTTGTTAATGCACTCTACTGCTCAACTCTTCAGGACTCCTACCACTATGTATGTACAAAAAAATGGCTTCCCTAACAAATCCATCTATTCTTAGGAAATTCCTGTGGCTAGATTTCATGGGGGAGCCATGAAAAGACAAACTAGTCAGGACAGGACTAGAAAAACTTCAAGACCCTAACCTATGAATTCAAAACACTAAATTATTTAGATTAACTTGCTTGCAAGAAGGAAAAGACTTAGAACTACCCTATGAACATGAATGCAATGCCAAATTAATACATTCAATCCACTTGATATCACTGTTACTTCAAAACATTCAGAAAACACAAAAATTGTAGACTTCTTTCTTTTTTTCCAAAAACCAAAACCTTGATTACAAAAAAAAACTAACTTCTAAATTCGAGCCTCTTCCTCTCATAGATTCCATTCACCATGTTTTTAGAGTGTGTTGGTTGATCCCACACTCCTATCTTTTAGGGGATCCAAGGTAACCGAGTTGCATGCAACATTTGCCATAATGGCAAATGTTGTCATGACAACTTTGTAACAACTTTGTAACAACTTACCATTATACCCTCTTCCTAACTCCTAGGACCTCTATCTCCTATATTTTGAGCATCCAAATCCCTTAACTACCTCATGGTATCTTTCTAACAACATTCATGTGTTTAGAACACATTTAAGACTCCACTTCCAACTTAGCTAAACAAAGCAAAACTATTAATGATGATTAAACATTCGTGAATCTTAGTCCTAATGCCTAACTCACCTAGCCACCACAATGACCTTCTAAGGTCCAAAACAAATACACTATTACTCTAACTTGGCTAATGTCAGATAGAAGCCAAAAATGACAATTAACAAAATGGAGGTTAGCCTAGGTGCTCCTGCACCATGAACTTATGACCTATAGTAGAATTTGGATTAATTACCCCTACAAAATCCATTTCCCATTAGGTGAATCATCTTACCTCATAAACTAGTTGTAAAGGAATTACAGGATTACGCTCCTTGGGTGAAGAGGTCTAGCATGTGTGACATGTTCTGACATGTTGATTTGCATCCCTGAACATGTGGGGCCAATAATAGCCTAACCTGAGAATTTGATGAGCCAATGAATCTGCAGATCCATTCCTTGTGTCGTGTCTACTATGAAATTCAAAAATAGCATGCTTGGCTTCTTGCTGGTCCAAACAGCGCAATTAAATTCCTTCATAATTTCTTCTATATAGGGATCCTCCTTTGATTATTTAATGAGCACTCTTCATCCTCAATGCCCTCCTTTGAGTATCATTCATCCCCTTTGAGAATCTATTATTGAGAAGGAAGTGTTCAGTAGTTTTAAGGAATTTAAAAACCTTGTGGAAAATCAGACTGGAAGAAAAATAAAATGTTTAAGGACTGACAATGGCAGTGAGTTTTGTTCTGATGAGTTTGAAAGGTACTATAAAGATCATGGGATTAAAAGACATAAAACTACACCCTACACTCTGCAACAAAATGGAGTTGCTGAAAGGTTCAATAGGACAGTGATGGAAAGAGCACGAAATATGCTAAGCAGTGTTGGCTTGGAGGAGATGTTCTTGGCTGAGGTAGTTGCAATAGCATGTTATTTAATAAACCATTCTTTGAATTCTGCTCTTGTTGAGAAAACACCTTTGGAAGCATGGTCTAGAAAGAAGCCCTCTTTGAGACGCATTCGTGTCTTTGGCTGTGAGGCATATGCATATGTGTTGAATGAAAGAAGGTCTAAATTGGAAAACAAGTTTGTTAAATGTATTTTTATTGGTTATAGTGCTAGCATAAAAGGATACAAGCTTTGGAATCCTGATATAGAGAAGGTTTTGTACAACATAAGTGTTATTTTTCATGAGTTGAAGCCT
This sequence comes from Sequoia sempervirens, assembly GCA_007258455.2. Lineage (NCBI taxonomy): Eukaryota > Viridiplantae > Streptophyta > Pinopsida > Cupressales > Cupressaceae > Sequoia > Sequoia sempervirens. The sequence goes on from VDFB02271358.1 coordinate 178,175,275, forward strand.
TCTACTTTGGATCTATAGTCAGAGACAAAATCTGAAAATAAAAAGGATGTAGTTGAAATTCCTCTGACACTAGATAAAGAGGAATTTAAAATTCAAAATGTACTTGAAACTGAGGAGAGCTCAAGTTGTTTTGAGAGTTCTAAAGAAGAACAACAACATGTTGGTTCTTTTTTATGTTGTAACCAGGTTGGTCTTCTAATCTACCTATGGAATTTCCAATTCCAATCAAGGGTAGCTCGAAGGACCTAGACCAACTGATGAGGACTTTAAAAGGCCTCCTACACTTTAGGCTCTACAAGACTCAGGAGGGTGATCCCTTTAGCAATATCAACAAATTGAAACACATACATAACAAAATATTGCTCAATAGATAATCTCATTAAATAGCTCAACATAATAGGATAATACTGAATAGAATTGGTTGTTCATTAGTGATATCAACTACTTGGAGCATGAGATAACCACAACACCATAACACATAGGGATTTTAAATGGTTTTTAATTTTGAAGATTGGGGATCTAGCTGAAAATAATAGAAGTATAATACTTGACCAGTGCCAAAAATGGGCTATGGAGTCATATAACTAGCATTCATCCTACAGTGTTGCAAATGTTATGAAGATCCTTACAAATGTTATCACATTATGACAACCAGATCACTGAAGTTTTATTTGATAAATATTCTTATAAATCCACCTGAAACATAGTATTCTTGTCACATATGTTGAAGCAATTACACTATCCTATGAACAAAAGGCAATAATAAATGCAACTTGTGCTTCATTAAAGCAATTACATTATTCTCGGAATAGAATGCAACAACATATATCACTCTAATGCAGCAAATGTGCATGAAAAGACTTAGATAATCTTATTATTAAATCAAAAAAAGTAATACATCTCATAAATGGAGACAATTATCAGCTAAATATAAACATGAGAACACAATTCATAACAGACACTTTTAGATTTAATGACTCAATTACATTCCTCCCAGCTATACAGTTCTACCCAGAGCTTCTACCTAACTTGCAGAGCTTTCAGAAATTGGAATCCCAGCCTCTTCTTACAATGAGAGAAGAAAAGAATAAAAGAGAAATAGAAGTAGCCCTAAGATCAGTCTGATCCGTAGATTCCATCCAGAAACTCAATCCACCATCGATCAACAAGCTGCTCAAAACCTCTCTCATCTCTTTGTAACTGAATTTTCCTCTTCATTTTCCCTTGCTATTAGTTGCTCTTCAACAAAAAAAATTCCCACGTGATGGAATTCACCTTTTATCCACAGCTGGAAAATACCTCTACTCCCGTGAAAAATTATGTTTCAGCTCTTTGCCTACTTTATTTGCAGCACATAATATTCCACAGATATTAAAGTTCACTCATAAAGTGAATAAATTCACTTTATCAATTACTTATGCCTTCACTTTATATATTATATGCCCAGCAAACAAATATTCTTCCATGGACATTAAATATTATTTGCCTACTTTACTTATTCCTTCACTCCATGCTTGCTATTCACCCTATAGTGAAACATTAAATATTTTACTTTCATATAAAAATCCCTTGAAAATAACTCACAGGCATCTGTGATTTACAAAATATTTTCCCTGTGCTTCATAACTAACCTGCCAGTAAACTTAAAACTTTCACCTTTTACAATGGGGCTTTAAAAAAACACTTATGGATAAAACATTTTATCCATCCCCTTTTATTTCATATTTTAAATACTTAACATTTTTCTGAAGCACTTAAATTCCTCATTTCAAGGGAATACTCATCTTTTATAAATTCAATGCCCGAGCCTTTGAAAAATTTCATCGAGTTAATTAGAAAATCATCACCCCTGGGGCCCACCTCATATTTAAATGATTACCCCTTTAAGAACCCACGGAGCACATTATCTTTAGCACTCGTCCCCTTTAATATTTTATCAACAAGCATATCATTTTAAAAGTTTTGCTTTTAATAAAGTAAATGAAACATTCAAAAAATCACTGGTGCACAGAAATTTTCCTCGGGCCCCACCTGCCACAAATCACAAGCCCATGATCTTGCAAGAAATAAAGGTTGTGCATCTTTAGATCGCTAAATGGCAGGGAATGGTGGAGATTATGCTGCACTTCCAGCCCCTCTGTTGTCCATTCATTTCTGGCTTGTTTTGTTTTCCCTAATTTCTCTGTGCTCAACATTTTCCATTCATGCATTTACTTTGCATCTACAACTTTATGTGAAAATGGCGGCAGCTATAGCATTCCATTTTATTGCAGTAACCTCCATTTACATTTTGTGCATATTATGCATACAATGGTGGCATGGCTTCCTTTCCTTCATGGTTGTGTACCCCTCTTGCCTAGATCCGTGGCCTTTTCATTTCTCATGTGGGCTTCCTCCAAAGCTTCAAGGCCTTTTAAATCATTTCACTTTCAGCATACTTCCAACATAATGGCGTGCCACATTCAAAAGAAAAAAGATTTGATGGATGGGCGTACCCCGTTAGTAACTTCTAATGGAATTTATCTAAAATCATTTAAAATCCTACCTTACTCTCTCAATGTTTTCGTGGATACCCATATCCCTCTCAAAACTGTGCCCTCATTGATTCCTTTTGCAAATAGATCTTCCCCCATCGAGCTCCTTTAGCTAGTTAATGTCATTTGCTTGAAGGTTTTCTTAGCACTTTCAACCAGTACATTATGTGCATCCCATAATATCTCCATCGATGGCTACATTGTAGCTATGTGTGGCTGCCTTCAATCATTTGTTTGAGGGTTTCTGTGGAATTTTCAACAAATCCCTTTGGCGCACTCTGTAGTTTCCTGAAGACGTGGCTATGAGATGAGTTTTTAACTCATTTTAAATCTCTCCTTCCTGTTATTGTTGCATTACATCCCTGGTGTTTCCAGTAGTAAGCATGGCATTTTATGGAATCACATTTACTTGGAGTTTCCAAAGATTTCAAATCCTTTACTGTGTGCATCGATCTTCATGAGCAAAGATATCCCATGTCACTGGTGTGGTTTCCATTAATTCCTTTTAAAAAGGATGCTCTTCTCTATTGTAAACAATGTAGCTTGCCTTTTCTACTTTTAGCAGTGTCTAGTGATGGGAGTGTATCATTTTCTTCACCAAATTCCATCTTCCTCTTCATAAAATATAAGAACTTTCATTACTCACTCACATCATCAAGTGACTTAACTATAATGACATGAAGAGAGTGGCCCTTTTCAGCATATTGTAGTTATTCAAAGAACTAAGCAAGAGCAAGTAGTGTTGTGGTTTTTATGCTATGACAACTTGGTAAAGTTCTATCTTCATTCTCCACACTCTGGAACAATAGCATTGCAAACATTGGTTGAAACTTCCCAATGGTTGTAGGGTTGAGGACATTGCAAATGAACATCCTCCTTATGCCAATCATCCACAGCTCCAAACTATTGAAACACAAATTGACAGGAATTGATATGAACAACTAATAACCATTTCTAACTTGTCAATTCACCACCACTATCTTCTGTTCTCATAGCCATGATTGAAAAGTTTCCTCCAAAGCATTCCACACTGGTGCCAAGCAAGTCGGGTCCCCATGTGGGCCCGACTAAAAAAAAATTCGTTTATAAATAAATTTTAGTCTCAAATTGACCTGAGATGACGTTTGAATGAATTTGGAATGAAAATATGAAATGGGCGTCCATTAAAATCTACTTTCTGTCATATTTGGAAAAGGGGTAAAATAGGCCAAGTAAGCTCTGGAATCGACTCTGAAAACTAGGAAAATGACCTCGTGAAGACATAAAAACTTGCAAGCACATAGCCATTCCTCCCAAGAATACAATGAGAAAGACAGATCAAAGGAATCAATCAAGAGGAAAAAGTTATTAATTGGAAAAATTTCCCTCTTGAGATTTTCTGCAAATGTAACTGTTCAGAACTAGTTAAAACTCAAGAGATCACCTCATTGCTAAAATATCAAATCAACTCATGGTGACCAGCCATTGGACACATAAGTTCATTCAGGTACACTAAACATGTGTGCAAGAGGAATTAACTTGAGTCATCCTCATACACAATATATTGACGGTCAAAGTTGACCTCTTAGAAAGGTTTTAGTGCAAAACTAAAGAAATTCCATTTGATTTTGATCTGCTAAAAATAACAAATCAACTCGTGAGGCCCTGAAAACTGACATGTGAGTTAATATTGGTATAGATAATGTAGAACAACATTCATTTTAGCATGATGATCAACTGGTGGCAAAATGCAAGCTCAAACGGGAAGCAACTTTGCAAAACTAAATGTTCGCAAACAGCTAAACAGTGACCAAACCCTCCAGCTTCACTTTTCAAAACCCAATCAAAACTCATCATGAGAAGCTGAAAACTAGCATGCAGGTTCAAACAGGACACATGAGTGTGTCTACAACGGTATTTTACATGAAAATCAACGGGCTCCAAAATATGACCCTCCAAAGTAGGTCATTTAGGCAGATCCCTCAAGTGCACTTCTGAGAGTGTAGAGGAAATTTTTTGAAATAGGCATCTCAAATTTGCAAAATTTGAGAGTGCCAAAACAACCTCATCCTCAGCCTGTGCAAAGGTCAACACGTGAAAGGAAGCAACCTGATAGGTATGGGTTTTCTTTGATAGATTCTACTTGTGCCTATGCTTTAATTTCTAGCACTGGTGAGCCTAGGACTGTGAAAGAGGCATTTAGAATGTCTGATTCAAACTCTTGGTTGGAAGCCATGAATGAAGAAATGGAATCATTAGAAAAGAATGATACTTGGAGTTTGGTGCCCTTTCCTGAAGGAAGAAAAGTTGTTGGCTACAAATGGGTATTTAAAAAGAAAATAGGTCTGGATGGCAGTGTGGAAAAGTATAAGGCAAGGTTGGTTGCGAAGGGGTATTCTCAGGTAGAGGGAATTGATTATGGAGAAATATTTTCTCCTGTAGCTAAGCTGACATCTATCAGATTTCTTTTGTCACTTGCAATAGCGTATGACTTAGAGATTGAACAGATGGATGTGAAGACAACATTTCTTCATGTTGATCTTGAAGAAGAAATTTATATGTCCCAGCCTGAGCACTTTGTGGAAAAAGGTAAAGAAAAATTGGTTTGCAAGTTGAAAAAATCTTGTATGGATTAAAACAATCTCCTAGAATGTGGTACCAGAAATTTGACACATTTGTTTTGTCATTGGGATTTGTAAGATCGAAATCAGATCACTGTGTGTACTACAAAGCTGAAAATGATCGTGTTATTATTATTGATCTCTATGTTGATGATATGTTGTTCATAGGCAATAGTAAGTTAATGATTTTTGATCTAAAGTCTCAGTTGTCTGCAAAGTTTGAAATGAAAGATCTTGGTGCAGCCAGGTATATTATGAGAATGGAAATAACCAGGGATAGGAAGAGTAGAAAAATTTGGCTCAGTCAGAGGAAGTATATTAATATTATTCTGGAGAGATTTTATTTGACTGATTGCAAGAAGCTAGTTGTTCCAGTTTTGCAGGGAACAAAACTATTTGTTGAATACTATCCAAAATCTCCTACTGAGATAGAGGACATGACCAGAGTTCCTTATGCTAGTGCAGTTGGCAGCTTAATGTATGCAATGGTTTGTACAAGGCCAGACATTGCCCAAGCAGTGGGAGTACTTAGTCATTTTATGGAAAATCCTAGGACACATTGAGATGCTGTGAAAAGAGTGTTTAGATATTTGAAGGGCACTTTAGAATATGCTTTGTGTGACCATGGAAATTTGGTTGAATCACAGAGGACTCTCAACATTCGAGGCTATGTGGATTCTGATTGAGCAGGGGACATTGACAGTAGAAGATCCACCAATAGATATATTTTCATGGTGAATGGTGGTGCAGTTAGTTGGATGAGTAAGCAGTAGGCTATAGTCACTTTGTCCACTATAGAGGCAGAATACATGGCAAAAACACACACCTATAAAGAAGCAATCTAGTTAAAAAATTTGTGTTCTAACATTAGGTTTGGTGTAGGGATAATTACAATTTACTGTGACACTCAGAGTGCTATTTGTTTGGCAAAAAATCCTACTTTCCATGCTAGGATGAAACATATTGATGTGCAATATCATTTTGTACAAGATATGGTGGAGGATGGAAGGGTCTCTTTAGAAAAAGTGGATACTCTGGAAAATGTTGTAGATGCATTGACGAAGCCAGTGAGCACAAATAAGTTTAGGTGGTGTGCCAGTTCGATGGGCCTTAGTGCCCATGAATTTTAGTAGTTCTGTTGTGCTCTGGAGGTGTCAGTAAGATATTTGTCAAGTGGGATATTGTTGGAAAATGTGCGTCAAGCTTACTGACATGAAACTCCTGAAAGAGAAAAATCGGTGAGACCCTCTGGAAGTCTTACCGACTAGTAGCTATGTTCAAAATTTTAAAGTTGTTGAGACTTTGGTTATGTCTTGCCGATGAGAGTCATCGGCAAGACATGTCTATTGCTGTCAAGATTCCTATCTCTTTTCGTTCGGGCAGACCTCTTCTCGACTGGTTGGTTCCTGGTGATTATTGGGGAGACTCTTGGTGATGAGTGGCATCAGGGAGAGGCATGAACATTTAGAATGACTCATTCTGACAGAGTATGTCTCACTGATGATTATACACAAGAATGTCATCGGGGTGACATGAAGGCTCGATAAGAGTCTAAGCAACAGTGGAGGTCTCATCGACAATTTAGCTTTCTGTATGAACTCTTGGCGATAGTGTTTCTCTCGCCGATAGGCTGGTGCATTTGGTATGATCTCCTACCAATGGCTATAGTCTCGTCGATGGGTATGCAACTTCAGTGAGAACTCTTCCTGATGGTTTCCTCTTGCTGACAGGTATGATTTTGGTATGAGCTCTTTCTGATAGCACTTGTCTCGCCAACAGCTTTGCACGATGAACATCAATGTAACATAAGGTTATGTAAGACACTTAGCAATAGCGATGGTCTTTCTGATGGTTCTGTAGTGGATATCGATGTGATGTCTTAGTGATAGAGTGAGTCTAGGTGACAGGTTTGAACTCGATATGACTCTTGCTAATGGTAGTGAATTTTTTTGATAACGACAGTTAGGCATTGTGGCATCAGGGAGACACAGCCTAGTGTCTCACCGACATGCGATACAGTTTGAATGCCTTGATCGAATGTCTATCCTATGTGGTTTGTTTTGGACCAATGGGAGAAGTGGAATGTGAACCATTAGTAGTTGGATTGTTGCGATTGTTCCTGTGTGGAAGATGAACAGATTGTGAGGAAAAGGATTATGCTCTGGCAATGGCAGATGACGATGAATAGTGTGAGATAACGAAATGTTGCTTGATTGAACACGATTTTATTTGAGTGAATTCATTGGATGTTTTCTGAGAACTATTATGTACAAGATTGATCAGTGAATGTTGCTGTTGCAAATTGACATTAGAAAGTGAAGTATGTAATTTGTATGTAATTTTTTTTACTGTAATACAAAGAGGCTTTTCTTGGTGTGGTGGGTTTTTCTCCCGTAAGGGTTTTCCCACGTAAATTTGGTGTCCAATTGTGTATGTTCATTTCTCTGTTCTATTATTCCTTTCAAGTGTATCTTATTGAACTATAATTATAAAATTTAAAGTCATATCTACATTCTTCCTTGAGGTTTTGATGTTAGGAGAATTTGTTTCACACCTAAGCTTTCCTTATAGGAAGAAGATCATATTAGTATACCAGGGATCCTTGGTGAATGACTGCACTGTATACTACTGGCAAGTGATACTCTTTTCCACATCTTCCATAGCCTTTGATAAGCCCTGTCCTCGAACGAGGTTCATGGGATGGATTTCAAGATCATATTCTTGTAAAATAGCCATCCATTTTCCTCCTCTCCCCTAACTCACTTTGCATAAGGAGATTTAACAGCCGGATCAAGAACTATGGCAACAACATGGCTTCCAAGAATGTAGTTCTTGAATTTCTTTACTGCTCGAACCAATGCAAAGGCTTGGTTTTCAAGGGGATGGTACCTAAATTTTTCATTTTTGAACGGGGAGTTCATGAAAGCAATTGGCCTTTCATCTCCCTCTCCTCTTCATTGTGTTAGAACAGTTGCACATGAATGATCAGATGCAAAGGAATAGATATAGAAGGGATTTAGATAATCTAGGCTAGTTAAGATTGGTTCCTCATATATTGATTATTTAATCTATGAGAAAGAAGATTTAGCCTCATTGCTCCATTCTATTTTTGCATCTTTCCTCATCATCTCATTAAGTGGTTTGACAATTTCTGCAAACCTTGCTATAAATTTTCTCACAAAATTGATCCTTTTGAAGAAGGATCTCATCTCCTATTTACTCCCTAGCATTTTTAGTTTCAAGATGTCTTCAAATTTATCAAGGTCTATAGATATCCCCTTTTCTGATATCACATGGCCTAAAAGTTTCCCTTCAAAAACTCCAAACACACCATTTTTTGGATTTAGGGGCACACCATAGCTTATACATTTCTTAAGGACTTTAGCTAAATCAACAGCATGGTCCTTTCTATTCTTAGAGAAGATAGTTAAGTCATCTACATAGATAATGATACACTTACCTATCAGATCCTTGAATGCTACGTCCATTGCACATTGGAATGTAGCTCCAGCATTGATAAGTCCAAATGACATTCTGCGATAAGCAAATGTCCCTCACTTAGTAGTGAAGGCAGTCTTTATTCTATCCTCATGGCTAACAAGCACTTGATTACACCTAGAATAGCCATCCAAAAATGACATCATCTAAGATCTATTGACAGTTTTTAATTCCTTATCAAGAGAAGGCAATAGATAGTTATCCTTCTCTGAGGCTTTGTTTAGGTTTCTAAAATCAATGCATAGTCTAATCTCTGCACTCTTCTTACGTACTAGAACCAAATTGGCAACCCAAGTGGAGTGTCATACTAGGAAGATGATTCTTGCTAACAAAAGCTTTTGCACTTCCTTTTGAATTAATGGCTCAATCAAAGCATTCATTGGGCATTACTTTTAATGGAAGGGCTTTGCTTTTGGCTTCAGAGGTATTGTATGCATGATTACAGAGGTGTCAAAATTCTTTAAATCTTCATAGCTCCAAGTAATTTTTGTAATGTCCTCTTTTAACACCTTCACTATTTCATTTTTGATCTCCTTAGGGTAGGTTTTTCCTATATAAACATTTCTTTTGGGACCTGAATCAACCAGATTAATAGATTCATACTTCCCTCCATCACTTTTTGTTGGCACCCTCTCACAAGCCTGATGATCAGAGTCAAATATTATTTCCAAAGCTACCATCACCTTGGAAATGTTGTTGCTTTTCAAATTCATTATCCCTTTAGTGTCACAACTCTCAGGGTCCCAATCCCCATGATCTCTTTCTGACTCATCTATTATATTTCCTTCAAAGACATCAGAACTTTCTAAGAAGGTGAGTATGTGTTGGTCATCATTGAAGACTTGAAAATTTTTGGACATTATCGAGGACTACTGGGATTGAGACTAGTTCAACTAAAAATATTTTCAACTTGGAGTCCTGCATAGGCTCCAAAGTGCTAGTAGTGACTGCAAGGGCATATGCAATCCGATTGTGTTCCCTAGGAATTAAAGTGATTCCAAAAGCATCAAAATCCTCAATCAGATTCCAAACTTTATTTTTGTAAGAAACCAATATTTTGTTATGACAAGTATATTGGCTATGAACTTGTCTGAAAATTATTTTAGAATCCCCCATAACCATGAGAGATGTGACATTTTTCTGATGAGCGAACACCAAACCTCAAGCAAGTGCTTCATACTCTTCCACGTTTTTGCAACCAAACTGTAACCTTTAAGAAGCAAAGTAAGTCTTCTCCTTCAGGTTGGTTAATTCAATCCCTACCCCACTTCCTGATTTGGACTTGGAGCCATTAAATTTAAGACTCCATAATTTATCTAGAGCTGGGATCTCTTTCTTCTTTGGGGTTATAGGTATTTTCTTGCTAGAAGTATGTGGTGGCACAGATGTTAGAAAACCAAGATCACCTGCATGCAAGATGGATACCTGTCACATGCAAAAGGTATGAAGAACCAAAGAAGATGTTCTGTAAACCTCTCAGTAAAAATGCAGATCCCCTGGTTTTCCATATGACCACGATTGCTGAGGAGGGGGCTGGCCGAGGCCCTCAGTCACCAATATGACTGGGGCGTATTCTAGAGGAGCCCGCGGGGGCTGCATGCAAGCCGGAGGAGGAGGTGGGTGGCGCCCTAGGCGGCGGTGGTGTTTGGGTGGCCACCCGGTGGCTGCCAAGCGGTGAACCCCTTTTACTCTACAAGCGCCAGCTCTAAACCCAAGAAAATGATTTTTTTCATTTTTTTTCATTTTTCGTGCATTGAGAAGCGTGCTGGGGAGGCTGTATGGCCCCCTGACAATTTTATTTTTCCTTCTAGATCAACTGCTCCAAAATTGATGAAATGATAGAAGTTTCTAGGGCTTTTAGCCCCTGCGAACACGGTGGCAGTGTCCATTTGAGCCCAAAGTGTACCAAAAAATTGGCTACCCCTAGATCTTGCAAAAAATATGCCTGTGGAAACCCTTGCATTCAAAACTCACTGAAAGGCCATATCTTCAAATCACGAATAGGCAGCTGCAAGTCTAGAGCTCTGATACCATGTTAGAAAACCAAGATCACCTGCATGCAAGATGGATACCTGTCACATGCAAAAGATATGAAGAACCAAAGAAGATGTTCTGTAAACCTCTCAGTAAAAATTCATTAAGAGAATCAAGTATTACAAAGAGATCAATCCTTATGAAGGAGATCAAGAAACCCTAAAAGGGAAACCCTAAATGAAACCCTAGTGTACACAAATAATAATAATTAATTAATTATTAATGTGCCTATGTGCTTAAGTAATAAAAAGAATAAGTGACTTAATTAATTAATCAATATGATATAATTAATTAAGCATAATGACTTATTACTCTAACAATGGACTAGTGTTGGTCATCAAAATTTAAAGGTAATGGCAGACTAGGTTTGTGAGAAGATTCACCTATATTCAAAATCTATTTAGGAATTACTTCCTGGACCTCTTCTTGGATCAGATCATGATAGTCATTTTTCACCAATTCCTTGGGAATTGGAAGGGTATCTGAGGTTGGTGTAACAAGCGAAGGTTGAGATTCCTTAGTCTTTCTTTGTATTTCAGAGCATAGAATCTGAGTTTTCTCAAGTTGGGAAGAGTCTTCCTTTTGAGCAAGACTGGCTCTTGTAAGGATGGTTGCATCTTTTGCTTCAAATGAAAACTTATTGGTGAGTGTTTGGGGTTGGAATTCACAAGTTTTCTTAGCTTGGCATACATGGTTTAAGATATCTACACAGGGTTGACATGTCAACTCAGAATGATTATGATAATGGACCCTACACCAATTGGGAAGCAACAAACTCCACATATCAGCCTCTTCTCCTAGTACCTGCCTATCCTATTGAAATTTTTTGATTAAGACTTGTTGGTTAACTATAGTCATCGGGTCATTCTGTTCTAGGGATAGTGGATCATCAAAATGGAGTATAGAGAAAGCCATGATTTCCTCCTGCTTGTAGACTCCTATCTCAGTTTTGAAATAGGCCACCTTGTTGGGAGTATCATATTTAGTAATCATATATTTAAGCCTAGGCTCACTCTCAATTATGATCTATGTTGCTATCCATTTTCAGGGGATCCACATGTATGAGAAGTCCAAGGACAAATATCCCCCAATACTTTTCGTGAGGTCTCTGCTTAAAAGCATACCATAGGTTTCTGGGATATCTGCAACTTGGATATCAATGTAGGTTTGGATCCTTGGGTCAAATCCAACCTATACATTATTTTTTTAAGTTCTCTTACCACATTGACTTATGTTTTGTCCAATTGGATGACCTTTTTATTTGTCTGGAGTGGACTCATACCTAACCTCCTACAAATTGAAAATTGCATGACGTTTCCTAATGCCCTAGAATCTACTAAATAGTTGTGTAGATTCTTTCCAAAAATTCTTAAAATCAAAAGGAAAGGTGGGGTACTAGTCATACATTGATAGAGGGCTGCATTCATCTCGTTCGTTGGAGTCACCTTACCTTTCCCTTTTGACCAGTTTGCCTCCTCCAAGGCTCTTAACAGAATTTCCCGTTGGGAGGGGCACCACTTCATAATGTCAAATAATGATATTGAAGTCTTTTGCTTCTAAATCTCTGCAATGAAATCAAACTCTGAATCATTCTTTACCTGATACTTAGGAAAAGGTGGGACACCTTTATTCTAAGAGGCAGATGGACCCTTTAGTGGTGGTGGGTTATTATCCACATTCTAATTCGATGGGACCATGTTTTTAGGAGGATCAAATGTAGTAAATGGCCCTCTATTCTGATTCCTGAGGAAATGACCTCCTTTGGTTTGGAAGGCCTAGGCATTGTATACATCTTCCACTATTTCATTATCTTCTTGGTTGGAAAATGGAAGTTCTTCATCAAAGATATTGTAGGCCATGGCAGTACCCGTTGATCCACCATATTTTTTGGATGCACCTTGAAATAGAGCATAGGCTTGTGCAATTTTGACTACCTTCTCCATTTCTAGGTAATTAACCTCAGAATGAGGTGCACTATCGTGCAGCCTACACCAACTCATCATGAAGTTGAGATCTGCCACATTTGCAGTGTGTGGCTTTTCATCACCCACCTAATAATTATGGGAAACTCCCCCATTATTAGGCCTAGTATTCCATGGTCTATTGTTTTTAGACCTTTAATCATATCCCCTATTCTGATTTTGATAATTCTAGTTAGAGGAATTTTGGTTCTAGAAGTTCCTATTGGTGTTACAATTCTGGTTGGAATTTTGGTTGGATTAACCACCCTGATTAGAATACCCTCCCTAATTTTGTAAAATTTGGTTCTGATTCTAAGGGGGGTTCTATCTAAGGTGGGCCATATCATTAGACATCTAAGATAGAGTGTTCTTGAGGGTTTCCATCTCATTAGAAAGTTGGAGAGTTCTTTTACTTTCTGTAGTCTTTACTACAGATGACTGACCAACAGGATTTGATCCCCCAGCTTGATTTTAGTAATTTTGTGTTTGCTGGGAAGAGTCCTAAGTTATACCATTAGTGAAGAATGGTAAGGGAGGTGGGGCTTGCAACTCAGACATGGGTCCATATTGGGAATAAGACATTCTTGGGACTGTTTTGAACAAAGGAGTTGGGTTAGGCATCTAATATCAAATGGGAGGAAGAACTCCTCCCAATCTCCCCATTTGTAAGCTTATCTATTGTTGCAATTTGATGGATAGGTGATAAACTTTAGACAACGAATCAATTTCATTAGCAACATATGTACTCTACAAGAATAGGCCAATCAAAGGATCCACAACCCTTAAATATGCCAAAATGGAAATATTCTCAGCAACAAGGTAAGGATCTTGTAGCCTTTGGTACATTCTTTGAAATCTTGTGTTGACTAAAGGAAATGGTTCATGGGATTCCTTCCTTATTATAGAAAATTGGTGATAGAGAATGTTTGGGTCTACATAGAACTAAAACTAATTAATAAAAGCATTTTCCAAGTCTGTCCAACTTAGAATAGACCCTTGAGGTAGGTTTAAATACCAATTGTATGCCATGTCACCCAAAGAATAGGGGAACAATCTACACACCACATCATGATGAGCTACCTGAGCATGAGTACAAGCATCCTTAAAGGCATGTATGTGCTATTTAGCACTCCTTGATTCCCCATTCATATTCTTGGGACATAACCTCTTAGGGTTCTTGGGAAGATCATATATTCCCCCAACGATAGTCCCTAGTGGTGAGGGGTTATTCAAAAATAAAGCCATGGGTCATGGTGGTGAGACTAATTGAGCCAGTTGTGGAATGAGTGAATTTGGTGGAAATGGTGGAAATCTAGGTGGAGTAAGTGGTGGTGATAATGGTGGGATCAAAACCCTATGAGCTTGGGGCCTATACCTGATAGGAGCTCGGAGTTCAATCAATGGTTTAGGATTGTGAGAAGATCTAAGAACTCTCTCATACCTATCTAGTGATAATGACCAATTCAAGAAATTTTGTTCCTCACGACCTCGTTCTAGTGCCAGACCTATTGATGGTTAAAACAACACAACAACATTAAACAAAATATCACTATTCTATTTATCTTGAAAGAGAAAGACAATATATAGTAATCTAACTCCCAAGGTCCTACTAGTTGGTTCTCAATTGTGTTGATATTAATCAATGGTCAATGTAACTGTAATATGCAAGGGGCCTTTATTGGTAATGAGGAACAAAATTGCATTAAATCAACTAACCTAATTTTGGGGGTTTAAATAAAGATAAAAGATAGATCAAAGCTTTGAAATAGAAGAGCATGAACAAAACTTCTTAACATCTAGACATGCATATCAATAATGAGTGTTTCTTCACCTAATCAAAAACACAAAATGATGCAATCTATAAAATAATCTACACTACTGCATACATTCATAGTGCTAATTCACAATCACAATCATTCACTAAAATTTTATTTCAAAACTTAAAACAAATCATTCACTCATCTTTAAAACATAGATCAAATAGATATAACAACAATTTCATTCACAGATAATTCAATGAGATAATCTTGAATCTAATTTTTTCTATTGATTCTCATGAAATAGAAAAAAAATTAGGAACAACAAATCACTAACATACGGATCGATTATGAATCATCAACCTTATCAAAGAGGTCCAAACTTAACAACATGTAAAATGTATAAAACTATAAAATGTAACCAAGTTCAACTGAACTTTCCAAAGTATCTTGCTAACAACTATGAAATTCTAAGACTATGATTCCTATTTTCTATCATTAGGTGGCTAATCTTCCTTCAATGAGTTGACCTTTACAAAATAGAGCTCAAAAGTACATATAGGGATGTTATGCGCAAGTTTCTCTCAATCAAAACTCATATCCAAAAATTAAAGAACCAAGACTACATGAAGAACTAGACTACTGATCTTCAGTTACATCAAGGCTCGACTGATCTGCCACAAAAAAATTTGACACCCAAGAGAGAAGGTGAAACTGAGGAATGGGAACTAGAGTCCAACTTGTGTCAAATTCTGCAAAATAGGAGAAGAGAGAATGTGGTGTTAAGAGGAGAATGTTATGCCGCCAACTTACTCCTGCATTGCTTGGTCCATGATATACTCATCATAACTAGAGAAAACTTGTTGAAGGACATCTAAATCAGGTCCATCTAACCAACTATCCTCAAATTTCATTCTCTTTAATTTAGTTGAGGAAAATTCCTACATATCCTTCAACTTAATTAGTTCCTTCTTGGTAGCTCTTACTTCTTCCCTGATGTCCATAAATCTATCCAACAACAAATCTTCTTCATCATTTCCTTTTTGTATTACTTCTTCAAATCTACTAATCCACTTCTTCCTGAACTTGTCCAAAGGAATACTCTCTTTGACTGGGATATCCACGTTGGCTAGAATGGCAACTACTACCTCCAATTCATCAATTTTCCCATTCAAGTCCTTGCTTTCTTATTGAACCTCATTCTTATGTTGATGGATGAACTTGGATTTGAATTGTATTATGTTTATAGCCTTCTCAATAAAATATGTATTATCTTCTTCAAGAATTGACTGCTCTAGGAGGGCTGACCTGGGCACTTTGCTAATGTCTTTAAGCTACTTAATATACTCTTTGTATTCTTCATCTTTGTTTTCTAGTTCTTCAACATGTTGATTCATATCTCCTACTAACTCAAGTGTTATTTCATGAATCCTAAAACTATGAGTTATCACCTCGACAACCTCTTGATTAAGTCTTTCAATCCATCTTTCAAGCATCCCCACTTTACTCCTCATTTGTACCAAGTTATCAGCTTCCTTTTTTGTTAGTAAAATTGGGGATTCAGGAGCAATAGCTTGTTGAGAAATTGGAGTGGAAATATCCTTTAGAAACTTGTGTAGCTAATCTAATTGGGATTTTAGCTCATCTTTCTTTTGCTTGTCTTTAATCATTCTGGATTTGGTGGAGGAAGCTACAATATCAATTAAATTCATTTGTTGGTTTCTTGTAGGTCTCCCCAAATTCACAATACCCAATTGGTAATCAATCATTTGCATATCATCCCTGTTCTTATCCACCACTAGAATTTCACATTCAACAATGATTTCCCCTGTATCAGTGCGATTGGTGGAGTGAAGAACTCAAGCCTTCTTTTTGGGTCTTTTCTTCTCAATTTCCTTCATCATCTCATCCCAATTGAGAAGTTGTGGTTGAACTATCTGTTTATTCTCTAAGTCTAGCTTCAACCATGTAGGAGCAGTAGGAGTAGTGACTATTTGTGTTAAAGAAGAAGCAACATTGACAAATGATAAAGGATGTAGTATTGTGTTCTTAGGCTGAGAGTCAACCTCTTGCACATTTTGTTGTTCTCTTTGTGCCTCTTCTTGTGCAAGTTTCTCTACCTCTTCCTTATCTTTTTGCTCTTGCAATCTTTTGGCCTCCAACTCCTGTTGCAAACATTCTTCTTCCAACTTCTTTTCCTCTAGTATCTGGTGCCTCTGTATTTTCAATTCCTTGACATAGTCCCATGCTTCCTTGGATTTCTTCTCATATAGAGCAAGCTCTGCAGCCTATTTTTCTCTTTCTAGGAATTCATGCTCTTCTTTCTTTCTTAGGGCCTCTTCCATATCCTTGAACTTAGCCTCAAGGGCTTCTTTCTCTCTCCTTTGAGCAGCCTTCTCCTCCTAAAGGTCATGAATTTTCTACTACAAATCCAATTTATCTCTTTCTTCTTTCATCTTGAGCTCCTGCTCCTTTTGTTGCTGCTGCTTGGCCAATTCATCAACCTTGACTTTACCTTACACTTATTTTTGCTTGGTTAATGTATAAGATTATGCCATAGCATCAATCTCCTATTATTTAGCTAGTGCCTCAACTTGTGCCTTGGCATCTGCTTCCCTTTTGGCTTCCTCAAAAAGTTTCCATTGGTCCTCTTTAGTTAATGTATGTTCAGTCCCTACATCTTCAATTAAATCAAGGGATTCCACCACATCAGTGTCTTTGTCAGATGGGATAGCCTCAAAATCTGTATCAATATCATGAATTTCTATTTTGGGCTCCTTCTCCTTCAATAACTTAGCTTCTTTATGGAGGGTTCCTATAGGCATCTCCTCACATGGTTGTTCTGTAACAAGAGGCTAAGTAGATGCTTCTGCTGCAATAGATGTTGAAGCACCCAATTCCATTGCAATCCCTTTCCCATGTGTCTCAAGAGGATCTTGAGCAGGAATTTTAATTTCCTCTTTAGAATTAGGAGGAAAGAACTATAGGGGCTCCTTGGGAGCCATTCTTCTCTTAGTCCTCTTGTACCCTTGAGTGGTACATGCAGCCTTTCTTTTCTTGGAAGTCTGAGCCTCTAGCTCCTTAATCCTCATGACAACCCACTAGATCAAGGCCTTTGGTGCCTATACTTTTAGCATCATATTGAGGATCTAATGCCACTCCATCATCTAGCAATGTGTCAGGAATGTCTTCTTTTATCTCATACTCAACCATGAGTGGGATACACAATCTTTCATAATTCCTCTTGAGATCATAGAAATCCTGAAGATCCATCCAAAAGTCTTCCAATAGATTGAAGTGTTTGTCAAAGATATTAGGAAGGATTCCTTGCATCTTATGATTGGGGTCATAATGTTTCCTTGAGGTATACAAACCTAACTTCAAATTAATCAATTTATCAGAGACTACCTTAGCTTCCATAATGTGTGGACAACTATACTCACCCAACTTCATGGGGAACTTATGACAACCAGTCTTGTGTTTATTACCAAACTTCATGTTGACTGCTAGGGCTTGATAAATGAATTCCATTAAAAAAAAATTATTCCTACAAAACCTAGGGAGTAAATGAGGGTGACCATCAAAACCTCCCAGCCTGAATTAGGTAAATTTGAGGTATTGAATAAACCAGTGTCACTATTCATTAATGAAGGCCATGGCCTCGCTATCCAGTCTATAACCAACATCTCTTGTAAGCCAGTTAATGATGACATATAGAAATGCTTCATTAACCTTCCTGCAATGTGACTCTGAGGTTTGCAAGGTAAGTTAATCATAGTGATCCCATACGTTCTTTTATCCTTGAGCTTCTCCCAATACCCCTACTGCACTAAGTCTAGGAAAGATCCCCCTTCTGGCAGCTGCATATAATACATAAGAAGTCATGAAGAAACTCTTGGTTTCTCTCACTCTAAGCATTTGATTATGTATACAATATGAGACAATAATAGGCCAATCAAAAAAATTTCTGCCATCAAGGATAGTCTAGATAAATGGAAACATTCATTCCTTGAACTGGGAAGCATCCCTATTCCAAAACACCCTTGAGAGCATCATTATTATGTCTGATATTTCCTTGTAGAAGTCTACCCTTTTAGGCTGGTTAGGAAGCTTAACCAAAGACTTTTTCTGAACTCTCATCTAACTCTTGTTCATATGGGTTCTATTAGCTTCCTTCATGTCACTCTATAGTTTCAGTGCCACCGCCTCATTGAGTTTCCTAGGATTTTGTGGAGTAGTTGCATTGAACATAAATATAATCATTTGGGGTGTTAAGTCAATGATAACATTCCCCTAAAAATCCACACATTTCCTAGTGGTAGGATTATATGCTCCGGCTGTAGTCATTATCAATTCAGGACATTGGACAGATAGGGGGAAGATAGCAACATGTGCTAGTTTGGATTGGATAATTCTCTGTGTCCTTCCTGTTACATCTTCACCAAATGTCTCCAAGAGAAATTCCTCATAACTGAATGGGCCTAGGTTGGTATCAGTGATGTCCACCCAATCAAAATCAACCTTGATGGTTGTGAGGGTAGCTTCCCTGTGTTTGTATCTTAGAGTGTAAGGGAGCTGCTCCACCTTGATCTTCTTTGGCTTAGCTACCTTGAAGTTTCTACAGGTTGAATCCTTTGAGAAGCCTCTTTAGCTACTCCTGACATCTCTTATCTCTACAATAAAACCATGTATTAGATGAAAAAAAAGCATAAAATCAATACATCATCTAATACCATCCTCTACTCTCTTAGTACAACTTTCATACTTAGCCAAATTTCATTTTCACCAAAAGCAGAGTCGTAGAAGAATCAACAATAGAAAACAATTCCAACATAAAGCGGGATTAGGACCCAAATCAAAACAAAATCAAAACTAGGATCGGAATGGAAAGCGAACCCAAAACTAATTTCTAGTTCCAAGTTTATCCTCCACTTTGGTTCCAGATCTGTTGGGGACAAGTATGAAGACCAAAATCAACAATGCTTAGAAGAGAGATCATTTTAGGAATGAATCTCAATGGAAAACATCCTCAGGAAAAATTTGTTCCTGAGTCCGCTTTCACTAGTTTAAAAATGAGAAACAAAGTATATTTCCTGAAGATATGGTCACATGAATTTAATGATATAGGTCACATGGGTTCATAAGGAAATCAAAATAGATAGGCTTAACCCCACCTCTTAACTGTACAAAGACCAATTTAAACCCTAAGGCCAAAATATTTCATAAAGGTCATCAAGTAAACCCCAGTTTGCATGACGCATCAACTCAGAAAATTAGGGCATCACAAACTCGACATGGATATTACAGAATTGATGAGGAAGAACGATTAAAAAGGGTCTCCAAAGAAAAAAAAAATTAACATGTGGAGGACCCTAACCAAATGAAACCCTAGTTAGAAACTAGGGCACAAAAAAACACACCTATCATGAAAGCGACAAAAAACATAAAACAACAAACAAAAAGAAAGAAAACAAAACCAAAAGAAAACAAGAAATGAGCGAAGACACAAAAATAGATTTTGTGAACGTGTTGAAACACCATGAACAAGAAAATGACAAAGAAATGACAAAGAAAAATAAGAAAAGAAGGGAAAAGAAACCCTACCTCAAAACACCCACAAGGAAAGACAAAAACTTGATGAAGATTCACTCAACAACACACCACCACAATCAAATCGCCTCTCATGAAGTTCTCCTAGCTTTGGTTCACTTAAACAACTTAGATAACCAAGATAATGAGTTAGTTAAACATAATTAATATTTTAAAAAACATTTTGTACATGCGAGGAGGCTACAATTAATGCCATAAATGTGGTTCGTCATAGGTGAAGCAATCAATGCCAATGAATAGTTAACCCAAGTGAACACCAAAAGTAGGGTGGACACAGACCAAAATCCAGAATAGAAAAAGAAAGTTTTTAACAAGCCTCTTATCAAACTCTGAACTCGGCTCTAGGCCCGCAACAAAGACAAACAACAAAATGAAATGGGGGTGGAATCGGGACCAAAACTAGGAGTGGAAATTTTACAAAGTTCCAAGTTCGGTTCTGATTTTGGTTCTACTCCTGAGAAAGGAACAAGAAATGAAACAAGGACAAAAAACATGATAGGAAGCAGGAATGGAACAAAATCTAGACCTGCCCAAACACCAATTGAAACAAAACACAAAGAAAATGAGCGGAGTTAGGATTGAGGCAGGAGCAAAATCTAAAAATTTTATAGAGTTCCAAGTTCTCCTCCAACTCTGGTTCTGCTTCTACTCGGGCAAAACAAAACAAAAGGAAAATGACAAATAACTCAAGGGAGAAATAAACACAAGAGTATAAGACACACCAAAAAATAATGAAAAGAACAAGGAAAGAGGGAAGACCTAGAACTGGGATGAAATCCAGACTTGGAACCAAAACAAAAGTTCAATGTCCAGTTTCCATCTCGACTCCACTTTTAGCATACAAAAATAAACAAAGACTTAGGAGAAAAACAAACAACTCTTAAGACCCATAAAAAACCAAAGAACAAAAACAAAACAAGGGGGATCCATTTTGTTCCAAAAATAATAGGGTGGTAATGCAAGGCATAACACTTGTGAAGCACTTTCACCAGAGGGCATATTCCCTTTCTTCTTTCTTATCAACTTGGCTTCAGGGTCTTCCTCCTCTTCTTCTTTCTTTTTGGTTATAATGAAGTTCTTCTCCCTTGTATATTTTTTCTTCTTTCCTCTCTTAGATTGTTCTAGTGGAGGAGTCTCTTTCCTTTTTCCTTCAATCTTGTAGAAGGTCTGGAAGGAGCCATGCCTTTGTCTTTACTAGGAGCACTAGGCTCTACCTTCACTAATGCAGGCACTATGGTTGGTTTTGAAGGAGTAGTCCTACCAGATCTCCTCAACCCAGATGATTCTCCAGTTATCTAATCTCCCTTGGCTCTTCCCTATGCAATCTATTCATTAGTGAAGCTATCCTCTCTAAGATTTTTATCTACATTCTTTCTTATCATAGGCATCTTGTGCTTCAAGTGAACTTCCGTAGATTTTTCTTCATATGTGCCCACTCTTGGTTCACTGGAATCTTTTGGAATTTTCAATAATACTTGTACATATCATTTTACTTCATCCTCCACAACTTCATAACCCAATGGTTGGATCCAGACAGTCTAGGGTTCAACTACCTCTATCAGGAATTCATCAAAGGAGACATGCAATATGATGTCATACTTTTACTTTTCAACAATCTTCCACAGGATCCTTTCTTGTTCATTCATGTTGCTTTTGAATACAAGAAATAATGGTGTTAGAGCATTGTCCTAATTATTTAGGTCACCCAAGCTATGCATATAATAAAAAATTTCATGTGCAACAGGTCTTGATGTATCCCATAATACCACATCATCTCTTTTGGGAAGTCGTCTAAGAAAGTAGAATAGAAAACAAACAATCAGAGAACCAAATTTAATTGCATATTTCTTCTCCCTTGCCATCTTTAGATTTTCAAACAATTATTTCCAGAGAAGTTCACACAGATCATATTCTTCTCCATTTTCTGCCATGTTATATTTGGTGTATATAGTTGTAGAAGACACATAATTTTCCCTATTTGTGAAGTAGATCTTGTGACTGATCATTATGGATACATACTTCATAGCAGGATTGGTAATAGGTTTTGTTTCAAGGGCACTACTATCAAATGTTGCTCTATTGAATTCCATCACCACTTCATTCTTCACTGACTTTAGTATCAATACTGGTCTAGTATCACAGAGTTTGGTAACAACCTGATGTAACTTCAAAATTTTTCTCCTTGTTTTCTATTCCTGCCCTACCTTATGTCGCTGGTCTTTCATGGTGTTAGAAAATTTCTTAGGGTTGGGGTTTTAGCTTTGTCTTCATGTAAAACCCTTATGTTTACTTTACGCCTAAGGTGGGACCTATTTTGCTATTACTTTTGGAAGGTTTTTAAAATAACTTATGCCCCATCGTTCTGTCTAGGCTTGGTCCCTTTGGTTTTAATTTTTATTTCCTCCGCAGGTTTTATTTTCCCTAAGTCTTGGTTGACCCCATGTTTCATCTTCTAAAAGACAACTTATGTCATTATTTTCCATCTTCCTAGTGATGTCCCCTTGTCCTTTTAATGAATGTTTTATTTTGCAGAAGGGATCATATTCATGCTACTGTTGATCAAATTGCCTTTCGATATCAACAGTTCCCTGCCATCATGTGATCAGGAAGTGCAAGACCTTTATTGATCATGATATCACTGGTGGATGCCACGTGCCCTTTTGGCATGGCCAAAGAAGATTAGTTAGTGTGTCATCAATCAATCTTCATCAGATATCAACTGTTGCCCCCCATCGCGTGATCCAAAGTTACAATATCTTTACTGATCACGATATCATAGGTGAGCACCACGTGTCTCATCTGATGAAGCCGAAAGAATAAGGAAATACATTAGTATGTCCTTAAATACATTAAAAGGCAGGTGACTAAAGTGCTCTCAGGGTACAGGTGTTATAAATCGATGAATTTGTTATAATCTGGATGGGAAAGCTACTTGATGGTTAAGAATAAGGTTGGTGACTATGTTGAAGGGCCGATATCACTGATGCTTAAGATCTATGGTTACCTGCCATCGTGTGATCTAGAATTGCAAGGTTTTTACTGATCGTGATATTACGGGCAACCACCACATGTCCATCTAGTGGAGCCAAAGAAACAATGAAATACTTTAACCCAGTTTTAATATGTTATGTTGTGGGTTACTAAAATGCTTGTGAGATGCACATGCTTCAAATCAATGAAGATGTTATGATCTCAGCGGAAAGGTGCTCGACAGATAATGATAGGGCTGACTGATGTTTTAAAGGAATAGGATCACCATTGTTCAAGGTCTATGATTTCCCACCATTGCATGATTTTAAGTTGCAGGATCTTTATAGATTGTGATGTTGCGGGCAACCGCCATGTGGATTTCCTTCGCAACATATGGTATGGTGGGCCCTTTACTACCATGTTGGTGATTGCGTTAGCCTATTTTGAAGGTAGCCATTAGATGATTTGATCAAACTAAGGGATTGACCACTAGATTTAAATTTGCATCATATATGGTTGGAGTCATTCATGTAGCACATGAGTGAGCTTTCATGGTAGATGAGACACTTACTAGCACAATTTGATTGACATAAAATAAATTCTCCTGCTTTATTTGTTTCAAAAAGCATTCGAGTATTTTGTGGAGCAGTCTTAGAGCCGAAGGTGGAATTATGAGTCTCTACAGCCAGAATTTGGGATTTCTGCAAACAAAGTTGTGAGTTTATTTTCTGTGTCTCCCAGTCATTCTGCACTTAAAATTGGGAAAATATTTGTTGTGCTTGTCATTGAACTTGTTGATGAATGTGTTAGGGCTATAATTTAATTATAGTTGTGAGAAATTTCAAAAAAAAAATTTGTATTTTTCTATCTCTGGTTAGTCCTAGCTATTTGAATTATAACATTGTAAAGAAGCCCTAGTTTGTCCGAGATGGCACCACCCAAGCAACATTCTGGCCAGATTGAATATTTGAAAAGAAACTTGTATGATGATTTCTTGGATCAATATCCCTTGTCAAAGAATGATAGAAGGAAGGGATTGCTTTTGATGTGAGGGAAAATCCTGGGGGAAGGGTTAGTATACAATTTCTTTAACATTTTTGATGCTAGGGTTCCCCTCATAGGTTTGGAAATGTCCAGATTGTGGTATAGACATAGAAATTTACCTCACCCTTTTTCAAATGGTTGGATGTATGATATGGGGAAACTAGTGGTACCAAATGTGTTCCCTGATGTAGACCTGCTTAGGGTAGTGGCTGCAAGATATGACCTTGTCACATGAGTAATCAGAGATAATGATGGTGGTGTTCTACTGAGTATTAACAGAGTGGAGGTTCAACAGAATTTTGACTTGAGTGAACCTAGTGAAGACTTGGTTCCTATCAATCTTGAGGAAATGAAGTAGGAATATGCAAAATTGAAGTCTCCTTTTAGAGCTAATTTGCTTCCACCACATTTGGCTAGGGCAGGAGGTTCAAGATTTCATATCAACCCTAGTGACTAGGAACCTTTCAGATTAAATTATTTTGCAAATCATTTCCTGGCCACTTTCTATTCATTGTGTCAGATTTTGGGTTTTAGTCCTGGTGTGGTGATGCCCATTGCTTATATGTTCATGGGGGTGCAAATACAAGACCCTAACTTCTCTATGACCTATGATTTTCCCCTTTCTTGGCTGAGAGGATACATGAAGGGTTGTCAAAGTTGTAGAAAAATGATATTGACACTCAATTATTTTGGTATTCTATGTTGATACATATGTTCTTGTTCAAGAATTTTGACTTCTTCTCTGAGAGGATGAAATTAAAGCAATCGGTTGATGGAGAAAGATTTCCAATACATATATGGGTTGTAGATTTATCTTGTAATAAGTAAAGCACCAGTTATATGCAATTTGATAATTGCTTTGCTTCTCGATTGAGGACTAGACTGATGGTGAGCGTACCTAGGATTTTTGAGGAATTACATGATTTCCTCAAGCCAAAGGGGAGGAAGCTAGAATTGAAGGTTTACCATAACTGGGGTGACATTATCCCATACCCAGTCAGTATTGTCTTGAGAGTATACAGCTTTCATGAAACTCCCCATATACTACCAGAGAATGTGCCACCAAGAGTGGGGTTTGTAGAAGTTATGTGGCAAATAGGTTGTATTCATGAGGACAACCTCACTAAGAGGGGTAACGAAACATTTTTCCTTGATTATATAGGGGTGTCTGATTTTGCATTTTGAAAGGAAGGTTGGGTGCATTTTGATAAATTATTTGATGATTACCATTTAAGGTGTGGTCCAAAGTGGCAACATGATCCTGAGGGTTTCTTTGCTCTTTTCAAACAAAGAATAAATGCTAGCAAGTTTGTACATGAGTTCAACTTCCCTGAGGAGCTGATTAGGAATGAGTTCGATTTAAATAAGTAGGAGTTGAACAAGGAGAATTGGATAGCTTATGATAAGCTATTAGATATTGTGCACAAAATGGATCCCAAGTATGATCCATTGTTGGAGTTCAATCCATACCATATAAAATTGATTTTTTGATGGAGAACTTCAAAGAGATTATGGGAACTTTGAGAACCAAAAAGGTAAACTTGGAACTGAGTCTGGGTGTACAAGAACAAGGTGCCAGAACAATTGAAACAAGGCCAGCTTACCAGCCTACTGAAAGGTGGCCCATTTACAAAAATAAAAAGGATAGCAGTAGTGATGAGGAAGAAGTGGACAAAAAAGGAAAGAAAATTATGAAGTTGCCTTCACAACTAGGTCCAAAATTCAAAGTGCCTAGGGAAATCAAAATCATTGATTCAGAATCATCACCAAAAGATAGTCCCTCATAACCACCATCTGAGCCAAGCCCCAAGAGGCAAAGAATTGATCAACCATAGGAGAATCTGATGGATGAAATTATTGTTACTGATCAAGACATGCAAGTTGGTATGCCTTCCCCTCCTAGACTAGATAAATTGGTTTTATATGATTTAGATATGAAGGGAAATTCAGGTTCTCTTTTACTATGTTATTTGAATGCACAAATAATGTGGCAGAGTATGAAGCCTTGTTATTAGGGTTGAGATTGGCTGAAAAACATGGGATCAAGAAGCTCAAGGAAATTAGGGATTCCAAGCTTGTGGTCTCTCAAGTTAGATCCAAGTATGTATCAAAGAACAAGAGGTTGAAACAATATAGGAATGTTGTTTGGGATGAATTGGAGAGCTTTGATGCATTTGGCATAGGATGGATGGAGAGAGGTCAAAATAAGGTGGCAGATTTATTATCCAACATTGCATTAAAACCAGATGATATATCTTATGTTGGTATTTCAAAGGTCGAGGTGCAAACCAAGCCATCTATCCCTAATAATATAAAAAATTGGCAAGTTTTTGATAATGATGATGACATATTAAGGTTTTTGAATTGTGTGGGAGAGTATGAAAATCAGGAAATTGACTTTGGAGCTTTTGTTGAAAATATTGATGGTAAGGATACCATATTTGGAAATGAGGTCATTTAGTTAAAGACAAACACAATTACCAAGGTTCTAGTTGTACTAGAAATAGTGTTTGAGAATCAAGATAAGACAAAGGCTAATCACACTACTCCCCATCTTGATGACTTGGAAGAGATAAATCTTGGAATAGAAGCATCCCCATAGAAGGTGTATATTGGAAAGAAAATGTCACCAAAGGTGAGAAGGATGCTAATTGACTTATTAAGGAAGTTTAGGCATGCGTTTGCATGGTCCTTTGATGACCTTAAGGAATATAGGGAGGATCTTTTCCAACATGAGATTCCTTTGTGTGATGATGCCAAGCCATTCAAACAAAAGCAAAGGCCTATTAATCCCACTCGAGCCCCCAAAATGTAAGAAGAGTTAATGAAACTAAGGGATGCAGGAATCATCAAGCTAATCAGACATTCATCTTGGGTGTCAAACTTGGTACCAGTATGGAAGAAAAATGGAGACATCAGGTTATGTGTAGATTTCATAAATTTGAATGTGTCTTCATTAAAACACAATTATCCATTACCCAATATGGAAGCCATGTTGCAAAGGGTGACATGTGAATTAATATCTATGATGGATGGTTTTTTTGGTTATAACTAGCTTATGGGCAAAGATTCTGAGCATTTTAAGATAACTTTCACCACACCATGGGGAACATATGTTTATGTAAGAATGTCATTTGGTCTAACAAATGTAGGGGCTACTTTTCAAAGATCCATGGATGTGCAATTCTCATATTTCATTGATTTGTTCTTCGTGATCTACCAAGATGACTTGACAGCATATTCTAAAAAGGAAGAGGATCATTGTGAGCATCTGGAGAAGGTATTAATTAGAGCTTTGGAGTATGGTATTTATTTGAATCCAAAGAAATGTGTGTTCGGAGTGCTAGAGGGAAAGTTATTGGGACATATTGTTTCCAAGGATGGAGTAAAAATTGATCCAGAGAGGGTAATAGCAATTGATAAAGTTCCACAAACCCAAAATGTCAAAGGAAAACAATCTTTCTTTGGACAAATAAACTTCTTAAGGAGGTTTGTGACAAATTTTGCAGAGATAGTTCACCCTATTTCCAAAATGCTCAAGAAAGGAGCCAAGGTTGAATGGGACAATGAGTCCGTGTAGGATTTCCAAGCCATTAAGCAAGCAATAAAGGAGGCTCATGTCTTAAGAACCCCTAATTTTTCCAAACCATTACAACTTTTATCATTTGCTTCATTCCACACAATTGCAGTTGTGTTATTGCAAAAGAATGCAGAAGGTTTTGAACAGCCTGTGGCCTTTTTCAGAAAATCTTTACAAGCTGTAGAACTTAAGTATGATATAAATGAAAAACAGGCATATGCACTGGTAAAAGTAATGAAGGATTTTAGGCCTTATTTGATGGGAGCTACTTGTTGTGCAGTTTTTCACACACACACCTTGCTAGAAGCAGGGACCCTCTTTCGCTTCGGTTTTGGTGTTCTGGCCCTTTTCTTTTGAGGTTTTTTCTTACTTGGGCATAGTGCTTGAATGTTTATTTTTATTGCCTAAGTGTTTTCCCCAGGATATTCATTGAAAATCTTGAGTTCTGGATGAATTTTGAGCTTTTGCCCTGATCCGGGATTTTCTACCTTGGTCAAATTTTCTCGGATCCTACTTCAACTCTGGCTTGTTCTTGCTATTCAGAAAGTTTGGGTCTTCATGGATTTCCGTGTGGGCCAGATTTTCTCAGATTCCACCCTGTCGTCGGCTTCCTGGGCTTCATGGCTATCTTGTTGATTGCATTAATGGCTCTATGAAGGCTCTGAGAAATGTACTTAACTTGATTTTGGGATCTTTTGCATCATTGTGTTCACTATTTGCCATAATTTGAGCTAAGAAGTGCTTCTTTGTGATTAATCGACTTCATTTTGGGGCATTTGGGCTTGCTTTGTTTGATTTGGTGGCTAATTCTTTCGCATTTTTTCCTAAGCTCGTTGTGGGCATTTTGGGGCTTCACGTTTGCTGCCTTTGAATTCATTTCTGCTTCATAATGGTATGTGACTGATTGCTCTGCTTTGACTTTATTGATGAGTGGCATGTTATTTTTGTGGTGGCTTGTAGGCTTTGGTTTCTTGTGCATTTTGTGCTAGGGGGTTGTTAAGTGTTGCATCCTTGTTGTCTCCTAGGTGAGTTTTGAGTTCACATGTCCATCTGCATTCTGATGAGTCTTGCCTGAGAGTAATCTGTAAACCCTAGCGGTGACTTAGCTATTGAAATAACTAAATTCTGGCATGTGTGCTAATGGTGGGTGAATAGTTTTAAACCTAGGGCAATGCCGTGTCTGACAATTTCATCTTAAGATTGACCTATAATACAAAGAATTCATGAGGGGCCCATCCCTAGCTTACCCTGAACTAAACTCGTCAAAATCCGTAGTTGATTTAGTTTTTGGGTGAAATCATGTCTTAGCGTCGCAGTTCGAGACTCTCCATCTCTTTCAGATTCCCTTTGCTATAACCATTTGGGCTCGCTGAGACATCATATCGATCATCTTGGGGTTTACTGAAGTGGTCTTCCTTTGTTCATGTCGGGTCGCCATGATATTTTTGTTCTTACACCAAAAGGATCTGGTATTCCATCAGTCGGTGAAACCTTGGCTTTCGCCAGGACCTCACCCCACGAACAAATATCTTACCGACATGTTTGTTCAACTTAACTTTTGGCAGGACTACCCCTAGTCGCCAAGAAGTCTCAGTGGGATCTGTGAGCTATACCGATATTTACTTTTCACCAAGACATTCGTCCTTCGGCGAGACCTCCCGTCGAGCATGTTTGCTTTCCCCGCGCTGTATTCTTTCCAAGTCACCGTAACCCTTCAAATTTAGGGAAACCTCATACCGATCTCCCTTTGTTTCACCGAGGAAGCCTTCTTAGGTTTGTATTTGGTTGCCCATACGATGTCGCGCTTTCACCAAGGTCTTCCTGTTGGAAAAATAAACCAAGTCACCAAGATGTCATAGCGGGTCCCAAGGGGCCTTGCCGATCTTCCATTCTGTCACTATAACTTTCACCTTCGGCAAGACCTTTCACTGAGTCCTCCACTTTGGTGAGACTCCTAACATTTGCTGGGACATTGTAGTGAAGCCTTTTGTTCTTAGCGAGCCCAGATCTTTTTGTTGGGACCTCCACCGAATTCAAACTGAGCCTTAGTCGGCATAGCATTTCCATTTCGCTAGGACCTCCCACCGAAAGCTTGAAGTCATACCGAGGTGTTTGCTTGGGCCAGCCGGTCGATGAGACATGTAACCTTCGCTGAGACCTTACCCCAAAACCACCATGTCTTGGTGAGATCCTTTCTGATAATATCTTTTGACATAACTTCGCGGCTTCGCCAAGACTTCTCCACGAGATCCAAACCTTTGCCGAAGCCTTCGCTATGAAGTCTCCTTTGGTCTAGAAATTTTCCTTGCCCGCAGATGTCCGTCAAGGTTGGATTTCTCTAAAATCTAGTGTTCCCCTATTTTTCCAAAAATCCTTTTGGCTTGTTCTTTGTGGAAATCCGTCCCTCATGGATTTTCCCAAAACTTGATGAAATGCAAAGGAATGTTGAATAATGTGACATGTTGATGATTTTCGGTGCATTTGTTGATTTATTCATGCTATATTTGGATCTCTCATGTGGTCTATTGATGAAAAGTGATCAAATTTAAGGATTAAGTAGGTGTTTCATGGTTACTCTATTGGAATCCAAGCAAACTGGAATTTTTTGAAATTCCTCTCTGGCCCAGATTTTGCGGGTGGCCTTGAAACCGAAAATTTGTTGTAGAAATTTTATAGGAATTTTAACAATGCCTTGTTTATTTGAGATGCATTCTAATGGTGTTTTGATGGATTAACCTTGCTTTCCTATGATTATTACTATGTTTTCAGGTTGAATATAGGCTAAATCAAGCAAGGCTGCAGTTGGTTCCTCATTGTCTAATGCAAAAAGGATCAAGATGGAAATCAAGAGCAAGGTCCCTGAGAGTAAGATCACTTTTGTCTGGTCAAAAGTCATTGACACAAACGTTGGCCTCTAGGACTATGAAGAATTCAAGGCAAGAACGTCGACTAAGGATCCTCCTTTGGTGACTAGGAGAATGAAAGAGTCAAGCCCGTCCCATGTGGCTGGTTTCCCCTCAACTGTTCAATGCTATGAGTTGGTCCTAGAGTGCACCAGGCACTATGATTAGGACACACAGAGGATAATTGGTCCTCAAGGAAGGATTATTGCAAATATCAACCCGGTCTCCATTGCTCAGACCTTCAATATGTCGGAACGGTCTCATGTGGTGGGATTCACCATTGAGGCAGCTCAAGAGTTCTACGATGACTAGACTATGAAGTCACAATAGCTATTCAACTTCTGGCTAGAGAAACCCAAGTCCCACTATTCCAAATTGCCCAAGCAGCTGTTCAGAGCAAAATTTAAGAAGGAATATTACGATGCCATCATGTTTCTTAGCAGGGTGGTTGGATTGAGGAGTGTTGGCACATTTGAGAATTGGATGTGCCATGCAATTGTAAGGATGGAACAAGAGAAAATTGACTACCACTCGGCAGGGGTCATTAGCCAAGTAACTCACAAGCAGTTGTCCAATGTGTTGTAGACAAAGACCTTCACCATGACCTCCTATTTGGTTTATGCACTTGCTAGGTTCCACCCCTATAGAGGATTGGATACAAGGGGCACCTTTGGGTAGGATATTATCTATGAGGTTTTCCCTTAGTTGCATTGGGGAGGTTCAAATTATAGGAGAGCAAATGATGCATTTACCATGCATATCACTAGAGTGCTTCAGGAAGTAGAGCATGTCAGAATTTCAGATAAAGCCAAGGAGCTCATCAAGAGATATGGAGCTTGGTTTATCTAATTTCCAACCTTCTCCTACATTTGGATTGACGGCTGCCAGAAAGCCCCATACAGACTTCCAAGGTACCCAACTAACCACATTATATTGTTGGAAGTCACCAGGAAGATTTGTGATTTTGATGCCATTGTCAAGAAGGACAAGCATAGGACTGGATTTGGTGGAGATTTTCCACTAAGGATTGGCACTGGAGAGGTATGTCCTTCCATTGGTTCTTCCCAAGCTTCAGAGGAAGAAATGAGTGCTCTTGACCTGTCTCTCCATTCCAAGAGATCCAGATTTGACATCATAGGAGAGGCTCAAAAGAAGGCTAGCAGAGAATATAGCCACAAAGTAAATTTGGAGGACTATTGGGCCAACTGAGGTGATGAGTACAAGGTCAGAAAGATGAAATTCTCCCAGCTCCTGGTTGAGTCAATTCGATTATAGAATGTAAGGGAAGTTCCTCACTAGTTGGAGGATGATGGAAACTTGATCCAGGATCACGCCTATGAGGCCATAAAGGACAAACCAATTGGTGATCTAGATTGGCAGGAGGAGGAACAAACAGAGCTAAAACAACTGATGGATCTTGTTCTCAAATTTACCAAGATGTGGCTCAAGCACACTTTATGGGAGTTGGAGAATAAAGGAGTGAAGTGCACTTATGACCTAATGGGAGATTTGGATCCCCATTCTACTTCTAAAGGATCTACCAAACAAGACCCTAAGGCCAAGGGCAAGTTGGATTCTCCTCTCAAAGTCAAGATTAAGGATGTACAAGAAACAGAGGCCCAAGAGACAGAAAAATAAAGAAGGCCAAAGGCCAAGAAGAGGACGAGGACTAAGAAGTCTAAGTAGAGTCTTGAGGTCGATGCTCTTGTGCCCAAAAGGAAAAGAATTGTAAAATTTTCAGAGAAGGCTGGTTCCAAGGTTGCAGAGGAGATAGCTACCCCACCAGTAATAGATGTTGAAAGCTCAGAGGAGAAGTCCAAAGTGTATGCAAGGAAGTCTAGGACTCCTTCTCCTAAGGATAGTGTGCCTAGGGTAGGTTCCCCTCTGGTTGTCTCCCATGAGGTGCACCTTGGAGATGTTCCTTCCACTCATGAAATTCAAAGTGAACCGGGTGAGGAAGAAAATGTTGAGGATCATCCAGATGTTGAAAGTGAAGAATTCCATGCAAGAGATCTCCACAATGTGGAGGTAGAGATTCAAAAGGAAATGCAGTCTCCTATGACTACACATACAGATTCTCCCATTGGAACTAGGGAAGTTCGATCTCCTCCAAGAGAAGAAGAGGCATAAATGATTCCATTACCTGAACAGGAGGAGGAGCATGTTGAAGAGGCAGAAAGTAAGGTGGATGAGACTCCTGATGAATAGAATTTGAATGAGGAGACACCTAAAGGTCAACAAGATTAACAGAAACAAGCTGAGGCACAATTAGGATTTGTTGTCCCTAGGTGGCTTGACAAGGAAATAAAAAGAAAGCAGGTGGTAGTGGAGGATAGTCCACCAAATTGGGATGCACTGCTAGCCAAAATCAGAAAAGATAAAGGTAAGAAAAGGGCTAGAGTGATCTCAAGGATTGAGAGGGATGAGGCACATAACAAGGTAGTCCATGTTGCCACCCTTGCTCCAGACAAAAACATGCATGATGTGGCTGGAAGTGATTACAATATACAGACTTTCAATCTTGGGCCTACATCAGTTGAGCAGGACATTGAGGATTATGAGGGCTCCAGTGCAGTCATTATAGATAGGTTGAGAAAGGAAATGAAGACCAAGCAAGAGCTAAAGAGAGAAAATGAAAATCTCAGAAGATGCTTGGAGGAGTTAATGAAGCCACTGCAATCTATCAATCCCTCTTCCTCTGCTACCAATCCTCTGCCTCAGGAAGCCATCACCGAGCTTGAAAAGATGAAAGCTTCCACCCTTGCCACTGTGAATTGGTTGAAAGGGGTGCAAATTAAGGGTGATGAAGCTATCAAGGAGGTTTTATCAACTGGGAAGGATGTTGTCAGGACAACTGAGTGGTTGAAATAGGTAATGGCATATGATAAAGAAGACACCGACCTCCTCCTACAAAAAAACCAGAACTCTAATGGAGTACACCCAGGACAGATTGGTGAGGGATGAGATTCTTCCTTCTTCCAGAGCTATCGAGCCATGGGAATGGTTTGAAATGTTGCAAATCTGGCAGAAGGTGTTGCGGAAAATTTACAAATAGAGAAAACATATTGATGACACCCTGGATGGTGTCTATGATGGCTCCCTTTCCTTCTTTGAAATCATGACGAGACAAAGGAGAATCGCACCCAAGTACTTGAACCTAGAGCAGTTGAGAGAATGGTGGCATGATGTGTATGCACCACTTGACGATGGTTCTATTTTCAAGCACCAACTAGATGATGCGGCCACCTACCTCACAATTATGGATAAGCATATGAAATGTAAGGTAGACTGGGATAGGCTAGTCAAAAACTCAAGGGAGGAGATTGTGTCCATTGAGAGGTGACTTAGGGTTCTGCCAGTATTGCCTATGGCCAACCTAGATGGAGTGTTCGTAAAGCTAAATAATGGGTTAGATTGGTGCAAGGACGGCGAGGAAAAGAGCTGATGATGGGCAGCAGCATGATTTGTGCTTCCCATTATTTTCCTGTGCGTTGACCAGGCTGCATCACGGGTCCAAGGCTAACCTCGACGGGACGCGCGTTTATTGCCTCTTTGACCATTTCGAAGACTCTCTTGGCTGGGTGATTGTGAGAATTTATTGCTGCGAAACCCTTGCTTGGCCGACTTTTCTCTAGAGTTTCTATATATTGGGCATTTGGCCTCTTTGTAAAGGGTTGGATGGTTAGATAGTTAGAGGTTAAAGAATTAGATAGTCAGAAAGCTAGAGGAAAGTAGTTAGAAGTAGATTAAAATTAGCCAGTAGCTACTCCCAGGCAAGTATTGTAACAGAAAGCTAGAGTTGTTGCTACAGTGGACAATCTGAATATAAGTAATGTCATTGTGATTTGGTGCCATACTGGTATTCTCTTGTCTTGCATGGTTCTTTTTTTCCATCTTTAAAATTGTTTTGAGGAGGTTAATGTTTAGATTAAATTTGATTTAATGATGTCGGTAGTTTGATACTTGAATGTTGCAGCAATCCTTCAGTCCATACTTTTCGCAACCAACTGATTGTTAGTTGCTTTGCAAAGTTAGCCTGGACTTTATATTCCTTGCACTTAGTTCAATCATGAATGTTGTTCATTTCAACTGCAATAGGGTCATTTGAATGCATGTTCATGGTTTGAAAATCTTAAAAGCCTTAGAAGATTGCACTATTTTCTGTAAGGTAGCAGATTTATCTAGGTTAAGCAGAAATCAATTTTGAAGGATTGGTCCATTTTGGGTATTGGCTACTTTCATTGTTAATCTTAGGAGTAAATTTAGATTTAGAAATCTCTCTGAAACCCTTACTCTTTTGCTATTATTTTTTTATTATTGGGTTAAATTAGGATTGAAGT
>VDFB02271358.1:178210205-178732111 GCA_007258455.2 Sequoia sempervirens
TAGCCACAACATTTGTTACTTCTCAAAACATGGAAACAAAACCAAAATTAGTTATAATATAATTGTTGAACTGTTAGTTGCCAGTAACAAACACTGTTTCACTCCTCTTTGGTTAAGTATTTGTCCACCCAATTTTGATATTCCTCATCTGCTGGTCAATTAAAATTCATCACCTCCATCACCTTGGTATTGTAAGGTGTGAATTTCACTGCAACCTGGTTGGCCTCCTTCTCAAATGACTCTAAGAAGATGCTGGTATTAATTATTTTACCCATGCTGCTCACCAACAAGTCATGATCTGAGTCATCACAAATCAATTTGATTTGTGCATTAATAGTCTCTTCTACCCTATCTTACCATTGCTGCAATGTTTTAATATTCCCCTATGTATCTATTATATCTGGCAAAAAGGTATCATTCCAATCATCAAAACTCTTTACTAGTTCTCTAAATTTCCTACTCAAATCATTAGGCAGAGACTGAAATCCCTTCAATGATTTCAAAAAAATTTGAATAGGCTTTAATGACTGGGGCCTATTATTTGCATCAAATCTGGAAGCCTTTGACATAACATCTAAATCAGTGGCCCGAGGGATCCACTTCTCAACTAGAGGTAGAACCACTTCCTGATCTCTGTTAATGTTTTGTATTCCAACCAAGAATAAAGAATATAGAGAATGTATAGCTGGCAACCTAGAATCAACCTTCTCATTTAAATGCCTCAAAATGGTGTCAACCACCTCATTGTGTTTAGCTATAGCACCATCCTCACTTTCCCTTAGGGCAGCCTACAATTCTATGATTTAATCCATCATCTACCTTTTGGCAGGATCTACAGAGTATTCAACTTCTTCTTCAACTGGCCCTAGTGCAGGGCTATCAGCCGGCGTCTGAATTGGGGATCCAGGAGTAGAAATAATTGGGATAATAGGGGGAAATGACCCCAAAGTAGTAGGTAATGCTCTAATAGCAGGGGCACTGTAGGATTCTCCCACCTACCCATATCTTAATCTATCTACTTCAGATTGCAGCTCAACATTTTTTTGCTACATTCTACTATACTCCTCAATTATTGCATTGTACTTCTCCATCAGGCTTTTCCTTTCAGCTTCCTCTTTTTCAGCTATCTTCTGGTCCAATTTGGCCACATTCAATGTCAAGCTTGTGGCTTCTGTTGTTGAAGTTTCATAAGCTCTCTTGATAATGAGCCCGCCCCTTAGATTTGGGCTAATATTAGCCACATTCGGTTTTCTACCCTGAGGTGCCAATGCCTATATGGCTAAAGTCTCATATTCCTCACTAAAGGAAGAGTCTTGTAGGGCTACCTTGACTTCTTCTTCACTATTTTGCATAGGATTCTTGGACTACATGATAGCATTGAATGCTACAGCATCAGCTATGTCCCACTCAGGGACACCAGCCCAAAATACAAGTTTCCTTCCTTCATTAGGAGTGATGTTCTTGAATTGTTCAATTAATTTGGCTTTGACCTCATCATCATTCTCCTGGTCAGACCTATCAGGTCTTGATTCCCTTCTCTTGCATTTATCCTGATATTCTTCAAGTTTCATCCTCCATATCAATTGCAAGAATACAGGAGTTTTCACGAAGGCATCATCATCCAAGAATGCCTTACAAGCCACCATTCTGGCATCTTGTACACACTGCCCCTTTATATCCATATCAGTTAGCACCAATTGTGCTGATCTAGGAGGGGAGGAGATACTAACCTGCATGTCCTGATTAGTTACAACTATTTCATCCACCAGAGCCTCTTGTGACTCCTCAACTCTTTGCCTCTTAAGGCTTGGCTCTAATGGCAGCTCCACAGGGTCATCCCTAGGTGGTGAATCTAGATCTATAATCTTTATACCTCCAGGCCTTCTGATCCCATGACCCGATTGTAATGATGTTTTCATTATTTGTTTGCCATTTTTATCTCCTACCTCTTCATCACTGCTATCATTTCTCTTCCTTCTATATAAAGGTCTGTCCCTTGGTGGCTAATAGGTTGACCTTTCTTCCTCATGTCTCACCTCTAGTCCCTGAATTTTCCAGTCCACTTCCAAATTGATCTTCTTAGTTCTTAGGCTGTTCATAATCTCTCTGAAATTATTCATCAGGAAATCAATTCTTTTGAGAAATGGAGTGAACTCCATTAGTGGATCATACTTTGCATCCAACTTATGCACCATGGCCAGCATTTTCTCATAAGATTTCCATTTCTCTTTATTTAATTCCTGCTGCCTGAAATCAAATTCATTCCTAATCAAATCTTCAAGAAAATTGAAAACATGAGAAAATTGCCACCCTTAATTCTTTTTCCGAACAGGGCAAAGAATCCCTCAGGGTCATGCTACCTCATAGATCCACTCCTCAAATGGTAATCATCAAAATATCTTGCAAAGTGAACCCATCCTCCCTTGGAAAATACAAAGTCTAAAACAACAGTATAATCTGGGAACAAAGTCCCTTTCCCTCTTCTT
Source organism: Sequoia sempervirens (assembly GCA_007258455.2). NCBI lineage: Eukaryota > Viridiplantae > Streptophyta > Pinopsida > Cupressales > Cupressaceae > Sequoia > Sequoia sempervirens. Next base: position 178,212,692 of record VDFB02271358.1, read on the forward strand.
GTCAAATTGTCTTCGTGGATGAAACCAAATTGCCACATGATCTCTACAAATCCTATCCTTGATGGTACATTATATGGGAGAATATGAGGAGCTCCCTGGAAACCATAAACCCTTAATACAATGCTTATAGGGTATAGAATTATGTCACCCTAATTATGAAACACGTTTAAATCAGGATTCCTTGCTTTGGTTCAGAGGAAATCATGCAAATCCTCAGGAATCATTGGAACATTCACCATCATTCTAGCTATAAGCCTAGAAGCAAAGAAATTATCAAACTGCACAAAGTAGGCACCTCCCTTGTGGCAAGATAAATCTGCACTCCAAGCCTATACCAATAATATTTCTCCATTCACCTCTTGCCTCAACTCCATTTTGTCTGAAAAGAAGTCAGCATTCTTATATAAGAACATGTGCATTAATAAGGAGTACCAAAAGAAAGGAGTACCAATGTCCCCCATATGTAACTTCAACAAACCCTCATGTATCCTTTCAACAATGAAAGAAGCATAGTCATATACTACATAAAAGTTAGGATGTTGAATTTGAGCCCCCATAAACATATAGGCAATGGGCATCATGGTACTAGGGATGAAACCTAAAATTTGATAGAGTGAATAAAAAGTTGTCAAGAAATGATCAGCAAAACAGCTCAACCTGAAAGGTTCCCGATTAGTTGGGCTGATGTGAATCATTGAACTGCCTACCCTGGCTAGATGAGGAGGAAGCAATTTTGATATGAAAAGAGGTTGTGTTTTGGCATTTTCCTGCTTCATTTCCTCAAGGTCTATCTAGACCAAGAATGAACTATATTCACTCAAGCCAAAAACCTGCTGAATTTCATCTGCATTTATATTCAGTAAAACCCTGCCATCACTATCCCTGATAATTCTTGTAACATGATCATATCGTACAGCCACTACCCTGAGTAGGTTGACATCAAGAAACACATTCGGCACCACAAGATTTCCCATATCATATCTCCAACTATTTGAAAATGGATGAGATGCATTTCGCTATCCATACCATCTCTTAAACATTTCCAAACCCGTCATTGGTACCCTGGCATCCGCAATGTTATAGGTTTTATATCTCAATCCCTCACCTAAGGCAGTCCCTTTCATTAAGATCAAACCCCTCTTCTTGTCATTCATTAAAAAAGGGAATTGGTCAAGGAAATCATCATATAGATTCCTTTGCAAATAATCAATATGGCCAAAATTCTATTTTATTGGCGCCATTTCAAACAACTAGGGCTTCTTCTAAGATCAAATTGTGAACAAACTAGGGCTACCCAAAATGAAATTACAGTAGAATTTTACAATTTCTCACAATTCAAAAGAACTAGTAACCCTAGAACCTTAATCAAGAAAACCCTGACCAACACAATACAACCCTTCACAAGAATCACATTCAAACAAAACAGTGATAAAGAAAATAAATCACAGAAATTTTGTGCCAGAATTTCACACCCTATAGAAAATCAAACCCTGCTGTAATTGCTTTGAAAGCTCTATCTTTGGCTCTGGATCACTTCAAAAACACTTGAATGCCTCAGTAGTGAAAGTAGTCTAAAATTAAATACTTAGAAATTATGAAAAATGGCCCATAGACGTCTCGTCTACCATTAAAGCTTACTTGCATACCGCACCAACGACTTCAATTGTATTTGATGCAAATTTAAATATGCACCATCAATCTCTTGTTTCTGTCAGAACATCGAATGATCATCCTTAAAAAAGCTAATAACATCTCCATATCATTGTCAAGGGCCCACCATAATACGCAATGCCAAAAGAATACACGTGGCACTCACCCGCGATATCACAAACATTAAACTTCCTTCAGTTTAGGATCACGTGATGACAAGAAACTGTTGATTTTCTTCATCAGTGATCATGATCATACATAACAAGGAACAACACCAATACCTATCTGCCGAACAACCTTTTCACCAAGATTATAACATTGCTGTTGATTATGAGCACGTGCATCTCACATGTAGTTTAGTAACCTGCTCGATAATGCAGTAAAGTCTGATACACATATTAAGCACTTTATTTACTTTTTTCAGCATCGGCAACTTGGGACACATGGCGCCCTCCCGCTATATCAGGATCACCAAGCAACCAGCAATGATGTCATCACAGGATTGTGGGGAGCGGTCAAGATCAACTATAGGGAAATCAATGGTCATCAAAATAACCCCTGCAAAATATTAAAATTACTTAGCATAAAATAATGGGAAGGGGACACCGCCTAGGGCAATGACAGTCGATGACTCAATGTTGTTTTGAAAGCATAGGGCACAGACCGACCTAGACCTTAGTAAATAAAAGGGGCCAATGAAATATTTAGCATTTTTTTATTAAAAAGGGGCCAGGCCTAAATGATTCAATGGGACATAAGTTGTTTTTAAAACCTCTCCCAAAAGGTAACGATAGAAAAGACCCAACCCAAAGATAGAACACCAAGGATTCATGAAAGAAAAGCAGAAATCCAGCCCCAGGTACCTTCTGAATAATCAAGACAAACTAGTAATAAAAGGAAACTAGGGACCCAAAATTGAAGCTCCATCAATGGCTCTAGTTGGGGACATTCATTCCACTAGAATGAAGTGAGAATAACAGAATCTCAGGTAGAGCAGACCAATTGTAGAGACAACCAAAAGGATTATCCAGAAAAGACAATCCCACAACAAAAAAGAAACCTACAACAAACCTATATACAAACCTAAACCTACCGTTCATGGGAAACAATACCTCAACTAAAGTATAACTTCAAGAATTGTCCATGAACTGGCAATTCAAGAATATCACCTATCATTTCTTGAAGTAAATATGAATTCTCTCCCCACTTGTCAATTATCAAGAATGGACCTAGCCAAATTGCATTAAATTTACCATGTTTCCCCTTGTCTTCCAACCTAGCGTTCCACATCAAAACCATATCTCCATGCTAGAAATTTCTTGCAATTGTCCTCTTGTCATACAAATTTTTCACTTGCAACTGTAATTTGGCATTTCTCATTTGTGCTTCCCTCCTGGTTTCATCTAGTTCCATGAGAGCTTCCACTCTCAGTTGCATTTCATCTTCTATCTCATCATCATACATCTGGACATATCTATACATTCCCATAAGGTTATTTTGGGGCAACCTTGCATTTATCCCATAGACTAAATCAAATGGAGCACATCCTATTGCTTTCTTCACAGTCACCCTGTCTACCCAGACTGCTAATTTTAATTTAGAATCCCATGCCTTCTTATTTTGATCTAAGATCCTCTTGATAATCTTCATCAAGCTTGTATTGCTTGATTTCGCTTGTCCATTTCCTTGTGGGTGGTAAGGTGATGAATAAGAGACTTGGATGCCATATTTTTCACAAAATTCCATATATTGCTCAGATCTAAAACACATTGCATTGTCTAACACAATCCTTTCAGGACATCCGAATCTAGTCACTATATTACTCATTAAGAAATCAGTTACCACCTTACTAGTTGCTTTTTTTGTTGGAATCGCTTCCACCCACTTGGTGAAGTAATCAGTGGCCACCAAAATCCATGAATGGCCCCCACTTGATTTGCATGCTATCTCTTCTACAACATCAATACCCCATTGCTAGAATGGGGATTGGACTACAACTAGTTTTAAAGGTAAGTTACCAGAGAAATTTAGCTTACCAAAGAAACGTTGACAAGCATCACATGTCTTCACTAATTCATGTGCATCCCTAAAAATAGTAGGCCACCAGAACCTAGTCCACATTATTTTGTGTGCAGTAGTTTTGGCCATATAATGCCCTCCACAAACTCCACTATGCATTTCATTCAAAAGTTCCTTTGCTTGCTCCTGGTCTACACATTTTAGCATAACACCCTCTCCATTTCTCCACCAAAGTTTTCCTATTATGATAACATACTTGATAGCATGTAACTTCAATGTCCACTTATCATTCTCACTCAAATCATCAGGACATCTCATCTTTTGCAAGTAACAGATCACACCCTTGTACCAATCAGAATGTTCCATGTCACATATCTATGGTCTCTCCTCTTCTTCAAGCAAATTTATCTGATTTGCTTCAAGATTACTTTGGGTCATAAGTTTGGCCAATCCTTGTCCCCTTACTAACCTGGTAATCTGAATTTCAATGTTGAATTCTTGGATCCTATTAATCCATCTACATCTTCTTCCTGACACTTCTTGTTGTGTAAAAAATGTCCTTCACAGCAGCACTAGGCACATAAGCAATTATGGTAGCTCCCATCAAATAGGTCCTAAAAGATTTGATTTCTTTTACTAATGCATATGCCTATTTTTAATTTATATCATACTTGAGTTCTACAGCCTACAAGGATTTGCTGAAAAAAGATATAGGTTGTTCAAAACCTTCAGCATTCTTTTGTAATAACACAGCTGCAATTGTGTGTAAAGAAGCAAATGAGAAAATCTGCAAAGGTTTGGAAAAATCAAGGGTCCTTAACACAGGTGCTTCCTTAATAGCTTGCTTGATATCATGGAAAGCTTGTACTGATGCTTCTTCCCATTTGACCTTAGCCCCTTTCTTAAGCATCTTAGAAATAGGGCAAACCACTTCAGCAAAATTTGTAATGAATCTTCTTAAAAAAATTATTTACCCAAAGAAAGACTGGATTCCCTTGACATTTCAGGGTTGCAAGACCTTATCTATTTCCTTTACCCTTTCTGGATCAATTTTAACTCCATTCTTAGAAACAATATGTCCCAACAACTTTCCTTCCTTTACTCCAAAAGTGCATTTCCTGGGATTTAGGGAAATACCATATTCTAATGCCCTAATGAATATTTTCTCAAGACGCTCACAATGATCATCTTCCTTCTTGGAATATGCCGTTAAATCATCCTGATAAATCACCAGGAACAAATTAATGAAATTTGAGAATGCCACATCCATGGCTCTCTGGAAAGTAGCCCCTGCATTTGTTAGACCAAAAGGCATTCTCACATATACATAAGTCCCCCAAGGTGTAGTGAAAGCTATCTTAAATTGTTCAGATTCCTTAACCATAACTTGGTTATAACTAGAAAACCCATCCATCATGGACATTAACTCAGAACCTATCACTCTTTGCAACATGGCTTCCATATTCGGCAATGGATAGTTATCCTTTAATGAAGACACATTCAAATTTCTGAAATCTACACATAATCTAATATCTCCATCCTTTTTTCTCACGGGCACCAGATTAGATACCCAAGATGAATGTCTAATTGATTTGATGATTCCAACATCTCTTAACTTAGTATGTTCTTCTTGCATTTTTTGGACCAAGGTGGGATTAATTGGTCTTTGCTTTTGCCTAAAAGGATTGGCATCACTATTCAAAGGGATCTCATGTTGAAACAAATCCTACCTATAAGCCTTAAGATCATCATAAGACCAAGCAAACACATGTCTGAACTTTCTTAACAAATCAACCAACATCTTTCTTACCTTTGGTGACAATTTATTTCCAATATACACCATTTTTGGTGATGCATCTGTCCCTAGGTTTATTTCCTCCAAGTCATCAAGATGGGAAGCAACACAATTAACCTTAGTCGTATCTTGGTTGTCAAACACTCTTTCAAGAACAACTAAACCCTTAGAAATGGTGTTAGTTTTTAACTGAATAACTTCATTTCCAAACACAGTATCTTTACCATCAATATTTTCAACAAAGGCTCCAAAATCTATTTCTTGATTTTCATACTCATCCACACAACTTAAAAATCTTAATATATCATCATCACTATCAAAAACCTTCCAGTGCTTAATATTATCAGGAATAGATGGTCTGGTTTGTGATATTTGCTAACAAATCTACCACCTTATTGTGACCTCTCTCCATCCAATTTATCCCAACCAACATTTCTATATTGTTTCAACCTTTTATTCTTTGACACATATAGGGACTTGAATTGGGAAATCACAAGCTCAGAATCTCCAATCACTTTGAGCTTCTTGATCCCATGTTTTTGAGCCAATCTTAATCCTAACAACAATGCTTCATATTTAGCCACATTGTTAGTGCATTCAAATAACAGGGTGAAAGAAAATTTGAAATTTTTTCCACTTGGCGACCTCAACAACACACCTACACTAGATCCCTCCTTTGAATTAGCACCATCAAAAAGCATAGTCCACACATCATTAGATTCTGACAGATTTTCAACTTCTACATCAATTAGTGCAACAAACTTATCACAATTACTAGGGGATTCTTTAGCCCTGAACTCATTTATGCCACAGTCAATAAAACATGTCAAATCTTTAGTCAGACCATGCTCAATCATATGAGGCACCTTTGATTCTCTTTCGACCTTGACATCTTTTCCGTCAATGTAAAAGGTAGCAAATGACAAATCACATTGTATGTTGCCTCCCATTGATGCACTCCACTTTCTTGATAATAACATTCCAAAATGAGGGGGAATGTCCGCAACTAAAACAATCATGGCCAAAACCTTATCAGGATATTGAGCCAGCACATAAGGCAAGGCCTTGATGGTCCCAATAATAGGAACCTCTCTCGAATCCAATGCATAATATTTACCTTGAGTAGTATCAACAGTCAAGCCCATTCCTTCCATAATCTTTACTGGCATAACATTATTTGATGCTCCTAAGTCTATCATGTAATTCCTCAGGGTTTTCCCATTTATATTAATACTCAAGAAAAAAGGGGTGATATTCTCTAAGCACATATTGATAGAATTCCCTAGGTACACAGGGGGAATTTGAGTCACAATTCCCTCCAACTCTTTCACTTTTATTTATTCTTTCTCCCTTGTTTGTTTACAATTTCCTTGTTCAACTTTACTACTCAGAATTCTAGTAATCAAGGCTATTGTCTTTTCTCTATGCTCATTTATTCTCATCATCTCGAGCCAGGGTACAATAAATTTAACTTGAGACAAGACTTGAAATATATCCATAGGTGTGTATTTGGATAGGTTAGGAATAATACCATCATGAATTTCTTTTTTCTCCAACTGTTGTTTTCCTTCAAGTTTCCTTTGCTTTTCCTCAGGAACTGACTCAGCAGATTTGGCATTCACTTTGGTTTTTACCACTAGAGGAGTGGCATCTTCACTGGGCTTTTGGATCTCATTCCTTTTTCCCCATATCTTGTCATTCTTGACATCCTTGATTTTGATAGCATCATTTTTGCTATCTTCTTTAGCATCCTTACTCTTGCACTTTTGTTCCTTAATGAAAAAGCCAGTAGGTTTGCCTTGCTCATCGCCCATAGTCCTATTTCTTAACTATAATGTACTTCTCATCTGAGTAGCCATCTCTTAAGTTAACCAGGAAATCTCATATTTTGATGGTCTTCTTAAGGATACTGGATCCTCATCCTATTTCATATTACAGGCATGGTAGCCACACTCACCTTCTTCATCAGAAAAAACTTGTTGATGGTATAATTCACTTTTCTGTTGTTGACTATTCACAACAACCTCTTGTAATTCCTCATCAGAAGAAGACTCAACCTCATCAATATATGACTGGGCCATACAACAACCTACATCATCTTGCTCGAAATTAGGAGTCTGTTGTTGAACATTCTCTTCTTTTCCTTCAGGAGCAATCAGCTAAGCCACACCACAATAAATATGATCATGTGGGTGTTCACACACCTCACACCATGGTCTATCTTGTGCTAGATTTGCAGAATGCTTATGCAAAGGATCTGGTATCTATTGATCAATTTTAGGCTTTTGGACAGGTAGTATTGGTTTTTCATCCTTCCAATGTGTGTTGTAGGGATAATTCTGCAGTCTAGGAGGCTTTTCACTTCTATTATACTACTGCTTATCACCTCCAAGACCCTTCTCCTATTTAGCAATAGTATATTTTATATCCTTCAAAGTGCTAAGGACCTTATCCCACTTCTCATCATTTTTAATGCCTGCAGTAGAGACTTTCTCAGTTTTATCTCTAAGATTCTTCAAAAGAGTAGGTTCTTCCCTCCTACCATACTTGCCAGAGGCTCTCCTATTTCTTTCAATATTAATAGCTGCTCTAAAAGCATCCCTCATGGTTTGAGGGTCCCTGTCTCGGAGAAGATATGCCATTTTAGCATCAAAAGCATTGAAATAAGTAGTTAAATAAACATTCTCAACAAGCTTCATCACTTGAAACAACTTATACATTTCCTTTTGAAATCTAAGGTTAAACTTTGTTGCAGGCTCATTAGCTAATCTTTTTATAGTATTGAACTCATTCAACATAAAACTAGCATTTGTCTTGTCACCATATTGTTCTTTAAAGTATTTTTCAAATTCCTCCCATGAACCAATACTGGCATTCAATAAGCCCCTATACCAATCCCTTGCATCTTCTGTCAAGGATTGGAAAAACAATTTCATCATTACATCTTCATGTTCTACCTCATAATCATTTAACATATCCATGAAACCTTTCAAATGCCCCTCTGCTGTAAAGGCATTATTCCTAGCACATTTGTTCATCTTTTCCCTTAACTCATCAGGGATAGGGTTTGGGTACTTGAGAATACCATCAAAAAATAGTTGCCTATATCTTTCCAATTGTATAGGTCTCCTTTGAAATAATCCATCAACTTTCTGAGGACCATCACTCACAACTCTATTCTGAGGCTTAGAACCACCTTGATGTGAATTAACAAGCTAGGTCACCTGAATGTTTGGGTCAGAATTATTTGTGATATTCTCCTGAATAAGTTTAGGATCATTTTTCAAAATCTCCTGATGACCTGATGAAGTTGTGGCTTGTGCAACTTCACCCAGACTTGTCATTTTTAGGAAACTTATTTTCCTTCTCTTCTCTACATTTGCAGCCTCCATTTCAATCCTTTCTAATTCTTCTGCTAAAGCTTCCCCTTCCCTTCTAACCTTTGCTAAGGCAGTCTCTACTTGTGATGATACATGTGGGAGGGGATCATTTTTAGGCTAGTGGGAAACCATCCTTTCATTTATCTTGATCCCTACAGCCTTCTATTTTCCCTTGTCTGCAACAAGTTTAAGATTTGGATTGTCTAATTGTGACATAATAGGATTCAAGGGTTTCAGATCAGTGGGCTTTGGTTGGACTTTAGCTTGACCCTCTGGACCCACTTTGGACATTGGCTTCACTTCCTTATCAACAATTTGTTGTACAACAAGACCATTTTCTTCTGGGTCTAGTCTACTTTGGTTCAGGAGTTTCATAGTTTCCAACTGTTTAATTAACCTATTACTTTCAATAATAGCACTCACCAAGTCTGCTTCCTTCTCTTTGTCCTTCTTTATCCTAAGCTCAACCTACTTTTGGATTTCTTGTCTCAAAGAACTAATATCCCCAAAAACATCTTTGAGGTCAGGCAAAGTTATATCAGAACTTGATGTCTCACTTAAATCTATCAAATCTATTCCCTCTTGTCTGAATAATAAAGGGGTTCCATCATCATCAACAGAAGGAGGAGGCACATCACTGGTGAATTCTTTGTGATGGCCTCAACTTCTACTCCTACTTCTTCTCTTAATATATTGGACATTAACAGGCCCTTTATTATGACATGTTACATCCTCTTGAACAGGTGTACTAAACAATGCATCAAAAAATCCATAGCTATCTGATTCAAAATGTCTAGACACATGCTCAAAAGTCTCAGGGATAGGATGTAGGGGCTTACTTGTACCTTGATGTATAGGATTCTGGGGCGCGAGAGCGGTGTTGCTGGTTTCTGGTTTCTTCTTTATCTAGTCTCTCTTCTTTGTTTTAGAAAGTTCACCTTCCAACCTGGATTGTGGGTGGTTCTTCATGAATGACCTGGTACTTTTCATTTCTCTATTCTTGTTCAAAGATCTTTCAACTTGTATAAAACTTCAAATAAAGTGCACACTAGTGCAGAGACTATCAAATTCGCCACCCAATTATCTTGGGAATATCCACTATTCAAAAACACATGGTAATACCTTAAAAGATCTTTAGAACTTATCGTACTGACAATACACAAGACACATTGCACGAGGTATATGCAACTTTTGAATGAACACACTTAATTATATAAAGAAACACAACACCTAGGGCACAACCTTTAAATCATAGAAATACTATGGTAGAGTCTATGCAAAATGGATAACCGACCCACTGACAAGAAACATTCAAGCCAATATCCCTAGCAGAGTCGCCATTTTCTTGGTGTTTTTTCTTGTAAACTAGGTTTGTCTCCTAATCTACCTATGGAATTGCCAATTCCAATCAAGGGTAGCTCAGAGGACCTGGACCAACTGACGAGGACTTTAAAATAACCTCCTACACTTCGGGCTCTGCAAGACCCAAGAGGGTGGTCCCTATCATGTGTTTATGATCTCTGCACCAAATTCATAAACAATCATTAACAATTCATAGATAATCCCACAAAAGCTCAACAGAATAGGATACCACTAAAATGAATTGGCATTTCACTAGTAATATCACCTACTTGGAGCATGAGACGACTACAACATTATTCTACAACTTATGATAGTCATTTTATTTGCAATTTGGCGACAACCCCTAAGCAAAGACATACAGACGCAAGGTTTCACAAACTCATACAATTTAGATCAATGCCATATACCATTGGGGAGTCAAATTCACAAACATTCATGATTCAACAACAAATTTAAATACTTAGCACCCATGATCCCTAACAATATTGCATTACAATAGTGTCAATTTCTTGTCGTAGCCCAACACTTCTTACTAAATCCCTTTACAAACATACACATCCATGATTCCATCCAAGCATTTTAATTAATTCTTTGAATTAAAGCCAAAATGGAAAACACACACATCAGAGCAATGAGATGAACATTATAATCCTTGATTATTCTATTCAAAATTATGATATGTTTGTACAGAGGAGAGACTTGAGCTCGAGATATAACATCATAGCTTAAATGCTAGTACTATTATGAAACATCCAATCTTCATAAGTTTAAAACCCATTACAAGATAACCCCAAACCTAAATTTCCTTAACATTCAAAAAAGTTCTTACAATTTGCTTTGCAACTATACCTAGACTTGACCTTCAAAATTATCTAACTTGTCAACCTCCCTTTCTAGCCTTGAAATCCTTCTTATAGAAAACGAAGGAGCAAACAAGCATTGGGCCAGAAATTACACATGTCACCGATCAATTGAACCGCTATGTGTCGGTTCAAAACAAAAACCAAAACCACCAAGTCCTGGAGCATCTTTCTGTTGATTCCACTCATTTCACAATAACCATAGCATTTTTTACTTCTCAAAACACGAAAACAAAACCAAAATTAGTTATAATATAACCGCTAAACTATCAATTGCCAGTAACAGACATTGTTTCACTCCTCTTCGGTTAAGTATTTGTCCACCCAATTTTGATATTCCTCATCCGCTGGCCAATTAAAATTCATCACCTCCATCACCTTGGTATTGTAAGGTGTGAATTTCACTGCAACCTGGTTGGCCTCCTTCTCAAATGACTCTAAGAACATGCTGGTATTAATTATTTTATCCATGATGCTCACCAATAAGTCATGATCTGAGTCATCACAAATCAATTTGATTTGTGCATTAATAATCTCTTCTACCTTATCTTTCCATTGTTGGAATGTTCTAATATTTCCCTATGTATCTATTATATCTAGCAGAAAATTATCATTCCAACCATCAAAACTCTTTACTAGTTCTCTAATTTTCCGACTCAAATCATTAGACAGGGCTTGAAATCCCTTCAATGATTTCACAAAAAATTGAGTAGGCTTTAATGACTGGGGCCTGTTATTTGCATCAAATATGGAAGCCTTACACATAACATCTAAATCAGTGGCCTAAGGGATCCACTTCTCAACTAGAGGTAGAACCACTTCCCAATCTCTGTTAATGTTTTGTATTCCAACCAAGAATAAAGAATATAGAGAATGTACAGCTAGAAACCTAGAATCAACCTTCTCATTTAAATGCCTCAAAATGGTGTCAACCACCTCATTGTGTCTAGCTATAGCACCATCCTCACTTGCCCTTAGGGAAGCCTACAATTTTGTGATTTTATTCATCATCTTCCTTTTGTCAAAATCTACAGAGTATTCAACTTCCTCTTCAACTGGCCCTAGTGTAGGGCTATTAGCAGGTGTCTGAATTGGGGATCCAGGAGTAGAAATAATTGGGATAATAGGGGCAATGACCCTGAAGTAGTAGGTAATGCTTTGATAGTACGGGAAATGGAGGATTCTCCTACCTACCCATATCTTAATCTATCTACTTCAGATTGTAGCTCAACATTTTTTTGCTACATTCTACTGTACTCCCCAATTATTGCATTGTACTTCTCCATTAGGATTTTCCTTTCAGCTTCCTCTCTTTCAGCTGTCTTTTGGAATAATTTGGCCACATTCAATGTCAAGCTTGTGGCTTTTGTTGTTGAAGTTTCAGAAGCTCTCTTGATAATGAGCCTTCCCCTTAGATTTGGGCTAATATCAGCCACATTCAATTTTCTACCCTGAGGTGCCAATGCCCATATGGCTAAAGTCTCATATTCCTCACTAAAGGGAGTGTCTTGTAGGGTTGCCTTGACTTCTTTTTCACTTTTTTGCATATCATGCTTGGACTGCATGATAGCATTGAATGCTACAACATCAGCTATGCCTCACTCAAGGAGAAGTAAAACACCAGCCCAAGATACAAGTTTCCTTCCTTCATCAGGAGTGATGTTCTTGAATTGTTCCATTAATTTAGCTTTAACCTCATCATCATTCTCCTGGTCAGACCTATCAGGTCTTGATTCCCTTCTTCTCTTGCATTTATCCTAATATTCTTCAAGTTTCATCCTCCATATCAACTACAAGAATATAGGAGTTTTACGAAGGCATCATCATCCAAGAATGCCTTATAGGCCACCATCCTGGCTTCTTGTACACAATGCCCCTTTATATCCATATCAGTTAGCACCAATTGTGCTGATCTAGGAGGGGAGGGGATACCAACCTACATGTCCTGATCAGTTATAACTATTTCATCCACCAGAGCCTCTTGTGACTCATCAACTCTTTACCTCTTAAGGCTTGGCTTTGATGGCAGCTCCACAAGGTCATCCCTAGGTCATGAATCTAGATCTATAATCTTTATACCTCCAGGCCTTCTGATCCCATGACCCGATTGTAATGATGTTTTCGTTATTTGTTTGCCCTTTTTATCTCCTGCTTCTTCATCACTGCTATCATTTCTCTTCCTTCTATATAAAGGCCTATCCCTTGGTGGTTGATAGGTTGGCCTTTCTTCCTCGGGTCTCACCTCCAGTCCCTGAATTTTCTAGTCCACTTCCAAATTGATCTTCTTAGTTCTCAGGCTATTCATAATCTCTCTGAAATTATTCATTAGGAAATCAATTCTTTTGTGAAATGGAGTGAACTCCATCAGTGGATCATACTTTGGATCCATCTTATGCACCATGGCCAACATTTTCTCATAAGCAATTCATTTCTCTTTATTTAATTCCTGCTGGCTGAAATCAAATTCATTCCTAATCAAATCTTTAGGAAAATTGAAGACATAAGCAAATTGCCACCCTTAATTCTTTGTCTGAACAGGGAAAAGAATCCCTCAGGGTCATGCTGTCTATGAGATCCACTCCTCAAATGGTAATCATCAAAATATCTTGCAAAGTGAACCCATCCTCCCTTGGAAAATACAAAGTCTGAAACAACAGTATAATCTGGGAATAAAGTCCCTTTCCCTCTTCCTGTCAAATTGTATTTGTGGATGCACCCCAATTGCCACATGACCTCTGCAAATCCTATCCTTGATGGTACATTATACAGGAGAATATGAGGAGCTCCTTGAAAACCATAAACCCTTAAGACAGTGCTTACAGGGTATTGAATTATGTCACCCCAATTATGACACACCTTTAAATCAGGCTTCCTTGCTTTGGGTCAAAGGAAATCATGCAAATCCTCAGGAATCCTTGGAAAATTCACAATCAATCTAGCTCTGAGCCTAGAAGCAAAGCAATTATCAAACTGCACAAAGCTGGCACCTCCCTTGTGGCAAGATAAATCTGCACTCCAAGCCTGCACCAGTAATTTTTCTCTATTCACCTCCTGCCTCAACTCCATTTTGTCTGAGAAGAAGTCAACATTCTTATACAAGAACATGTGCATTAATAAGGAGTACCAAAAGAAAGGAGTACCAATGTCCCCCATATGTAACTTCAAAAAACCCTCATGTATCCTTTCAATAATGAAAGAAGCATAGTCATATACTACAAAAAGTTAGGATGCTGAATTTGAGCCCCCATAAACATATAGGCAACGGGCATCACGGTACTAGGGCTGAAACCTAAAATTTAGTAGAGTGAATAGAAAGTTGCCAAAAAATAATAAGCAAAACAACTCAACCTGAAAGGTTCCCGATCAGTTGGGATGATGTGAATCATTGAACTGCCCGCCTTGGCTAGATGAGGAGGAAGCAATTTTGATCTGAAAAGAGGTTGTGTTTTGGCATATTCTTGCTTCATTTCCTTAATGTCTATCTGGACCAAGAATGAGCTATATTCACTCAAGCCAAAAACCTGTCGAATCTCATCTACATATATATTTAGTAAAACCCTGCCATCATTATCCCTGATAATTCTTGTAACAGGATCATATCGTGTAGTCACTGCCCTGAGTAGGTCGACATCAAGAAACACATTCGGCACCACAAGCTTTCCCATATCATATCTCCAACTATTTGAAAATGGATGAGACACATTTCATTGTCCATACCATCTCTTAAACATTTCCAAACCCATCATTGGTACCCTGGCATCCACAATGTTATAGGTTTTATATCTCAATCCCTCACCTAAGGTGGTTCCTTTCATTAAGACAAACCCCTCTTCTTGTCATTCATTGACAAAGGGAATTGGTCAAGGAAATCATCATATAGATCCCTTTGCAAATAATCAATATGGCCAGAATGTTGTTTTGTTGGTGCCATTTCAAACAACTAGGGCTTCTTCTAAGATCAAATTGTGAACAAACTAGGGCTACCCAAAATGAAATTACAGTAGAATTTTGTAATTTCCCACAATTCAAAAGAACCAGTAACCCTAGAACCTTAATCAAGAAAACCCTAACCAACACAACACAACCCTCCACAAGAATCACATTCAAACAGAACAGTGATAAAGAAAATAACTCACAGAATTTTGTGCCAAAATTTCACACCCTGTAGAAAATAAAACCCTACTGTAATTGCTTTGAAAGCTCTATCTTTGGCTTTGGATCACTTCGAAAACACTTGAATGCCTCAGTGGTGAAAGTAGTCTCAAATTAAATACTTAGAATTTATGAAAAATGGCCCGTAGACGTCTCGTCTACCATTAAAGCTTACTTGCATACTGTGCCAATGGCTTCAATTATATTTGATACAAATTTAAATTTGTGTCATCGATCTCTTGTTTCTATTAGATCATCAAATGATCATCCTTAAAAAAGCTGACATCTCCACATCATTCTCAAGGGCCCACCATAATACAAAGTGACAAAAGAATACACTTGGTGCCTGCCCGTGATATCGCGAACATTAAATTTCCTTCAGTTTAGGATCACGCGATGACGAGCAACTGTTGATTTTATTCATCGGTGATCATGATCATACATAACAATGAGCAGCACCAATACCTATCCACTGAGTAGTCTTTTCACCAAGATTAGAACATCGCCGTTGATTATGAGCACTTACATCTCACATGTAGTTTAGTAACCCGCTCGATAATGCACTAAAGTCCAATACACATATTAAGCACTTTATTTACTTTTTTCAGCATCATCAACCTAGGACATGTGGCGCCCGCCCGCTATATCGTGATCACCAAGCTACCAGCGGTGATGTCATCATGGGATCGCGGGGAGTGGTCAAGATCAACCGTAGGGAAATCAACGATCATCAAAATAACCCTTGCAAAATATTAAAATTACTTAGCATAAAATAAGGGGAAGGGGACACTGCCTAGGGCAACGACAATCGATGACTCAATGTTGTTTTAAAAGCATAGGGCATGGACCGACCCAGACCTTAGTAAATAAAAGGGGCAGCAAAATATTTAGCATTTTTTTATTAAAAAGGGGCCAGGCCTAGACGATTCAATGGGACATAAGTTGTTTTTAAAACCTCTCCCAAAAGGTAACGACAGAAAAGACCCAACCCAAAGATAGAACACCAAGGATTCATGAAAGCAAAGCAAAAATCCAGCCTCGGGTACCTTCTGAAAAATCAAGACAAACTAGTAATAAAAGGAAACCAGGGACTTAAAATTGAAGCTCCATCAGATGTCATCAAAAATGACTTCTATAATTAACTCTTTATCATGATCCAATTTGAAATATAAGTTGCTATCAGCAATACCTTTAGTGAATCCAAGCTTTAGTAAGTATTTTTCTAATCTATCATACCAAGCTTCGGGGGCTTGCTTAAGTCCATATAGAGCTTTCTTCAAGCGAAAAACCATATCTTCCTTGTCAATTAGTTGAAATCCATCTGGTTGTTTAATGTATACTTCTTCTTCTAGTTCTCCATTCATAAATGCCGACTTCACATCCATTTGATAGACTTTATAGTTCTTGTATGTAACATAAGCAAGAAATAATCTAATAGCTTTGATTCTAGCAACAAGGGAAAAACTTTCTTCTAAATCAACACCTTCCATCTGAGAATGCCCTTTACATACCAGTCTTGCTTTAATCTAGACCACTTCACCTTGTTCATTTACCTTCTTCTCAAACGCCCATTTAGTACCAATCAAATTTTTGTCTTTATGTCTAGGAACCAGTGTCCACGTGTCATCCAGCTCTTCCTTCATAGCTTCCATCCAGTGTTCATCTTGGCAAGCTTCGATGACATTTTTAGGTTCAATCTTGGAAATCCAGCAATACTCTTCTGCAATCTTTCTTCTAGTTTGCACTACTTTATTCTTATCTCCTATAATTTGACTTTTAGAATGATTTAGCTTTACATACCTTGGAGTTTTGGGACTTTCACGATCTTCTAGTTCTTATGTTCTTTCTTCTATAGTTGTACTTGTTTGTGCTTCCTAATTTACTTGATTTACTGGAATGAATTGAGGTTGCTTTCCCTTTTTTTGTATTGTCTTCATCTAAATCATATCCAAAATATTTGGATGATTTAGCAGAATCCTCATCAACTCTGACATTTGCACTCTCAACCATCTTTCTCAGTCTTCTATTATAGCATCGGTAGGCCTTACTTTTAGTATAGTAACCTAAAAATATTCCTTCATCACTTCTTACTTAAAACTTGCCTATATCATCATCTCTCTTGATATAACATTTTCTTCCAAAGATCTTGAAATATTTAATAGTAGGCTTGTAACCAAACCATAGCTCAAAAGGGGTCTTACCAGAATTACCATTAACATTTACCTAGTTTAAAGTACACACAACAGTGCTTATAGCTTCACTCCAATAGATTTGGGTTACACTTCCTTCTATCATCATTGTTCTAGCAGCATCCAAAATTGTTCTATTCTTTCTTTTTGTAACTCCATTTTGTTGAGGAGTTCAGGGAGCAGATAACTATCTTTTGATTCCATGTTTTTCACAAAAAGAGTTGAACTCCCTAGAGGTGAGCTCACCACCTCTGTTAGATCTCAGATACTTGACTTTCAGACCTTTCTCATTCTCTGCAATAGCCTTGAAACTTTTGAACTTTTCTAGTGCTTCACATTTTTCTCTTAAGAAGGAAACCCATATCATTATAGAGTAATCATCAATAATCAACATAAATTACCTTTCTCCATGAATACTTCTAACTCTAGAGGGGGCATAGAGGTTAGTATGTAGCAGCTCTAGCATATCATTTGAATGAAACTATTTGCTCTAGAAGGAGACTCTAGTATGTTTACCTATTTGACACTCTTTACAAATTGTGTTAGCAGGTTTCACTAACTTATGTAGATCTCTTACTGCTTGAGTGGAACTTACCTTGACAATGTTATCAAAATTTACATGACACAACCTCCTATTCCACAACCTCTTATGCCACAACCAACTTTCATCTACTTGAGAAATTAAATAACTCCCACTAGCAATATTTAGGTGAAAAATATTACCTTTTGTCTTTCTACTTGTAGCAATCATATTGCTAGAACTTCCACGTATCTTGCATCTTCCATCTTTGAATTGTAGATCATAGCCTTTGTCCACCATCTATCCAACACTCAAAAGATTGTGCTTTAGGATTTCAACATAAAGAACATCATTAGTTTTATCCTTACCACCAAGGAAAATACAACCTATGCCATGAATCACACCAACATTGTTATCTCCAAATCTTACAACACCACCATCATACTTCTCTAGACTTACAAATTTGTTATTATCACCAGTCATATGATGTGAGCATCCACTGTCAATAACCCACTCATCCTTTTCTTCAACTCAGGCTACAAGATCTTTCTCATCTTTAGCAAATTTAGTAGACACGGGACTATTTTCAACGGTAGCAATGAAAACACATGAACATCTTCATTTCCATTATCTTTATCGGACTCATCATCAGTCACTCCTTCTTCAAAAAAGTAACATTTCTTTTGGAATCTAGACTTGTTAGGCTTAGATCTAGGAACTCTTTCAAGACATCTTGATGCAAAATGACCTATTTTACTACAAGAAAAACATTTAATAGGAAACACTCCTTCATACTTACCTTTTCCTATGCCTTCTTTTTGTGCAATCAGTGCTTCCAATTCTTCTACCTCTCTTTCTTTATCTTCAAGTTGTTTTAGTTCTTCATCATACTTGGATATCTTTTGGGAACATTCTCCCATACCATACCTTTGCTTGTTACTTTTGGATATAGTAGCCTTCAATTCAGATTTAGTCTTCGAAACAGATTCACCAAATTCACTTAATTCAAAATCAACAAGCTTACCAACTAGCGTGTCTCTTGACATCTTTGTTACTAATATGTGCTCTTCAATAGCATGAGCCTTCACTTTGTAGGAGGGAGGAAAGGATCTGAGTATCTTAGCTATAATTTCATCCTCATCTAGAGAACCACCAGCACATGTAATACCCATCACTACTTCATTTACTCTTTGCATAAAAGAAGTGATATTTTCATCTTCACCCATCTTCAAATTCTCACACTTACCTTTCAAACTTTGTAGCTTAGCCATCTTCACCTTTGCATCTCCTTCATACAAATTTTCTAGCTTCATCCAAATCTCATGAGTTGTCTACAGTCCTACCACATTTTCCATCTTTGAATCTGTCAGAGCAATCACCAAAGCTTCAATAGCCCCGATATTGTTTTTAGCATCTTTGATCTCATCAGCAGTGGAGGGACCATTATGAGGAATAACATATGGATATTTTGTAATCTTCCAATAGGCTTCACCAATACACTTTAGGTGACATTGCATCCTGAATTTCCACAGTGAGTAGTTAGTTCCATCAAATCTTAGGTTGTCCTTCTTGAATTTTTCCATCTCGGATCACCTCAAGCTTTTAGACTTCTTCAGAGGAACTTGCTTTTATACCAATTGTTGGAAAAACAAGGACATAAAACTGAGAGGGGAGGGGTGAATCAGTTGTCACAAAATAATAAACTTTTCAAACTTTAATTAACTTAATCTTAGCTTTGATGAATAAGCAATTAACACATTAGAGAGACAAAGAACACCAAGAATTTTTTACATGGAAACCTTGTTAGGGGAAAACCACAGTGGATTTTAGTCCACAATATTATACCCTATTAAAAGTATAATGAAAACAATAAAGGGGAATGCACATGCATTCAGGAACACTACTTAGAGCTCACTGCTCAATTACAGAAGGGGATCACTACCAAACAATACAAAATTGGATTAAAATTTGGAGGGTACGAACTAAGAAAATAGCTTATGCACAAGCCTAATTATAGTTCCAATTAAGCACAAAAAACTCCTTCACTTTTCACTCAAACTACTTCACACTTCACTCAATATTCTTCACACTTTTCTCTACAATCGAATGATATTCACACATACACACATAGGAGCACACCCAACACACAAAGCACACTTTACACTGATGAAACAATCACTCTTATATATATGCTACATGAAGATTTCATCAACAACTTAGTTTTCCAAGAAAATAAAAGATATTTGCAATGTCGGCCCAAATTTACAATTAAATTTTCAATGTGGATCTAAACACCATCAGCCAAAACAATGATGTGACCCAAAACAATATTCACAAGTGCACCAAACATTCAAATTTAAATTTTCAAGAATCCACATCATGTTACCACCATCATGTCATCCAAGAACATGAAAACCTGAACATGCACAAGAAAAATATTTGACCATGAGTACACCGATCAATGTGGATGTACTACAAAGATAGAGCATGATCTAGAGACATAAAAAAAAATCAAGAAACGACAAAGAAACATCCACAACAACTAAGATTACTAGAATCATACAAAATTCACTCAGGAACAATGACAAAGACCACAAAAATACTGTTAGACCACAACATGATCAAATTTATACATGGACCTTTGAAACTTCTGGTAGATTATCTAGATACTCTAAAAAATAAACCCTTTAGTCTACAACAACTGAATGTCAATGTATAGAACAAGACACCTTCATGACCTACACAGTTCCACTAGGAACCTTAAACACTTTCTTTTACAATTTTCTCAATATCCTCGATATATACAACCTTTGATACACCAAATGCTAATAGTGTTGACATCAATGACAACCACATATCAACAACACATCCATAGCATCCAATATGTCCACGTAGGCCTTGCAACACCATATGTTTGTCTTTCTCAGTTATAAGATGTGAAACAAATGCAAGATGAATCCCTCAACCCTAAACCCCTATACCCTCTACCCTATACATTGGACCCTCAACCCTAAACCCTCAACCACATACCCTCAAACCATTACCCTAAACTCTAAACCCTCTACCCTCAACCCTAAACCCTTACACCCTAAACCCTTAAACCCTCTACCTCCCTCTTTCTCTCCCTCTCTTTCTTAGGTCACTCCCTCCCACACCCTCTCCCTCTCTCAAGTCTCTCACTCACACTCCCTCTCTTGAAAGTCAATATCCAACAACAAGTTCTTGAAAATCACCCCAAGGTCTCTCGGGTGTTAGGTCATGACTTTCTTGGAATGTCATTTTTTTTTATGTGATCTTGCTGGTAATCGCAAGGAAAACTTACATAAGTTAAGCTGGAGGATAATTATATCTTCTAATAGATTTCTTGAGATTGTAAAGTTGGTGCATGATTGCTACAGGTTCAAACAGTAGTCTAGAACTCCTACTTCAGCTTTAGATTTGGCTTTACAATGTGCAATGAACCTTAGCTTAGGTCATTTCTAAAAAAAGGAAAAAGGGCAAGGAAGACAAAAGGTTCCTAGACCCAAAACTAGTAGTGAACAGTGATAATGGAGAACCCTACAATGGACAACCTTCCTAAAACTAAGTTCCACTTAAACAGATTACTTCATAGTCTCATGAAACTAGTGCAATCTTCTAAGGAGTAAAAATATTCAACCATTCATTCACCATAAGTATGAATAAAAGATAGAAATTTAGTGTAGCTTCTGATTTATGCCCAGACTAACTTTACACAACTATTTATCATCAATAAGCAACAAAAAGTATGGACAAGGAAGGTTTCCAACACAACATAATTCTTCAATACCAATGAACAACATTAACTAATCTACTCATAACTTGCAAAACTCACAAAAAACAAAGTAAATCTATTCAAATTAACTAACTATGGGAGAAGAACCATGTAACATGCAATTGAAACTCAAGAATCCACCAAAATCCAATGAACATCTATTAAAATTTTAGTAGCATGTCTTTACAACAACCCAACTCTCTCTCTTGAAAGTCTCTCCCTCCTACCCCCTCTCCCTCTCTCAACTCTCTCTTGCTCACTCACTCACTCATATCTCTCTCCCCTCTACTCTCTACCCTTAACCCTTATACCCTCTACCCTAAACCATCAACCCTATAGGTCGTCAACCCTATACATTGGATCCTCAACTCTCATATATATCTATCCCTCTGTCCTATTCTCTCCTTCTCTATATCTCAGATCTCCCTCCATCTCTCTATCCACCCATCCCTCCCTCTCTACCCTAATCCCTCAACCCTAAAACCTCAAACTTTAAACCATTAAACACTCAACCCTAAACCCTAAACCATCTACCCTCAACCCTAAACCATCAACCAAAAACCCTTACACCCTAAACCCTTAAACCCTCTACCCTCAACCTAATGCACTAAACCATCAACCCTATAGATACTCAACCCTATACCCTCAATTTTCTCTCTCTCTCACTCACTCACTCCTATCTCTCTCTCTCCCACCCCCCTCTCTTTCTCTCCCTCCCTCTATCCCTCCCACCCTACCTAGCTCAGTCCCTCTCACTCCAACCCCTTCTCTCCCACTCCCTCTCTTTAAGCTCTCACTTTCACCCCCTCTCCTTCTCTCTCAGGTCTCTCCCTTTGGCAACCTACCTCTGGGTAACTCTCTCTCTCCCCCCTCTCTCTATCTATCCCTCCCACCCTACCTAGGTAAGTACCTGTCACTCCAGCCCCCTCTTTCTCTCCCTCTCTCAAGTCACTCCCTCCCACACCCTCTCCCTCTCTCAGGTGTCTCACTTACACTCCCTCTCTCTTTCACTCCCTCTCAATACCTATCTCTCAAGTCTCTCCCTATCACCACCCTCACACTCTCAAGTCTCTCCCTTTGGCACCCTACCTATGTAACTCTCTCTTTCTCACTGTCTCTCCCTCTCCCTCTCCCTCAATTATCTCTCTCTCTCCCACCCCCCTCTCTCTCTCCCTCCCTCTATCTCTCCCACCCTACCTAGCTAAGTCCCTCTCACTCCAACCCTTTCTCTCCCATTCCCTCTCTTAAACTCTCACTTCCACCCCCTCTCCCTCTCTCTAGACTCTCTCCCTCTCCCCATCCCACCCTACCTAGAAAAATCTCTCTCTCTCTCTTAAAATTCTCCCTCCCTCTAAAGACATACACAAATACATGCAATCATAATACATATGTACATACAATCCTACATCCATACAAGCATACATATATGCATGTGTAGATACAATCTTACATACATGCAAGCATACATACATGACACACCAACATACATGTACATAAAAACATACAAATATATCAACATACCTTCAATAGAGTGGCATTTAACATAAAGGAATAAATAATGTGAGCGCATTATAATGTGCTCGCATTATGTCTTGATTGACCTGTTTATCAAAGAAGTAAAAAATGATGTCAAAGCTAAGATATAACATGAGTGCATTATAACATGCTCGCGTTATATTTTTATTTGGGAATCCCCAAGC
Source organism: Sequoia sempervirens (assembly GCA_007258455.2). Taxonomy (NCBI): domain Eukaryota; kingdom Viridiplantae; phylum Streptophyta; class Pinopsida; order Cupressales; family Cupressaceae; genus Sequoia; species Sequoia sempervirens. Next base: position 178,236,112 of record VDFB02271358.1, read on the forward strand.
CTTAGCATTGGTATTTTCCTTGGAATACCAACCCAAAGGCTTGAAGGGAATTCCCAGTGACCAGAGATGTGTTTTTTCAAATTCTACAATTTTTCACATAATCAGGCACATGCTCATCGTTAGGATTGCATCTGGTTCAATATCAACAAAATCGAACACATGGGTAATGTTAGGTTCTCTCTTAGCTATCCAACAATGTAATTTTTTTCACTTTCTGACGATGTTAAGCCTTTCACCCATAATTTATTTTGTTTGTATGTCTCTTTTTTTTCCAAAAAGCAATGTTTGGTGTTTTCTTCATTATAAATTAAGCATTCATCAAAATTTCAAATAAATTGAATTTTTATAAACTAGACTCCATTCTACAATTTATTTTTTATAAAAAAAATCAATTACTTTCCAAAATTTGTAGGGGGAGCATGGCCAAAATTATGCTTTTTAGGAAGTTCCCACTTAGAAAATTAGTAAATAATCAAATATTCATTAAAAAATTATTAGAAAAATCATGCATCAACTACATACTATTAGCTAACTTCTGATTGTAGCAATTTTAAAAATACTACAAAAAATTTCACCATGCTAGGGTCATACAAGAGTTTCTATGTTATGTTTTCTTGTCAAAAATGACACCAATTTGTGTACGTCCCTCTTTTGAACCCCTTAATCTCAAGGATTTTCAAAATAAATTAGTATTTTAGAAAGTAGACTCAGAGCACTTCGATCCTTTATTTTGTTCCATCTCAAAATTTTGAGTGTAACTATCCCCAATTTCATGTCCAAGGTCAATATTTCCTAATTTTAGAAAAAAGTTGTCCACTTAAGTCCCCTTTTTGGGAACCATCTTTGTGCACTTACCCAACGCGAGAGGGGGATTAGGGTTCCTCCACCAATTTTCTTCAAGTTTCATTCAAGGAAACCTTAGATATCTCAATCTAGGGATGTAAGTGAGGGAATAATTAAAGACTAAAAGGGGGTTCACCACCAAGCTAGGGATTGGAATTACAAGAAATGAATATAGCATGCAAAACCTAACTAGATGACCTAGGAAATGAAATTGAAAATAAGGATAACAAATTGGAGGTAAACAAAGCTGCACCTAGGAGAAAGATGAGGTGAAAAAAAGCTCCAAAACCCTTAAATTGTACTGTTTGAAGCTCACTAGGACCCTTATGACAATCTAGGTGATTTAGTCCCAGACTAGACTTTTTGCACAGAAACTAGAATCTCACAGTGGTTGATCTAAATCCACTAAAATCTGGAAAAAGTACTATACTGGGACTCATATGCCACAAGTGGTGTATTATTCCTATTCTACTTTTTCAAAAGGTCAAGATCTAATTTTTTTCTCTTATCTCTACTCTTCCTTCCAAACTTTGTTCTTAGGTCTAAAACTCAAAATTAGGACATATAGGTGACTTTTCGTGGAGATGACAATGTTGTGACAACTTGAAAACTTTCTTCAATCTTGCAAATTAGTATTCAAAGGATCTTCAAGTCTTGAAAAGCCTAGATTTTCAATCACACATCAAAGAGGAGAAAATAATATTAATTGTTATGGAATAGGGGTTTTCCTTGGTCAAACCCCATTTAGGTAATTAAACTATATGATGAAACAATGAAACATGAAAATGAAGCATAAAACATGAAACAAGAAACATGAACAATGATACCTTGAATGATCTATTGCAATGTCAATTTGTAATCTAACATGAAGTGGCCATGAAGAATGTAGATCTTGATCTTGAATTAGATATGGAACAATGCTTAACTTGGATCTTGAATGCTACATCACAACACTAGCTCAACAACATGCTTGATGCATTATGCCTTTGACATGATGATGGATCTTAAATTGTTGCAACAAGTGATGAAGAAATCTACCCTTGAATTCCTTCTTGAATGATCTTGAATACTCTATAATGATCTTGTGAACTCTTAAGGTGCTTTCCTATAGTTTTTAAGCTTGATATCATGAATGCTTAGTGAAATAATTATTTGAAACCTTGTTTATATAGGCATTTCATTCAACTTACCATTTATTAGATCCCAAATTCTGACATTCATGAAATTTGAATCCAAAACTCTGATTTCTCACTCAAAACCTTAAAAAGGGGCCAAATGGGACTTATACGCACATATAGGTCCCATTTGGGTAAGACTCATATGCCCAAGGTAGCGTATGGGTTCCACAAGGGCTTTTTAGGTAGAGGAAATGGCGGGGAGTTAGAAATTTAAGTGTATTTGTTGAATATGTTAGGATATCGATTGAAATAAACCTTGAGATGAATAATAAAGGGTCTTAGGGGCATATTAATGATGATATGAAGGTCATAAATGCAAGAGGTCCCAAAGCTTAATGTGAAGGTGTAAAGAAATACACTTTACAACACTAAATTAAGGAAAAATTGTCTATTTAGCTTGAAAGGGCCCTAAACCTAATGTGAATATGTAAAACACATTACAACACTAGATCAAGGAAACATTAGGATCAATTTAACATTAATTATTTTCAAATTAAGTGTGAAAATGTAAAGGACGACATTTTTCTACACTACATTTATACCCAACTTTAGTGAGAGGAGGAACTTGCTTCAAACTCACACTAAAGTAGACATTCAAGAGGGGTCCAAGTGTACCAAAGTGGATGGTATACGATGACTAAGATCAAAGGAGATGGTCAAGCCCCCAAGATCCAAGATCCTATGCTAAACCAACATAAGCACAAAATGGACACACACAAGGTGTATGATATGCAACAAAACAAGATACACAAACATGCAATAAAAAATATATAAAGATGAAAGAAAAGGAAAGAAGATGTGGATCAAGTTTCAACCATTTCTCCCACATGTTGTGGATCAAATCTAAGTTGTTTGTCCAAAAATGCACTCTCACTTTGAGGCTAGAGAACTTCAGGTTGTCTGTTGGGTGAGTATCCAAAAAGGGTGGCTTACAAGTGGAAAATGTGTCCCACTATGCAAACCAAATGCATGCTCACAAGGGCTAGTGGAACCTGAGACCGTCCACTGGGTGAGCCCCCAAAGAGGTGAAACACATACACACGTGGCTGGTATGCACTAACACACACAAGCAAGTGGCTATGGGAAAGTCATACCTAAGTTTGGAAACCATTTGTACAACCATACCAAAGCTATACCTTTTGATAACTTTGATAAGGTGCCATAGAAAAATGAACTTTGAGCTCCATGAGGCAAGCAAAGATTCATATGCTTGAAACTTGTAAACAAAAAAGATGGCTCCACAGGCAACCAATGTGTGTTATGCAAGGTGGCCATATAACAGTTATCATAAATGTAAAATAGTGTAAGGTACATTCAAATGGATTTTGCTTCGTTCATGTAAGGTCTCTTCTTAGGGAACATCATTCCTAACATTTCCAAGAGAGGACTAGTCAAAGAAATATTATGCTCTTAGAGGAAATCAAACCCAATGAAACTACCCAAAAAAGGATGCTTTGCAAGAAGAAAGACAATTGCATAGTGAAATATGAGTGTCAATGTATGTAACCACTTTAAAGCAATTTCTAACACCATTATTGTGAGCAATTACTGTAAAGTAGAAGAAGACATGAGAGATTATTCAAAAATACCTATGCCAAGTCATATATATTCGAATCGAACTACATCATGAATAAGGGGTAGCCCCTAAAATTTAATACATCACCTATGACCCAACTTAAGGCATGTTGTCCACATCCCAAGATTTCTCTTATATACACATGGAAGGAAATCAACTAGCCAAAAGAGACAATGACAAGTGCTATACGAGGAAAAGGCTTCTTAACCCCCTTGCCCCCACTTAGTGCAAGACAAGGATGAGTTGAGATGACTCAGTATCAATTAGAGGATCTAAATGCTTAAACACAAGGAAAAGCACCACAATCCTTAAGATGTTGGATTTTATTACTCCAAGCTTTACATTCATTAGTATAATGGCCATGAACTCTATGATATACAAAAAATGAACTCTTGTAGTAGAATTTCTTTCATGTTTTTGGAGGGAGGGAAATCAAACAATCTTGGAGGAGTCTTGACAAGATACCCTCTTGATCAATAGTAGAGGATGTTCTATTATTTTATGACAAAGATATCTCTTGCTTAGTACAAGGTGTTATACCTACACAAGACTCTTTATATTGCAATATTTTGTTTTATCCTTAAAAGGAGGGTGTAAAATCTAACAAACTCCAATTGTTAGTGTTTTGTGTGATGACATTGATATTAAGCAAAGATTTCTCTATTTCTTTCAAAGGAAAATAATGAAGAACACTAGTGTCTATCAATTCAAGATGCACTAATGTTAAAGTTGGCTTATAAGAATCTTTTGTAATAGTAGTGATATTAAGTGAAGGATTGTTTATTTTTTTCGAGGGACAATAACCAAGACCATTAGTCTTTTCGTGTGTGTTAGGCTCTATAGGGACATAGATTCCTTGTTCTCTAGCACCACATCTAATGTAGGGGCACCCATAGGTTTTCATGCCTTCAAGGGGAGTCAAAAGTTGATATTTTGTTTTGGTTGAGTTTTTTCCATGTGATAAGGTCTTCTAAAACCATTTCAATGTTGTGTAATGTGGTAAAAGCAACTTTTGCATTTTTTTGTCATAAGTGACCATAATGATGTTTAGTTAGTTTATAATTTGAAATATGGTTGAGGACCATTGGGGAAATGATGGAAACTATTTAAAAGGCCTTATATGGTTGACACAAAGGTTGGTTGATGAAATATTAAAGTTGAAGCAATAAAATATCTCTGTTTTCTACAAATATGAACATTTCATTATAGTTCTTTGATGTAATATGGATCTGTGCAATCCCATATTGACTCAAAATCAATTATGTATAATTAAGCACTGAATCTACTTTCATTTGGTATTGATTGCATGTAAATTCATTGTGTTTTGAGCAAGTTGTGTTTATTTTTCTTGAAACTAGTCTAAACCATAAGTAGGGTAACTAGTGGGTGTATAAAATGCATGGAACTCCATTCCATTAGTGAAAAGTCCTCAAAATTGGTGGAATGGTCTATGGAAAGATGAAATTTGATGTCCCAAAGTTGTAGGAACTAGAGAGTTGGTGTGCATGTGTGAAATAAGCATGAGGCTCTGATATCTTCATGTATCAGACTGAGTAACCCTAGTAGATTGGTAAAATGTGTTGTATGCAATTAGGGAATGACCTAGATGATTGGAGCCTTTTTTTAGGACCTTGTGTGATGTTTTTTGAGCATTAGAATGGAAAAATAGACTCTAGAATCCAAAAAATCTACTACTACCAAGCCTAATTTCAACATTAGGCCTAATTTGAGCGAGGACAATCAAAATTTGGAGTCTTCTATACAAAGGACCCTACCCTAATTTTGAAATATGCTAAATAATGTCCAAATGGGTATCTAAATTTTTTTTTTAATTTCTTGGAGATCATTTCTAGTTGGGAAGTTATATCAAAAAATTCCTTTTTGAAAGGCTACAAGGAAGAACAAGGGTTTGTGAAGGAAAATCCATCATTTGATGTTTGAGAGTTTGGATGAGTGATTGTTTGTGATCATTTTGAATTTGTTTACCCATTCTCTACATCAAATTGGTATAAGAGCATAGGTTTTATCTTAAGAGGAAAAGTTGAAGAGAAGAAGGAACAAAGATGCCTCTAAAAGGGAATCCAATCACTCAAGAGGTGAATGAGTTGAAGGAAAGACATGCCAGAGAAATGACAGAATTGAAGGAGAGGTTTGATACATTAGAAACAAGTCAAAGGAGAGAAGTGTTCACAGGAGACTTGAGTGACCAAGGGGAATAGAAAAGTTCCCAAGAAGGGTCCGAGGAAGAGATGGATCTTGATGACTTGAGAATGGAAAAGTTATTGAAGGCAGTCAAGGGAGAAGGTCCCAAAATCAAGATGGATTTACCAATATATGGAGGAAAATTGGATAGTGAAGAACTCCAAAAATTAGATAGGAGTGTTGGATAACTACTTTGAATATGAAGATGTGCTAGAAGAACAAAGGGTGAAGTTGGCCAAGACAAAGTTGAAGGGAAATGCCTTGCTTTGGTGGGATTATGTACAAGATGAAAGGAGAAAGAAGGTAAATTCTAAAATCACCTCTTGGGATAGGATGGTTGCTAAAATCAAAGGAAAATTCCTACCTGGTGACTATACCATTCAGTTGTTCAAGAGCCTTTAAAACCTTAAGCAAAAGGATATGGATGTACAAACCTATATATAAGAGTTCTAAAAATTGAGCATAAGGGCAAGCCATGTAGAAGATGATGTGGAATAAGTGGCAAGATATATCAATGGGTTGAGATACAACATCCAAGATGAATTAAGCCTCACCAATCCAAGAACGGTGGAAGAGTGTTATCAATTGGCCATCAAGGTTGAAGATAAGTTGAGGAGATGGCAAGAAAAAAAAAGTAGGGGTAGATGAAGAAATTATAGAGGAAGAGGGACATTTAGATTCAAGGGGAAGCTTTAGAGGAAGAAAACCCAATAATATGGGGTAGATTTGGAGGCCAAAGAGGAGGATCATGTGGATTCACAGGGAAATGCTATAAGTGCAATAAATTTGTAGGCCATCAAGCATGGCAATGCACTATAAATCAGTCCACTACTTCATTTGGAGGAGAAAGAAGATATCAGTTTGTATAAGGAGAGGATGATGAAAGTGTGAATTCTCGATCAAATAATGTTGATCTATAAGTTGGTGTGTCTCTCATGGTGAGAAGGACTTTGATCGAAGTACCAATGGAGAAAGAGACACCAAAAAGAAAGTCTCTTTTTAGAACTACATGTAAGTGCCTAGGTAAATGTTGCAAAGTTGTGATTGATTCAGGTAGCACTAAAAATTTGGTTTTTGTTGAAATTATAGAAAAGCTTAAGTTGAAAATAATCCCTCATACCACTCCATATACAATCTCTTGGCTTAACAAAGGTCAGCAAGTAGTTGTGAATGAATAGAGTTGGGTAGATTTTCACATAAGCCGATACAAGGATAAGGTTTTGTGTGACATAATACTAGTGGATATGTGTCATTTGCTTTTGGGAAGGCCTTGGCAGTATGATAGGAAGGCTATCCATGATGGGAGGAAAAACACATATGCTATAGAAAAGGATGTGGTTTCTTACACCCTTACACCATTGAAGGATGAAAGCCTAGATTCTCAAGTAGGGCCTAGTGGGATGTTGGTCAATGAAAACAAGTTCCTAAAGACCTTGGAAGAGGAGAATTTTGGTTTTTCCATCATAGTAAAGCCTAAATCTATCATAGAAACAAAAAGAAAGAGGATTTTCCTTTAGAGGTGAAAAAATTGTTGAAGAAATATGATGAAATATTGGTTGCTATGAGGGACATAAGCCACCATATTGATTCCATTCTAGGGGCTAGTTTTCCCAACAAATCTATGTTGGAAGAATGAAGAACACCCTATTATATAGCTTTTGTGTTGCCATTGATGTCACCATGATTATGAGTTGCAACTGCAAGGTTAAGTTCTAGCTTGATCTGGTATTCTGGACCAATATCTGAACCGGTATGTAGTTACTATCCTCTGATATTTTGGTCTGAAATCCTTTGCTGATGATTATCTTTGCTTGTAATTTTGAGAAATGGTTTTTGGATGCTAACATGTTGTACATTCAAAATCTTGTGTGCACAAGTGCTCGTATGGAAAGTTGGCATTACTCTGTTGTTGCATTTTTCTATTAGCTCTATCTCTAGCCAACCTAATGGATAGTTAATGATATCATGAATTAATTTTTTAATGCAGATGTATGTGTGACCTATCTTTGGTCCATTCTGACATGTTGTAGATTGCTACACATTTGAATTGTTTTTGAAAGGTTTTTCACTAGCTTGAAGCCTACAGTTGATATTTTTGGTGAATAAGGGTTGCATCTAATTAGGTCGATCTAATTGATGCTTGCAGATGAATTCGATATATATGTTGGATATTTTTGAGATTGATGGGAATATAGTGGAATTCTAAATGTAAAGAAGTATGGAGATGATAAAGTGTGTTAAGTCAGTTTACTGAGCATCAAAGGAACTGAATCAACACTTGTTAGGTGTAACTTTATCAGTTCATTTTCTAGCTGTAATCCATTTTGTCATTGTATCTTTTGTAGGAAGTGAGCCTCCCATTTTTGACAGTGAGTCCTAGTAGTGAGCCACCCTTTATAATATCTTATAACCAGTTATACTATATTGTGAGATAATCCTCACCATGGTTTTTCCCTTTTTGGGTTTTCCATTTAAAAATCCTAGTGTTCATGTGTTGTGTGATTTCATGTTTTGTTAATGATCTTTCTCATCTTTACTGTTATATGCATTAGAGTAATTGGATGCTATTTGTTCAATAAATTTAAGAAGATACTGATTCACTCCCCCTCTTAGTATCTTGGGTATTCAACAATTGGTATTAGAGCCTGGTTCTTTCAAAGAAGCCTAACAGCTTGAGGAAGATCTTGAAGATTGAACAAATGGATGACAAAGAAGAACTCTGAGCTACTCTTGAAGATCTTGACAAGGCTCAAAGTGAAAATAGATATTTGAAAGAAAATCTTGATGAGGAAAATGAATGTGTTAAGAAATTATAAGAGCAATTGAAGAAATTCAAAGAAAGACATAGAGAAGTGAGTGAGCAATTAAAAAAAGAAAATGAGGAGATCACCAGATTGAAGGTGCAAGTGGAGGAAAAGAAGAAAATTGAAGATTGTCTGAATGCAGTGGTACAAAGCAAGACTGATGATTGCAAAAGAATTGAACAAGAAGTGGTAAACCTGAAAGTAGATCTGGAGAAAGAAAAAATCTAAAAATTTAAGTTCAAATCAAGCTCCACCAAGCTTGATGAGTTGATTGCTGGAGAAAAACCTACTAAAGACAAAGGTGGTTTGGGAATGGAAGAATGTGGAAGATCAAAAGTTATGCAGACCCCCAAAAAAGTGGATAATCAAAAGACTCAAGATAAAGGAAAGCAGAAAGGAAATCCAAGAATCTTTGCTAGAAGACTGCCTATTAGAAAGCTAAATTCTCAAAGGTACCCATCTTTCAATGGTGTTTTCTTTTCATGTAATAAATTTGGTCACAAGGAAACTAGGTGTAGAAGTAGAATAAACCAGTTTGCTAGTTCCTTCTCTGGACAATGTTTTGCATGCAAGAAAATTGGACATAGAGCTAGTGAATGCAAAACTCAAATGATGAACTAGTCTAAAGGAGGAAGAATGAATCAATCTTTTGTTGGCTACTATTATATATGTAATAATTTTGGACACAAAGATAATCAATGAATATTGAGGGTTAACAGAGGTCGAACAAATCAGAAAAATGTTCTTTGCTACAACTACAACAAACTTAGACACATTTCAAGAGTTTGTAGATGTAAAAAGGGAAAGCAATCTGATCCAGAAAAGAAGAATGAACCAATGAAGAAAATTGACAAAGATGAGGTTAAGCAAGAAATGGACAATATATGGAGGATGAAAGAAGAACTAGAGACAATAGATGTGTCTGTGCCCTCATCTAGTGCAGACAATTCCTCCGGTAAGTAGACCCAACATCGCCTTAAGGGGAGCATTAATAGAAAAAATTTCAAATCCACTAGATATTTGGTGTGTCAGTCTTTGACATGAAGATATGTTGTAATTAATGGATAAGAAGAGGTTATACAAAAGGAACCGGAAGAAAATGAGCAGACATGTTCATTTTCAAAGAAAATTAGGGTTTCTTAGTGCAGTGAAGAAGGGTTTTTATCAACTTTTTTAAATCTGCCACATTTAATGTGAATTAGGGTAGATTGTTGATTTATAAAGTGAATGTGTAAGGAATTTTGGTCACTTGTGGATTTGAAGAAATTGGGGGGTATTTTGGAGCATTCTTTAGGTGATTTAGAGTGTGAGCTGTGCAAACCCTAGTTCTAGTTTTTTGTGAAGGAAAAGGTATTTCACTCATTTGTGATTTTGTGGGTTTGTGAGAATCATCTTTTTGAAATTGTTTTAGCTTGAATTGTGAAGTATGTCAACTCCTATAGTTTTAAATGTGTCAAAAAGACCTAGACCATCATATAAGAAATATTCTATGAAGGTTTTCGAAGATGTCCCTCTGGGCACCTTCTCATCTATTCCATAATGTGTCATGCCCACTAAAAACACTAGAATGTACATGTGTTAAAACTAAGGAATTCAATCACACCAAATTGATAAACATATGGCATAATGAGCTTAATGGAGATGATTTCTTGGTAAAACCAAAGTATGCAAACCTAGTATCAAAGAAGTTGGATCAATGGAATTGATTTCCCAACTTTGGTTCCACTTGATGACATATATGTAAAACCATCTCTCAGTAGAATTCATGACAAATTCTTATGGACTCATAGACCTCACCTTATTTTTGAGGAAATGATTAAGGTTGTTACCAGACTCTATGACACCGGACTAGTACCAATGTTGAATTTTTTGAAGAATAAAGTGGTGATGAAACTTACCGATGCTGCCTATGATAAGAGGGCCCTTGGAACAAAATCGATTACCAATCCTGCTCTACAGTGTTAGTGTAGGTTTTTTAATATTATTTTTCCTACACATTGTTAAGCATACCTTAGGTTATAGGAGATGTGGTTCATGTGAGGACACGTGGTGTAATCCATCAATTACATGTGTTGCTCCCACTCACACTTGGGTGGTTGAGTTTCACACCCTCTTTTGGCCTTATATGCCACCTCACAAAACCACTCATATGTCTCTTTCTGAGTAGGTTATGCCACATGTTTGGCATTTTCCAAGTAGGCATAGCTCCCACCTAATTTGATTATTTGGGAGTTATTACCCCTCTTGGAATTATTTCCCATATTCTACTATATATTTTGCACTCACCTCTCCCTCCTATCTAGTCCAGATCTAGTCCAGATGAGTTCATATTAACTCAGTCAATTCAAGGGAGAGTTGAGGCATATTGTATCATTTAGTGTGTGATAATAACATCATTTTGTTATTGCACTATATTCCATCATTTTATCTCTTTTTGCTCTCATTTGGAAGGTTTATCTTGGTTTTACAGGTGATCCTAGGTGCTCGAGTTCATCAACAACTCTTACATGGTATCAGAGCGTCATATCTGCAAGCCCCTTCTCAAATTTGAGAGATTTGTGAGTGTTTTAATTAGAATTACAGGTTGCAGCATGCCTTTACTTGTCTTAAGTAGCTGAGTCTACCTTTTCATGTCATTTTTTGGTTGTTGGGGATTTTATGTTGCTAAAGGCTTTTGTTTTACACTAGATCCACATTTTCTATATATTTAATAGAAAATCTGCCATCTGGGTTTTGTTCGCAGAAATAAACAACCATCTGGGTCATTGCTAGTTTCTATATACAGGTTACATATGTTTCAGAAACTAAACCAAAATGTTTCAGCAGACCTCCTCTCCGTTGGAGTTTTGCATTTTGCACCCGATCTTCAAAAGCCTATATCTTAGCCATTTTGGCTCCTTTTTTAGAGAAGTTTTTTTTTTATTTGGGGTATAATTTCATAGGATTTGTAGTGGTGTAATCCATTTTTTCTCAAGTGATCTGGTTTTTCTAGAAAATCAGTTTTATCAGCAGATCTGAAGGACAATTCTCATTTTTTTAACTTCAAACGGCTATAACTTTCACATATGACCTCGGATTGAGGTGATTATTTTTTTGAAAGTTGATATTTTTTTGAGCACTATACATTGGTGCTATTTTGAGGTTCTAATTTTGAGATTTGATTGTACTTTCAATATTTAAGTCCATTTTGGACACTTGAAAAACTCTGGAAAACAACTCCAGCATTGTAAACACACTAATTATAAAGTGCCACCATTAAATTTTTTCTTGAAGGGGTCATGATTGAGTGAATTTGGGGGGCTAATCTTGTAGTTGATTCTTTTGTGTTGACCGTTTGAGGAGGTATCATGGGTTTTTCTATTCATCCTTCTATGGTAATGTTGAACAAGGATAATTATGAGTCTTGGAAGAATGGCATCCTGACACATCTTAGGTGGCTTAAGCTCTTGCCATACCTTTATGGGCTCATACCTGAACTAGACACACCTTGGAAGTAATCAGTTTGGGGTAATAATAATGATCACATTATAGGATTAATTGGTATATATATTGGTGTTGATATTTATGTGGAGATCTCACATATTGAGTGCCCACACACACTTTGGACCAAGATTTGGGAGATTTTTTGAGACCATCATATCTCTCCATTCCCAGATGATCCTGTTGCAAATTGTTTCATTCCCCTTGATGATGCTAATAATATACCCTATGATGATGATACTTTAGAGGAGCTTAAGGATAATAAATGTCTTGAATGTCTAGTTGACAAAGAGACTTATCTTCTTGCTTCTCCTCCTCCTATTGAGATCACATCCTCATCTACTATTGCATCTGAAGATACTTGTGTTGCTACATTCATGACTTCTTGTGATTCAATGCAGCAGGATACACATTATCTTCTAGATATAGCTACTTGGGATGACTACTTGACAAACATTGGGGGTTTATTTATGAAGTCTCATGTTTCAAACTTGGGAGACACTATTCATGACATCCATCTTCTCTTTGATGAAGTTGATTCTTCTTCAATTGTTGTGGAGGAACCTTTGTGTCCTCTTGTTCATTCTCCACATGATCATTCATCACAGTTTGGCGTGATTGTGGATACTTTTGAGCAACATTTGGAGGAGGCACATTTGTCTTCAAAGGAGATATCTTTTTCTTTAGATTTTGTTCTACATCCATCTCCACTAGGTTCCAGATTGTCATCTTCTGCAGTGTGGCCTAGAATACCTGATTTGATGGTGACAACTTTCAGCATTGACATGGGGACACTTGAACATAATTCATATATTTTCATCATTCTCTCTTTATATTCCTTTTAGGAATGGGAAGATATCCTGCATACATCCTTGGTTTTCTTTCTTCCTAAGGGGAGGAATATTGTTTAGCGATATTGGATCATCTTCAACTTCTTGTGTGGAGCATTCACCAACAATGCAAGAGATTTTATATTTGGGGACTATATGGTCTCTCTTCTTCTTCTCTCTTGGGGGAGATTTTTGTCCTATGGGTTTTTCTCTTTCTCATCTTTGAGAGGCTTCATCATTGTACATGGGTACCTAACATGGCCTTGTTTCCAAGACCCATCTTTTCATTATTTCAACCTTTCACCCACCTAAGCTATGCTTAAGGGGGGCTGTTAGTGTAGGTTTTTAAATATTATTTTTCCTACACATTATTAAGCATACCTTAGGTTATAGGAGATGTGGTTCATGTGAGGACACGTGGTGTAATCCATCGATTACATGTGTTGCTCCCACTCACACTTGGGTGGTTGAGTTTCACACCCTCTTTTGGCCTTATATGCCACCTCACAAAACCACTCATATGTCTCTTTCTGAGTAGGTTATGCCACATGTTTGGAATTTTCCAAGTAGGCATAACTCCCACCTAATTTGATTATTTGGGAGTTATTACCCCTCTTGGAATTATTTGCCCATATTCTACTATATATTTTGCACTCACCTCTCCCTCCTATCTAGTCGAGCTCTAGTCCAGATGAGTTCATATTAACTCAGTCAATTCAAGGGAGAGTTGAGGCATATTGTATCATTTAGTGTGTGATAATAACATCATTTTGTTATTACACTATATTCCAACATTTTATCTCTTGTTGCTCTCATGTGGAAGGTTTGTCTTGGTTTAACAGGTGATCTTGGGTACTCAAGTTCATCAACAAATCTTACATACAGTATGCAGCTATAATGATTGATCATAAAATTTATTTCACAAATAGGGAAAATTCAATGTCTGCTACAACAATCTACACTGGATATGACATGGTAGCTAATGGTGAAGATTATGATTTTACATGGAAACCCTGTTAGGGGAAAAACCATAGTGCATGTCAGTCCACAAGATTATGCCCTATTAAAAGTATAAAGAAATATCAATGGGAATGCACATGCATTTAGGAACACTACCTAGAGCTCACTACTCAATTACAAGAGGGCTCACTACCTAAGAAATATTTTGATTAAAACCATCTAGATTGTGAACTCAGAAAGTAGCATCTGCTAATGCCAGGTTATAGTTTCAATTATGCACATGAACACTTCTTCAACCTTCTTCACTCTTCTTTCACACTCTGCTCTGCCTTTGATTGATCTAAACAATATTCACACATGACTCACACACTTCACACTTGCACACCTTACACACTTAAATTCGAACAAACAATCACTCTTATATATCCACAACATGAATTACATCAACAAATTCGTTAGCCAAAACAAAATATAAAACATATACACAATGTCGGCTCAAATTTACAAATAAATTTTCAATGCAAATCAAACACCATTAGTCACAATGTAATGAATACTTAAAACATCCTCCTCATGTGCACCAAACATTCAAATTTTAATCTTCAAGGATCCACAACACACTACAACCACTATGTCGGCCAAGAACACAAAAACCAAACTTACAAGAGAAAAATCACCGACCACGATCACGCTGAACAATGTAGACATGCAATAGAGATAGAGCATGATCTCAAAACACCTACAAGCATCAAGAAATAATAGAGAAAAATCCGTAGCAACTAAAATTACTAGAATCATACCAACTTCAATCAGGAACATAGACTAAAACCACAGAAACATTGACATAACACAACTATTCATAACAAGACAAAATGTTCATGTGGACCTTTGAAACTTATGGAGGATAAACTAGATACACATAGTAATAAACCCTTTAGTCCACAATGACTGATCAACAATGTACTAAGCATGACACCTTCATTACCTTCACTGATCCACTGGGAACCAACAACACTTTATTTTACAATTTTCTCAATATCCTCGACATATACAACCTTCAATACATTAGTGCTAATAGTGTTGACATCAATGACAACCACATATCAACAACACAACCATATCATCCAATAGGATCTTATTATTATAATTTACTTAAATAACCTCTTTTTTTATCATTTACCAAGCCTTATTTCAAAGTGTTGTAAAGTGTTGTACCAAACTTTCATGCTTTTCTAGGCTTATCATCAATAATTATACATTTCTTATGCTTTAATTGGCCCCATTTCATGACTATAGGCTTACTTAAGTGTACTTTTAAGAATAAACCCAATAAAAATCATTTAAAACAACATAATTTTCAACACCCACTTAAATGCCTTGAGTGGGACCCATTCACCATTAGGGGAAAATGAGTCCCTCTAGGCACAAAAATCAAAATAATTTCAAGTTACTGGCAGTTTTTTAATTTCTTAAGACCTAAGGTTGGCCTATGATGTATTTTTAGGAATTAGGGCATAATTGAGTATAAATATGATATTTTCTATTCATTTTAACCCCCATTCATTCAAGCATTCTAGGAATTTTCAAGTACATTGGAGCTATTTCATGTTGTGTGTATATTTGTCAAAGAAAAGGGTGTGAAAAGTATTCATCAAATTTTCAAAGTCATCAAAACCCTAATTGAAGCTTGGAAAACACTTATAGGTCAAATTTTATAGTTTCAAATCCAGACACCTGTCAAGAGCAGAAGTGCAGACTGGGAGCTATAGCCTTGACATTTTATATTCTAGAAATATGAAGGTGGACTAATTCACCATCTGTGGTGAATGAGTCCCACTTCTAGGCCTAAAAAAGTGTTTTTTGTAGTTCTAAGTACCCAGTTCCTCAAAACTTGTTCTGGTAGATTTTACCTGAAACAAGGCTAATTTGACCAACTTGGCATATGAGTCCCAGTGAGCTTCAACAATGACTTCTATAGGATTCTAGACCTCCATTCAATCACTTTCCAACCTCTAGGTGCACATCTTTACTATCATTAATTTTTGTTATTGTTTGTTTATATTTCTAGGTCTTTTTGCATACAACGCTGTGTTTTCAAACACTTTGCATTTCCTTAGTTTTCAGTCATTATTCAATATATTTTATCAGTTTTCTACATTTAGGACATTCCATTTACATATATTTCAATCATATTTTCATTAGTCTTGAGTGATCCATCATAGTTTTTGGTATACCTCTCTCCTTTTAGGTGCAAAACCCTAGAAGTATAAGAGAGTCCACATTGCCAAAACTTGTTGGTTCATTTTGGTGAAGCTGCGTTTAGAAAATCATTTTTCTGATTCAAAGTGCATTTACATACTAGAAATACTTTGCATTGTATTTTTCATTGCTTCATTTTCATTCTAGGGTTTTCAAACTTTTATTAGTGAAAAGATCTTATAGATTGCATTATTGCATTTAAAATCATTGAAAAATGCTAAAATTCTGCATTTGCATCATAGTTTTGCATTAGACAATATGCAAAGCATAAAATTCATTTTAAAAATCTTGAAAATTGTTAAAATATCACTCCCTAGACTCATTCGCCACCCTAGGTGAATTAGTCTAGTTGCATATTCTGCACTATAATTTATGTCATTTCCAGTTCACTCTCTGCATTTCTATTTTTTGTGGTTACATTTATGTTTTTTCTATATTTTCTATTTCATTCAATTTCTTTCATCTAGCTTAATTTCTTGCATTTGCATCAGGGATATGTGCTTGAACAAGCTTTGGATGTCCTTAAAGTCCTTAGTGGATGTGTCAAGTTGTGCCTTTGGAACTAGTCCTAATGACCTTGAACTCAATCCTGCTCCTTCAACTCCTAGTGTATTCCCTCCTCGTGATGTCAAAATAATTGGAGAAGATGATGATAGCATGAGTAGGTTCCTCAACACTTTTCATAAATAACCTTGAATATAACACATCCTTTTATCCATCCATGAAACCACAAGACCTTCCTACTATACCACCTCATGAGATGTTTAGTTACTGTAGACACCGAAAATATACTGATTGACATCGTGCATTCGATCCTGACTTACTAACATTGTTTCTTCCTAAATCATTCCTCAGTCTAACCATTTAATCAATCCCCTTATCTGATTAAATTCATTAGTATCCTCTCTTGGTTAAATATATCACTTTATCTGAATCAAGTCACTTCTCTTGTTAATTAAATCAATCCATCTGATCTAATTATCCCTATTTAATTAAATAATCAATTTATTTGATTAAATCTCTAAAGTCTATCCATTAAATTAAATAAATTAAAACCTTATTTGATTTAATCTAACACCATCCCTTTTAATTAAATAAATCAAAATCTTTATTTAATTAGCCTCTTATCATATTCCTCTCTTATCTGATTTAAATAAATCCATAAATTTAAGTCAATAAGTCACATCATCTAATCTCTTTTAAATTAATTAACCCTTGATTAATTTAATCTAATCTCATGTCACATCCTCTAGATAATGCAAGTTGCACATGAAAATAGATTTAATTCATTTATTAAATCTCTATTTTCCTCACAAGGCATCTTTTGGAATATTCTCTCAATTTGAATTCAAAAATTCCAAGTCAACATGTACATCCAACAAGGCATTTAAAACCTCTTACATGTCCTTTGCCTTGAGCCAAGTGGCATTTATTCCATTTTCCCTTCCCTCTTACATGTCATTTCAACAAATTTGAATTTCAAATATTGGCATTTATTGGCACAAACCCCAAATCTTGCACAACCATCATCCATTCATAGCTTGACAAGTGGCACCATATCATTGGATGAATGTTAGTCCCACATTGCTCAAATTTGTGCATTCATCCATCTTGAAATCCTATAAATGAAGAGCTCCTCTCCTCATTTCATCATCCACAATCCAAGAAAAGTTACCATGCTCAAATATCTCGAGTTTCATCCATTATCATTGAGTCATAGTTAGGTTTTGCAGATTTTGGCTTGGAGTCTTCACATTTCATCAACCAAGTGGATCAATCTCTTCAACATTCAAATCTTGCATCATAGGAATTGGGAAAGGGCCAATTTTGACATCAAATTGGCACCAATTCCCCCATGGGATCAAGTGTTTTTTATTTAAATTAGGATTTAATCTAGTTTTTATCATTTCATTGTGTTCTTACTTATTTTCTTTCCTATTTTGAGTTTGCAAATGGA
Source organism: Sequoia sempervirens (assembly GCA_007258455.2). Lineage (NCBI taxonomy): Eukaryota > Viridiplantae > Streptophyta > Pinopsida > Cupressales > Cupressaceae > Sequoia > Sequoia sempervirens. The sequence continues at coordinate 178,254,201 of VDFB02271358.1, forward strand.
TTTCATGGGGAATCCTTCTTTTAGCTTGCAAATCCTTGTCTAACTCATTTATTCATGTTGTTTTGTAGGTACTAGGAAAAGGGTTCGCACATTTGGCGCTAGAAGGAGGGCTGGAAATCATAAATTCTAACATTTTCTCAAAATTTCCACGTTTTCTTGACACATAGGAAATTCCAATGCGGGCTCATCAACGTCGTTGTTTTCACAACGTGGGCTCATCAACGTCTCTGTTTTAGCATCATTGGACTCATCCCGCAAAAAATTTCAAATTTTAAACTGCACCATTGGACTTGCCGATCTGTACAAGTTTTCAAAAATTTTAAAACTATGACACTTTCAAGAACTGTAACGCTTGGTGAAAAGAGCGACACAATCATGCTCTCTGTCTCGACATAGAGCACCGCTGACTGGTAAGTGGTGTTGTAAGAGCACTACTGGAAGAAAAAAAAATAGCGACGCCTTCACGAGTTGCGATGCTGGAAGACAGAAAAAGGGAGAACTTAATTTTTTAGCATGTGCTTTTGGTTCATGATTTATTTATCTATTGTTTTCTATTTTTTTAACTTTTGTGTTTTTCTAGAATCTGATTATTTTTCCACTTTGTAGGTTGGAATCCAAACAAAAAGGAAGAAGAAGCATGGAGATGATATTGGGTCTAATCAAAGTGTTTTCTAACACTTAAGTGTTTGTTTAACACTTCTTCAAGAATTTGTCATCTTTTTCTTTCTTTAGAACACTAGCTTTCATTTGGGTTTAAAAAGGATTCTTTTTGTTTATTTCTTTCAAAAGGTTTAAAAAGAATCTTAGGATCAACAACTTACTAGATTTCATTTATGGATTAAACAATTGAACAAATATCTTTCACTTGTGGTTTGGTGCTCTAAAATGAGCTCACATATTGCTTTGAGGATCTAAAAAGAACAAGTGTAGTTGTGTTTTTCATGAGGGCTTACTTAGACTAAAGTCATTAGAAAAGGACGTATGCACTTCTCTCGCGCTTTATAGTGATCTTGAGAATCAAAAGGTCTTTTCTATGACTTTGGGTTAAGACAAAGTAATCACCTCCACACTTCGATTTGGGCTTAAAATTGAACAAAACTATTGTGTGAGTGTGAGTGGGGACTTTGTTGCATACATTCTCTCTCCTTGTTGAGAACAAGGATTGATTGAATTACAAATATTGATCTTCATTCGCTTTTGTTTATCCTAGAGGGCCTGCCTTGGGGAAAAAGTACTCACCCAAGGGAACGACTCAACCGGTAACACTCTAAAGCCAAGAGTATTTCCAACTAGGATATAAATGTGGATATTGGAAGAAACGCCAATATCATGCAGTTGACTCCGACAAGATGAATCCAAAAGGGGACTCTTGCCACGTTGGGTCAACTCCTACAAACGGAAAGTCCTTACTAAAACCCATGTGCTAGAATTTTCCAAAATCCTTAATCTATTTGTTGGTGCAAGAATGGTCGTTCTGAAGCCACCCCACATTTTTACGGTCTTCTAGTAGAGATGGAAAGCATTCCATGGGAGTTTCATGGGTGTTGATGCTTGGCTGCCCTGTATAAGTGAGTGTCATGGAGGGGAGCTAGTGGGGTCAAGCATCTAACCATCTGCTAGAGATAAGCATAGCTGGACTTGTCCAAGTGGGAACCCAACAAATATTATCTTGCACATCCATAGGATTGTACTTATTCTTGGGTTACAAAATGCATTGCTTGATCAAAAACATCATGAAAACAAACACTTAACATCATCCAAATTTCAAACCCTTTTGAAGACAAATACCATTGACTCAATCCATATGCTATTTCTTTCCCTTGGGATTCACATCCTTAGAGGTTTTTAAGCATTGGATTAGATCTCAATTTTTCTTCTTAAGTAAACAATAGGAAAACCCTTTCCTTAAGTTCATTAAACTTCCACATAACATATCTTGTGGGGTTTGAAGAAATTAAGACATAGGACATCTCAGTTTGAAAACCTAATTGAAGAAAGTGTTTTTGGTAAAAGAAAGACATTAAGCAAAGCTAAGCAAAATGAACTCTCATATGTGTTGAAGACTCCAAATCCCAAAGCACAAATCATTGATTGGAAATCCGAAATTGAATGTTCAAATGAAATCATTGCTTGGTTACAAAAGTCTTTAGGAAGCATATGCAGGCTCTTCAATACCTAGGTCTAGGCAAACAAAGTGTACCTTTTAGGTTCATCTTAGGATCAAAACATGTCAAAATATTTTTTCATCCATCCATAAAAACATCAAAACAAATCCCATCTCATCACCACCTTTTGGAAAATCTTGAAATCATCCTTGATACTAGGCTTTATGGAAAAATCAAAACCATCATCAAAATCATTGAGACAAAATCCTTGAGAACACTGTCAAAAACACATTTGGCTAGGTATGTGTAGATGCATCCTTTTGCATGTACTTAGTCAAATTTATCAAAATCATCTTGTCTAGCTTAGTGTATGTAGATGAATCCTTCTCCATATGCTTAGTGAAACAAATCATCTTGTTTGAATAGGTGTGGGTAGATGCATCCTTCGCCTCACACATATTCAAATTATCATCCTTTGGACAAAGCTATCCCTTAGATCAACATTCAACATCTTAGGGTCTTTTTGTTTGAAATATCCAAAATCAAAATCAAAATCAAAATCAAGGACCAAATCCCAAAATCAAAACCAAAATCTGCAAAGTCATAAAAGCCTAGTGTTTCACTCAAGATTTATCAAAAGCCAAGAACATCCATATCATCCATCCTAAATAATCATCATATCATCACCTTTGATTCTCAAGGCATCCTAAAACTTTACACTTTGGAACATAAAATAGAGATCAATCCAAAGAATCAAGAGATTCATCTCCCATATTCTTGATCCTTGTTTTATGGTCCAAACAAGATCTCAATACAAGAAGAGTATGGAAGCCAACAAAGAAACACCCGCTTCAAGCCAAACCAACACAGAAATGAATCCAATAGAATCAAGTAAACCATCGACCCTCTCATCATCACAGAATCCGCAAGAAGAGAACCAAGGAGAGGATCTTACTTTCGAAATGTCTCGCGAGGAAATGACAAAAATGCTTCAAAATCTAGAGAATCATAAAATCATCAACATCATGATGAGACTTAACCCTTCGTTGTACATGCTTGAACTAGAAAAACAAGGGGCCAAGTTGCATTCGGATTTTGATGTGAGTACTATCATGGACACATCATTTCCCCCAATCTCATTCACCATCCCCATCTCATCTACACCTCCATCCCAAAACGTCACACAAAACATTCCACAAATCACAACATCATTTGCTCCAACCCAACCCAATGTCAACAAGGGAAACACATTTCTCAATGCTCTTCAATCACATCCCCTTGTTAATAATCAAAGTTTGGACACAAGCACCACATTGGAACAAAATATACCCGAAAACCCATTACACAAGAATGTTCCTCTCACATTCCATCATGATTCGTCATCATCATATTTTCACGCAACACCACAAACACCTCTTCTCACAAATTCACAAGAAGAGGGACATATGTTCAGACTAGGGGGCTTATTAGACACCACGATATTTTCACAACAACTCACACCCCTTACATTTCCACCTCTCTCACCATTTCCATTATCATCTGTACCACTCCTTGGTCTAGGGATTCCTCCCCTACCAAGTATCAATCAGACCTACATCCCAACCATCAATCAAAACATTGTACCAAACACACAAAATTTATCGTTGATATCACAACAAATGATAAATACACAAGAAATGGCAACACCATCAAACACACCCCTAACATCACAAAGCATGGTCTCTCAAGGACCAATCATATCAATACCATTATCCAACATGTAAAACATCAACACCACCCTCATGAATACCATTCCAAATCCACCACCACCTCCACCACCACCAACATTCACCACATCAAATCAATATGATGTAGCATTGCAAGCTGCTTTCCAAAGAGGATACCAACATGTCTAGAAACAAAAATTTGTGCAACAAGCCACTCAAGCTGCACAAGCTACCAAAGCTACACAAGTTGCATTACAAATGTAACAAGCACAACAAGCCGCCCAAGCTGCGCAAGCATTGCAAGCACAAAGAGTCGCTCAAGCACAACTGTTATTGCAACAACAAGTAGCACAAGAACAAGTAGCACAAGCACAAGCTCAAGTGAAATTCCAATATCAAGTACAACAAGAACAAGCTCAAGCACAACTTCTTGCACAAGCAGCGCAAGTGTAGGCATATCAATAAGCACTAAAGCAATACCAAGAGCAGTAAGAAGTAGTAGAATTGGTAGCCCAACAACAAGCATTGTGGGAACAACAACAAGCACAACAACAAGCGTTGTTGGAGTAGCAACAAGTGCAATAACAAGCATAAATCCTAGCACAACAACAACAAGATCAACAATAGGCATTGTTCATACAAAAGCAAGTAGAAGCCTACTTTGCTTGATAGAACATGTAGATACCATCAAATAATGCATTGACCAATCCATCCATCCAAACCATGATTCAAATACCTCGAAATGCTTTCATCCCACCCCCTGATCCCCAGAATGATGTGACGACACAACTCAGGTTGCTCTCGCAACAAGTGCTCGACCTTCAATCAGGGTGAACTACCAAAATGCAAAGCAACTTGTGTCCCTATCCATTTGATAGGAGCCTAGACATGAAACCATTCCCTAAGGGATTTGAAATCCCAAAATTTTACAAATATTGAGGGATGGTAAACCCTGAAGATCACATCAGGGAATTCCAGGTTCATTGTATGGAGGTCGCATATGACGATACTTATCTAATGCGGCTATTCCCCAGGAGCTTGGCAGGTCCCACTATAGAATGGTTCTCTTGCTTACCTTTAGGCATTAGAACATTCAAAGAAATTAGAGACGCATTCATTAGGAATTACGCATGTACCATTGCAATGGATGTTAGTCTCAAAGAATTATCAGCTCTGAAACAAGGAAAGAATGAGTCTTTCGCCTCATTCCTTCAACTATGGCAATCCAAGCCCAATCAGAGCAAGTGGACCATGCCAGAAGAACAACAAGTCTGCAAGATCATAGCCAACCTTGAAAGCTGCCTGTCATTTCATCTCAAGGTTCATGGAATCACTACATATGAGAAATTGATCTCCAAGGTGCTTAGTATCGAAAGATCCCTTGTGACTCAACCCACTGAATCAACATCATATCATGAATAGCAAAACAATCGCCTATCATCTAATTACAATGATAAACCTCATACATGGGCGAGAAACAAGAACATCACTAATGATGGTGTCTTTGATGCCAAGGTGGTCATTAGTGGTCCACGCAAAAATACACCCGTGCCACAAATCCAACCACAATGCCAAAACACTCATCACACAACATACCAACCCAATAATCCCACCATCAATAACCTCACTGACCAAAGTGGACCACCCCAATGCAAAATTTATCCAAAACACAAATACGCCATTTTGGGGGAACCTTTGGAGGACATAATGAAAAAGTTGATTGCCGAAAAACTCATCCAGCCTCCTACATTCAAAAATTACCAAGAACCCGATGTCAAACCCCCTTGGTACAACGAGAATCAACTTTGTGAATTTCACAAAATAAAAGGTCACACCATGAACAATTGCATGAGACTCAAAAAAATCATCCAAGATCTCATTGATAAGAAAATCATAAACGTGGAACAACCTACGAGAAATCAGGACCTTAAAATCTACATGAATCCAATGCCGAATCATGGAAACAAAGGAAATAGGGGTTATAAAGGGAAAGGAAATCTATGAATCTATCGTTGCCTCACTAAATGAAGACTACATGGTCATCACTATCAAGGGTGCCCATGTTGAAGATTGTGGAGTCATCACAAGAGGCAGCAAAGTCACCATTGCAGGATCATCCCAACCAAATAGAGTCCCTACATCAAGAGCCATTCTGTATAGCTACAATGTTGTAGACCAACTCAAAAGAACGCCAACACACATCTCCATCATGGAGTTGTTAAAAATCTCATCAGTGCATAAAAAGATCCTTGAGGAAGCATTAGCCTCATCCATTGTCCCCGCAGATCTCGATGCGGACCAATTCCAAGCTATGGTCACAAATATCATAACACCTAATCTCCTTACATTTTTCGACCAAGATTTCCCTGCCCAACCATCTCACAACCATGCATTTCACTTAGAATCTATCGTAAACAAAAGAAAAATCAAAAGGGTCTTGGTGTATGGAGGTACGGGCTTTAACATATTTTCCTTAAGCCTCATCAAGCAGTTGAAAATATCAGAAGATTCCATCGACAAAGGCAAGGGCATCATGATAAGAGCATATGATGACCAAGAAAGAGTGTCTCAGGGCACAATTAAGCTCCCTATCCAAGTAGGGCCAACACTCATGGAAACCACATGTCAGGTCTTGGACCTTGAATTGCCATACAATATCCTCCTGGGATGCCCATGGATTCATGCGATGAAAGTCGTAGCATCAACCTTCCACCAATGTGTGAAATTTACACGTAATGGGCAAGAGGTTACTGTCCACGGAGATCTTGAGCCCTTTTCATATTGCAAGAATCTTGAAGCCAAGTATTACAAAAACCCCCAAGTTCCAAAGAATGATGATGGCCCATCCACACCATACATCAACCCCTCCACTCTTGCATCCACTTCTGTGACAGAGACACCCACCATTCCCGCCATTCCCACCATCTCTAACATCAAGCTCATCATCTAGGATGATGGTTATGGAAGCTACAAACTCCCTAACAATTCTTTCGTGATAGGAGAGTTACCACAATCTCCTGGTTCATGAGGACACCCATAAGAAAATCAAGCTTCCACATCACAAACATCTCCTGAAGATTATCCTGAATTCACAAGATGGGGAGACCTTGGTCATGAGGTCATTGAAGTAGATCCATCTCACATGTTGTATCAAGATGAAAGACTGGCAGCTAATTTACCAATGGATGAAAGAAGCAAGGGCCTACACATGATGCTTGCAATGGGCTATGACCAAAATCAAAGACTGGGACAAAATGACAATGGGCTCATAATACCTATCATGCCAGAGATGCGACCCATAACAAATCTTGGTCTTGGATGTGCCACTCTGAGAATAACCATACGTGGCCAAAGTCCTCTGGTTAGAATGGCTAATGTTTCTCCTCAGCCAATACTCATACAACTACACTCACCAATAGCCACAGGTAGAGACACACATAATTTCATAACTGAGCCCTATATTAGTAGTGATGACAAAGATACCTTGACCAATCTACCTAGGTTATTCGAAGATACCACCCTGTGTATGATTAGTACCATATCCTTTGACCAGATAGTCAAAATCATGAGATCCGTTTAGTCTACCCCCAACTGATCGACTATGACCAACGAGGACCACCAGTTCTTGATACATTCAAAAATGATGAGGCACTCTTAGAATTCATGGGATTGAAGGATAACATTCCAGATGGAGATCACAAGGTAGGCTTTATAATGGAGTTGGACACACATGCCTATTACGGGGAAACGATTGAATCCTTCATTTGCAAAAGTGAGAAACTAAGAATCATATCCAAGTCCTTGACTCAAAACCACACTATGGCACTCTCTGACAAGAAAATAGTTAAAATAAAGGATGTATCCAATGGTGAAAACCTCCCTGAGGTGCCTAAGGATGAAGGATTCAATCTTCCCTTAAGAGCTATTCATCAAGAGAAATTAGCAGTATTGGCCGAGAAATGCAATCCAGTCAACATAGGAATAGAGGAGACCTCACATATCACATTCTATGCAGAATCACTATTAAGAGAAGAGCAGGAACTCCTAGCAACATTCCTAAAGGAAAGACAAATAAAATTTGCATGGAGTTATAAGGACATGCCAGGGCTAGATCCAGAGACTATGGTTCATCATTTAGCAATATATCTAGAAGCAAAGCCAATCAAACAAAAGCTTAGAAAAATGCATCCTCAAATCACCTTATTGGTCAAAATGGAGCTCAAAAAGCTATTAGACGTAGGATTTATCTGACCAATTGACTATCCAAAATGGGTGTCAAATCTGGTACCTATTTCAAAACCTGACGGAGCCATTAGAATCTGTATGGACTTTAGAGATTTGAACAAGGCATGTCCTAAGGATTATTTCCCACTTCCCAATATTGACATGATTGTAGACATGACAGCAGGGCATGAGATGCTATCACTAATGGACAGATTTTTAGGATACATCCAGATCATGATAGCAAAGGAAGATCAACATAAGACTGCCTTCACTTGTCCATGGGGGACCTACTATTAGAACATGATGCCATTCAGTCTAAAGAACACAGGAGCAACCTATCAAAGGGCCATGACACTGATATTCATGACATGATTCATAAAATAGTCAAAGACTATGTCGATGACATTCTGGCTAAGTCAAGAAAGAGACAAGATCATATAGCAACCCTAAGTGCTATCTTTGAAAGACTTGAGGCATACAAAGTCAGACTAAATCCCAAGAAGTGCATCTTCAGTGTACAATTAGGTAAATTGCTAGGATACATAGTCTCCATGAGGGGTATCGAGGTGGATCCGGTGAAAGTAAAGGAAATCCTTGAGATGGAAGCACCAAAGACATTACTGAGAGGCCTCCAAGGCCAACTTCAATCCATCTGACGGTTCATAGCACAACTGGTAGACAAGCAGAACCCATATTCTCACCTACTCCACAAAGGGGTAGCATACAAATGGGATACAAAGTGTGAAGAGGCATTTAACAAAATCAAGGAATACCTACTAACACCACCAGTGTTAATGCCACCTATCCCAAGAAAGCCATTGATCTTATATGTATCAACAACAGCAGCAGCCCTTGGAGCTCTCCTAGCCCAGCATGATGAAAATGGAATGGAGAGGGCCATCTACTATATTAGTAGGACAATGGTCGGTCATGAGCTAAATTAATCATTTATCGAGAAGGCATGCCTCACCATAGTGTTTGCATCCCAAAAATTCAGACACTACATGTTGGCACACAAGGTAAAGCTTATTGTGAAAATTGATCCCCTCAAATATCTATTATCAAAAGTAATGCTCACAGGCAGAATGACAAAGTGGGTAATGATACTATCAGATTATGACATCAAGTATGTGGAGTGCAAAGCCATTAAGGGATAGGTTATTGCAGATCAATTAGCAGAAGCACCCATTTATTCTGAGAATCCTCTTGTCTCAGAGTTTCCAGATGAGTCTATCTTTAATCTCAATGTAGCTGATCACTGGAAACTATACTTCGATGGTTCATACACACAACACGAATCAGGAGCTTGTGTCTTCTTCATCACTCCACTAGGAGATTTCATACCAAAGTCATACAAATTGTCATTTCCTTGCACTAACAACATAGCAGAATATGAGGCTTTGACTATAGGTCTCAGGATAGCAGTGTAATGGAACATCATAGCTCTCAAGGTGTATGGGGACTCTCAGTTGATCATAAACCAAGTCAATAATGAATATCAGACCAAAGATGATAAGCTCACTCTATAAAAGAAATTGGTGGAGACTCTAAAGGAAAACTTCATTGACATAACATTCGAGCAGATTCCAAGAACCAACAATAGAGTAGCTGATGCCATGGCTACAATTGGGTCTCTATTAGACATCCCTCATAACGTGCCAAAATATGAATTTCTGATTGAGCAGCTTCTCATTCCTGCATTTGAGGTACCAGAATTAGAATTCGTGTGTGAAATTGTTGGTCCTAGTGATCCTTGGTACCATGACATCTACACATATCTTCACATAGGAGTCATACCCGCTGACCTACCATCGAGCCTAAAATGAACCCTCATCAAAAAATCATCTAGATTTGTCATCCTAGGTGATACCTTATAATGTAGAAGCATAAAAGGTACCTTGCTATGCTATTTAAATGATGAGGAGGCATTAACTGCTCTAACTGAGCTTCATAATAGTATTTGCGGCTCACACTCGAGTGGAATGACCATCACCAAGAAACTATTGAGGATGGGGTATTACTGACCCATAATGGAAAGAGAAGCACATGATCATGCTAAAAGGTGTTTACAATGTCAATATCATGGGGACCTCATCCATGCTCCAGCTCAAGAGCTTCACCCAATCATCACACCATGGCCCTTCTCGTAGTGGGGACTTGATCTCATTGGAAAAATCACTCCCACCTCATCCAATGGCCACAAATTCATTATCACTGCAACTAAGTACTTCACAGAGTGGGTGGAAGCCATACCCATGACGTATATCACTGGGAAGCAGATCTCAAAATTTATCCTAAACTATCTCATTTGTCGTTACGGCATCCCCCAAGCCATTATCTCAGATAATGGGACACCATTCAAGAACCAGGAGGTTCATGACTTGTGCGAGAAATTCAAAATCTAGCATCACTTCTCCACCCCGTACTATCCCCAAGGCAATGGCCAAGCAGGAGCCACGAACAAAAGCATCCTCAAAATCCTCAAGAAAATAGTCAATGACGTAGGTCATGACTGGCACTTGCAACTTAATCCCACCCTCTCAGCTTATCAAACTAGACCTACACACCCACTAGTGCCACCCCATTCTCCTTGGTCTACGTATTAGAAGTTGTACTCCTAATTGAGATCAAGCTCCCATCCCTCAAAATATCATTGCAAAACCTCATCACTGATGAGGATTACCAGGTGTCCTGATGAGCCTGAGAACTTTCTCCTTGAGTGATCATTTTGGTTGACCCCATTGGAATACCAACCAAATCTTTTAGTCTCTCATTCTCTCTCAACATTCTTTCATTATTCGCCTTGTACATTTCTCTTTATTTCATCAACAACTGAATTTGTGCTTTATTCAACTTTGCAATATTGACCCCTATTTCAGCAGTAGCTACAGGATCAGCCTCTCCAACTTTTAGAGTCATGACATGGCGAAATGCCTTCTCTGTGTCAATTACAACTAATTTCTTGTGGGGTGGGTATAAAGCCAATATCATTAATGATCCTTCATTAGTATTGTACTTAGAGCCTGCATACACCTTTGTCACCTTTTCCTTGTCAAGCTTGTGTGTAGCACTACTGTCCTTCAAGAAACTATCAAAGACCAATGCGAGTTCAAGTCAAGTCTAGGAAAGATCATGACACCAGCATTCTCCAACATTTTCCTCCCTTTTTTAGGAGTCATATTTGTCATTTCATCATCCACACACTTTCTCAATTGACCCAGTAATTGCTCCTCATTCCCTGAGGTGACATCATCAACATTTTCTCTTATTTCCTTCCCCTTCTGCTTGTACAAAAATTCCTTGAACTTTGGGGAATTTATAAACTCATCATCAGAGACAAATGATCTGTATTCTATGTGCCTTGCATCAACATCACCACTTTCAATACTCTGTTCTCTAGCTAGGAAAACATACTGCTGAGCCCTCAACTTGGATACCTTTTTTGGTCTGCCCTGTGGCACATTACCCTTTGGTGTTTCCTCCCCTAAAGACAATTTCTCTACCTCTATCAGCCCTTGGTTATATCTCTCAACCACCATTTCAGCTTCATCTTCATCGAGATTCCTGATCATATCATCAAAAGGATAGGGTACATGCTGATACCCTCCAAAGTTAATCTTCTCCTTGGCTGAATTGATATATCCTTTAGGGTCAAAGTTCTTCCTCGGTGGTCCTCTTTTCATATTATAATGCAACAATCTATAAAGGATTGAATTGTATCCCTCCTTAGCCAACATAGTGAAATCACCAAACACAAGGTACTAGGCATAAAAGCTTGCTTCCCAAAAGAGCTGAAATGCATCACACTGTAGTAATCCATCTATCTGACAATCTCCAAATATGCAAATCTGTTTGGAACTATCCTAGGCAGAATGAAAGGGGCATCTTCAAATCCATATACTCTGATCACTATAGCTCCCTCCAAACAATACCAGTCTCCCTAGTTATGATCAATTAGCCCATTGAAGTCTTTTGGCCATAGGAATCTCTTAATCTCATTAGTCAATGAATAATTACAAGGATATTGATACAACTTATACAATGTTTTTACAAAATACTCTTCAAAATGAACGAAACTAGAACTAGCAAACCTGCTGTCCAAAATAGCAGTCCACAAATGAGCAGGCAATGCTTCACCCTCCTTACCAACTTGAGAAATTCTCATCTCAAGAGGCCATACTCCTAACTCTTGTCCAAAATATAGCACCAAGTGCATCAACAATGAATAGTGTCTGAGATGAACAATAGATGATCTGCTCTTGATAGCCATCAACCTTGAATCAAGCCCCCTAGAAATGTATGAGGCATAGTCAAATGGCCTAGAATTGTGATACTAGATATCTGTTGTGATAATCATTGGCACAATTGACATGAATTCTGGTGCATCCATTCCCAACACCTAACACACTTAGAAATATGTGTACTTCATATAGGGCTCATACAAATCCACATGATAAGGAGGCCCCTCACTATCTTGCAGAGGTTTTGGCTTGTTACCCTATTTAACCCTATGAATTGGCAACCTCCAACCCTTGTAGATTGTATCCATTCTTGAAAATTCCTTCTCCAACTCTTCACAACTAATCTCCTCATTGCAGAACCCTTCCAATTTGAAAACCTCACCTATTGCTTCTTTTGACACATATATCTATGGTTTTCTAGATGGGTCACATATAGCTTTATGTTTTGGATCATAATGATCAGCAAGCAATTTTACCAATTCTGCATTCACGAATATATTAGGGCATACCAATTTCCCTACATTCAGCTTCCATGGATTACAGACTGGTTCAAAACAGTTTCTCCTATGATAGTGAAAATTGAAAAGTTCATACCCTCTTACGGCAGTCCAGACATCACCTATAAACTTGCATTTATCATCTAACTTATCAACTTCTGCCCTAAGTTGTGCGGACCTTCTGGCTTTAGGTCTTGAACCAGGTAACTGGTCAATAAGGTCCTGAATTAACCTCCATTCAGTGCCCTCCTATTCTGTATCAAGTTTATGTTTCTTTCCTTTTGACTAACTACTCTCACCTAGTTTTCTACTTTTAGCCTTTCCAGAACCAGTAGACTCCATTCTTTCAAAATTACAGAATCAAAAATGTGGAAAACTCAAGATGAATTTACTTATAGTATTCTACTTGAACTCCTCAAACTAAAAAATGTCTCGGTTCTTTATTCACCCTTTCAATTCCTCTGCAATCAATTCGGTACTGAAGAATTGATTAAACCTTCGTTGTTATATCCAGTCGTGCCATTAATGAAGCACGAATGAAGGCTCATTTGAAACTGGCACTGTCACATCAAATGTCCTATCGGTGAGAGATTTTCAAATCTGAGGCGAAGTCCTTTTGCAACGTTTACTTAACCCCTCGCCAAGACATTCTATGGTCTTACCGACACCTGGAATCAAATTGATGACTACCACTTCTATTTTTCATGTCGCTATGACAATTCCAAGTCGGGGATATGTTTCATAGAGTTCATTATGCTACACTGAGATATGTTCTTCAATGCATTTTCTATTCGTTGAGACAAAATCATCCCTTCACCGATGAAAGCACACCTCGGCATGACCATTGAGTTTCTTCACTGACAAAATAAATCTTACCGATGAAAAAATTCCATCAGCAAGACAATGAATCTTTGAGGGGACTCATACTAATGCCAAGTGTCTTTCCAAACTCATTTCTATAGATTGCTCCATTTGGTGAGTCTCACCCCAAAATACTCTATTTGTATAACTTTCAAACCTCAGTGAAACTTACGCTGAAGACTTCTTCTCTTGGCAATGCATATATCTATCTGCGTAACTTTTGAATCGGCAAGACTCCATAGCTTCTCCCTGATAGCTTTTCGATGAAACCACTTACACCTTATCAGCAAGACCCGATGCCTTTGTCAAGACATTACTCTGATATACTTTAGTCTTACCGAAATGCGTATCCCTATCACCTGTCAGCAAGACAATTCAAACTCACGAAGACCTCATCCTAAATACCTTTAGCTTGTCCGATATACTTCCATAAGCATCGGTCGGTGAGACACAATGTATTCGCTATGACCTCATCCCGAATATAACTCTTATGCCGATATGAATTTTCTCTGTCGCCGAAACAAAAGGAATGTCTTGCCAATAGTCTACAACAAACATACATTAGTGAAAAATATAGGTCGGGGAGACCTTCACCCTATCTTGGCGATATGGGTTTTACAATGAAATATGAAGGACTAGATGGATTCAAATGGATCACATGACAGAAAATAAGAAAGACAATACAAAGAGGGAATTTTATGCTTATGATGAGGAATTATTTGGAAACTCAAGAATGCAATTTCCTGTGAAAATTTCAAAATTTTATAGTTCTAATAGTGGCTCCATCTGGGGATGAATGATAGTAAGATCATTGCAAGGATCCAGATTTTTGGGTGAGTAGACCAAACTCAAGATGATGGAACATGTGAGCATAATGGAACAGATGGCACAGGAAATGAATGAGGCCCTACACTACTATACATGGAAAATTATTTTGAAAGAAGGAAAATCAAGATTGTCCATGTACTGGTAAGTCCTATTCCTTTTATTTCCTAAGCTACTGTGCATGGAAATTTTTTTTAAAGAGGATTATCAAGAGTTTTCCATGCACTGGCAACCCTTAATCCTCTATGTTACTCAAGAGAAAAATTGTTTCAAAAATTGCCCATGTACAGGCAATTCCTAATCTTCACCAGCCATATTTTGCAAATAGTATGAGTCTTCGCCTTTCTTTCCAATCACCACAAAAGGTCCTAGCCACAAAGCCTCAAACTTCCCATGTTTTCCTTTCTCCTAGCACTTGGCATTCCACATCATTACTAGATCACTTTCTTCAAATTTCCTATTCTTTGCTTTTTTGTCAAATAGATATTTCATTTGCGTCTGTAACTTTATGTTTTGATTTTGAGCCACTCTCCTTATTTCATCTAGTTCAGCTAGCTGCTCCATTCTTTCCTCTATAGGTTCAAGAATATCCAAATCTTCATAAAGGACAAACTTGTAGACTGGTAACAAGTTCTGCAAAGGCATCCTGGCTTGTATTCCATACACTAACTCAAATGGGGAGTTCCCAATTGCCTTCTTCACCATAATTCTATCAGTCCATACAGCCAGTCTTAATTTCAAATCCCAAGCCTTCTTGTTTTGACCTAGCATCCTTCTTATAATCTTTAGAAGACTTTTATTGCTAGATTTTGCTTGACCATTAGCCTGTGGATGGTAAGGGGCTGCATATGAAATGGTGATACCATATGTGCTACAGAAGTTCTTGAATTCATCTAATCTGAAACACATCCCATTGTCAGTGATCAATCTTATTGGTGTACCAAATCTAGTAATGATATTGTCCATTAAAAATTTGTCACAACTCTACTTATAGCCTGTTTTGTTGGGATTGCCTCTACCCATTTGGTAAAATAATCAGTGGCCACTAGTATCCACCTATGTCCACCACTTGATTTTTCTTGTATTTCTCCAATGAAATCAATTCCCCATTAATGGAAAGGAGCATCAGCCTGCATGGGTCAAAGTGGCAAAGCTCCCTAATACTTTAGTTTTCTAGAGAACTTCTGGTAGGCTTCACATTTTCTTACATAGGTGAAAGAGTCATTAAAACCTTTGGGCCAGTAATACCCTGCCCTGAGAATTTTATGAGTAGTTGTTTTTGCTGAGTATTGTCCTCCACAAACCCCTTCATGCATTTCACTCAAAACATTTTTAGCTTGAAATTCATCCAGACATAACAACAGTATACCATCCCTATTCTTCCAAAACAGATCTCCATCCATGAAAACATACTTAGATGCCTAGAACTTCAATGTTCTTTTCTGGATGTCATTCATTTCCTCTAGACACTTCATGTATTTTAGATAATGCATGATATCTACATACCATGGAGTATGTTCAATACTTGCAACTGCATTTTCTTCTTCTATATTGCAAATTTAATTTGCTTCAATGTTTGCCTCTGTCATTAGCTTAGCCAAGCCTTCACCTCTTACCAACTTAGTAATTTGTATCTCCATGTCAAACTCTTGGATTTTGTTAATCTATTTACATCTTTTCCCTGCTACTTTAGACTGTGTCAGAATATCCTTGATAGTTGCATGAGGAACATAAGCTACCACCTTTGCTCCAACAAGATATGGCCTAAAAGCTTTTACAGCTTTCACCAGTGCAAATGCCTGTTTCCATTATATCATACTTTAGTTTAGACCCTTGCAATGATTTACTGAAAAAAAACAGGCTGTTCATGACCATCCTCATTCATTTGCAGCATAACAACAACAATTGTGTGCATTGAGGCAAATGAAAATATCTAGAAAGGATTTGAAAAATCCAGAGACTTAAGGATAGGAGCTTCCTTGATGGCTCTTTTGATAGATATAAAAGCATCCAAAGCCTCTGCAGTCCATTCTATTTTTTGTCCTTTCCTCAACATTTTTGCTATGGGTTTAATAATCTCAGCAAAGTTAGAAACAAATCTCCTAACAAAATTTATCTGTCCAAAGAATGATTGTATTTCCTTAACATTTTTAGGGACATGAATTTTATCAATAGCCTCAACCCTTTCAGGGTCTATCCTAACCCCCTCCTTTGAAACAATATGTCCCAAAATTTTACCCTTTGTAACTGCAAAATTACACTTCTTAGGGTTCAAGTTAATACCATATTCAAGGGATTTTATAAATACCTTTTCCAAATGATGAACATGATCTTCAGGCTTCTTGGAGTAAGTAGTGAGGTCATCCTAATACACCACCATGATAGCATTGATCAAATCTACAAATGCCACATCCATAGCTCTTTGGAAAGTTGCCCCTACATTAGTGAGACCAAATGGCATTCTTATATATACATATGTTCCCCAAGGAGTTGTAAATGATGTCTTATATTGCTCAGATTCCTTGATCATAACCTGGTTATACCCTAAAAATCTATCCATCATAGATAGCAATTCGCACCCTGTTACTTTATGTAATATAGCCCCCATATTGGGTAAATGATAATTATCTTTGAGAGATGCTATGTTGAGATTTCTGAAATCTACACATAGCTTAATATCTCCATTCTTTTTCCTCATAGGGACCAAATTTGAGACCCACGTTGAATGCCTAATTGGTTTAATGATTCCTCCATCTCTAAGCTTTTCCAACTCCTCATGCATCTTAGGCTTCAATGTTGGATTTATGGGTCTTTGCTTTTGTCTGAATGGCCTAGCATTTGGTTTAAATGGTATTTCATGCTGAAACAAGTCTTCCCTATATGCTTTTAGATCTTCATAAGACCAAGCAAATACATGTTTATACTTTCTCAACAATTCTATCAGCATTTTTCTAATTGCAGGGCTTATCTTTTTACCTATGTACACCTTTTTTGGTGCCATCTCAGTTCCCAAATTAATTTCTTCAATGTCTTCCCTTTTAACTGGTGTTTGTTTCATGAGAGAGTGGTCATTCCCATCACACACCCTCTCCAATGCCACCAATCCTTTAGGAAGATTATTTGTTTTGAGCTGTAAGATCTCTTTCCCAAAGACTGTTTGCTTCCCATCTACTTCTTCAACAAAGGCATTGAAGTCAATCTCTTGGGCTTCAAATTGATCTATACAATGGAGGAACTTCAAAAGATCAGTATCATCATTGAAAACCTGCCAACTATAAATGTTGTCAGGAATAGCAGGCCTTGTCTTGAATTCAATTTGTGACACCCCAACCAATGTAATATCATCTCTTTTTAATACTACATTTGCTAGAAAATCAGCCATTATGTTCTTTGATCTATCTATCCACTCAATTGAAAAGGCATCAAACAACTCAATTGTATCCCATACAACATTTCTATACTACTTCAATCTTTTATGTTTTGCTGCATACTTGGTCTTGATTTGTGAAACAACCAACTCTGAATCTCCAAGAACAGCTAGCAACTTAATTTTATGTTTCACGGCTATATTCAATCCTGTTAATAAAGTTTCATATTCCACCACATTGTTTCTACTGTTGCCTCCATTTCACCTATTGTTAAATCAGGTGAGATAACCAAATGTTAGATCTTTAGAGGCCAGTGGGACATTCACACAAGGGAAAAGACTCTGCATCTATTGCTAGGTCACGGGGAACTCAGTGGGAGAAGCCACCCTATTAAGATTCGGCATGAAAATCATCCAAAGAGAAAGACGGCTAGACTCTCCTACTATCTGGCTGACTGACTGTTTGATTCATTCCATCTTGAGTAGGTCACTAAGACCTAGTTTCTATCATGTCGAATGAGCCTGTAGAGCCTATCGCTATAACAGAGAGGGTTCGGTGTGACCTCTTACCACATGGATTTCCAAGGCTGATAGGCCATTCAACCATCATTTGCCAAGACTCTCAGTGACCACGGGGTTCAGGGAGACCTACAACGCTCGATAAGAGGTCCCAACAAAGGTTCAATGTCTCATCAACATGTGAAGAGTCTCAGAGTGAGATATGCTTTCAGCAAAAGTGAGGGGCTTTGTCATGAGGTCTTGGCAAGGTCAAAAGTCTTGCCGAAAGGAAAGGATGGACCTTGATGCAATTGTCTTTGGCAGGAGTCCCGCCGACATCAAATGTCTTGCCAAATGAGGAGTTCACCAAAGGATATTACCTTTAGCGTAGGTCTTGCCGAAGTATGAAGGAACCACCGAAGACAAAGAAAGGCCTCGCCAAGACTTGAAGCTTTCGTAATAATGTCTCGTTGACTGGAAAGGGTTACGCTGATGGTATTTCACTAGGGTGTTCGGCATGGGTCTCACCGACAACGGAGGAGCTCAGGGGGACCTCTTCCCTACCGACAAGAGTTAGGCCAAAAGAAAATAAGTCGACTGAGGGTTCATACTTCGATGTGAGTCTCACCGAGCAGTGAAGCCTTCAGAAAGAAAAGGAATTTGCCAAGAAGAGGGGGATTTCTATGAAATGTCTCAGTGACACAAGAGGTCACGCCGACAGCAGGGGGTCTCGCTAGGTGGCTTACCGAATGAAGAGTTCGCTAAATGGAAGGGATTTCTATGTGATGTCTCAGCGATACCAAGGAGTCTTGCTAAAATGAAATGAAATATGTGTTCACCAAAGCTACAGTGCCTTCGGCACAACCTCTTCTTGAAATAAGGATGTTCGGCCGATAGAAGAAAAAGAGCCCAGTGGGATGACTTCTATAGACATTGGCAAGGGTTTCCCCGACATGAATTTCATCGATATAGCGACTGACTGTCGGAGTGATGCCTTACCAATATCACGTGGTCTCAGCAATAGAGAGGGATCTCCACGTGACTCATCAACCCACTGATCTCTTGGTGATAAACGGTGTCTCACTGATATGCAGTTCTATAGGGGAAGTTTTGACCGCCCAAAAAAGCTGCATAGATTTCACTTAGCCAATCAGATAAATCTAAAGGTAAACCATGCCATTCTAAAGAGCATCAATAGGATGAAGGGCAACGTGTATCTATTGTAGACTCAGAGCATTCAAAGTGCAGCCGAAGTAGCTCAACCGGACACGATGGATCAAATGAATGCAGTAGCTGAAGAATATCTGAAGAATACTTCCAAGAGCGGTTCTTCACACCGACACCAACAACACAGACATGCAGGCTTCTACAATTAACTCATCAAAGATCTGAGATAGATCTTTTTCTTTAAAATTGGGATATTTTTGTAAGCCCTAAGGGGCCGACATACAGTCTGTATATAAGGCAATTTTTGCCTTTTTGTAAGGAGTTCTGATTGCACACTCTGAAGAGTTAGTGATTTTCAATCAATCCTTTCTCAATCAATGTATGTTTTCTATAACTCAACTAGAATCCTAAATACAACATAGAGTTTACCTTGAAAGTTCATGTTCATATTTTTATTGATTCTCATTTCTATATCTTTCTTTTGCACATGCAAGTCTATAACTGTGTTTTTCACATTTCTGCATTTATATCTCAAGGTTGTGAAATTGATCTTTCCTTCCTAAGGTGTATGTGTAGGCCAAACCTGTTAGGACTAAAGCATTAAGTTTGAGAGAAGTTGATCTGAGAATAGCAATTATGCTTTCAAGTGTATGTTTTTCCTGTGTTCATTTCATGATTTCTCATTATTGCGGTGTATCACCATAGGTTTATTTTTTCCATTTTTTATGCATCTCTTCCCTCTTTCCTCTCAAAGAATAAATAGTTTAGGTGATACCAAAAGGAAGCTGGCCTTCTCCAAAGGTTCATTTCAGCTATAGGTGACCCACAGCCTTGAGATGATCCCATGTTGGTATAGAATGCTCAGTTTTTGTAAAACTTTACACAGGGTGCAATTCTAGGTGGCAATAGTTTCTGGCACGCCTGGTGGGACTGGATTTTGTTTTAACTACTGGTTTGGTATGCATCCAGTGAATTATTAGGCTTTATAGAATCCCTTTGGCATACTTGGTGACTCCATAAAGAAGAAGAACCCCAAAAATCAATGCCTTCTATAGTTTATGAGAAAAGTTCATACTAGAGGCAGTTCAGGTTCATTTGAATATTTGCAGCTGTCACCACCAAGAAGGAAAGGCAGAGCAGCAGAGAAGAGAGGAACAACAGTTATCTATTCTAGAAGAACTCAGTCCACTCCTTCGTCTGTAGTTTCTCATCTTGCTCCACCCACAAATCTGCTTCAGATACCTCTAATGGCCGCTCCAAGGAATCAACCCTTCGTTGCTTTCAATAGAGGGAGTCCCTTGAATCTAGCACAACACAATGATATCCCAATGGAAGCCTTGAAGAGTTTTCCAACTTTCATAGGAGAAGATCAAACTACTCCAATTGAACATATGCGAGATGTGGATTCACTATGTGGAGTCCATCACATAACCCAAGAGGACATTGCAGTGAGACTACTGGCTACTTTGCTAAAAGGAAGAGTTGTACAGTGGTATATGAGCCTACCAGTCAGTTCAATTGCAACTTGGGATGAATTTGGAGATAAGTTGCACAAATAATTCCAAGACAGGTCTGACAACTTGTCTCTACTGGAGCAATTGACTACAATCAAGAGGGCTCCACAAGAGCAAATGAATGATTTCAACTTTAGATTTCAGAGAACTTGGGATAGAATCCTTGCAACGGTGAGGCCACCTCCAGAATATGCATTTTTATATTTTTTAAAGGCTCTGAACAGTGATATAGCTATTATGATACAGTCAATGGGAGGAGTGTCCTTACTAGATGCCTTTGAAATAGCTATCAGAGCTTAAAACAACTCAATTCAAGCTGGTAAGCTAGCTCCTAGGCCACCAATGCCCATATTTCTAGAAATTCATGCAAACATCCCTTTGCAAATACCTCCTTTCACACCTCTACTAGTTGTTGTTCAAACCATTGACAAGCAAGAAAGTATTGCTTCAAGCTCATCAAATGAATTACAAGAGATCAAAAGTATTTTATAGACTTTTGGTAACAAGTTGGTGAACTTGGAAAAGCAATAGACCTATTCCAGGCCTTATCAACAACAAAATTAGGCCTCAAGTCAGCCTTTTCAATGTCAACAACAGTAATTCCAAGGGAATAGATAGCAGTATCAGGTCAATTATCAAATCCCAAGATAGAGTGTGAACACAAGGCCTTTTCAGGCCTATGCTCTAGCACCTATTAGTACAGTAAGGGACCTGGTTGCCACTCAAAACAACTTAGCAACTGATTATGAGTGGTGCTACCCTTGTAACTAGCCTCATAATCAAGCCACTTGTTCAAATGGACTCATCAATCAAGCACTGATGGTACAAAATGCTTCAAGTTCACAGCAGGGTGCATGCAATGATGCATCTTCACAACATCAGGACAAATTCAACAATGATACAACCCTACTTAATAGGCAAGGTCAAGAATTTTGTGGGTTGAATGAAGATGGCTCTCCAGTTGCAGCTAACACCAGGGCAAAGAGGAGACCATTTGAACTTGACCAAGTAGCTGATAGAGGAAGGGTGGCAGCTGTGGAACCATCTACCTCTCGAGTGACTAGTGGTTGGGAAAGAGATCAACAACTCCCAGACAAGGAGCAGCCACACTTACAAGCTAATCATACTAGCATAAAGGTACACAATAAAAATCCAGTTGCACCTTTTAACATTCTTGATAGCCTGAAAAAGACAAATGTAACCATGTCTATGTGGGATTCTTTAGTCATCCCTGGTCAAAAGGATATGTTACAATCAGCCCTATCAAGTTTGAAAATGGCTGATGAATCCGAGCCCTCAATAGGTCAGGCTAGAGCCATGTTAACAAATGATTCTTAGGGAAATGATCAGTAGCCTTGCATAGAGAATGAAAAAAGAGTTAAACCACCTCCTTTATACGTGTTTGTGATTATTGGTGATAAATTAGTCCATAACTGTATGGTAGATAGTGGGGCTAGCAACTCCATCATGCCAAAACAGATTGCTGACAAACTTGGACTAAAATACCAGCCTTTGGAGAAGGGAGTGATCCAATTGGATGGAACTTCAGTTAATACTTTGGGTATTATCAAGGATCTAAATCTCACTTTGCTTGCTTGTCCAAATTTTTTAGTCCCTCAAGACATATGTGTCATAGACCTTCCACCTTTCTTTTCCTTGTGTTTATCTAGAGACTTTACAGCCAAGATAGGCGGTTATGTGTCGGCCGATTGGTCACATATGCTACTTAGAATGAGATATGGGACTAAGGTTACCATCAAGTCTGAAAGGTTCGCCAAAGACCACATTGAGCGATATAACCCAAGCCCCATCAATGTTGCTCCTTCTGCTGTAAATGCAAATTGTGTTGTTTTTACTGACAATGAATGAGCTGCTGCTTAAGAACTCCAATCAGAAGCTGTTCCTAACATGCTACTACATGAATGGGTGGTTGAAAATGTATCAGACAGTCCTGTACACCTCATTCAAGATGCTGGTATGGGGAACTATGTCATCCTTGAGCCTAATACAGAGATTCCAAACTTGGAGAAAGATGCAAATCCATTATTGCAACCGTTTAATGGACTTTGGGAGATGTTCTTTGATGGTTCTAGAAGTAAAAATGGAGCAGGAGGAGGTGCAATGTTGATTTCTCCACAAGGGGATAGGTACTACTCTGCATTATGTTTTGCTTTTGCATTGTCCAATAACACTGCTATGTATGAAGGCCTTGTTCAAGGTCTAGAGTGGGCAAGAAAGAGGGGAATAACCAACTTGAAAGTCCATGGGGACAGAAAGTTAATTGTTAATCAAATAAGGGTCCTAAATGTTGCTAAAAATGACACATTAAAGTCTTATAGAAACAGAGTGTGGAACATGCTCAAAGATTTTGATGCCTTTAACTTAGTGTCTATCCTAATAAATCAGAACAAGCATGCTGATAGGCTTGCAGCCATCGGGGCACAGTTTGATATTCACATCAGCAAAGAGAAAGTGCAATAGTATGTGAAGGTTGTAGTCAGACCCTCAATTCCTAACAACAACATTCACTGGCAAGTCTTTGACAGTGATGAGCAGATCCTTTCCTTCTTGCTTGAGGAAGATCAGTTCTCCATGGTGAATCAAGCAAAACTCAAGCAGCAGTATGGTGATCAGGTCATACAGCTGAAGACAAATAAATTTCCCAAAGGCTTGGTTACCTTAGAGTCAATTTTTAGTACTGATGATCAGCTAAAAAAGGGTAGAGCTGGCTTGCAAATCAAAGAACACTATGAAAAGCTAGAGATTTTCAAAGGTAAACTTCTTAAGATAGGCAAACTTTGTTCACTTGAAGATAGATAAGCTTTTGTTGCTTTGTGCCGAGAGTTTCATGATGTCTTTGCTTGGGAGTATTCAGATTTGAAAGGATTTGATCCCCATATTGCTCAGCATACAATCAAATTAGAACCTAATGCCAAGCTAGTAAGGCAGAAACAAAGGCCCTTGAATCCTAAACTTGAGCCCCTAATGATTAAGGAGCTGACTAAACTAGTTGAGGGGGGTATTGTCTTCCCTATCAAGCACACTTCATGGGTTTCTAATCTTGTACCGGTCAAAAAGAAAAGTGGTGAGATAAGGCTCTGTGTAGACTTCAGGGATCTTAACCGATCCTCTCTAAAAGACCACTACCCACTGCCCTCCATGGAATGAATCTTACAAGAGGTTGTTGGTTCTGAAAATTTTTCCTTACTAGATGGTTTTTCGAGATATAATCAGGTGCTGGTCAAAGACAAAGATCAGTTTAAGACTGCTTTTACAACTAAATGGGGCACCATGGCATACAAAAGGATGCCTTTTGGTTTGTCCAATGCTGGTGCCACGTTTCAAAGAGCCATGGACATGGCGTTTCAAAGCTTGATCAACAAGATTATACTGATTTACCTAGATGACATCACAGTTTATTCTAAGAATGTTGATGAACATTTGTTGCATCTTAGGCAAGTGTTTGAAAAATACAGAGAGTTCGATATCTCCCTCAATCCAAGGAACAGTATCTTTGTTGTCCATGAAGGGAAACTATTAGGACACATAGTTTCAAAGCAGGGAATCACTACTGACCCTGAAAGAGTCAGAACCATACTTGAGTTACCGCTGCCTAATCACAAGAAGGGCCTACAGAGCTTTCTGGGCCAGATCAACTTTCTAAGAAGATTCATCCCTGATGTTTCAAATCTGTTATAGCCTTTAACAGCTATGTTAAAGAATAATGCAATCTTCAGTTGGACAAAGGATGCCAAGAATAGTTTTGAAAAGATCAAGGAGGCCTTAGCAGCAACTCCCATGCTGGTAAATCCCAATTTTTCCAAATATTTTTATCTATATGCTTATGGTAGCACAAGTAACATTTTTGCAATATTGGTTCAAAAAAATGAAGAGAATCTAGAGCAACCAATAGCCTTTTTCAGTCAAGGTTTGGTCGAATACAAACATAAATACTCCTTTGTGGTGAGGCATGTCCTTGCCGTGATTAGAAGCCTAAAGAAATTCAAGCCTTTGATTTCTCACAATAAAATTCATATTCTGGTGGTGCACTCAAGTGTGAAGGAGTTTCTGCTGAATAAAGACCTGAATGAAAAAAGAGCAGGATGGGTCACCAAGGTCATGGAGTATGACATAGACATCAAGATCACCAAACTAGTGAGGGGTAAGGGTCTTTGTGAGCAACTTGCTACAGGGTCAAGTAGTAAGATTGAATTAGAAAAGGATGTTATCCTTGCCAATACAGATGAGCCTCAAAATGCTCAAGACGATGTACCTGTGGGGATAACTAATTGGGTCCAAGATATGACCCAATTTCTACAAACTGGTCAATTCCCATTAGGTCTGAACAAAGCCAAAAGAAGATACTTTAGACTACAGTCCATACCATATGTGTTGATGGGCAATGTCCTTTTTAAAAAGGATATGAATGGTGTCTTGTTAAGATGCATTCATAGTGATCAAATTGAAAAGGTACTTCATGAGTTTCATGATGGAGCTGTAGGAGGTCACTTTGCTCCCAGAACTACTACCTAGATAATCATGAGAGCTGGTTACTATTGGCCCAGCTTGTTCAAGGATGCCTACTCTTGGGCAAAGAATTGTATCAAATGCACTCTATTTTCAGGAAAGGAAAAGCTTCCTGCTATGCCCCTGCATCCGATTCAAGTAGAGTATCCCTTTATGAGATGGGACATTGATTTTATTAGACCAATAAATCCACCTTCCAGTGCTGGTCACAAATGAGTACTTACAACCACTGACTATTTTACGAGGTGGACAGAAGTGGTTGCATTGAAGGAAGCAAAGGAATCCTTAGTCTTGAACTTCTATGAAGATATAGTCACTAGGTTTGGAGTACCTGAATCCATCATATCTGATAATTCCCTTGCATTCATGGGTCTAAGGGTAACTGACTGGGCCGTTAACCATGGCATTCATTTGAGCACATATTCAAATTATTACCCTCAAGGTAATGGCCTAGCTAAGAGCACAAATAAGAACCTCATCAAAATTATTAAAAGAACCATAGAGGACAACCAAAGGACCTGGCCCAGTAGTTTAAAGAATGCACTTTGGGTAGACATAGTGACCCCTAAGAGGTCTATTGGTAACTCACCATATATGTTGGTCTATGGTAAAGAGGAAAGATTGCCACTATCCGTGGAGCTTCCAGCTCTTGATATTGTCTGCCAGTTGGAGATGTTTGAGGAGTAGGACCCCATGTCTATGAGGTATTCAGAGCTCATGGAACTTGAAGAATCAAGGGACAGAGCAATGAAATCTTTAGAGTATCATCAGCTCCAGACAAAGAGAACATTCGACAAAAAGGCTACAACAAAATATTTTAAGGAGGGAGACCTCATGCTCAAATGGGACGTTCTTAAAAGCAGACCAAGCCATCACACCAAGTTCGATAATATGTGGATTGGTACATTTATTATCATAGGCTGTAAGGAGCACAACACATATCAACTAGCTACAACAGAAGGTGAAATGCTTCCTATCCCAGTTAATGGGGTACACCTTAAGCCTTGTTTTCAAATCTGACTGATATACCTATTGTACATAATAGTTTAAGCTTTATGTTTTCCATAAGTGTTGTTTCAGCACAGTATATATTTTCTCTTTTTGTTTCCCCTGTCTCACCATTTTGGCAACCTGTTGTGTCATATAAGTCTCATGCGAATCGCAACCATGTGCCAACTGATGTTTTATTTGTTCTATGAATTTACTAATGACTCCATGCCCAATGGATAAGCCTAGTCACTAGTTCTCATGTTTAGCAGGAAAACATCTCGCAAAGGTCACCAGAATTGTTGCCTCCATTTCACCTACAGTTAAATTAGGTGAGATAACCAAATGATAGATCTTTAGAGGCTAGTGGGACATTCACACAAGGGCAAAGACTCTGCATCTGTTGCTAGGTCATGGGGAACTCAGTGGGAGAAGCCACCCTAGGAAGATTCGGCATGAAAATCATCCAAGGAGAAAGTCGGCCAGACTCTCCTACTGCTTGACCGACTGACTATTTGATTCATTCCATCTTGAGCAAGTCACTGAGACCTAGTTTCTATCATGTTGAACGAGCCTGCAGAGCCTATCACTATAATAGAGAGGGTTTAGGGTGACCTCTTACCACGTGGATTTCCTTGGCTGATAGGCCATTCAACTATTATTCGCCAAGACTCTCGGTGACCACGGGGTTTGGGGAGACCTACGACACTCAGTAAGAGGTCCCACGAAGGTTCAATGTCTCACCGATGTGTGAAGAGTCTCGGAGTGAGATATGCTTTTGAAAAAAGTGAGGGGCTTTGCCAAGAGGTCTTGGCAAGGTCAAAAGTCTCGCTGAAAGGAAAGGATGGACCTTCATGCAGTTGTCTTCAGCAGGAGTCCTACCGACACAAAAGAAACTCAGTGTAACTAAGGGACTTCACCAGGATGTCTTGCTGAATGAGGAGTTCTCCAAAGGATATTGCCTTCAGCGTAGGTCTTTCTAAAGTATGAAGGAACTACTGAAGACAAAGAAAGGCCTCGCCAAGACTTGAAGCTTTCATAGTAATGTCTCAGTGATTGGCAAGGGTTACGCCAATGGTATTTCACCGGGATGTTTGGCGTGGGTCTCACCGACAATGGAGGAGCTCAAAGGGACCTCTTCCCGACTGGCAGGAGTTAGGCTGAAAGAAAAGAAGTCAGCTGAGGGTTCATACTTTAGCATGAGTCTCACCAAGCAGTGAAGCCTTCAGAAAGAAAAGGAATTCACCAAGAAGAGGGGTAGTTCTACGAAATGTCTCGGCGACACAAGAGGTCACATCGACAGTAGGGGGTCTCACTAGGTGTCTTGCCGAATGAAGAGTTCGCCGAATGGAAGGGATTTCTATGTGATGTCTCCGCGATACCAAGGAGTCTTTCCAAAGTGAAATGAAATATGTTTTCACCAAAGCTAAAGTTCCTTCGGCACAACCTCTTCCCGAAATAAGGATGTCCAACCGATAGAAGAAAAAGAGCCCAGGGGGATGACTTCTACAGATGTTGGCGAGGGTCTCCTTGACATGAATTTCATTGATATAGCGACTAACTGTCAGAGTGATGCCTTACCAATATCACATGGTCTTAGTGACAAAGAGGGATCTCCATGTGACTCATCAACCCACTGATCTCTTGGTGATAAACGGTGTCTCACCGATATGTGGTTCTATAGGGGAAGTTTTGACCGCCCGAAGAAGCTGCATGGATTTCACTCAGCCAATCAAAGAAATCTAAAGGTAAACCATGCCAGTCTAAAGAGCATCAACAAGATGAAGCACGAAGTGTATCTATTGCAGGCTCAGAGCATTCAAGATGTAGTCAAAGTAGCTCAACCGGACATGATGGATCGAATGAATGTGGTAGCTGAAGAATATCTAAAGAAGGCTTCCAAGAGTAGTTCTTCACACCGACACCAACAACAGGGACACATAGGCTTCTACAATTAACTCATCAAAGATCTGAGATAGATCTTTTTCTTTAAAATTGGGATATTTTTGTAAGCCCTAAGGGGCCGACATATAGTCTGTATATAAGGCATTTTTTGCCTTTTTGTAAGGAGTTTTGATTACACACTCTGAAGAGTTAGTGATTTTCAATCAATCCTTTCTCAGTCAATGTATGTTTTTTGTAACTCAACTGGAATCTTGAATACAACACAGAGTTTACCTTGAAATTTCATGTTCATATTGGTATTGATTCTCATTTGTATATCTTTCTTTTGCACATGCAAGTCTATAACTGTGTTTTTCACATTTCTGCATTTGTATCTCAAGGTTTTGAAATTGATCTTTCCTTCCCAAGGTGTATGTGTAGGCTGAACCTGTTAGGACTAAAGCATTAAGTCTGAGAGAAGTTGATCTGAAAATAGCAATTAGGCTTTCAAGTGTATTTTCTTCCTATGTTCATTTCATGATTTCTCATTATTGCGGTGTATCACCATAGGTTTAGTTTTTCCATTTGTATGCATCTCTTCCCTCTTTCCTCTCAAAGAATCAATAGTTGAGGTGATACCCAAAGGAAGCTAGCCTTCTTCGGAGGTTCATTTCAGCTATAGGTGACCCACATTGAGATGATCCGATGTTGCTCTAGAATGCTCAGTTTTTTCAAAACTTTGCATAGGGTGCAATTCTAGGTGACATGTACATTCAAATGTTAACAAGAATGAATACTTGAATGTAATACCTTCAGGTCAAAAAAATATTATGCCAGCTTCATTGCCTTCCTGGCTGCAGGCTCTATCAAAATACATCTTCCACACACCATTGTAGTTCTGTGCAACATGCTTCTCAATTGGAACTGTAATGGTTAATTCTAGTTGTGTTGGTTCTATATTGAAACCCCCAAGATCAACATCACAAAAAAAGTTGATTTGATCTTGTGGTACACAATCAATGAGTTGGTTTATCCTCGGTTCCCTATACAACTTCACCTCTTGGCCATTTACGAGAATTGTTGCATAAGATAGATCAAACTGGACATTTCCACCAATAGCTGTCGTCCACTAACTTGATAAAAGCATATCAAACTAAGGAGGGGTGTCTATTACTGTTATATCAATATTGTATGCTACTTGAGGATAAGCAGCTAACTTGACTTCTACATCTTTCATTATACCCACCACAGGAATAGGTCAGTTATCCATTGCATAACATTTTCCTTCATATGTATCCACCCACATGCCTAGTTGTTTTATTACTCCTACTGGCATAATATTCATAGTAGCACCCAAATCTATCATGCAATTCCTCAGTAATTTGTTATTTATAAGTAATGTAGTAAAGAAAGGATCAACTTGTGGAGGACTTGTCAATACATTACTCAAGCAAATTTTTGGGATATTTACTTTATCATGCTTATTTTTAGCAACCATCTTATTTTCAGAATTTACATTTTTTTCATTTTCATTTGTTATCAATTGCACTGCACTATCTCTATATTCTTTAATCTTCATCATTTCAAGAAGTGGAACATACATCTTTACCTGAGACAAAGCCTGAGTGAAATCAAAAGAGGAACCTTTTGCCTTAATCATTTTCTTTTGTTCTAATGTTTCTCCTTTGTTCTCTTCTTTTTCTCTTCTACCTGGCTTATCAGTCTTTTGAATTTCTTTTTGTAATTCTCTTACTCCATCCTTTTGGATAGGCTTTTGTTTTCAACCCTTTTCATAGTTCCTTGTGTTGCCTTTTTCTCTTTCATGAAAATTCCCCTAGGGACATCTTCCTTCTCATTTACTGTCCTATTTCTCAACCAATACTTACTCTTTGCTTCTTCAACATTAGTGACAGTTAATCTCTCTATCTCTTCTTCAGTGAGTTTCCTCATGCTACCTTGAGTAAGCATCTCATCAGAATGTTGCTTTGTATAATCTTCTTCAAAATCAAAAAGGATCTACTACTCATCCATGTGGACATTGTATTTCTAATTTGAGACATCATACTCATAACCCTCATCCTCTGAAGATGAATATCTCTCCTCCACATGGTGAAAAGTGTTTGAAGTTAAATACACTTTATGATCTTCTCCACTATTTCCCATCAACATTCCTTCCTCTTGCATTCTTTGGGCTACAACGCAGTAATCTAGGGAATGCGGCTTATTACAGACTTCACAAAAATAATTGTTATCCACCATATAGGCTCCTTTCTTCCTCAATGGATCAGGAGTTTCTTTGTTTCTAGGCCTATCAGTTACAGGATTTCCATCCTTCCAGTTTGTATTATAGGGCATGTCATGCAACCTCAGCCTCGGCCTATCATTCCTATATGCGTTCTCCTGTTTATATTGATAACTATTGTTTTGTTGAGAAGCCCTTGGGTTTTCTCTCTTATCAATTATCCCAGCAGCCCTCCTATTGTTCTCAATTGTCAATGCTATCTTCTAAGCTTCAGCCAAGTCTCTTGGGAATCTATTTCTTAATTCATATCCTATTTTAGGATCGAATGCATTCAGGTAAACACTCAAAGCTACATAGTCTGGCAACTTTGATCCAGGAGGAATTCTATTCTGCAGCTTATTGAATTTTTGGTTGAAATCATAGATTGAGTCATTCTAATTTTTTTGAATTCGCATTAATTCATGAAGAGCAGCATCAGCTGCACTTTGATTCCCATATTGCTTGAGGAATCGGTTGTGAAATATTTGGAGAGAATAAATTGAGGTTGTTGCTAGGCTGTTGAACAAATCCCTAGCTTCTTCAATAAGAGACATCATGAATAATCTCATATGCAAATCTTCATAAGGAACATCCAAATCCTGAATGAAAGCATTGAAACTCCTTAAATGATCCTCAATAGTGATTGCATTACTTCCAGTAAACTTAGGCACCAAGCCTCTCCAGTTTCCATCCATAGGATAAGGGTACAACTAAAACCCTTCCAAGTCAAATTGTCTAATCATAGTGGTATATTGATGAGGAGGAGGGTTGGGTGGATATTGATATTGGTACATAGGGTTATTATATTGTGTATTTTGTTGTGGCACATGATGTTGACCAGGAGGTGGATGATTTGTATGTTGTGTTGGAATATGAGGTGGATGATTTGGCTATCTATATTGATTCCCAATTTGATGGTGAGGGATCCTTGGCGGTTCAGAATACCCATTGTTTGGTCATATTCATGTTGAATTCTGAGTCGTTCAACTTCAAAATTAGAATGCCACTCTGCGTGTTTCTGAGGGTTGTGAAAAGGATTCCTTTGATCTTCTGGGGTGCAAGGATCTTCACTTGAATTATCTTTCCATGTATCATAACGGTTATATGTTTCACCATGAGGTATTGATGATTTTTCTTTGTTCATCATGCACATGTCCTCACTTTTCCCTTTACCCTTGTCAGCCTTAGTCCATTTACTTCTGCTAGCAGGAGCTCCAGAAGGACCTCCCCTAAATTGAGATCTTCTTCCATTCATATTGCAATGTTTTATCAGAGTCGCCACTCACTTTCTTGAAAGTGAAAAAAATATTGTTACTTATTATTCCCAGCGGAGTATGTATATAGGATTTATGACTCTATGATTAAGGCACAGATTCTTTGTTATCCCCAGTGGAGTCACCAATTTTTTAGCTCTCAAAAATGAAGGTAAAGGATACGTCAAGAGGCTACCAATCTCTTGATATGTTTTAGGGTAACAGACAAGGTTAAATGACTTAAACCTTCTACTCTTCAGGTGCTTCTTAAACCTAGGTGGGTGTACCTAAATGAATTGAGCAGACTTGACTTTTGATATTCTCTTCTTGCAGTGATTTTTCCATGATAGCAGACGGAAATGGACAAACTAAATCAAATTTGGTATAAATTGTATACCAATTCTAAAACTAAAACCTAATATGCTCAGTTAACAAATGTAAAAAATATGAGTGAAACTAAAGAATGAAAACGAAAAGACCAGTGCCTTAAAGGGTATGCAAAGTCAAGAAAAATCTGAAACAAGTACTCCGTTATGGAAAAAATTCAAGTTATTTAGCATTTATTTGGTTTATAGCCCATATAAACCTGCAAGGTTATTATTAATGAGTTCTTCTTAGTGATCCAATTGACATTCTCTAATTATTATGATCAATTTAAATAATTTAATCTTTACTAGAAAGAAACAATAAATTGATCATACAAATGCAGGAAATGTGCATCGACAAGCTAGATATAAACTTGTTACACCAATTCAAATAACTAGAAAACATCATATAGGAGACAACTTCAATAATTCTTTCAATGAACACCATAAACAACCGATACCAGAAACAAATGCACCATTGTATTAGACTTCAATTGATATCTCCATGATTTTACATATGCAACACAGTCTCATCTTTGCCAAAAAATTGTATTCTACTCTATCCCCACTATCCTCTATCCTATTCTACTTATCGTGCCTCATTTTGTTTCAAAAATGAAAATTTATACATTGAGAATACAAAAGGCCAAATCCTTTTAGATATTGAAAAGTCACATTTTACAAAACAAAAGATAGAAGATAATTAAGCTCTATTTATCCACAAGTGAGTTTTAGCAAGATGATCTAAATAATCCCAGTGCTCATATGTGTTCCCATCTCTAACAACATTCCATATCGTGATCTCCATCTTGATCATTTCCTCATTTTGCTTGCTCACTTCTTCCAATGTTGTTTCCTCTATAGAAGCTGTCCTCATGATTTCATTTAGCATTGACTCACATTCATTCTTCCATCTGGTGGCTTCTTTCAATTCCCCTTTTTCATCAGAGAATGTGATCATATTTTTCCTAGCAGCCTCTAACAACCCCTGTTCATCCCCTTGTAGCTCAACATAGAAGTTTCAATGACGATTCACAATATGATTTGTAGCTTCAAGTGTTGCACTACTGGAAACATCACTTTGGGCTATTTCATGAAACTTCTCCATAATTCGTCCATCCATCCTTGTATGTTCTTTCAATGCAACAAGAGTATGAGAGTATTTTCCCCACAATTTATTCAACCAAGATGTCAAATGATCATGCCTCTTCTTGACAATTACTACAATTACATCATGCTTTCCCTAAGAATAAGCACTTGATCCTACCCAGTGATCTTTTGCCTGAGAAATTTCTCCTTGAGTGATCATTTTGGTTGGCCCCATTGAAATACCAACAAAATATTTTAGTCTCTCATTCTCTCTCAACATTCTTTCATTATTCACCTTGTACATTTATCTTTCTTTTATCAGCAACTGAATTTGTGCTTTATTCAACTTTGCAATATTGACCCCTATTTCAGCAGTAGCTACAGGATCAGCCTCTCCAACTTTTAGAGTCATGACATGGCCAAATGCCTTCTCTATGTCAATTACCACTAATTTCCTGTGAGGTGGGTATAAATCCCATATCATCAATGATACTTCATCAGTATTGTACTTAGAGCTTGTATACACCTCTATCACCTTTTCCTTGTCAAGCTTGTGTGTATCACTACTATCCTTCAAGAAATTATCAAAGACCAATGCTGAGTTCAAGTCAAGTCTAGGAAAGATCATGACACCAACATTCTCCAACATTTTCCTCCCTTTTTCAGGAGTCATATTTTTCATTTCATCATCCACACACTTTCTCAATTGACCTAGTAATTGCTCCTCATTCCCTGAGGTGACATCATCAACATTTTCTCTTATTTCCTTCCCCTTCTACTTGTACAAAAATGCCTTGAACTTTGGGGAATTTATAAACTCATCATCAGAGACAAATGATTTGTATTCCATGTTCCTTGCATCAACATCACCACTTTCAATACTCTGTTCTCTAGCTGGGCAAACATACTGTTGAGTCCTCAACCTGGATACCTTTTCTAGTTTACCCTGTGGCACATTACCCTTTGGTGTTTCCTCCCCTAAAGATAATTTCTCTGCCTCTAGCAGCTCTTGGTTATATCTCTCAATCACCATTTCAACTTCATCTTCATCCAGATTCTTGATCATATCATCAAAAGGATAGGGTACATGTTGATAGCCTCCAAAGTTAATCTTCTCCTTGGCTGAATTGATATATCCTTTAGGGTCAAAGTTCTTCCTGGGTGGTCCTCTTCTTATTATAATGCAACAATCTATCAAGGATTTAATTGTATCCCTCCTTAGCCAACACAATGAAATCACCAAAACACAAGGTACTAGGCATAAAAGCCTACTTCCCAAAAGAGCTGAAATGCATCACACTACAGTAATCCATCTGTCTGACAATCTCCAAATATGTAACTCTATTTGGAACTATCCTAGGTAGAATGAAAGGGGCATCTTCAAATCCATATACTCTGATCACTATAGCTCCCTCCAAACAATACTAGTCTCCCCAGTTATGATCAATTGGCCCATTGAAGTCTTTTGGCTACAAGAATCTCTTAATCTCATCAGTCAATGAATAATTACAAGGATATTGATATAACTTATACAATGTTTTTACAAAATAATCTTCAAAATGAATGAAACTAGAACTAGCAAACCTGTTGTCCCAAATAGCAGTCCACAATTAAATAGGCAATGCTTCACCCTCTTTACCAACTTGAGAAATTCTCATCTCAGGAGGCCATACTCCTAACTCCTATCCAGAATACAGTACCAAGTGCATCAACAATGAATAGTGTTTGAGATGAACAATAGATGATCAACTCTTGATAGCCATCAACCCTGAATCAAGCCCCCTAGAAATGTATGAGGCGTAGTTAAATGGCCTAGAATTGTGATACTAGATATTTGTTGTGATAATCATTGGCACAATTGACATGAATTATGGTGCATCCATTCCCAACACCTGACACGCTGAGAAATATGTGTACTTCATATAGGGCTTAAAAAAATCCACATGATAAGGAGGCCCCTCACTATCTTGCAGAGGTTCTGGCTTGTTACCCTGTTTAACCCTATGAATTGGCAACCTCCAACCCTTGTAGATTATATCCATTCTTGAAAATTCCTTCTCCAACTCTTCACAACTGATCTCCTCATTGCAGAACCCTTCCAATTTGAAAACCTCACCTATTTCTTCTTTTGACACATATATCTATGGTTTTCTAGATGGGTCACATATAGCTTTATGTTTTGGGTCATAATGATCAACAAGTAATTTTACCAATTCTGCATTCACGAATATATTAGGGAATACCAGTTTCCCTATATTCAGCTTCCATGGATTACAAATTGGTTCAAAATGGTTGCTCCTATGATAGTGAAAATTGAAAAGTTCATACCCTCTTATGGTAGTCCAGACATCACCTATAAACTTGCATTTATCATCTAACTTATCAACTTCTTCCCTAAGTTGTGCAGACCTTCTGGCTTTAGGTCCTGAACCAGGTAACTGGTCAATAAGGTCCTGATTTAACCCCCGTTTAGTGCCATCCTGTTCTATATCAAGTTTTTTTTCTTTCCTTTTGATTGACTACTCTCACCTAGTTTTCTACTTTTAGCCTTTCCAAAACCAGTAGACTCCATTCTTTTAAAATTACAAAATCAAAAATGCGGAAAACTCAAGATGAATTTACTTACATTATTGTGCTCGAACTCCTCAAAATGAAAAATGTCCCGGTTCTCTATTCACCCTTTCAATTCCTCTACAATCAATTTGGTACTGAAGAATTGATTAAACCTCTGCTATTATATCTGGTAGCGCCATTTATGAAGCACGAATGAAGGCTCGTTTAAAACTGGCACTATTGCATCAAATGTTCTGTCGATGAGAGATTTTCAAATTTGGGGCAAAGTCCTTTTGCAACATTTACTTAACCCCTCACCAAGACATTCTGTGGTCTTACCGACACCTGGAATCAAATTAATGACTGCCACTTTTGTTTTTCATGTCGCTATGACAATTCCAAGTCAGGGAGATGTTTCATAGAGTTCATTATGCTACACCGAGATATGTTCTTCAATGCATTTTCTAGTCGCTGAGACAAAATCACCCCTTCACCAATGAAAACACACCTCGGCATGACCAATGAGTTTCTTCACTAACAAAATAAATCTTACCGATGAAAAAATTCCATCGGAAAGATAATGAATCTTCGAGGAGACTCATACTGATGCCGAGTGTCTTGCCGAACTCATTTCTGCAGATTGCTCCATTCTGTGAGACTCACCCCGAAATACTCTGTTGGTATAACTTTCAAACCTCGGTGAAACTTACGCCGAAGACTTCTTCTCCTGGCGATGCATATCTCTATCGGTGTAACTTTTGAATCGGCAAGACTCCATAGCTTCTCCCCGATAGCTTTTTGATGAAACCCCTTACACCTTATCGGTAAGACCTGACGCCTTCATCAAGACATTACTCTGATATACTTTAGTCTTACCGAAATGCGAATCCCTATCACCTATCGGCAAGACAATTCAAACTCGCCAAGACCTCATCCCGAATACCTTTAGCTTGGCCGATATTCTTCCACATGCATCAATCGGTGAGACACAATGTATTCGCTATGACCTCATCCCAAATATGACTCTTATGCTGATATGAATTTTCTCTGTCGCCAAAACAAAAGGAATGTCCTACCGATAGTCTGCAACAAACATACATTAGTGAAAAATATAGGTCGGGGAGACCTTCACCCTGTCTTGGCGATATGGGTCTCACAATGAAATATGAAGGACTAGATGGATTCAAATGGATCACATGATAGAAAATAAGCAAGATAATACAAAGAGGGAATTTTATGCTTATGATGAGGAATTATTTGGAAACTCAAGAATGCAATTGACTGTGAAAATTTAAAAAATTTACAGTTCTAACAAGTATCTTGGTCAAAAATCTCAGTAAATCCCAAAAACATTTGAAAAATCTCAAAAACACCAAAAATAGCCTCAAAATATTCCAAAATACATCAAAAACATCCAAATATTTTTAAAAAAAAGAAAATCCATCTGTCTCATCTTGCTTGCACCCACAATAAGCATCACCCATAATAAACTGATTGCCATCATCAACCTTTGGTGAAACAATCGGAAACAAGTCTAGCAAGTTTAAAGTGAAAACCCA
This sequence comes from Sequoia sempervirens, assembly GCA_007258455.2. Lineage (NCBI taxonomy): Eukaryota > Viridiplantae > Streptophyta > Pinopsida > Cupressales > Cupressaceae > Sequoia > Sequoia sempervirens. Next base: position 178,291,704 of record VDFB02271358.1, read on the forward strand.
AAAAATGTCAAGTCTTAAGTCTAAGTCAGTGCATAAACAAGTTGGTTATCTCTTCGTATTGGTAACACATCATCCAAACAATCCCATATCAATCATCTGATAACATCATGTCCTAGGATGAATCCTTCCTACAAAGGGGCATTATTTATCAGAAAGAACACTTTGGATAAATGAAATGATGTGCCACCATCCACTGACATGTCCTAGGATGAATCCTTCCTATAATGGGCATTATCTTTTGGCAATAAGTTTCGGTTATCATCCTTAGAAAACACATCCCTTTTCCATTAGCATTATTGAAGAGCATCAGTTTGTTTGTTTACTTGGTCTTTTTCTTTTGACTTATCTTATTTGTGCTCATTCCAAGGACGTCTTGATGATATCCCAAAGCAGAGGATTTAGAGAAATAGGAATGGGGCGACAATCATTATCTTTTGTCTATTGTGCTTGTTGGACGTTCTTGTAACATAACCTTGGTGAATACTTGCTTCGTTAGGTATGTATGGAAGAGGTCTAGGGAAACTTGTTGACCATTGCATAGAAAGGTTTACCTTTCCGTGTTTTGGTCCAAGGTGTTTGAAATTTTTGAAGGGCATCCTTGCAAGGTTTCTATATGTCAAGTGTGAACAAGAATACTCCTATCTATTTGTCGAGTCAAAGTCCATCACACTAGGTACAACGCCATCTTGGTTTGCTATACCTTGATGCATCGTACCACGTGTGTTATCAAACATAAGAAAATGTGGCCATTTAAAAATCCCAATTCCTCGGCAAGTAATCATTATCATCATCATCATCATCATCATCATCATTATCATCATCTGCATTTGTGTCATATTGCATCTTGTTGAAATGACTTCCTCTTTTCTTACTAATCATGCTAACAAGGTACTATGACAACCGATCATCATCACCATCATCATCATCGATCCTGCATCCACAAATCATTAGCATATTGCATAAAGCATATCATATAGGAAACATACACATTGCATTTTAAATAGGTGCATTCATAACATCGTATTCCACCCATTACATGGCATCTCATGACATTACATTGATCATTGCATAAGCATTCATTTGCATTTCATAAATCATCACATAGCATGAACGAAAACATTCCATAATCAATAGGAACATAAGCATTTAATTCATTAGGCATACATATCATCACATTAACACATCATTGCATCACATACATCATCATTTAGGATAATAACATTTGTTAGTCTAAGCATCTCATACCATCATTTCATTTGCATCATATCATGGCCATCCCGTCATATCACATTCATCCATAAATCATCTCATAAATAAGCATTTCCACACATCATCATGTATACCATAAATCAAATACATATCACATATCGCATCGGCATAAGATAAATTATCATATAGATAACATCATTGCACATAATTGCATCGCATAAATCATTAGATATAAATGCATCCATAACACGTCACTGCAAAGCATATAGAAATAAACCATCCATGCATAAATAAAACAACACATTGCATCGCATCAAAATCGGCTCATATATATATCATATCATCATTATCATAGTACAAAGAATAATAATCGGATCATTGTACATATATGTCAATCAGTACAAAATGCCCATCAGGCTATCAAAAATGAGCCCATAAAGCACAAAAGGTACATCATAAGTATCTAGATCAAGCTCGATCTTCGTGGATATTTCCCTCGCCCCTGTCACCATGACCCTCTAGTTGTCTTTGGCTGGCCTGCTCTGAGTACTCGGGAACCCAATCTGCTCTAGGTACATGGTTGTGGTAGCCCAAGTGGTAATACTCTATCTCTTGGACAGCCTCTCTGCAAGATCATACTGGCATTGTACCCTAGGAGGAGGCCGTGGTTGTCATGCTCTCAATCTACTATCTACGGCCTAGCTCTATAGCTACCTGTAGCTCTGTAGCCTATCTCTGCTGCATAGCGTGATCCCTCTCTGCTCTAAGCTACTCCCTCTTAGCCCATGCCTAGTCTCTCTCAGTTGTCACTACCTGTACTTGTTCCTGTAACTGTAAAATCAAGGAATCCCATGTGTCTGCCTGCCCTACTGGTTGTGCCCGTGGCTGTGCATGAACCTGACCCTCACCCTCTGCTCATGGTGGTGGGACTAGTGGATCCTACTGCTGGTCCTACATGGGGACATCCTTGTGACCTAGAAAAACTGGGGGCACCTCTGGTGGATCTTGTCGGATCTCGATCCTTAGTCCTTGCCCTCATCCTCATCCTCTACCCCTACCTCTGACCCTGTATGCCTCTGGATCCTCACCTGGAATAGTCAACCGAAGAGGAGGTCTGAACCAATCTCTGTATGCCTGTGTCATGCCCAGATCTGCTAATCCCTGATCATAGGCCCAAGGATGAACCACCAAATGTTGAAAACTGTCAACTGCCTCTGTGGTAGGAATGCTAGGCCCCCATGACACCTATGTCATGCTGCGTACAAACACTGCTATGTAGCCATCATCTAGCCGATCCTGTAGATCCGTAAACTGACACTATACATGCCCTGGCAGGTATCTCTCTATCATGGTGTGCTCCCGCTCCTGCATGTATTGATCCTGGCAGTAGTGGAAGAGCTGGTTTGCATCATCAGTCCATACAAGCTGACCGAGGTATGGTCTCCAAGTAAAAATGAGTATCTCATCTATGACCCACCTCCAGTAGGGGATCCCATGCTCACCGGTGTGTGTGAATGACACACCCCATCTTTATCGTGTCACCAGGGCATCCTCTGCCCCCATCAAAACTGGAACCACCCATAGATGTAGCACAAAAATGTGCTCCCATGCCCAGACATGCAGCAAGGTCACTCTAGCTCCCAGCGCTCTGCCATCCGCATACACGTACTCGTGCAGATCCCTGTAGAGTGAAGCCAAAAGTACAGGCCCCCACATGAAGCAAAGTGGTCTGTCCCGGACCATCCTCTCCCAACAGTATCCCCATCTAGGACTAAAATATCACCCTCATCTGTCTGGGGCAACTAAACCTGAAATGATCACTGCAATCGCCCAGCAGAAGGGAGGTGCTATGACTCGGTACCGCTCCAGCTCAATCTTCCCCTCGCAATAGATAATGTCCTGAAGGGCGAGGACTTGGGTGCAGCAAGCACATGGGCGCTGCATATGCAATATGCCATAATCCTGTAGCCCCCAGCCGATCCTGATCTCTATCGCTAAGGTCCCGAAGAACACTCGCCAAATCCCATGACTGGTGCTCCCGAGAATAGAGCTCCCTCAGTCCGTCCTGCATCACGCAAAGTTAGCATGCTAAAAATTTTGAAAAAAATCCTAGCGTCATGCCTCAAACTCGCTTCCAGCAGCGCAGTTTGTGAAGGCGTCACAGTTTGAGTTTCCTCAAACTCTGACGCTAGACTTGGAATTTTGTTAAACAGAGTTTCCGCTACACACTTTAACCCCATCATCCCAGTTTTCATTGAAAAGGGCGCTGCCATGGTGCACTTTTCCAAACTAGCTTACGAGTCTGAGTCGAGCCCGAGCCGAGTGGTGGAGTTTTAAAATTCCAAATTGTACCACTGTGGCACTAAACAATGCCGCTGCGGCACAAAAAGGCCAAAAGCGGTGCACTTTAAACACCAAGCGGTGCTATAATTGCACCACTGGAGGCGAGCTCTCCTTAAAATAGGTAATAAATGCATCAAAATGAAAAAATGAAGCTCCAGTTAGGGTCACATATCAGGGCAATGATGTGAGGTGGCCGCTGGTAGATCCAAACTCAGTCAGAAATGTGTAGAGGAACCTGTCATTGCACCATATCGTCGAAGAGTCATAGCTCGAATCTCGAGGTTTGCCAGCGGAGGTGTGTGAAAATGACTTGAAAGTGACCCCTCGAGACCCTTTTAAGCCTAAAATTAGGGTTTTTTGACCCTCTAGGGCTGTCTTGCTAGGGTTTTCGACCCCTGAACCTATTTTCATCCATTCAAGGCTTGTTTTTCATCATTTTATTGTGTTTAGACACATTTTTAGCCTCCTGGACCCCTTCCAGACCTGTCAGGCACTCTGTCACTTTTTTTCGCGAGATCACCCAAAAAAATAAAAAATTTGTCCGATCTCTCAATGGGCCATTATAATGGCATATTTTCTCTTGCCATGCAGCAATGGGGCAAGTTTTTCATATCAAATTTTTTTGGCTTTGATTGAGATCATTTATTCTTTGAACCAACACATCAAGTGCATTGCTTCAAAGAGGGGCAAAATGTAGACACCGAAAATGTACTGATTGACATAGTGCATTCGATCCTGACTTACTAACATCGTTTCTTCCTAAATCATTCCTCAGTCTAACCATTTAATCAAAATCCCCTTATCTGATTAAATTCATCAGTATCTTCTCTTGGTTAAATAAATCACTTTATCTGAATCAAGTCATTTCTCTTGTTAATTAAATCAATCCATCTGATCTAATTATCCCTATTTAATTAAATAATCAATTTATTTGATTAAATCTCTAAAGTCTATCCATTAAATTAAACAAATTAAAAACTTATTTGATTTAATCTAACACCATCCCTTTTAATTAAATAAATCAAAATCTTTATTTAATTAGCCTCTTATCATATTCCTCTCTTATCTGATTTAAATAAATCCATAAATTTAAGTCAATAAGTCACATCATCCAATCTCTTGTTAAATTAATTAACCCTTGATTAATTTAATCTAATCCCATGTCATCTTCTAGATAATGCAAGTTTCACATGAAAATAGATTTAATTCATTTATTAAATCTCTATTTTCCTCACATGGCATCTTTTTGGAATATTCTCTCAATTTGAATTCAAAAATTCCAAGTCAATGTGTACATCCAACAAGGCATTTAAAACCTCTTACATGTCCTTTGCCTTGAGCCAAGTGGCATTTATTCCATTTTCCCTTCCCTCTTACATGTCATTTCAACAAATTTGAATTTCAAATATTGGCATTTATTGGCACAAACCCCAAATCTTGCACAACCATCATCCATTCATAGCTTGACAAGTGGCACCATATCATTGGATGAATTTTAGTCCCACATTGCTCAAACTTGGGCATTAATCCATCTTGAAATCCTATAAATGAAGAGCTCCTCTCCTCATTTCATCATCCACAATCCAAGCAAAGTTACCATGCTCAAATATCTCTTGAGTTTCATCCATTATCATTGAGTCATAGTTAGGTTTTGCAGATTTTGGCTTGGAGTCTTCACATTTCATTGATCAACAAAGTGGATCAATCTCTCCAACATTCGAATCTTGCATCATAGGAATTGGGAAAGGGCCAATTTTCACATCAAATCGGCACCAATTCTCCCATGGGATCAAGTGTTTTCTATTTAAATTAGGATTTAATCTAGTTTTTATCATTTCATTGTGTTCTTGCGTATTTTCTTTCCTATTTTGAGTTTGCAAATGGATTTCATCGGGAATCCTTCTTTTAGCTTGCAAATTCTTGTCTAACTTGTTTATTCATGTTGTTTTGCAGGTACTAGGAAAAGGGTTCGCACACTTACATCCTAAAACCAAAATTGAACCTAATTTCCCTACAAAAGGTGAACCTAGTTCCTCTAAACAATAAAATACAACCATTTAATGATAACTAAGTAACAAACACTCCTATCAACCTTCAAGACACATATGGCAAAGGTTTCACTATCTTGAGCAAACAAGGTTGTAACAAACAAGTGAACATGAGATACATCAACTTCTTGAGCAATGAATAACTGATGAAAATACTAAGGGGATAGCTTATCAGGACCCCCCTCATAATGGTAAGCCTCCTAGAGAGTATCTAAGGCTTCATGATCATGGCACAGTGATGCAGGAGCATCATGACTAACTTGTGATTCCATGGAGAAATTTTGAAAGGATGATCAATTTTGTTATTTTAATATTGTTCAAGGGTTTTTTGAGTCATTTTTCCATTTAATAGAATAATTAGGAGGTCGTTGTGTCCTATTTTTCCATAAATGTGAAGAGTTCTACAAAAAGTGAAAAAATTTGTAAAAGATGTAAAATTGCACAAAAAAGGTGTAAACAAGGAATATGAAAGGTCATTTGGTTCTAGGTAATTAGATGGAAATTTAAAATTAGTTGGAATATGTAGAGACATGTTGTATTTCCTTTAAAAATTCTTTGTAACCATTTGTGAACTCGTGTGTGATTGAGTAGTTGAATAAAATAAATGAAAAGCTCTATTTTTATACTTCTTTTCTAGAAAATCAGTGTTTTCACTCCCTTGTATGGATATGTATGGGAAAGAATACATGTTTAATTGATTGTAAGTGTTTTATCCTTCAATAACCTTCCATTTCATTCTTGTTTCATGTAATTTGGTTTCCATTTGAGCAAGATATGGGTAATTCTCTGAAAATTGGTGAAACCCTATCCTAGGGTAAACAAAGATATGAAAAATTATGTTTCTCTCATTTTCAACATTGAAATTTCTTGATTTTTGGTAAGGTTACTCCTTGGTGAATATAATTTCATGTTTTGAAGGCTTTGGAGCAAAGGGTTAAGGACAAAATGAATAAGATTTCAATTTTTGATTGTAAATTGTGTCTCAGTCTACTAAAATAGAGTTTTAAGAAGTTAGCATCTAGGGTTTGTTAAGATATCATTAAAATATACTTTTGGAAAACTATTAAGAATTAGTAGGTCTAATAATAAATGTTTGAAACATTGGTCAAGATAATTTGTTCTTGGAGATAGTAATTTCAATAAACCATGTTTGGAGCAAATCCTAATAGGCCTAATCTGCACGTTATCAGTCCTAATTTGATCAATACTTTCCATAGTAACATATGATGGTTTTTGGATATGTTTTAAAACAATTTAAGGGGAATCCAAAAACGTAATTATAGTATTGATATGGGGTTTGTAATAAAATATATCTCTGACAGTATGTGTTAGAGTGCTACTAGGAATACAAGGGGTCAATGAAGGATTGAAAATTAGATGTAAGGGAAAACCATCATGGTTGTTTGTTTTGGTTAAATTAATGTTTTTAAATGGTGAAAAACATAGTTGTGGTCTTCTTTAATTCTGAAAAGGTAGAAATCCAATTTTGTGCTATGTTGAGGTCTTTGCATGGTGAAGTCATTTGTGAACTTGAAGATTTGGAATCATGAAATGGGTAGTCATTGTAAATATTTGTTTTGTTTGAGACGAAGTTTCTAAGGAGTGGATGAACTTGAGAAACCTTGTTTAGGATAGATTTGTGAGAAATTTAGTTTTGTGCCATTATTTTATGAATATTTCTTGTGAATATTGATGAGTTTTTGGAATATAAACCCATAATTGAGGAAATTTTTTTCAAGTGAGGTTGTTTCTTCCTTTTTTTACATCAATTTGGTATCAGAGCTCAGCAAAAGATCTAGGCTAGAGAAAGTTTGTGGTTTTGTGGTTTTATGTTGTGGTTGTGTGCAGGTTGAGAAGATAACTTGGTTGTTTCCAAGAGAGGGTAGATAAAGTTGAGAAAAGTGAGTTGTGAAGCAAGGAGAGACTTTCTTAGAGACAATCTGAAAGATGGAGATATTGAGAAGGAATTTGCAGGCAAAGGAAGAGAGGAAAAAGGGAAAAAGAAAAGAGAAGATGGACAGAGAAATAACAACATTAAAGAAAGAGGTGAGAAGGTTGGAAAAAGAGTTATAGGAGTCCATGATGAAGATGGAATAGTGGATTAAGAAAATGACAAGTTGGCACTTATCAGTGAGAAAGAAAGTTGCATGGCCCATAAAGAAAATTATCAAAAGAAGGAAAAGACAAGCAAAGTTAGCAACAAGAAGGAAAAAGGAAGAAGAAGTGTTTCAAGATGCAAATGAAGAATTCAAGGATGAAGATAAAGAAGAGATAAAGGACCTGATTTTAGAGGAAAGAGATATTGAGTTGGTGTCAAGATTGGATGAAGAGTTGATTAAGGATGAGTTTATCGTGGAGACTTACAAAGAGATAAAGAAAGATGGAGGTATTGTGGTAGAATCAATGTGTCATCTCTTTATTGTGCTAATGTTTTGGAAAGGGAACAATCTAAAGATCAAGATGCAACAAGGAAAATATGTTGAGGTCAGAGTTATAGAGCATCAAAGAATAAATAATTTGATTCTAGAAGGAAATCCAGATAGAGGATTGATTTGCATGGACAAGTTCAAACCAAAGGTAAAAATGAAGGAGATCAAAGCAATTTTAAGGTCATTTTGAGGTAGAGCATACAAAGAATGGAGATTGTGGACGACTTCAAATGCAAGTGAGCTTGAAATTTATTTAGTGAGATAATGATACATGAGTATCATGACAAACTTGTGATTTCATGGAGAAATTTTGAAAGGATGATCAATTTTGTTGTTTTAACATTTTTCAAGGGTTATTTGAGTCATTTTTCCATGTAATAGAATCATTAGGAGGTCATTGTGTCCTATTTTTTAATAAATGTAAAGAGTTCTCCAAAAAGTGCAAAAAAAAGTAAAAGATGTAAAATTGCACAAAAAAGGTGTAAACAAAGAATATGAAAGGTCATTTGGCTCTAGGTCATTAGAGGGTAGTTGAAAATTAGTTGGAAGTTGTAGATACATGTTTTATTGCCTTTATAAATTCTTTTTAGCCATTTGTGAACTCGTGGGTGATTGAGTAGTTGAATAAAATAAATGAAAAGCTCTAATTTTATACTTCTTTTCTAGAAAATCAGTGTTTTTAGGCCCTTGTACAAATCTGTACGAGAAAGAATACATGTTTAATTGATTTTAAGTATTGGAGCCTTCAATAACCTTCCATTTCATTCTTGTTTCATGCAATTTCATTTCCATTTGAGCAAGATATGGGTAATTCTCTGAAAACTGGTGAAACCCTGTCTTAGGGTAAACATATATATGAAAAATTATGTTTCTCTCATTTTCAACATTGAAATTTATTGATTTCTATTAAGGTTACTCCTTGGTGAATATAATTTCATGTTTTGAAGGCTTTGGAGCAAAGGGTTAAGGACAAAATGAACAAGATTTCAATTTTTGATTGTAAATCGTGTCTTAGTTTGCTAAAATAGAGTTTCAAGAAGTTAGCATCTAGGGTTTGTTAAAATATCTTTGGGAATGTACTTTTGGAAAACTATTAAGCATTATTGGGTCTAATAATAAATGTTTGAAACATTGGTCAAGAGAATTTGTGTCTAGAGATAGTAATTTCAATAAACCCTTTTTGGATCAAAGCCTAATAAGCCTAATCTGCATGTTATCAGTCCTAATTTGATCAATACTTTCCATAGTAACATATAATACTTTTTGGATATGTTCTAAAACACTTTAAGGGGAATCCACTAGTTAATTATAGTATTGATATGGGGTTTGTAATAAAAGATATCTTTGACAGTATTTGTTAGAGTGCTACTAGGAATACAAGGGGTGAATGAAGGATTGGAAATGAGATCTAAGGGTAGACCATCATGGTTGTTTTTTTTGGTTAAATTAATGATTTTAAATGGTGAAAAGCACAATTTTTTCCTTTTTAAGTCTAAGAAGGTAGAAATCCAATTTTGTGCTATGTTGAGGTCTTTGCATGGTGAAGTCCTTTGTGAACTTGAAGATTTGGAATAATGAAATGGGTAGTCATTGTAAAGATTTTTTTTGTTTAAGAAAAAGTTTCTAAGGAGTGGATGGACTTGAGAAACCTTGTTTGGGATACAGTTGTGAAAAATTCAGTTTTGCACAATTATTTTATGAATTCTTGTGAAGATTGATGAGTTTGTGGGATTGAAACCCATAATTGAGGATTTTTTTTTCAAGTGAGGTTGTTTCTTCCTTTGCTTACATCACATGGTGATCTTTGATTCTCCCCCTGATTTGAACATCCTTCTCCCTCATGAGAAACCATTGTATAATAACAATGACAAGAATACAAGGATCCGAGTGGGTCCTCTAATTCAAGAAAATGGTGAATCTAGTAAACGTAAACAACCTTACAAGTTCCAAAAACTATAGTTTCCTCTTTGTCCACCACTTGAATGTGAAAGGAAATTAGAAATATTTTTAAACAAATAACTCGTACTATTACCACCTATGAATAGGTTGGTGATATATCCTAAAGATGCTAGCATTCCACATTGTGCATACCATTGTGTTCTTGGACACCGTAGTGATGAGTGTCATACATTGAAGGAAATACTAAGTATTGCTTCAATGGAAATGACTGCTATCCAATCATCCCATAATACACTTTCCTACTCCTTGAAATGCAATAATTGTAGAATCTTCCATTCTCACTATTGCATGACCTTTCCCATCACCTACCTCAGCTCATTTGTGTCTTGAACAAAGTGGGGGAAAGAAGTTGTTAGCCTTGTCCTAGTAACACATTTTTCATTGTCCATTAGCTGTGTTGCTCACCTTCTGCTTACACGAATCGAGATTAGGAGGTGGATGACTAGCTCGATGGCTGACTTGCATTTGCCTTACTAGTTTTTTTTCATTTTCATTTTCTTTACTTTTTCTTTTGCATGTGTGTAATGTGATCCCCTATGATGTTCTTTCCTCTCTCTTTGTGACACTCCTCTATTTGTATCTTCACTCTTCTATATGTCATGCATCTCTTTTGATTTTTATCCTTTTATTTTGTGTTTTCCTTTTGGGGATGACATAAAGCATTGAGACACCCTATGTCTCTTCCATGTTGACCCAAAATGCTCTTTTCTTTTCTTTTCTCTTTTTCACTCATCTTTTTCTTTTTCTTGTGCTTTCCTTTTGGGGATGATGCAAGGCATTGAGACCGACATGTCTCCTTCATGTTGACCCAAAATGATTTCTTTTTCATTTTACCTTTTCATTTTCTCTTTACGCTTTTGTTTTGTGTTTTCCTTTTGGAGATGATGTAAAGCATTGAGATACCCTATGTCTCTTCCAGGTTGACCCAAAAGGGTTCTTTTTATTTTTTTTTCACTCTCTTTGTGTCATTCTTCCAGTTCTATGTGTATGTGGGGGATGATGATAGTTCTAAGCTCTTTACAAAACATTGCAGCAAAGAATATACTAACCCCAAATCCATAGATCCCTTATGTGTTTGATGTTTTCATTTTGGGGGCAACCCCTTCCTTTTCTTTTTCCTTTTCTCTCGTATGACACAACCTTACTCAGAAACATATGACTTGGCATAGGGATTTCCAAGTTAGCTCTCATTTTTGCTTTCTTGTTTGCATTTTTCATTTGCTACTTTAAAGTAATTTCTCACAACATGGTCTTAGAAATTCCTTTAAAATAGGGGCATACATTGGCATTATTCTTTTTCATTTTTCTTTTCTTGGTTCTTAGTGCATCCTTCTTACTTCATATGATGCATTTGTCACTTTGTGGATAAAATTGGGTGTGATGTACTTCATGAGCGTGATCTATCTTTGTATATTACATTCCTCTTAGTGGCTTGATGTGATGCACTGCATCCCCTAAGTTACAAATTTTCTATTCTTTGATTGGTCCTTTCTTGGAGACATTAAGCATAATGTTCCCTAAGTTAAAGACCTCACATGAACTAAGCAAGACTCCTTTGAACATTCTTTTCATGTTGCATTTTGTATTTGTTACATGGCCACCTTGCATAACACAACTTGCATGCATGTGGTGCCATCGCGTTTATTCATGACCTTCAAGCATACAAAGTTTTGCTTGTCTTGTGAAGCTCAAAAATTCATTTTCTTTTTTTGTGCCTTATTAAGGTTATTAGGAGGTATAACTTTGGTATGGTTGAGCGGGAAGCCCATTTTGAGGCATGAATTTCCCCATAGCCACCTACGTGTGTGTGATTGCATACCAGCTATGAGTGTATCTTTCTCACCTTCTAGGACTTCTCACCTAGTGGACAACCATGAGTTTCATCGCCTTAGAGTGAGTATGCATTTTTTGGACAAATGACCTAGATCTGATCCACATCGAGATGGACAATGGATCAAAACTTGATATGATTCTCTCTTTCCTTTTTCTTGTCTCTCTTTCATCACCACTTTCATGTGTGTTCCCTTGTTCTTATGTTTGGTTTGCTATAGGATCTTGATCCTATGGGCTTGATCACCCCTCTTGATTGTTGTTGTCTCATCTTGCTAGCATAAGTGCATTAGGATCCCTCTTGATGTGCATGTTTGGCTATTTTAATGTGAGTTTGAAGTAGGTTCATCCTCTCACTAAAGTAGGGGCTAAATGTAGGGTAGAAAAATGGATCTTTGAACATTTTAACACTCATTTGGGTCTTTCTTGCAGTTGTTGTCCTAGTCTTCCTTGATTTAATGTTGCAATGTGGTCAACACATTCACATTAGGTCTTGGGTCCTTGTGAATCATTAAGAATTATATGATTCCTTGTAAAAGTGTTATGAAGTGTTGTAACACATTTTCATGCTTTTCTAGGATTCGATTATTATAATTTACTTAAATAAACTCTATTTTTATCATTTACCAAGCCTTATTTTATAGTTTTGTGAAGTTTTGTAACAAAATTTCATGCTTTTCTAGGCTTCTCATCAATAATTATACCTTTCTTATGCTTTAATTGGCCCCATTTCATGACTATAGGCCTTACTTAAGTGTATTTTTAAGCATAAAACTAATAAAAATCATTTAAAACAACATAATTTTCAACACCCACTTAAATGCCTTGAGTGGGATCCATTCACCATTCAGGCAAATGAGTCCCTCTTGGTACAAAAATCAAAATAATTTCAAACTACTAGCAATTTTTTGTTTCTTAAGACCTAAGGTCAACCTGTGATGTTGTACTTTTGGTAATTAGGGTATAATTGTGTATAAATATGGGATTTTCTATTCATTTTCTTTCCCCATTCATTCAAGCATCCAAGGAATCATTCAATCAAGCATTCTAGGAATTTTCAAGTAAATTAGAGCTATTACTTGCATATCTTTAGATTTACACTTCAAGGATTTGGTGAGTTGTAACATTACATGTTCATTCATCATTCTCTTTACATTTTCCATTTCATTTTCAAGTGTTTAATTACCAACTAGGGGTTTGACAAAGGCAAACCACTATTCTCTAACCCTTAACACTTTTTCCCCTCTTTATATGTGTTTTTCAGGTCTTGTGTACAGATTTGTCAAAGACCAAGGTATGAAAATTATTCATCAGTTTGTTAAAGTCATAAAAAACCTAATTGAAGCTTGGAGAACACTTATAGGTCAAATTTTGCAGTTTCGGATCCAGACATTTGTTAGGAGTAGAAGTGTAGACTATGAGATACAGACTTGACTTTTGATTTTCTAGAAATCTGAAGGTGGAATAATTCACCATCTAAGTGAATGAGTTCCATTGCCATGCCTGAAAAAGTGTTTTCTGCAATTCTGAGTACCCAATTGCCCGAAACCTATTCTGGCAAATTTTACCTAAAACATGACTAATTTTCCTAGCTTGGCATATGATTCCCATTGAGCTTCAATCGTGACTTCTATAGGATTCCAAACCTCCATTCCATAACTCTCCTACCTCTAGGTGCACATCTTCAATATCATTAATTTTTGTAATTGTTTGTTTACATTTCTAGGTCTTTTTTCATACAACACTATGTTTTCAAACACTTTGCATTTCCTCAGTTTCAGTCATTAGTCAATATCTTTTATTAATTTTCTACTTTTAGGACATTCCATTTATATATATTTCAATCATACTTGCATTAGTCTTTAGTGAGCCATTACAATTTTTGGTATACTTCTCTCCCTTTAGGTGCAAAACCCTAGAAGTGTAAGAGAGTCAACATTGCCAAAAATTGTTGGTTCAGAGATTACAAAGAATGAAGCTAGAGGTTATGTGCAAGTATTGCTGAAAATTCCTAAATATACCAATGAACCTAGAGTTGGTACATATGAAAAAAAATCCTTGGAAGTTAGTTTGAAGCACAAAGAACCTATGATGAGGAAGAAGGTAAATGAAATGCTTAAAAAGGTTGGCTTCACTAATGACCAGATTGCACAAGGAAGATCCATGAAAGAAAAAGTGGCTAGAGAATCATTAGGACCAAGGAGATCTAGTAGGAGTACTCCTCTAAAACCAACTGCATCACCTGTAGTGAAGGGAGAACCTAGTGCTTCTGATAAAGGTAAAGGCCTGACTCCTTTCAAACCTTCTACATGATCTGGTAAAAGGAAAGGAACTCCTCTGATGGTACCTGATAAAATAGGAAAGAAAGAAAAGGAAACAAGGGAGAAGAACCTCATCATCACTGAAGATCTAGAGGAAGATGAGGAAGAACTTGCAACAAAATTGACAAGGAGAAGAGGAAGCATATCCTCTGGTGAAGGTGCTTCACAAGAAGCTAGTGTTGGAAGCAAGAGAGTTCAATTAGTTTCATCCTCTGAAGAAGAAGAAGAATATAGATTTGGTATTCATGTGCATACCAAACAAAAGTCAAAGAAATAAAAAGTATCAGAAGAAGCTTCTCCAGACCAGGAAGAACAAAAGGACTCTCTGGTAAGACCTAGTTCCCCTTTCAGGTTAGAAGCATTAGTTAATACCTTGATACATTTTGAAAATATGATGAAGTCTACAGTAGGATATTATACTCAAGTAGGAAGAGAGGAAACAATAAAATTAATTATAGCTATTATTCAATATGTTATCACTTTAGATGTTAGTTTGGATGATGTTAAGAACAATGTGCCTGAGAAAATGTGGGAAGCCCTGATGAAGAAAAGATCATAGGTTGTTGAGTTGGAGGAGAAGATAAGAAAAGAGGCATTTGAGAAAATTGGGTCCTTCTTGACCCCAAATGATTTAGAAACTCTGAAAAAAGATATGTTCAAAAAATTTCCAGATGAAGAAAAGAGTAAACACCTTGATGAAAAAAGATAAGAAGCAAATAAAGAAGATAAGAAAAGAGACTACATAATTCATCAGAGATGTGGCTGAGAAATATGATATGCTTGGTGCACTCCCATCCGATTTTGCACCTAAATTGGGTGAAGAAGTTTCCATAGAGATAGAGGAAGACATTCCTTCTGGTATAGGTAATATAGACATTCCTTTGGAAACAAATGATGTGGATATCCCTCTAGATACAAATAATGCAAATGATCCTCCAGAGATGGAAAAATAGAATTAGGTAGAAGCTAAGCCAAAGAAACATAATGTTGACCCTTTGGAGCATGATGAAGGTGAAAAGGATAAAGCTAGAGGAGAAAAGGATAAAGATGAAGATGAAGGAAATTATTAAGAAGGAAATAGAGACAAAAATGAAAAATATGGAGATGAAAAAGAAGAAGAGAAAGTAGAAGAAGAGAAGGAAGAGGAAAAAGAAAAATGAGAAGAAGAAGAGAAAAATGGGGAATCTACCAAAAAGAATGAAGAAGATCAAAGGTAGGTTGTAGAAACTCTTAAGTACCCTAGAGAATCCTCCTCTAGTGATGATTTTTTGAAAGGATTGCTATCCAAGTAGATCAGGTTCTAGCCAATGATTCCTCCAGAACTTCTACAACTCCCCATGATACAAGGCTGTGTGGACTTAGATAAAATTTCTTCTATTCATAAGTTGGTGTTGGGGGATGCATTGCATGCATCTGGTAGAAGAGAAATTTTGGAAACACATCAGAAAGGAACATAGCTTATTGATGATGCTCTTAAAGCTTTGTAGGAGGCCACATCCGGTAATTCAATGGATACATCTTACTCTGGTAGATAATTTGAAACTTTTATTGGACTCCTTTAAGGAGTATGCCTCTGAACTTGGTGAGAAGACAAAGCATGAGGTTGAGGAGAAGTTGGTAGAGAAGAGACTCTTAGCACTTCATGACAAGTGTACTCTGGCACACACAAATGTTGAAAAGATCTTGGAGGTTGTGCAGGCTTGTGAATCTGAAGCAAATATTGTATTTTTTTACCACATAAGGTGGTAGGATGCCACACATAGCATAATGAATCTCATGGACTCCATTGAGTCCTGATTGACGATTGTTTCTAGTACCTACAATGCATCTAAAGATAGAGACAAAACCACAAGGAATGCCATCTCTGCTCATAGAGAAATTCTTTATTCTTCAGAAGTAGGAGGATATCATCAGAAGATTTGGTTAGGTAGGTGACCTTGTAAGAATGGAGTATACCTCGGTTTCCAATGCTTTGGAAAATGAAAATAAATTAGAAAAGATAAATTTGACTCCCGATAGTTTGGATGATGTAGAAGAAATTCTAGTAGAATTGGAATCTTTGAATAGAATGTTGATTGATGCTAAGAAGAGTTGGGAGAATGGAAAGATAGCTTGGCAAGGTATTATGAAGGATCTTCAAGGTTCGCCATCCTTTGAGTAATGTTTTTTAGTTTTAATAGTTTTTGGGCTGCCCTTTGTCCTTGATGTCAAAGGGGGAGAGAATGTTGTAATGAAGAAAGGGGGAGATAATGTTGAGTGTGTTATACATAGGGGGAGAGAATGTTGTGATGAGGATAGGAGTGTGTTGTAAATTCTTTTTTCACATGTTTCCATCAATTACAAAGGGGGAGACTATTGGAAGAATCAAGAAAGAAATCCTATTAAAAACTTTTGTGTTGTCATTGATGTCACCTTGATTATGAGTTGTAACTGCAAGGTTAAGTTCTAGCTTGATCCGGTATGCAACTATTATCCTCTAGTATTTTGGTCCATAATCCTCCACTGATGATTATCTTTGCTTTCAGATTTGGGAAATGGTTTTTGGATGCTAGCAAGTTGTATGTTTAGAATCTCATGTGCACAGGTGCTCATATGGAAATTTGGCATTACTTTGTTGTTGCATTTTGCTATTAGGTCTATCTCTGGTCAACCTAATAGATAGTTGATGATATGGTGAATTAATTTTGTGGTGTGGATGTATGTGTGACCTATATTTGTTCCATTCCAACATGTTGTAGTATGCTACACATTTGAATTTTTTTTAAAGGTTGTGCACAAGATTGAATCTGACAGTTGATCTTTTTGGTAAATAAGGGTTGCATCTAATTGGGTCGACCTAATTGATTCTTGCAGATGAATGAGATATATATGTTAGATAGTTTTGAGATTGATGGGAATATAGTGGAATTGCAAATGTAAATAATTGGGAAGATTATAAAGTTTGTTAAGCCAATTTAGTGAGCATCAAAGGAACTGAATCAACACTTGTTAGGTGTAAATTTATCAGTTCATTTTCTAGGTATAATCCATTTTGTCGTTGTATCTTTTGTAGGAAGTAAGACTCCCATTTTGGATAGTGAGTATTGGACATGAGCCACCGTTTTTAATATCTTATAACTAGTTATACTATATTGTGAGCTAATCCTCACCGTGGTTTTTCCCATTTTGGGTTTTCCATGTAAAAATCCTGGTGTTCATGTGTTGTGTGCTTTCATGTTTTGTTAATTCTCTTGCTCATCTTTACTGTTATATGCAATGGATTAATTGGATGGTATTTTTTTAATAAATTTAAGAAGATATTGATTCACCCCCCGTCTCAGTATCTTGGGTATTCAACAAGCTACTTACAAGATGACTCCACAGAAAAATGAGGAAATTAAGAGGCAATTGCAAGGATTACTTGATAAGTGTCTGATTAGGGAAAGCTTGAGTCCTTATTTGGTTCCCATTGTTCTAGAACCAAAGAAAGGTGGTGAGTGGAGGATGTGCATTGATTCTAGGGCCATCAACAAGATCACAATAAGGTATAGATTTCCTATTCCAAGAATTGAAGACCTAATGGATTCTTTGGGTGGTGCATGCTACTTTTTCAAGATTGGTCTCAAGAGTGGGTATCATCAAATCAAAATTAGAACTGGTGATGAGTGGAAAATAGCCTTCAAGAAAAATGAAAGGTTGTATGAATGGCTTGTGATGCCTTTTGGTTTGTCAATTTCCCCTAGTACTTTCATGTGCTTGATGAATGATGTGCTTAAACCTTTCATTGGTAAGTTTGTGGTAGTATATCTTGATGATATTCTTGTCTTTAGAAAAACTAAAGAAGAGAATTTGTAGCATTTATATTTGGTTTTGAGAAGGCTGCATGAGGAAAAGCTAATGATAAACTTGATGAAGTGTGAGTTCTTGAAAATAGAGTTGGTTTACCTTGGCTTTGTGGTCACCAATTGCACTTTGAAGATGGATCCAAGTAAGATTGAGGCTATCCTAAGTTGTCCTACACCCAAATCAGTGGCTAAGGTAAGGATTTTCCATAGTTTGGCTATTTTTTATACAAAATTCATAGGAGGTTTTAGTCATGTTTGTGCTCCTATGATTGATACAATAAAGGGTGATAAAAGAAAGAAGTTTGTTTGGTCTAATGAGGCTGATAGGAGTTTTGAATATTTGAAAAAGAAAGTTGTTGAGCATCCCATATTGACTTTTCCTAGTTTTGATAAGGTCTTTACCATTGAATGTGATGAAATTTTCCATGCTATAGGTGATGTCCTAAGTCAAGAAAACAAACCTATTGCATTTTTCAGTGAAAAATTGAATGAAGCTAAGAAAAATTATTCTTCATATGATCTTGAAATGTATGCAATGGTGCAAGAATTAAAGAAATGGAGAAATTTTTACTTCCTATGAAGTTTGTAGTGTGTACTGACAATCATGCTCTCTAATTTTTGAATAGTCAAGATAAACTCAGTAATAGGCATGTGAAATGGGTTGAAGATTTGCAAAGTTTTACTTTCACCATTAAGCATAAAAAAGGGGAAATCTAAAAAGCAAACATATGCATTAAGTAGAAGAGCTCTCATGGTGCAGGAAATTAAATTGAAGAGCATAGGAGTGGATTCTTTGAAAGGTATGCATATTGATGATGCAAATTTTAAAGACATTTATGCAAGTTGTAGGCAACCTTGTAGCAACAATAATGAAAAGTGGCTTGATTTTTTGATCCAAGATGAGCTATTGTTCAAAGGGGCACAATTATGCATTCCTAAATGTTCAATGAGGGATAATTTAATCAAATAACAACATAGTGGCAGCCTTGCAAGTCATTTTGGTCTTGATAAGACCTTGGAGCAATTGAAGAGGCATTACTATTGGCCAAAACTGCAAACTGATGTGAGGAACTTTGTAGACAAATGCACTATTTTTCAAAGGGCTAAAGGATCTACCACTAATGCAGGGTTATATCAACCTCTTTGAATCCCTAATAAGCCTTGGAAATCAATTAGTATGGATTTTGTGATGGGGTTACCTAGAATTCAAAGAAGTTTCGATTTGATGTATGTTGTTGTGGACATGTTTTCTAAGATGGAACAATTTATACCTTATAAGAGCACTAATGATTCTTCATACATTGCAGGAATCTTCTTCAAAGAGGTGGTAAGAATCCATGGTTTACCTCTTAGTATTGTATCTAATAATGATAGAAAATTTGGTCACTTTTGTAGGACCCTATGGAAGAAACTTGGCACAAATTTGAGTTTCGGTTCTTCCTATCACCCTCAAACTAATGGGTAGACCGAAGTGGTGAATAGGAGCCTTGGAAACCTCCCAAGATGTCTAACAAACCAACATTCAACACAATGGGATATAGTTTTTCCTCAAGATAAGTTTGCATACAATGACTCAGTGAACAGAAGTGTAGGCAAGAGTCCTTTTGAGATTGTTTATGGTTTGCATCCTAGGGGTGTGTTTGAATTGAGAGATGTCAGTGGGATGGAAAGGAGGAGTGTTGAAGGTGAACAATTTTTTGTGGAAATGCAATAAATCCACCAACATGTTAAGGAGAATCTTCAAAATAATGTTGAGAAGTACAAGCGCACTATTGTGTTAGAGTCTAGTTTGAGTCACTAGGTGTGAGTTAGGGTCTAGATGCAAAAAGTGTCAATGTTGCACAATGTGGTAAAAGAAATTTTTGCATTTTTTTGTCATAAGTGACCGTAATGATGTTTAGTTAGTTTTTAATTTGAAATATGGTTGAGGAGCATTGGGGGAATGATGGAAAATGTGCTTATATGGTTGACACAGAGGTTGGTTGATGAAATCTTGAAGTTGGAGCAATAAAATATCTTTGTTTTCTGTAAAACTGAATGTTTCATTGTTGTTCTTTGATGTAGTATAGATATGTACAATCCCATACTAACTCAAAATAAATTGTGAATTATTAAGCACTAAATATTATTTAATTTGGTACTAGTTGCATCTAAGTTCATTGTGTTTTGAGCAAGTCGTGTTGATTTTTCTTCAAACTGGTCTAAACCCTAAGTAGGGTATCTAGTGGGTGTATAAAATGCATAAAACTCCATTCCACTAGTGAAAATTCCTCAAAATAGGGGGAATGGTATGTGGAAAGATGAAATTTGATTTCCCAAAGTTGTAGGAACTAGAGAGTTGGTGTCCACACATGAAAGAAGCATGAGGCTCTAATATCTTCATGTATCAGATCAAGCAAACATAATAGATTGGTGAAATATGTTGTATGCAATTGGGGAATGACCTAGATGATTGAAGCCTTTGTTTAGGACCATGTGTGATGTTTTTGGAGCATTAGAATGGAAAGATAGACTCTAGAATCCAAAAAATCTATTGCTACCAAGCCTAATTGCAACATTAGGCCTAATGTGAATGAGGATAGTCAAAATTTGGTCTTTCATACAAAGGACCCTACCCTAATTTTGAGATATATTAAATAATGGACAAATGGGTATCTGAAACAAGTTTAATTTCTTGGAGATTGGTTCTAGTTGGGATGTTATGTCAAATAATTCATTTATGAAAGGCTACAAGGAAGAACAATGGTCTGTGAAGTAAAACCCATCATTTGATGTTTGATGGTTCGAATGAGTGTTTGTGAGTCTTTTGAGTTTGTTTACCTCTTCTCTACATCAACATCTTGTTCCACTATATCCAAATTGTTTCATAATTTCATAACCATTTCCATAAAGCTTTTTCATTTCCTTTTTATTCGACATACAATCAACTTCATCAAAGTTTGTTGTGTAATTTGTTGTCTTTTTTTCTAAAGTGGTTGACGTGGATGCTTTCAAAGGGTCTTCAAAATTTTGTGTTGACATTACCATTTTTTCTTTTCCCTTTTTAGAGTCTTTGTTTATGATCTTATATTTTCCCATGAATGTTGTGAAATCTAAGGATCCCCAATCATCTTCTAATAGTTTCATGACTTCCTCAATATTTTTTATTTGTCTTTCTATTGCACGTGTTCTACTTGTATAGTTGGTGCTAATGTTTTCAAAGGATTTTACTTATTTTTCTCAATGAGTAAACTATCTGGTTTAGTGTGCGCTTTGATTTTATCAACTTTGTTGTTGTAGACATACTTCATTATATGATGAAAAGTAGAAGGAACCCCATTCATTGCATGAATCCATGCCCTTCCTAAAAGAAGATTATACAAAATATCATGAGGCATAACATGAATCAGTGTTTCTAATGTGGAATTTCCAACTCTCATGGGTAACATTATCACACCAAGTGGTTGTTTCACTATGTTATCAAACCCACAAATAGATAAAGAATCAGGTTGAATTTTTTATTTATCCACACCAAGTCTATCTAAAAGGGTCACACTACACACATTAAGGGTGGAGCCATTATCAATGTGAGCATGATTTATGCCATGTCTAAGACCATCAATTCTAATAAAAACTATTATTACCAAAGCATCATTTTGTTTTTACACTTCTAAAGGAGGTAGCTCACTTTGGTAGAGAACAATGTCCTCATTCATTCCTTGAATTATGGTTGATATGTCATTTGGTTGAAGATTAGGAGGGTAGGAACTTGTTGTAAACCACTTTAAATCATGTTATGATAATGAGGGGAGGATTTAATAAGGTCCCTAATGATATCTTAGCAGGAGTATTATTTACTTGTTCAACAAGATTGTACTCCTTTCCACTTTGTAAAGGAAAATGAGGAGGTCCTAGTAAGATAGGTTGGAGTAATGGGAGGGATGTTGAAGGTGTTTGTCTTGGTTGTGGATTGTTTCTAGTGTTATATGTATGAGTAGCAGTATTATAACTTAGTTTATATGAAACATTATTCTTAGGTGGGTACATGATAAGTTCATATTTGTTTTGAGTTTGCGGTCATTGAGAGGGTGGGTAAATAATTAGAGGATTTTTAGGATGTCCCACAGGGTATGTACGAGGTCCAATAATCAATGGGGATTTAATGGACACTTGTGCATTCATATCTTCAGAGGTTTCATTTTTATTTCTTTCTAATGAAAGGGAGTCTAGAGTCATCTTTTCACCATCTAATGAATTCACATTACTATTGTTAATGTTGTCATTTTCTTCCACCATGATATCCTCCCTATGAGAGTTTTTAGGAGAACTACAAACTAGATGTTCATGACATTCAAAGGTTGGTTTTTCTAAAATGACTTCATCAAAAGTAAGGGAGCTGTCAATGGTTGGATTGTCTTGCTTATCTATGATGGAATTCTCTTGTTCAATAATGTTTTCCCTAAGGGAAGAGAGGAAAATAAATATCCTCATGATTTTCATCAGTTTGATCTTCTAATACCAAATATCTTCTTCACAACTAGGAGAGACACTAGGAGAAAAGTAAGTATGATTATCATGGTCATATATGATTACATTTATTTGTCCCATAATGTCTTCCAAAATAGGATAGGTAGGGGGGGAACCATAAAGAGGAATATCATAGATCTTAAAGGTTTAATCTTCTAACACCAACCTATCATCCTCACTTACAATATGATTGTCATGATTCCTTACAACTACATCCTCTTTCACTAAAACATTCTCATAGTCAAGGGATGATTAGAAATTAGGTATGGTGATGTTTAGAAATGTGTCTGATCTCATTCTCTTGTGCTATAATATATTCCAATGTAGGAGAGTAGCTTTCAACAATGTCATGATTCTCAATGAGAGCATCTTCTAACATCGAAATACCTTTATCACATGTAGGAGAGGTATTAGGAGAAGAGAAACTATGATTATTATGATTACCTATTCTTTCATCTTCCTCTATCACATCATTCCCACAAATAGGAGAGATAAGAGGGGTTTAGGTTTAAGGAAAGCATCAACATTTTCATTCTTTTGCACTAAGACATTCTCATAACTAGGAAAAATGTGTTGAAAGAATGACTAACATGCTTATTGACTAACTTTTCTTTGAAAACTTTGAAAAGACAAATACTAACATTTATGAAAATTAATCTATGCAAAATTAAAATGGAAAGAGACTTAAAATGCAACGTAATGACCTAGAATGAAATAAAAAATTTAGATTCTAAACAAGGTAATTTGTTGATTACACTATGCAATAGCCTAAAAATGAAATGTTGTAAATGTAATTTTGAAATTAAGCAATGCATGAAATGAATCGAAAGCTAGATCTAATGAAATGCATGTAATAGAAGCTCTAGAAACTAAAACAACTATCTAATGAAAATAAACATAAGTAAAAAAATGATATTTTTAATGTTGTAAAGGAATTTTTAGGTCTGATCTGGGACTAATTCACCTAGAGGAGTATATGAGTCCCACTAAGGGTTTTTTAAGAGTTCAAATGCTGAAAAAAATATAACACAATTCCCAAAAAGTAGGAAAAACAACCTATACTGGGACTAAATCACCCAAAGGGGCATATGAGTCCAGATTAAGGTTTTTGCACCAAATTCAACAAATTTTGAGTTGTTTCTAAGTTTTATAACTTGTATGTTGTGTTGACTATTTTCAATTACATATTTTAGATGAAATTCAATCATGCAAGATGTACAAATGCAACCTATATGCACTTTCACTAATGCAAGATTTAAAAACCCTAGATGAAAATTAATTAATGAAAATCCTAATGCAAAATTAATGTAAGCTAGATCTAGGACTATGATACACTCCAAATTAGAAATGAGGTGTTCATGTCGGGTTCACAAAATGAGACGAAGCGATTTGTCATTCTATGTTTTGGGAGATAGAGCGAAAGGGGGATTAGGGTTCCTCCACCAATTTCCTTCAAGTTCCTATTGGTTCCCAAATCTACAATCAACTTGAATCCTAAAGGGGTGCTAGGGCTAATGGTCATATTCAAGGAGATATTTTCCAATGAATGTGAGATTGATATAAAATCTTTCTCCCCTACACTTTGGGCTCTGTGAAACCCAGGAGGGTGATCCCGACAGTATGCTTATAAATACTTGTGTGCCAAAGCATTTAGAGAACTGTAAACATATAATTCTCCTTTAAATGTTTAATGGACATAATACCATAAATATTTAGTTTGCCTCCATGGTAATATCCAATTTAAACATGAGAGATATAATTCATTAAACTCCACACACAATTACACTGAGATAGAAAAGTAAATTTGAATTAAAATTGTAGCTACCACAAAAGTCTCAGGAGACTGCAACATTAAAATACCAGTGCCATATTCTAGGGTGGAGTCACCTAAACCATGCAATTTAAAACACATCACAACATTTATCTTGTCATAACTATTCTTGTCAGATGATGCCTTACACCACTAATAACAAAAACTCAACTAGTCATGCTTAGTAATCCCAACACACAGTTGCATAAACCTCTATTTATGTTAATACAATTTAATTCATTATTTGAATGAAAGTATAACACTAAATAGACATTCAAGGAAAGAAAAGAAGACAAATACTAGGAACCCTTGGTTTCTCATATTCATAATCTATGCACTATATAGTGTGGAGACAACTAGCTCAGAATATTTTATCAGTTACACACAAATATGAAAATTTCATTAATGAATTACCCATTATAAGATTCAAAAAACTCCAGAACCTAAAATAAACCATATTCACTTTTAGACCCTGTTACAAAATTTTATCTTCTCCATGAGACCATAATGTCAGCCTCCTCCCCAAATAAAGCAAAAAAATACATTTAAAGGAAAACAAAGAATCCCCAAATGCACATCCCTGTTGACAATTGGCATCATTTAGATCTTCAGGTCAATAACCACTCCCACTCAAAGAAAAGCCCCTTCTGCACTTTTCTTTCTCACTCCCTTCAATTTATTACTTAGCAATAGAATATTTCTCTAACATGAAGGTCTTTACTCATTTTATCAGGTTGTAGAAAAACCCATTTTCTCGTTTCTTGTTTGCTTTCACCTTTACCCTACAACAAAAAATTATTTATACCATGAAAGCTCTCATTATTTATCCCTATCGGACTACAAAAAGAAATTCACCTGTGCATTTACCCAACACTTACAATTTTATTTTTATATGGTAAAGAATTTAATTCATTTATCAAGATATGAAGAAAACATTTACCCATGCACATTACATTTTATTTAATTACTTCCCAACAACTAAAGTTTTTTTTATTTACTCATGAAGGCTTTGATTCTTTTTCCCTCGATTGTAGAAGACTTCACTTCTACCCATGTATTTACCTTTGGTTATTCCCTATCATCAAAAAGTAACTCATCAAATAATGCCATTTGAAATCAGTCATGGCCCCACCATCATCTTAACTCCAACATTGTGCATCATGGAAGTAAAGAGGAAAAGGAGATAGAGAACAACAATGCACAATGGAGGGAAGGTAGCATCGTGTATCACCAATGCCATAAAAGAAGGGAATCAAGAAACAACGATGGACGAGATTGACATCAAGCATCATTCCATCACTGATGTATCAAGGAGAAGAGGCACAAAAATTGTGATCAGAAATAAAAGAAAAAAACACCTTAGTTTTTCAATGTTGTGGCGCGAAACCCTTTCTTGATTATGAATGCTCTGATTTCCTTGATTTTTTTATTTCTTTTCCTAATTTTGAATGGAATTCATTCCTAACATCGGGTGTCTTCGAGTTTCATGGGTTATACTTAATGTTGAGGTAAGCTTCTCCACTATTCCATTATAATCTCGATAGTAGGTACAGGTATGAACATGTTTTCATCATTCAATTAATTTCTTCAACAAAGCACACTTCTACAACACCTTGGCCCTTGGATTTCTCATCCGTCATAGGAATACTATGTGCTCCTCTTCTAGACAAAGAAATCATGCACAAGACTTGCAAATACATTTTAGAATATTGACAATATCTTTGAAATATCCAATATGAAAGATAGGAAATACAAACTTCGCATAACCATAATGGCCAAGACAATCTGCAAAATTTTCAAGGAAAGTTGAACTTATTACTTTATTTGAGGAACCCTCTAAAAATTATTGCTCCCCAAATAATTTTAGTGGCATCAAGAAAATGTTTACAATAGTCAAAAAGAAACTCTATCTTCTTTACTTCAAAGGCGTGTGCATGATAACTCACCACATCCAACAATCAGCCGAACACACCAAGTGCAATCATTAATTCTAATGTTGTTTATCAAACCTTATAAGTAGTGATTCCTTGCCTTTAAAGTGCTGATGTTGAAAAATTCTACATCATAGCCCAACATCAAAGAATAACATGTAATTTGAAGGCTCCAAATACACTTCTTTTAATATTCCTTTACAATCCCGCCACTGTTCCACTTCATGATGTGTTCAAGCTACATATAATAGAACTTGGGTGTTACGCCAAAATAAAATTTCCTCAAACACTTTGATATATTTTCACTACAAGTGCAAATAGTTCATGTGCAAAGTAACATGTGCCAAAAATACCCACATATCAAGCATCTTAAAAAAAGATTTTTCCCACATTAGCTTCTTGTACCTGTGTTAAAATTTCCTTTACAACATCAAATTAACCCCATTTAGCTAGTGTGGTAGCTACCCCATGTGTAGCATAACCATTTCCTTGTTAATGTGATAAAATCACAATAAGATAGCTCTCAATCCTTCTCAATATGTGTTGTGTTGCTCTTTGGATCCCTCCTCTCATTGTGAAAAGCTACAAAATAATTCCAATTCCCAAGTGAATTTCAACATAATATTTTTTTTGGATCTGATTCACTTTGTGTAGCTTAAATTGTTTCTTTTACTTTAAGCTAGTCATATTTTTTCAATTCCATGTTTCCAAGCATACATAAAGCATTTGATGAGTGTTTATCCACCTTAAGTGCATCCCCAAAAAATTCTAGGCTTAAGTGCATCACCAATAAATATGCATCCTCATAGTTAAGAAACCTGGACAATGTTAGCCTATATAAAAGATTTGCTTTCTCAATATCCTATAGCTATTCAAACAATTTAGAAAGATCAAATAGTGTTGTGACTTTATCTCATGGTGGAGTGGCATAAGGTAATGCATATGCGTTGTTGGGTTGTAATACCAATAACCAATCCCATACAATTTTATACATGATCAAACTCCTATGTAGATTTGGACCTTTTGCCATTACTTAGAAACAACCAAGCCTAATTATCCCAAAATAGAGAAACCTTTCCTTGGTCATACACTTAAAGTATTTTAAATTTAGGAAATGCTCATCTACCCTGATCTTTGAAGGAAGAAGATCAAAAGATTTAGTAGTAATGCAAAGGCCCAATAAAATGTGAAGTTGTCTTGCAGTTTTTCACACCATTCATTTTACAACTCTTTCCAAAAAAAGATGGAAGGAGACTTGTACAAGTACACTTTTGTAGAGAAACAATGCTTGCCTCCTACTATTCAAACCCTTTTCAATGGCCTTATGGGTATTCTATGGATTCTCTATCTTTCATAGACACAATTTATGATGGTTTCATAAGAACTTGGTCATCCTTTTCTACATAGTAACCAATGACCTCTTGACTATATAATAGAGTGACACTTTTTAATCATCAAAACCCTTTTTTGAGCACCTTTACTATCCTTTCTAAAAGGTGGCTGTCCAAAATAACATGCCTATCCTTAATTCTTAGGAGCTTCCACCTTTCCTTTCATGATTTTTATTGTTAATTGGAAACTGAGAACATCTCTCTGATAGACAGCCAATTTCCTTCTTTCTTCAAACAAAGTTTTTTTGCAATCTATATAACTCCATTGCTATCTAACTATAATTGCAGCATATGGGGATGAGTGTATGGTTTCAAATAGCTATCCTTATCATGGTTTCCAACAGGGGTCTTCATTGATTGATTTCAAATCATTACAACAACCAAAATTTGCAAATTTTGGGAGTTCCATTAGTGGCTCTTTCTGGGGGCATTTGTTTCTCGATGAATAGAGTGATATTTCAGAATATTCTAGAAGATTAGAATGAGTGCTAGAACCATTAGGCGACTCATAGTGTTCTAGAAAAGGGAATTCAATATTTACTTCTATCAAACACCAGCCTACTGAAGGAATGGATTTCCCTCAATCCATACTTGTTTCTATCACCCCACAACAACATGATTAACTTCTTTCTTGCAAAAAAAATGTCAAGATACCTTTGAACAAGTGAGAAATTTCTCCATGTTTAGCTTTAATATCACATAGGCCACATCACTGCCACTCAATTATTTTTTTGATTATGTGGCAATCGAGAAAATATGAGGATAATGATCAAGACTATATGAAGACATATTATTATTACATTTACTAACCCCCTCATAATGATTGGGCTTAGAAAAAATATCATGCCTTAGAAACAATGTGCAATCTCCTGTGTATTAAGCAAACAATGCTCACACATTTGTAACTCCTTCAACTGAATTGCATCATAGGTGAGTTTATCATCATCCCAAAAACATAGACCAATCACATTATAATATTTATCAAGGTTATAAAAATAAGAATTATCAACATCCACAAGTCCATTGTCCACATTCAAATCAAAAGGCATCAACATCCCAAACAATGTTTTTCACTTTAGGTTCACAAACAAGATTATCAACACTCACTGTGTTATCACACGAAAAGGCTTCAAGTGCAAGTTCATATGACTCATAATATTTGTTTGCAATAAATCCCTCATAGTGAGTGTTCAAAACACATTCACTATTGTGAGGATTATCACGCTCAACATGAATATCTGAAGCATACTACTCATGAGGAAGACTATGAGTTGTAAATATAGAAAAAAGGTCCTCATATGCATCAATGTGATTGACACAATCACATTCTTCAAGTGCAAACTCATCATAAAGAGCTTCATTAGTTGTACCAATATCTGTACAACCACATTCATTCGTGTACAACCACATCTATGCTATCATTATGCAAACAATTAGTAATAACCTCAGAATCAGAAAAAAGGAATGGAAGGAGATGAAGAGTCAAACAAGATAGGCTTTCCATATTCACCACTTACATCACTAACACATACATGCTCTACACAATCATCCACTTGAGCTGATTCATTCAATAAATCTCTTGCATGTATACCCTTTTCTGTGTTCATATCATTGCAATAATCAACAGGGTCACATTCCTTACTATCAAGCTAAAAAACATCATTTGTTTCTTTATTATAGCTACTAATGAATGATTTCTTTGACTGAAAATTGCTGCACATTTGGCCATTTGCATATGATATACCACTAGTCTCAAAAGCATTCCTCAAATTAGCATGCTCCTTTGTCTCATCACCATGAAAATTTTCATCAATGCTACACACACTTATAGAATTGGTATGACCAAGTGTATCATAACATTGTTGATTACAAATTTCTTCTTCAAATGAGATATTTATTTCATATCCACTATCTTGTCCTTGTGAGCCTTTAAAATTATTGTCATCATCTTTATTGGAATACTTTTCACTTAATGAAATTAGTGGTGCCTCTTCCTTACGAGAGGGATCAAAACCTTAAGGGTTTCAAATAGAATTGCAAACATCTTGATCACCCAAATAAGAATACTCCTTAGTTGATTGCATGCTCACATCAACAATACTATTGTTATCATCATGAAGAGATGAAACTTCAAAATCAGCATACTCAGCATCACTGTAGCCTTCATCATGTATAGAAAATTGGCTCTCTATTTCTATACTTTTAGAGAAAATAGAAGAAACCTTACACATTTCATCATGACCATTATGGCAACAATCTTCATCTAGGTATATTTCTGTAGACACGTAAAATGTACTGATTGACATTGGACATCTGATCCTGAATACTAACATCGTTTCATCCTGAATCATCCTTCGGTCTAACCATTTAATCAAATACCTTTATTTGATTAAATTCATCAATATTCCTCTCTTAATTAAATAAATTAGTTATATAATTAAGTCATCCTTTCTCGATAATTAAATTGACCATTGTGATCTAATTATCCTATTCAATTAAATAATTAATTTTATTTGATTAAATCTATTAAGTCTATCTATTAAATTAAATAAATTAAAACCTTATTTACTTTAATCTAACATCATCTCTTTTAACTAAATAAATCAAAATTCATTATTTAATTAACCCTTTTATCACATTCTTCTCATATTTGATTTAAATAAATCCACAAATTTAAGTCAAATAGGTCACATCATTTAATCCCTTCATTAAATTAATTAACCTTGATTAATTTAATCTCTTCTCATGTACCATCCTCCATCTTTTACCACTTGCACATGAAAATAGAGTTATTTTATTTATTAAATCTCTATTTTCTTCAACAAGGCATCTTTTAAGGAATATTCTTCAAGTTTGAATTCAAAATCCAAGTGGAATTTGTCCTTCCAACAAGGCATTTACTCCTCTTACAAAGTCCTTTTTCCTTGAGCCAAGTGGGGCATTCAATGTACCTTCTTTCCCTCTTACATGTCATTTCAACAAATTCAAAATTCAAATATATGCATTTATTGACACATTCCTTAAAACTTGCACATCCTCCATCCACTCACAAATTGACAAGTGGCACTTTGCCATTGGCTAATTCTTAGTCTGACATTTCTCTATTTTGGACATCTCTTCAAATTGACATTCTATAAATAAGAGGCTAATCTCCTCATTTCATCATCCACAATTTGAGTAAACTTACTATGCTCAAATATTTAGCAATCCTCATCCATATATTTAAATTTGTAGCTAGGTTATGCAGATTTTGTCTTGAAGCACTCATCATTCTTCATCAAAATGGATCAAATTCTTCATCGCATCATCAAATCTAGCATTGGAGTTGGGAGAGGGCCAATTTTCACATCAAATTGGCACCAATTCCCCTATGGGATCAATATTTTCATTGTCTTCAATAGGATTTAGCTTGCTTTCTTGTTCTTTTATCTTATTCTTGCTTTATTTACTATTTAAAACTTTGCTAATGGATTTCATGGGGAATCCTTGTTCTTACTTGTATATGATCTCCTAATGTGTTCTTTTGTTGTATTTTGCAGGTATTAGGATTGGGGTTCGACATTTTGGCACTAGGAGGGAAATCTCACATTCTAATCATGGTTTTTGTCAAAATTTTGTGTTTTTCTTTGTCTACAGGCTCAGTGTCACTGTTTAGCATCACTGGTTCTCTAGCATCACTATATAGGACCACTGACAATTCAAACTGCGATGCCTCAGCCTACCCGCTAAAAAATTTGAATTCTAAACTATGCTGCTGAACATGTTTGACCCATGAGAATCTTTCAAAACTCAAACTGCACCGCTGGACAAAAGTGCGATGCATTCATGCTCACTGGTCTAATTGCAGAGCGATGCTGACTGGAAAGCAACACTATATAGCACAGTTGGGGAAATCAAACTGTGACACCTTCATGGATTGCACCGCTGGAGGGGAGTATGAAGTGAAATTTTATTTGTAGTACATGCTTTTTTTCAAATTATGATTCTTCTATCTATTTTTTTCCTTTTTGACCTCTGTTTTGCATAATATAACCTATTTTTCTTGTAGGTTGGATCGATCAAGGACGAAGAGGAAGAGAAGCATGATGATGTCATTTCACAAAAATAAGTGTTTTTAAACACTCTAGTGTTTTTTTAACACTCTTGGAGGATTCATTATTCCTCTTAAGGAAAAATTTTGTCATCTTTTTATGCTTAGGATTTACTAATTTCGTTTGGGCTTTAAAAAGAACTTTTGAATTCTTGTTACAAAAAGGCTTAAAAGGAACATTATGACTCAAATTTACTAAAGTTTGTTTTGGGATTAAAAATTTGAACAAGGCAAATTGTCACACTTACTTTGGTGCTTTTAAAATGAACTCACAATTGCTTTGAAAGGTTAAAATTAACATGTGGAACTTTTTTTTGTGATTTCTTACTTAAAATAACATCATCGAAAAGGACGTATGCGCTTCTCTCATGCTTTACGTCAATCTTGAGAATCAAAATGCCTTTTTTGTAATCTTAGGTTGAGATAAAGTAGTCACCTCCACACTTCATTTTGGGTTTAAAATTGAACAAATTGTGTGAGTGTGAGTAAATCTATTGCATATGTTCTCCCTTTGTTTCTAAATGAAGGTTGATCGAACTATGAATACATTTACTCGCTATTTTTTATCTTAGAGGGCCTTCCTTGGGGAAAAAGTACTCACCCAAGGGAACGACTCAACTGGTAACACTCTGAACTTGAGAGTATTTCCAATTGGGATATAAATGTGGGTATTGGAATAAACGCAAATATCACATGGTTGACTTCGACGAGAAGGGAAGCACTGGTCTCTTGCCACTCAAGGTCAAATCCTATGAATGGAAATTCCTAATTAAAACCCATGTTTTAGAATTTCCAAAATCCTTGATCTATTTATTGGTGCAAGAACGGTCATTCTGATGCCGCCCTACACTTTTACGGTCTTTTAGTAGAAATGGAAAGCATGCCATGGGAGTTTGATGGGTTTTGATGCTTGGCTACCCCGTATAAGTGAGTGTCATGGAGGGGAGCCAATGGGGTCAAGCATCTAACCATTCGCTAAAGATAATCATAGTTGGACTTGTCCAAGTGGGGACTCAGCAAATATTGTCTTTCATATCCATAGGGTTGTACTTATTCTTGGTGAAAAAATGCTTTTCTTGTTCAAAAACATTTGGCAATAAACACTTAACATCATTATCAAAATTTCAAACCCTTTAGGAGGCAAATACCATTGACCAAATTCATGTGTTATTGCTTTCCCTTGGGATTTTATCCTTAGAGGTTTCTAAACACTTGAACTTACATCTCAATTTTCCTACTAAAGATAAACAATAGGTAACCCTTTCCTTGAATTCATCAAAATTCCACATAACATACTTTGTGGGATTTGAAGAGATTAAGACATTGGACATCTAGTTTGAAATCCTAATCAAAGAAGTGTTTGTGGTAAAACAAAGTCACTAAGGAAAGATAACAAAATTGGCTCTCACATGTGTTGAAACCTCATAATTTCCAAGAAAGTCAAAATCCCAAAACAAAAGTCCTTAAGTCAAACTTCAAAATTTAGGAGTCACACTCGAAAGGTCATCAAGAGATACAATAGGAAGTGCAGTCAAAAGCAACATATCAAAATAAGAAAAAATTTCACAAGGTTCTATAGACTCATCCCTTTGAACAATCCAGAAATGTATGCTCAATTTGAACAACTTCTTAGTTATAGAGGTCCTTAGAAGTATTGTATGTTCTTCAATAATGAGGTCTAGTAAACAAAGCATCTTTTTAGGTACATCCTAGGATCAAAATCAAAACCCCACCCATCTTCGAACATCAAAACCAAAATCATCTCATCATTAACTCTTTGAAAGTCTTGAAAAAATCCTAAATGTTAAACTTTGGGAAAATCATTTGAAATCAATCCAAAAATCACCTTGTTTGATTAAATGTGTGTAGATGCATCCTTCTCCACATACTTGATCAAATTATCAAAACATGTGAACAAATTCATCCCTTGATAACATCCAACATCTTGGGATTTAAGAGTTCATTATCAAAATCATCTTCTTTGGATAGGAGTGTTTAGATGAATCATTCTCCTCACACCTAGACAAATTAGCATCTTGTGAACTATTTAACTCTAGGACAACATCCAACCTCCTAGAGTTCATGAACTCACCAAAATCCAAATCCAAAAAAAATAAATCCTAAAAAAAGTCCTAAAGTTTAAACATACCCTTCAAGATTTTCTCAAAGAGTTCCAATTATCCATCAAAACATCCATCTAACATCCATATCATTATCATCCTTTGATCTTGGAATCATCCTAAAATTTTCTCTTTTTGTTCCTAAAGATATATCAATCCAAAGAATTAGAGATTCATTTCCTATATTCTTTAAAATTGATCCCTATTTTATGATGCAAACTAGATCTCAACACAAGAAGAACATGGAAGCCAACTAAGAAACACCCACTTCAAGTGACCTAAGCCAAACAAACTCTAAAATGAATCATGTTGAATCAAACAATCCTTTGACTAACTTTCTCTCATCATCACAAAATCCACAAGAGGAAACCCAAGAAGAAGATATTACCTTTAGGATGTCACATGAAGAAATCATCGAAATGATCCAAAATCCGGAGAACCATAAGATCATCAATATCATGATGAGGCTTAACCCTTCACTATACATGCTTGAACTAGAAAAAAAAGGGGCCAAATTACCTTCTGATTTTGATGTGAGCTCTATAGTGGAACCATATTTGGAGTTCATGCCTCCAATTTCATCCACACTCCCCATCTCATCTACACCCCCATCCCAAAGCATCACTCAAAACATCCCAAAAATCACAACATCTTTTGCTCCAACTCAACCTAATGTTAATAAGGGAAGTGCATTTCTTAATGCCATTCAAACACACCCCCTTGTCAATAATCAAGACTTGGATGCAAACACCATTTTGGAACAAAACATACCCCAAAATCCATTTCATAAGTATACCCCTCTCACTTTCCATGTCCTAATGATCCATCATCATCATCCTTCCATGCAACACCCCAAACTTCTCTCCCCATAACTTCGCAAGGAGAAGGTGACATGTTCATACTTGGGGGCATTTTCGACACCACATCATTTCCTCAAGAGATCACATCCCTCACATTTTCACCTCTTCCACCATTACCACCATTATCCACACCACTGCTTGGCTTGGGGATCCCACCTTTACCAAATATCAATCAAAATCAAACCAACATCCCAAAAATTAATCAAAAAATCACACCAAACTCTCAAAACTTGTCATCAATATCACAACAACAAATGACAACTACACAAGCAATAACGACATCATCAACCACCCCCCTAACATCTCAAAGTATGGTCTCTCGAGGACCAACCACATCGATCACACCATCCACCACTCAAATTACCAACACAACATCACCTCTCACCACCACTGCAAGCACCATTCTGAATCCACCAAAGCCCCCACCACCACCAAGCTCCAATATATCAAGCCAATACAACATGGCATTGCAATAAGCTCAACAAGCTACTTATCAAAAGGCATTCCTACAAGTACAAAAGAAAAAATCCACGCAAATAGCTGCTCAACAAGCTGTGCAATTAGCTACTCAACAAGCCATGCAACTAGCTGCCCAACAAGCCACTCAAGTGGCACAAGATGCTCAAGCTTCCCAAATCACACAACAAGCACAACAAGCTACACAAACAAAAGCCTTATTACAACTGTGTGGTCAATTTTTTGAGCGTTAAATATGTAAAAACAAAATGAATCAATCACACCAATAAGACATTATATCAAAAATAGAATATTAAAAACAATAGAGATTGCAAACTCAATATCCTGCTATTGATGTCGTCCTATCATCCTCTATCTCTAGTATTTTCATTGATTTTGGCTGGCTCTTAGATTGTATGCTAGACTCAATGAATAGTTTTCTCGAAGAACGAGATTGAATATGAAATGCATGCAATGCTTAAGCTAAGACATGATTGCCGAAAATGAAAGACTATTGATGATGCTATGAATAATAAAACTAGAATGCTTTAATGCTAGAATGCAATTAATCTCTAATTACTCTGATATGTGTTGTGTAACCCTTGATTGGATTGGTTGTGCTATTTATAGAGTTTTTCAAAAGCTTTTTATTGGTTGATATGATCAACGATTGTGAAAATTACCGGTAGATCAAACGGTTGAGGATGGATAAGACTGAAGAAAAATAGAAGAAAGCATAAAGCAAGATTTGTTTTCTTTTATGTAAAAGAGGTAAGATAAGATGATGAAGATGATTTGTTAAAAATCATCTTTTTGTGAGATTATGGAAAGATTTTGAAGAAGATAAATAATGAATTATAAAATTCAATTATTTATTTATGGGTGACACAGAGATTTTTCTTAAAATAGAATATTTACCCTAGATTTGAAGAATAATGGAAGATTTCATAATTAAATAGAATATTTAATCATGATTCTGAAAAGATATTCAATTAAATAAAGATATTTAATTAAACCTTTAAGAAATGGTATGTAAATGAAATTAATTAAATAACATATTTAATTAAGTAGAAGGAAGATTTGAAAAGAAATATTTAAATTTAATTAAATAAAAAAGACTTAATTAAATTCAAAAAGTGATAATTAATTAAAATAAATAAAATGTATTTATTTAATTAATCAAGTTGACATTTGAATGTGAAATAATTAAATAAAAATCAATTTATTTAATCATAATAGAAGAATGAACAATATAATTAAATTAATTAAATTTAATCATATGTAGAAGACTTTACAGAAATTAATTAAATAATAAATATTTAATTAAATGCTAGGATTAATTAGATATGACCAATTTTATGCATCTACATTTTTCCCCTCTTTCAAGTGATGTGTGAAATGCATTGCTTCAAAGAAAATATTCCTGCTTTCGAAATTTGTTGTGTTTGACTTTTCCCCTTCTCTGAAAAATATGTCGCTGACTTGATTCTGATATGGTTCCAATTAAAAGATGTTGTTGGTGTTAATGATGCCCCCTTGGGAGGTAAATCACTGATGATTATGAATTTTTGATGATACTTGAAAAATGTGAGGTGATGATGAGATTTTGATGTTGATTTGAATTCAGTGATTTATCTCTCGAAGAATGATGTATAAAGATGCCCTAGTGTGAAAATAAAGTCAAAGTTAGATAAAAAGACAAAAAATGTCACAAAACTCACCTTTAGTTGACCTTTAAAAGGTAAAAAGTGTTGGTGTAATTAATAATTAATTACACTTTGCATAACTTTACTTAGGTATTATTTATTTCCTAAGTTAATTAATTCTCATCTTTATCTTTTGAGCTATCTTGTTGCTCAAGATAAGATTAGGGTTTGGCATCTTTTCTTTTATAAAGAAAATCATTATCTTGTAATTATGAAGAATTCCTGAATAATAATTATTTGCACATCTTTTGCAAAGATTTTATTTTTCTGATTTTCTCTTCTATGGAAGGTCTTTTCGGTTTGCAAATCTGATCTTGGTTTCTAACATGGTATCAGAGCCTTGATTTGCAACCCTTCTCAGATTTTTGAGAAAATCATTGTAGGGTTCGTTCGGGATTCCTCGAGGGTATCATGCATTGAGTTCATGTATGAGGCATTTTGGATCAGATCAGGCCTCACCATTGGATTCAAAGCACTGGAAAAAGTCAGGATTGGCTTTTAATTTGCAGATTTTGGCCATTGTTTGCCAAATCTGTGAGGGTTTGAAGTTTAGAGATTTTTTGCAAGATTTGGAGGTAGCTGAATTTTTGGAGCTTTTTGGGTAGAAACGGAGGTCACCATCGTGTTCACAGTGGCCAAACACCCTAAGAACGCCCTTCATTTCCTCAATTTCTGAGCAGTTGGTCTAGAAGGAAAAAAATTTTTCCTGGGGGGCCATACAGCCTACCCAGCACGCCTTTCGATGCACGAAAATCAATAAAAAATTTTTAAAACACATGTTTTTCAATTTTGTGCTGCAGTACCCATTCAAAAAATTTCCTCTGCCCAGTGGCCACCCATACACCACCACCATCGGTGGCGCAACCCATTTCCTCCACCAGCCAGAGATAGCCCCCGCGGGCCCTGACTCCAAAGGCTCTGGTCCTATGGGGGACTGGGCACTATGCGCCCAGCCCCCAGCCGGTTGCCCAACCCTAGTGGCGATTTCCCCTAGCTACTGCCCTCTGGCCCCTGATCACGCACAGGACCAAGGGCCGAATTTTTTTTAGCCCTCATCCCGACAATATAACATATGCCAATAGAGAACACTTTATGTCACCGAAACAAAAGAGAAGTCTTGCCGACAACAGCCTGTAAGATAAATTCAATCACCATGACATCTGAAATGTCTTGTCGATAGGCAACTCAGACATTTCAAAGTGGATCAGGGAGACCCTGCCATACTCACACTGATAAGTGTAAGCTTGAAAGAGAAACAACCAATACCATTAGACAAAACTGTATCAAGATAAAGCATGAGAAAATAATCTGAAACTGTCAACAAGTAGAATCAACTGAAAGGGATTTTGACATGAAGGAAAAACCATATGATCACAACTGAGAACCAACAAACTCCCCCTTTGTCCTTGATGGAAAAACACAAATGACTCTCCCCCTTTTTGCCTCAATGACAAAGGATAGAGGAGAAGAATGTGCAATGCCAAAAAACACAACTGAGAAGCCAACCAAATACCATAAGAACCAGCTGCAAATAGAACAATAGTGTAGCAGACATATTTGCAGGAGAGCAGTAAGATTATAACAAACTGATATTATAGCAAAAATAACAATATGTCTCTTTCAAGAATCTTGGTCCATATTATCAATGCCAAAGAAAAGGTACCAAAATATTATAATGTAATAAACCAAATTGATACCTAAAGATTGAAGACCTGTTACTTGAACATAACACCTTCGTTGACATGATCGATCAAGGAACATTCAGGATCACCTACTCCACATTCAATTTGATTAACTTCAATCTAGCAATACTAGAATTTGAACACAAACAATCCAACCACTTCTCAGCACAAGTAACCTTAGTCACATTCCATGACAATACAA
The DNA here is from genome assembly GCA_007258455.2 of Sequoia sempervirens. Taxonomy (NCBI): domain Eukaryota; kingdom Viridiplantae; phylum Streptophyta; class Pinopsida; order Cupressales; family Cupressaceae; genus Sequoia; species Sequoia sempervirens. The sequence goes on from VDFB02271358.1 coordinate 178,330,421, forward strand.
AGCAAAGACCAATGATACTGGTTATTCTTCTTCAACCGACACATATCACCTCAGAAATAGTTCATAAAATCAAACATGTTTTTCAATCACTGTTCTCCAAAGATAAATCCATCGACATCCCTTCAAAATCAAAGCTTTCTTATCTTTAATATGTTGAGGTACTCACCTATATGTCTCCACACCACTCAAAGATGTCATAAGGATATACCATTATTTCCAACACCCAAGCATCCAAAAGGTTCAATTAAAAAAAAATGTGCACTATCATTTCAAAAACTTTTGAAAACTATCAACCATTAGACCAAGAAAAAAAAATTCTTAACATCTTATACCACCAAAAGCAAATGCAAGATGCCATACCTCATTCTAGACTCCATAGGGGTAAAATATATTACCATAATAGACTCCCCCTAAGTCTTTGCTTCTTCTCAAGACCTGGAAGGCAAAACTTGTGCAAGGAGTGCACAAGGAGTTTTCTTAGAAGCATCTTTATTGCTCTTCTTGTCATCTTGATTTCTCTTTCTTCTCCACACCAATGAAGACTTCTTCACATGTTTGCTTAAAGTACCTGTCTTTCAGTTGAATCTGCTTTGCTGTACTTTATTTCCAATGTTATTACATTTGAAACAAATGAGTTTGTGATTGTTCTAAGAAATAGATGACTTCCTACAGACATTTCTAGCATTGTTCCCTACATCATTATCACTTGTATTTATTCTACAGTCTCTTCTTAAGTGACCAAAATTGTTACAGTTGTAACACACCACATTCTCATTTCTAGGGACATTAGAATGATTTTTATTTGACCATCTTATGCAATCAATTGCCTTATGACCATAGTCATTACAAACATAACAATATCCTTGGAAAGAATGATTATACTTGAATGAGTGATCATGCCAAGGATGTGAAGATCTGAAGACATTTTTCATTTCTCTATGAATACCTTTAGATTGTCTTCTAGTGTCAATGGTATCCTTTGATGCAACAATACTGTAACCAAGATCAACCTTCATTCTTGGTGTTTGTTTGGCTGTAAACTTCTTTCCATCTAAAGTAGTAAACACTATTTCGTGTTTAGATTTGTCTGCAGAGATTTTTCCAACCTCATATCCCACTCCTGTAGGATCTTTAGAATGCTTTTGCCTACTCAACATCTCATTCAATATATTAGTACTATGATTAAATTTCTGAATTTTACCAGATTGAGCCTTGATACGTTCAAACTCTTTTCTTAAAGCAACTATCTCTTCTTCAAGTTTTAGACAAACAATCTTTTTAATCTCCAAATCAGAACTCACAACATCTACAACCCTCTTATATTCTTTAATTTCAATTTTCTGACTTATAATCATATCATCCTTGAGAGTTAGTTCTTTTAACAAGGAATCATTATCTGAATATTTCTTTAAAGAATCAATCTCATTTTCTAGTTTATTACACAACTCATCCTTGTCTTTTAACTTGACTTCCAAACACTCTTTTTGCTGAAGTTGTCTTGTTAAAAACTGGTTTTCTTTTCTAAGATGCTTAATAGTATCTAAGGCACATAGGAGTTCACCTTCCAAATCAACCTCACTTTCTAATTCGTCATATTCCTGTTCAGAGTTAACTTCACCCAAAGATTGATCTACTTTTACACAAGTTTCTTGATCATTTAAATATTCATTAATGATCTCCTTGTACTTCTTTTCATAACTATGAAGGTTTACACCTTCTTCACTCTCAGATGTTTCACAACTTATTTCACTATCCAAAGATATCTCTTCTTGTAACTCACTATACTGATTCATTTCAGTCAACTTGTTCCAAACTTCCTTAGCACTGCTGTAATGAATGACTTTTGCAATGAGTTTATTTGGCAAGTTATTAAAAATAGCATTTATAGCTCTAGTATTGGATTCAAGTGCTTTCTTATCTTCAAGAGAGGAAGGAGATGTTGCAGATGTAGTACAACCCTTTTCAACTGCTGCCCACACTTCAGATCCTAAAGAAAGAAAGTATGTTTCCATCCAATTTTTTCATATAATAAAGTTTGTTTCTTTGAATTGAGGAGTTCGAGATCTAGGAAACTCTACCATTTCAGAGCTACTATTTATGAACTCTTCCTCATTATTCCTTATACTAGATTCATGTTGAACATGATGAATAGCATTTTGATGAGAACATCTTTTTCCCTTATTCCTTTTGTTCTTTCCAATTTTAACCAAAGTACTCCAAGAAACAATCCTAGGTGGATTAGACCTATTAGAGGACCCTAGGCTCTGATACCAATTGTTGGAGTTATGGGCAGACATTGAGAGGGGGGGGTGAATCAGTGTCAACACTTTTTCAACTTCGACCAAAATTTTTCATTATGATTTCCTTTTCTTTCAATAATAGAGTAGAGTAATCACTTTTGAAAGCACAAAGATATGATAGCATTAACTTAGTCTATTTCATAACTTATGAAAATATGATTTGAGTGAGACATCTTGCATTTTCCAAAACATAGCTCAGATTTGATCTCAATATTACTCTGATTAATGCATTCATGAGTTGAATGTAATCATTCATAAACATAATTGAGAATAGTAATAATCCCAACAGAGAATTGAAACAACAACACAGAAAAGCAAAGAGCATACAGAAGAACAAAGAGACAAAAGCTTTTGCCGAGTGGAAAACCCTCATGGGGTATAAAAACCACTCCTAAACTGCCTTACTGGCTTAATCTTCAAAACCACTATTAACAATGCCTTATAGGCTAATTTCTGAGCACCAACTCAAGGAGCACCAACCCCTCATTTAGAGAAACCAATGTCAAGGAGTGCCAACCCCTTACTTAGATTTCAGAATTACATTCATAATATCAGAGGATCTCTCTGTTTTCAGTTAAGCACATATTTCTCTATTTTCTATTTTCAACACAGGTTTATATATATACATTTCAAGTATGTCTGTTATCAAGAAATCTTCAATAAGCATTTTTCACAAGATTCTGAAACTCTTGCTATTATTAGAATCTGAAGCTGATTCATAATGAACTGTAGATGATGGTAAAAATCAGAGTAACACCTATCCATAGAGCTTTAACTTCTGCACTGAGTTAGGAGATTTCAAATTGTAATTGAAAGATTTTCATCAAAGCCATGGCTGCCCACTAACAAAAAATCATAACCTCTAAAATCTTAGAGAATATCTTACCATAGATTCGATACCAACCAATGATTTCTGCATGCAACTATACTTAGAAAAATCCGTGTCGGCCAGAGTGTATGAGTCTTCAAAAAAATCATTCATAGAGACAACAGTCTCCACATGTTCTTTGTGATTCGCTAAGACCTTATGCGAGCTACGTTTCTTTTTCCTTAATTGCTTTCACCGTGACCTAGTGAAGTCGGGAAGACCTCTCGCAGATCACATTAAGTTTCACTAAAAGCCCTTTTGCCTCTTATGTATTGCTATGACATTCACCAGTTATGTTGAAGGCAATTCAATCATTAAACATACTTTGGTTCCTTCTATTTCGCCGTGACCCTTTGTTATCGAGCAGACCTTATAGAGAATTCACTTTGTTTTGCCGAAAAGCCCTGAGCTCACAATAGATCACCAGGACATTAATGTTCTCACACTGATAGAAACCTTTTGTCTTAAGTGCTTCGCTATAACATTATGATATCGAGGAGACCTCCTGTAGAGCACACCATGTCTTTCCAAAAGTCTTTCATCCACTTGTGTGTCACTGTAACATAATGGTTCTCTTGCCAAAGCATCCTTCTATCTGATAAGGGTTGCTATAGCTTACCTTCATCAGGGAGACCTCTTGTAGAATGCTTGAGTCATACCAAAAGCCCACTTGATACACATTGGTCACTAAGACACATGGTTTTTCTTGCCTATATATGTCGTTGTAACTCCAAACTATCGGGGAGACATCTTGTAGATCATTTCAGTCATACCGAAACACCCCGAATTCACTCCTATTCGCCAAGACTTCTAGAAATTCCTTCCAAAGGAAATTGTCCAACGGTGGTCGGTGTGACATTGTGTCTTTGGTGAGACTACATACCGAAAAAAACACTCCTGTCGATAGAATTCCACATGCATTAGTCAGGGAGACAAATCATTTTTTTATGCCGACAAGGAGCCTTTTTTTTTCCATTGGCGAGATCGAGGTCACTCTCCGAGACCTCATACTGAAAACCTTTAATTCTTATCGATAAGCCTTTTGTGCCAAGTCGGTAAGACACCATGAGATTGCCATGACATTCATCGAAGCTATAAATATCACTGATGAGATCTTTCCTTGCATGGTCGGTGAGACAATATGAATCGCTAAGACCTCAGCCCAATGGCCAAACTCATGCCGATATGCTTATCCAAATGCAGGTTGGTAAGGCATGACATATTTGATGAAAAATTACACCGAAGATGATTTCCTTTGCTGATATGCCTATTCTAAAGTAGGTCGGAGAGACATAATGAAATCGATAAGACCTCATCCCGATGGTATAACATATGCCGATAGAGAACACTTTCTGTCACTGAAACAAAAAAGAAGTCTTGCCGACAACAGCCTGTAAGATAAATTCAATCGCAATGACATCTGAAATGTCTTGCCGATAGGCAACTCGGACATTTCAAAGTGGATCAGGGAGACCCTGCCATACTCACGCTGATAAGTGTAAGCCCGAAAGAGAAACAACCAATACCATTAGAAAAAATTGTATCAAGATAAAGCATGAGAAACCAATCTGAAACTGTCAACAAGTAGAATCAACTGAAAGGGATTTTGACATCAAGGACAAACCATATTTAATTACACTTTGCATAACTTTACTTAGGTATTATTTATTTCCTAGGTTAATTAATTCTCATCTTTATCTTTTGAGCTATCTTGTTGCTCAAGATAAGATTAGGGTTTAGCATCTTTTCTTTTATAAAGCAAATCATTATCTTGTAATTATTAAGAATTCTTGAATAATAATTATTTGCACATCTTTTGCAAAGCTTTGCTTTTTCTGATTTTCTCTTCTGTGGAAGGTCTTTTCAGTTTGCAAATCTGATCTTGGTTTCTAACAAAAAGGATAAAAGGACAAATCATTTGCACTTTTTGACTTTCATAATCTTGTAGCTCTGATAGTGACCTGGAAAAATGGAGATTCCATATCATCGTCATAGATTCTAGCGGTCCCGCCGATACCAAAGGACAACTGCATATGGACCATTGGTAAGTCAACCTAACCTCTTGTGCATTCAAATTTTTCTATTTTTGAGTAAAATTTTCTTTTTTTTTCTGTAGATTTAGGTTTTAGAACTCCGTTTTAGCACTTTTAGAAAAAATTTAGTGCTTTTGATAGCTGTTTGAGTGCTTTCAATGAAAAGAGTAGTGCATATAGGATATATTTAGCATATGTAGCATAGAAACCAGTTTAGCGCATTCGATAAAAAGAGGAGCGCATATAGGAAAAACAGTAGTGCATATAGGGTTGTCGCGCATCTAGGAAATGAAGTGGAGCTTAGGTGTAGAGTTTTAGTGCTTAGAGGGAAATAGCGCATAGAGGAAATGTTTGAGCACATCCCATGAAAAGAATGGTGCATTTGGGTATTAGCGCATCTAGGCTATAGAATAGCGCATATGAGTTTTAATGCATAGAGTCCACAAATTAGCGCATATGGTAAAAAGAGACAAAATGTGTGATTTGATGAAATTGATGTAAAAATGATGATGAATATTGCTTCCTTGGTCAATAGATAGAGAAATTGTCTTGTCATCATGTTGAAATCTAATAAATAATTGATAACTTTGTTTCCAACATAGAAATCAAAGAGTAGATAGTTGATAACTTTGTTTCCCCTGTATGAAAAAAAAAAGATTAGATGATTGATAGGATTGTTGATAAATTTTCTTTATGCGATAGAAAAAAAATAGTAGATGATTGATAGGATTTATGATAAATTTTCTTTCTATGATAGAAAACAAATAGTAGAGGATTGATTGATTTATGATATATTTCCTTTCTGCGATAGAAAACAAATAGTAGATGATTGATTGATTTCTGATATATTTGCTTTCTGCGATAGAAAAAAATAGTAGATGATTGATTGATTTCATATTTGCATTTGTGATTGAAATACAAATAGGATGATGTTTTGATTATTGATAAATTTGCATTCTATGAAAAAAGAAAACAAATAGTAATTGATGATATGAGATTTAGATAGATAGATTGTGCATTGATATGGGTCACTTGAGCACGTGTCACTGATATGGGTCATAGATAGATATGAGTCAGATTGATTACATGTCATTGATATGGATCATAGATAGATATGAGTCAGATTGATTTTATTTGATGGAGATTGAATCATCGATATGATGCTAATTGATTATTTTTATGATAACTGAAAAATAGGAGGTTTTCAAAAACCTCCAAATTAGGGAACATCACTCAGTAGGGTGGGATAGGATAGCCGAGCTAACACCAGATGAGGTAGCATTGATAGGGACATGTGGATTGAGACCTTTATTGGTCATGCCTCTGATTCGGGTCAATAGGGGGCTATTGACCGCATTGGCAAAGAGGTGGCATTCAGAGCATAACACCTTTCATTTGCCGACTGGTGAGGTGACTGTGACTCCAAAGGATGTGTATAGGATTCTTGGTATTCTATGGTTTGTACCCTAGTGTTCTATGATCATAAGGAGCTAGGTGGGACAGATGCACTAAGGAGAGTATATGGGGATGTGCACATAGCAGGGTACTGGGTGCCATGGGCCGACTTCAGAGGATATCCAACCTTGCCTACAGTTTTAGGTGCATTCATTGGAGGTTTCCTTTGTCCAGATCACTGATCAAAGGGACTATTAGTGGGATGGAGGAGGATCCTGGAGAAGATGTTGCTATAGCCATGGAGATATGCCTAGGGGAATTGTATGTTAGCTCACCTATATAATTTACACCAGGTGGTATACAGGGGTGTATCCAGTTTGTCGTGCAGTGTGACACTACTGTAGATCTAGGCATGGGAGCATCTTGCAGTGATGAGACTAGTGTGTCCCTGAGTGAGGCCACCAGGTAGACCTTATGTGTATGCATATGCGATGTTCCTTGTCCAACCCAAGCTGGGCAAGGTAGATTACTAGAGATGGTGTCTGGATAACCTGGATGTCGTGGTATGGCGGCCATACCTAGATTGTGATCCATGGGATACAGATCACCTTGAGATGCCATTTTTAGGTATTCCTTTGTTTTTGATAGGTTGGACACCATTCATTATAGAGAGGTTCCTAGCATTGTGGGTGAGGCGATAGTTCAGTTTTACATAGGGGATGCCACAGGGGGTTTCTCACTATGCACAAAGCAGAGATGAGGTAGGATGGGGGTCATGTATTTCATATCAGATAGCCTATATAGAGTACATGGCTTTAGCGCCCAAGGCCTAGGATGATAGATGAGATATTGTTGATGCTGGCAGTTCAGATGAGCCAACACCCATTTTGGTGGTACTGTAGCCAGGGGTAGGGAGACAAGAGGATGTGGTAGGTGGTGAGAAGGCAGCCGTTGGGGGAGAGGAGGGAGATAGTGGAGAGGAGGAGAGTTTAGATGGAGATGATGGATATGACGGTGGAGATGAGGGGCAGGTGCCAGGGAGGCTGGGGCCAGAATTTTTGAGTGGTGTACATCTCATGCAGCGGTCGAGGGCTGGGATTGGGTGTAAGACAATGATCAGGGTTGGTTCCTCATCACAGCAGGGGCAAATAGATACCCTACAGGCCCAGGTGCAGACATTGCAAGGACAACAGGTGCAGTTACAGAGTCAGTTGGTGCAGGCACAGGGATTGGTTGCACAGCTATAGACACAGCTAGCACAGGCACAGGAACATGCATAGGCATAGGCACATCCTCCTACCCCAGATCCACAATTAGCCTAGGTGATGGCAGAGAGAGATGCACTGAGACGGAGGGCGGTAGAGGCCGAGGGTGTTGCACAGAGGCTGATGGGCACTGTGGAGAGTGCGTCATTGCAAGAGGCCACTACAGAGGGCTTCAAGATGGCCAGAGAGGCTGAGTATTACCGGGTCAGATATGAGGAGTTGTGTCCTCCTGAGCGCAGAGTTCCTTTCCCACGGTCCCATACTAGGACTAGGAGTAGGACAAGGAAAGGTACACAGAGACTGGGGGTTACTAGTCCTCAATAGGATCCAGATGCAGGGACAAGTGGTAGGCCGCCATCCGCGAGACCAGCTCCATCAGGGGGTTCTACCGGCCAGACGTGATTGATATATGCAAGATTTTATATGATGTATCTCATATTCTTTGGAGCATGTACATTGATTTTTGATCATATCTCATGTTTCTTTTGAGACTTTTCAGTGCCATTGGATTATTGGACATTTGTATGTATTTTTTATGAGTGATGATATGTAGCAGTGATGAGTTTTGAGGATGTATTGCATTTGATATGATGATATGAGATGGATATACATTTATTTCTTTGCTTATGTGATATGGATTTGGATATATGATCTACTGACTAACATAATTTTTTGGATGATGTGATATGATTGAGATATGACGATGTGTGATATGATGTGTACTAATGATCTTATGTAGGTGGATGATGATGGTAAAAATGCCATGTGTCGAGATGATATGATATGATATGAATTAGGAATGATGTGGAAATGTAATGTTTGTATGAAATTATTGTGTTTTTCAATTTTCAAAATGTTATAAATGATGATGATGTGATGTGATTATTTTTCCATATGATATGTAATATGAATCAAATGTTGTATAAATGGTATTTGAAATTGAGAAAAGACGTGAATGATAAATGATGAAATGTATGCTATGGAATGTAATGAATATGAAAAAGATTGATGAGATGATAAAATGAGATGTAATGATATGAAATGTAATGAAAATGAGATGATATGGAAAATGAAAATGAAAATGAGATGATATAGAAAATGTATAAATGAAAATGAGATGAAAATGAAATGTAATGATATGAAATGATATGAACTGAGGTGAAATAAAATGTAATGTTATGAAATGACGAAATGAAAAATGAGATGAAAATGAAATGTAATGATATAAAATAAAATGTAATGAAAGAAGATGATAAAATGTAAAATTGAAATGATGTGAATGATAAAATGAAATGTTATATAATGATATGATATGTAATGTAATGTAATGAAATGTATTGGAATGAAACGATAAAATAAAATGAGATGAAATGATATGAAAAATGTAATGTAATGATATGAAACAAAATGTAATGAAAGAAGATGATAAAATAGAAGTAAATGTAATGGTAAAATGAAATTGAATTATGAAGTGACCTGAGATGATAAAATGATATGATCCATTGTGATGATAAATGATAAATGATAATTATATGAATAATAAGGATATGATAATGATGAGAAAATGATGTGAGGAATGTGAAAAATGATGAAATAATGATAGGATAGAAAATGCAATGTAATGACATGAAAGGATGAAATGTAAAATGATATGAAATGACATTGAATGAAATGATATGCAATGTAATGTAATAAAATGGGATGATAAAATGAAATGAAAAATTGAATGATATGCTATGCAATGTAATGTAATAAAAAGATATGGGATGAAAGGAATGAAATGATATGATATGTGATAATGGAATGTAATGAATTTAAATGAGATGATGTGCAATGGTATTAAAGGATGAAATGTAAAATAAAAATGATGTATAGCATAAGAATGAAAAATAAATGAATGAAGAGAATGAAACCAAGATGATAAAATTGAGAATGTCTGATGATATGCATTGAAATGATATGAAATATGAAATGATAATGCATCATGACAGATACATACATGGGAAAGGATCCCAATGATGGATGTTTAAACTATATGATATGCATAAGACCAAGATGAAATTATAATGAAATGAGGATGAAACAAATGTCCAAATGTCCTCCACATATAATCTAAAGAGACATGACAACCATTGATTTATTTGTTCAACTTTGTTTGAAACTCTAATGTGAATCTAGTATGCATAATAAATACATTGATCTAAATGAAATGAAACTGAATAAAACCAACTGTTCCTTGAGCCTTCGGGTAGCTTTCTTGAATCATCATAGAGCCTTATAAAATTTTGGAAGTATGTACAAGCATCAGAGGGGAGATTAGCACCAATGATGACCAGAATACAACTTTCATGATTTTTTGATATAGAAAGCAAACACTAGCATTGAGTTATAATTGAACCAAGATGACCTGAGCATTTCTTGCATAAATAGAAAAAGAATAACTACCTTCTAATGCAAATGTGGAACTATCATCAATTATATGCTTTGGAAATCATGTTTCACGACATATTTGCATCAAGTTGATAGTTAACCTCTATTGCTATGCAGAAAACACTCAGACATAATCCAACATTTTATCTCTCTTGAAAGGTAATCTTCAACAATAAGTTATCAAAAATCACCCCAAGGTCTCTCGGGTGTCAGGTCATGACAATGCATAAACAACTCAGATAATATGTGAAATGCTGGTAATCACAATCGGACCTTACTACAAGCAAACTGTCTCTTTCAATTTATCAGATTTTGCAATATGATGATCTCAAATCCTAAATCTAACCCAATGATAAAGAAATAGAAAAAGATAAGGGTGCAAGAATACGATAAAATCTAAACTATTCCTAGAATGAGTAATGCAAATGACAAATATCTGGAATGGACCAATCTCTAATAACCAATTCTTGCTTAACCCACAATGCAATATCACAAGAACGCTGCAATCTTCTAAGGTATATAGATTTTCAAATCATAGACATTCATCCACAATCAAACTTAAGCACATTTAAATATATGGTCCAGGTTGACTTCACCATCCTACTACAATTAGATAATTACTAGGAGTATAGACCAGAGATTGCTACAAACATTCCAAATATGAAATCATGAACATCATTCACCAAACTAAAACTAATTCAATTCTAAATACTAAATCCTAAATCTTTAAGCAATTTGAAAGATGAAACAATAGGAACCATGCAAGATAAAATAACACAAGAGATTTCACCAGGAAAACCACAATGTCTTCAATTGTATTAAATCATCAAGCTGCTGCAACAATTCTACTGTTTGTTTTCAATACTTGCTTTAAGAAACTGATAAAATTGCTCTACTTGTTTTTCCTCCAATTCTAATGTCTAATATCTAATGTCTTACAATGAGGCAAGAATGCCCTTTTATAGCAAATTCTTAAGACGTGTTGGTCCAACCAAACATTTACAAAATAAAACTAATTGCCAAAACAAGTCGGCCCCAGGAAATCAAAATAAGGCACACATTAAATGCCATATATCATCAAGGTCAGCCTAGGCACAGTCCCCAATGTAATCTGGTTCAATACATGCCCTATAATAATAGGGAAGCACAAATCTCAAAATAGGCATTAACTGTCGCCTCCCTTATCCTTGCTCTGGGCCATGTCCATGTTTAGAGCACACACAGAAGGAAAGTCTGGCATGTCAAAGGCTTGTGTAATGGAAACAGGACTGAAGTTTGCCAAGACTCTTCCCTCAGTGCTCACAACCCTCTGTGTGTCAAAGTCATGCTGTCGGGCACACTAAAGTATCAGCTCATAGCATTGGATTGCAGGAGGGAACCCTACTACATGTACCAGGCCAGATTTCATCATTCCCTGCCTTAAGACTGACATATCCTTCTGAGTTGTCCTCTCCTTGAACTCCTCGTATCTCCAGGCTCCCACATTAGTATCAGACACTTTAGACCATACGAAAGATATCTTGCTTTCAGAAAGCTGACTCTTAGTATCTAGCCTTCATCTTTCTACCTCAGAGATGGATGACCCCTCTGTGTCACCTTTGGACTTTCCTGCTGTAGCCTTGCTTGATTCAGCCTACACTCACAAAAGAATGTCATAAGTATCAATTATCCTTCATATTCTGACCAAAAGATTAGCATAAATCATATAAAGCAATTAGAAACTATCACAAATGCCAATCCTTGAAAATCTGGAAAAATAAAGCAGTCCGGGAAAACAGTGTAAACCGGGAAAATCCAGTCGGGGCAGAATTTTGGAGAAATCCGACCCAGACGGATTCTTGCTGCTAAACATCACTAGCCAAATAAATCATTAGTACGAACAAAATATCACAAGATAATCATGAAATTCATTTATTGGCAACAAGAAATTGGCATTTAGTATTGACTGCATTAATCCTATCTTTAGAAAATCGGAAGAAATAAAACCAGACAGGAAAACTAGAAAAATCTGGATGAGACTGATTTTCGCGGACAGCCTGAAGAACTCCGGAAATCGCTACACTCCGCGGAATTGGCCAAAATTGGGAAAATCCGAGTGCGCAGGAATTCCACAGACACCTCGAAAACCCGGCGAAGGAAAACACGTGAACCAGCAATTGAATGAACATGCAAACCTTTCCACTTAGATTCTAATGGTCCCGAAAATCGACGCCAGCAGACAAGACCTCAAATGCAAATGAATTCAAATTTCCAAAACCCCTAGATGACTAATCCTCATGGTGAAATAGTGATGCCCTAATTTGGATGAATAAACCCTTCACCATGAAAACCAGGGTAAGCTCGAGGTTTAGAAAATTATTCCTAAAGAAAAATTCAGATTCCTCCAAGTCCTCACAAGGCAGGGGCTAGTCTAATATAGGCGGCAAATTGACGAATCATAAAGAATTCACTATTCTGGGCTGAGCACCGAAAAAACCCTAACTTTGCACAATATGGAAAAATACACGCTAAGAGGGCAAACAATCTGACCCAGAACCCCCTTCAAACGGATGCACCCATCATCTAATGGATAAATACAAACATACATGACATGGGTGATGATGTTTCACAAAGAAATGGGTCAAACCCTAACTTGATAAAGCAAAATCGTGCCCAAGGGTAAGCCGACCCGAAATGATCATCATTCAGCATAGAAAAACTCAATCATCATGCAAACAAAAGGAGGGGCCATCAATAACCTACCATGGATTAATCCAGATGAAACCCAAACTTGAAGAAGCGACCACAAAGCAAACATGCCCAAGTAATGAAAATCCAGATACCGACACCCAACAATCCACGTGCAAGCGGTTGAGGATCAATCTTCAAAGCTCAAATGAAAACTCTTAATCGCCAGAGCAAAAGACAGGTGAATAATGAAGTCAAAGTGATGCTCAAAATGTTTTAAATTCACCCATATGCGCATCTAAGCAAAGGTACCTCAGTCATTAATGAGCGAAAAGACATGTTTGAAAAATATGGAAACTCGAGCCCAGGACAGAATTTTGGAAAATCCCCAGATAAACAGAAAATCTAGATGAACACGAATTCCGCAAAAATAGTAGAAACTAGGATTTTGACAAACTTCAGGATTTTAGCACAGTCTAGGAAAATCTGCCAGAACCAGAAAATCCCAGAGTTAAGTAGAAACCTAGATTCAGAGAATTCCGCAGTGGACAGACAATGAACCAGAGCCCGGGAAAATCCACCGAAGCTGGAAAATCTCATATTCAGGTCAAAACCCGGATTCTACCTAAAAGTTAATTTAAACCAATTCAAGCCTCAGGGAGGGATCAAAACCAGCAAGACCAACATGTCAAGACCTTAAAAAGGTAAATCCAATAAAACCAAAGGCCAAAAGACATCAAAAAAGAGGGTCCCTACTCCAAGTAGGGTGTGTGTGCAAAACTGCACAACAAATGGCGACTCTACTAGGGAAATGCTCCTAAGCATTTCGATGACAAACTAGAATCAAGAACCCAGAACTCATGGTTTCAACTCACCTATCCTACCACCACCTATGTTAAAACAAAGAAGCCTCCCAGTCATCCAAACTTTCATATACCAGGGTCAAAGTGTGTGCATATGCATTTATTATCCTCCCTTAGTTACAACAGGGACCAAACTTAGTATGAACAAGCTACATAAAGATTCATACTCTAAAAGTAACCCGGATAGAGCCTCGCTGCCAGTCAGGCATCCATAGCACCAACGAGGTTATCGCTGTTATTCTCCTGAACATAGCTCTACTACTAGCCAGGTGTCTATAGCCCTGGTAGAGATATTCAGATCCCCCTGATGAGTTGAAAACCTTTTAATTTTCAATATGTATTTCCCTCTTTTTGTTTTTTATACTGCTTATCTTTTCACTGTTTTCACTTCAACCTATGAACAATAAATTTCACACTCAGGGATGAGAACCACAGTGGCACTAGAGCAGAAAAAAGATTTTTCACTTGCTTAAACTTCATAAGGACCTTTTGCAACTTTAGGTATCTTGAATTTAAAATATGAGACCCTAGTATATTCTTGTTCAAATTGACTAGAAAACCCTTTGTCTTAGCACAAGGATAAGTGACATTGGGTAGGAAATTCCTACCATAATACTCTGGAAGGATGATTAGAATTTGTAAAAGAAATACCAAGAACATCAGACCTACTTTGTCACCACTGTCATACAAATGCAACTCGGAATCCCCAAAAGAGAAAGAACCAAGAGCAAGAGCAACGCAAACCAAAACAAACAAAAGCAAACCTACTCTAACCAAAGCAAAACAAGCAAAGCAAAAGGAAACCTACGCTAACCAAACAAAACAACAAAAAACAACCTAAACTAACTATATACAAAGCAGGGAGCTGAAAACAGCTCAAGACTGGAAATAATGCTTCAAATACTACTCGTTGACAGGCAGTGGAATATCTTCTCCCATGAGAGTCTTCAGACGGAAGGCATTATCTCCGAGTATTTCAGCAATCTGATATGGGCCAAGCCACAGTTTATCAAATTTTCCATGGTCCCCTTTTCGATCATGAGGTTTATCCCAGTATAGGACTAGGTCAGAAATCCTAAAGGCTTTAATCTTAGCCCTCCTATCAAACCACCTCTTAACTACCCCCTAATGTTTGGCAAAATTCTCAAGGGCATTGTTGCGTTTCTCTTCAAGGTGTAATAGTTTTGTTAACCTAGCCTCCCTTTTGTCCTCTTCATCGTAGAACTCATTTATAAATTGTAAAGTTGGGATCTTGAGTTGAATAGGGAATATTGGCTCTAGACCATATACTAAGTGGTAGGGAGATGTTCCGATGGATGACTTAAGTCTTGTACGATCTGCCTAAAGGGCAAACCAAAGCTGGGTATGCCAGTCTTTTGGGTTCCTCTCTAACAGCTTACGGATGACAGTCAACAGGTTCTTATTAGAGGACTCTGCTAAGCCATTACCCTGAGGGTAATAGTTAGACGCAAAATTCACAATAATGCCATGATCAAAAGCCCAATTTGAAAATTTTAAAGACGCGAAAGCAGAACTGTTATCACAGACAACAGCAATAGGGTATCCAAATCAATTAAGAATAGCAGATTCTAAAAAATCAATCACTACCTCAGATGTACATTACCTACAAGCAAAAGCTTCAGTCCATCTTGTGAAATAATCAGTAATAGTGAGAATGTACCTGTGTCCCGCAGAAGATGGTGGGTTGATGGGACCTATAAAATCCATACCCCACTGAGCAAAAGGTCTTACCTCAGTGATCGGTTGGAGCGGAAGCGCTACATACCTTTCCCTTGTTGCTGCAGTCTAGCACGTGTGATAGGTCCTAACATGATGGTGAACATCTTTGAATAGCGTGGGCCAGTAATATCCTGCCCTCAAAATCTGATTTGCTGTAGCAATTGCAGAACCATGACCAGTACCATATTTTGCATGAAATTCATTTATCACCCTTTCAGCTTCCTGTTTCCCAAGACACCTTAAATAAATGCCTTCATGATTTTTCTTGTACAAGACAGCTCCCTTCAACATGAAACTGTCACTCTTTAATCGTAGGGCTCTCCTCTGAACAGGATTAAGATGACCTGGAGCTCGTTGGTTCAGCAAATAATAAACTATGTCATCATACCATCCATCTAGGGAAACCTCCTCAATGTTATAATTCTGGACAGTCAGTTTAGGACCTATTTCTACCATAGTTTGAGTGAGCCCTTGTCCTCTTACTAACTTCATGGGCTGGCTCTCGATATCATACTCTTGTAGCATTGTCACCCATTTAGCTCTACGCTCCCCTAGCTCGTTTTGCATCAGAAGTAACTTGACTGCGGGGTCTAAGACAACTGCATAAACCTTATTCTTGAGGATATAATGTCTAAATTTCTTCACTGCTCTAACCAGAGCATACGCCTGCTTTTCCACACTTGGGTATCTCAATTCAGCATCTTTTAATGGGGCACTCATAAAGGCAATGGGATGCTCATTTCCCTCATCAGACTTTTGAGTTAGCATTCTTGTGCATGAATGGTCTGAAGCAAATGAATAAATGTGAAAAGGCTTATTGTAGTTAGGACTTAACAATACTGGAGCATCAGCAATGGCTCTTTTGATTTCTACAAATGCATCATTTGCTTCTGTAGTCCACTCAATCTTAGCATCCTGCTTCAACATTGCATTCAATGGCTTAACAATCTCAGCAAATCTAGTAATAAATTTTTTGACGAAGTTGATCTTGCCAAAGAAAGATTTCATTTCTTTTTTACTAGCAGGTGGCTGAATCCTCATGATGGCCTCCACTCTTTCTGGATCAATAGCAATTCCCTTTTCTAATATCACATGTCCTAGCAGCTTTCCCTCTGTTACTCCAAAAATACAGTTTTTAGGATTCAAGGATATGCCAAATTCCCTGCACCTTTGAAACACTTTGTGCAAATCTGAAATATGATCCCCTCTGTTCTTTGAAAACACAGTCAGATCATCGATATAAATAATGATGCATTTGCCTATGATATCCTTAAAAGCAATATTCATAGCCCTTTGAAATGTGGCTCCTGCATTAATGAGTCCAAAAGGAATCCTTCTGTAGGAAAAGGTACCTTATTTAGTTGTGAAGGCAGTCTTGTGCCTGTCCTCATACTGGACCATCACTTGATTGTACCCTGAGTAACCATCTAGAAAGGACATCATCTGAGATGCATTAACCACTTGAAGCACTTCATCTAGTGAAATAACTGGATAGTTATCTTTCTCTAAAGATCTGTTCAGATTCCTGAAATCAACATAGAGTCTGATTTCTCCATTTTTCTTTCTCACTGGAACCAGGTTAGCCACCCATGTTGAATGCCTAACAGGAAATATGATTCTGGCAGATAGCAATTTCTGAACTTCTTTCTGTATGACTGGTTCCAATAATGCATTGATTGGTCTCTGCCTTTGCCTAAAAGGTTTGGCACCTAGCTTCAAAGGGATAGTATGAGTTATGATTGAGGTATCATAAGTTTTCAAATCTTTATAGCTATAGGCTACTATCTATATCAGGAAAGCTACACAAAGCTGCAATTATTCCTTGTCTTTCTTCTGGAGTGCACACTTTGCCAATGAAAATGTCCTTGGTGTTATCTTCAGTTCCCATATTGTAAGTATCACACTGTCCATTGATAGACTCCTTTGATTCTTGTTCTTGATCCTTGATCTTATCCATATCAAAAATTCTCTCCAACTGTACCATCCCCCTTGGAATAGTATTTGATTTTAAATTCATCACACCTTCTAAATCCACTTCTGCTTCCTGAAGCTCTGTCTCATCAATGATTTGAGAAGCAAAAATGTCTGTATTTGTGATAAAATCTAGAATATGCTTGTCATCTTTGAATACCTGGAAGTTAGTAACATTTTCTGGGACCGATGGCATAGGAGTCAATTCTACAGTGAATTTCTTCAAACCTGACAAAGATAAAGGCTGCAGGGTGCTTGCTGCTTGAGCCAGAGAATCAGCTATTTGATTCTTCTGCCGTGGTATTAGCTGAATGTTGAAGGCATCAAATCCTTCAATGAGGTCTCATACTCTATGCCTATAATTAGTCATTCTCCTATCATGGCATGAATACTATTTTCTTACTTGCTTAACTACTAACTCAGAATCACCAAAGACTTGCAGAATCTTAACCTTTTTCTTAAGTGCCATAAGAAGTTCATGAATTAACGCCTCATATTCTGCTACATTGTTTGTACAGTGAAATTGAAGCCTATGAGTTGCAAAGAAATTCTTACATTTAGGACTGATTAGTTCAAACCCTGCCTTAGCTCCATGCTTGGACTTAGATCCATCAAATCTAAGTGTCCAACACTCAGGAGCTGTAATCTTCTTCATCACATCCTTTGGCTTAACATTGCTAGATGGTTTTTCATATGACACAAACTTCTTTTCTTGGTAGTCTTTCTGAGGATCTTGTATATTTGTTTTATCAGCCAGGGTTAGATTCATGCATTTCTGTACTTGTTCTACTATTGTTTGGCATAAACAACATTCTAACTCTGAATGGGAAGCATTATGGACTCTACACCAATTAGGTAAGAGTAATTCTTCAAAGCTTTTCCTTCTTCCTAGATGAACTTGATTGTCAACACACTGCTTGATGAATTCCTGAAAACTGTCCAATAGGTTGATCTGATTATCTTCATGTTCTTCTCCTTCCTCAACTAATTCTGTCAGAACAGTAACAGGGTTGGATCATGTTTCAGCATCAATGGGCATCGTGTGTAGCATCAATATCTCCTCTGAGTTTGACTCTTCATACTATGTCGACAATATATAATTTCCCATGCCAACTTCTGATATCAGAACTTCTGTTGAAGTCTTTTGGTATTCTATGATCATGTATTTCGTTCTTGGCTCTCTCTCAATTTTGATCTGATTGGACACTCCTTTCCAGGGAAGCCACATGTGAGAATGATCAGTAGACACATATCCATTCAAAGCCTTAGTAAAATCTCTCCCTAGAATAAAACCATATGCATCAGGAATATCAGCTACCTGAATATTTATAACCTGTTGGATTCTTGGATCTGAAGCTATCTACATGTGAATCATGTTTAACTCTCCCACCATATTTACTTCAGTTCTATCTAATTGAGTCACCTTCTTCTGGGAATTAGCAAGTGTAATTCCTAAAGCTCTACAAACTCCAAATGGCATCACATTGGTGGAAGCATCAGAATCTAATAAACAATTATGCAGATTCTTACCAAATATGTGCACAGAGATCAGGAATGGTGGGGTTTCTATCTTCCCTTGAAATAAAGTAGGCTGAGTATCCACTTGAGCCACTTGAGTCTTGTCATTTTCTTTTCCTTTATCTCTAGGCGGCAAGTTAATCTGATTATGGGCTTGGTTTTGTGTCTTCATAGACTGAGAACTAGAAATCTTGCTGTTATGCTCACCAGAAGGTTTATCCAAAGACACAGGTTGTGCATCATAAGTACCTAAAATTGCCTTCCTAATAGGAGGGAACCTTAATAACTCAAATGCTGAAAGATTTACCTTTAATTTCTTGAATTCCTCAGCAACATATGAAGCTATTTGCGCCTCATTCATATCAGTGAAAGCTTCCTTGGCAAGTTCCTCCGCCTTGTCCTTGCCAGCCTGAACAGTCTTCTCTTTCTGTGGGTCAGTCTAGGGCTGCCTTTCCTTTGAAAGATATTGTCTGAAAATATGTGGATAGGGCAGATTATTGCTAGCATTAGGGTCTGGGGGAGTACTAAAGTTGTTAGGAGGAATAGAAGTAGTGAAAGGTCCTTCAGCCTGTGGGTGCCTATGAGGCATATCCCTCAGACCTTGCCTCTGAAACATCTATACCTCTTCAACATATGCCTCCTCCTGATCAAGGGGGCCATTATCATTCATTGTTTCTTCATTGAATAGCTGAGCCACATCATTCCCATTACAAATTTGATCTATTTTCCCCTCCTCAGAATCAGATTCCTCCTCTGGTACGTTTTCCTTACTGGCTAGGAAAGGAGCGTGATTCAAAACTAGCACACGAGAATCATAAGGGCTAGAGGGAACAATCTCCTGCCCATTTGCATTATTCTCCACCTCATACTGAAAAATGGAGGCTATAGTTTGGAATTCTGGGCACTGTAATTCTGAATGCTGACTTGTCTTATGAAGCCTACACCACCCTAATAAGGCTGCTTTAGCCAAGTATACACCACTGGGAGGCTTGTCCTGACTGACTGGCTGATTTGCATATTGGTTGACCGCCTGATTAGCTGGTTGATCCAATGGGGTAGGGACTCCTCCATTATTAGGGTCTGTATTCCAAGTTCTACTTTGTCCTTGTGATTGCCTCTTATCAAATCCAGATCCACTACCCTGGCCTCTATCAAAATTCTATCTCCTGTCATTATTGTAGCCTCTGTCATTGTTGTAACCCCTATCCTGATTATATCCCCTGTCATTGTAGAATTCCCTTTCGTTATGCTGGCCTCTGTCAAAATTCTGCCCTTGTGGAAACTCTCTATTCTGATTGGATAGCATACTCTTCTGAATAGCTTGTAGTTGACTATTTTGATTCCTTAGGTAGGTCACTTCTAGATTCAACTTCTTTATCTATTCAGTCATTTCATCAATTCTCTCCCTATTTGGATCGTGACAAGGGATCTGGTTTGAATTACTCTGAGGAGGGACAGGCATTATAGTAGATCCCATAGACTAATGCAATACCTCAGAATTTTGTAGATAAGCAGGGAAACTATTTGGCTATGGCTGATACATAGGCTAATTAACCTGCTATTGGGAAAAATTCATCATGGGGGAGACTTGGCTCATGGGATGACTAGGGTGTGGCACCAAGGGTAACTGAGGTACTGGATTCATGATTGGAGTATGGTTGGTAAGTGCATGATTTACTGCCTGAACCTGATTAGGATGTGCAACTGGTCCTAGAGAAGGCAATGGTCCAGTCACATGTTATCTCAGATCTGTGCTAAGCTTAACAGCTTCAGTATAGGCATTAGTTAGGTTAGCTGGAGGGTTGGGTCTCCACTTCAGAAAGGTTGTTGTAAGGCTATCCAATTCTTCGTAATAGACTCCCAAGGATGTATTGTTATCTAAAACATAAGGATCTTGAAGTCTGGTGTACGCACGGTGAAACCTATTATTGAAACTGGATATTGGCTCATTGACCTCTCTTTTGACTCTAGTGAATTGCAAATACAATTCATTGGCACTGATAGGTATTCTAAACTTCTGTAAAAAGGCAGTTTCAAGATCATTCCAATTAAGAATTGAGTCAGATGGGAAATGATTGTACTAGTAAAAAGCCTCTTCTCCTACTGAATAAGGAAACAACCTACAGGCAACATCCTCATGGACAATCCCTGTATTTTTGAGACAGGTTTAGAAGATCCTTATATGTTATTTTACAGTCCTGTTTGGGTCATTAACATGAAACTTTGAATAGAAGTGTTCAGGGGTTTTTGGGCATTACATTGTAAGCATTGAAAGACAAAGGGGATGGATTATTAGCTAAGAAAGAAATTGGTAAAAGTGGGGGATGTGGTTGTGGTTGGTTAATGAGAGGCAGGGGTTGATGAATAGGAACTGCCTCAGGGATGGGTATGGCTTCAAACTCTGGATGCGAAGATGTAGATGATGCTGGTGAAGGGATGGGTGATGATGATTCTCCCCTTTCCTGAGTCCTTCTTGACCTAGTGGGGAACTATAATTCCTGTAAATCTTCCTCTCCTGTGGTAGATCTAGTATTTCTCCTATATCTCTCTAGACAGATGGCATTCAAGAAATGATCCAGTGTGCTCATTCAGGCCCTCCCTCTAGCGCCAACCTGTTGATGGTGTTTTCTGCATAGCAACAACTCAGACATAATACAACATTCTATCTCTCTTGAAAGGTAATCTTCAACAATAAGTTATCAAAAATCACCCCAAGGTCTCTTGGGTGTCAGGTCATGACAATGCATAAACAACTCAAATAATATGTGAAATGCTGGTAATCACAATCGGACCTTACTACAAGCAAACCGTCTCTTTCAATTTATCATATTTTGCAATATGATGATCTCAAATCCTAAATCTAACCCAATGATAAAGAAATAGCAAAAGATAAGGGTGCAAGAAATATGATAAAATCTAAACTATTCCTAGAATGAGTAATACAAATGATAGATATCTGGAATGGACCAATCTCTAATAACCAATTCTTGCTTAACCCACAATGCAATATCACAAGAACGGTGCAATCTTCTAAGGTATATATATTTTCAAATCATAGACATTCATCCACAATAGAACTTAAGCACATTTAAATATATGGTCGAGGTTGACTTCACCAGCCTACTACAATCAGATAATTACTGGGAGTATAGACCAGAGATTGCTACAAACATTCCAAATATGAAATCATGAACATCATTCACCAAACTAAAACTAATTCAATTCTGAATACTAAACCCTAAATCTTTAAGAAATTTGAAAGATGAAACAACAGGAACCATGCAAGATAAAATAACACAAGAGATTTCACCAGGAAAACCACAATGTCTTTAATTGTATTAAATCATCAAGCTGTTGCAACAATTCCACTGTTTGTTTTCAATACTTGCTTTAAGAAACTGATAAAATTGCTCTACTTGTCTTTCCTCCAATTCTAATGTCTAATATCTAATGTCTTACAATGAGGCAAGAATGCCCTTTTATAGCAAATTCTTAAGACGTGTTGGCCCAACCAAACATTTACAAAATAAAACTAATTGCCAAAACAAGTCGGCCCCAGGAAATCAAAATAAGGCACACATTAAATGCCATATATCATCAAGGTCAGCCTAGGCACAGTCCCCAATTTAATCTGGTTCAATACATGCCCTATAATAATAGGGAAGCACAAATCTCAAAATAGGCATTAACTGTCGCCTCCCTTATCCTTGCTCTGGGCCATGTCCATGTTTAGAGCACACACAGAAGGAAAGTCTGGCATGTCAAAGGCTTGTGTAATGGAAACAGGACTGAAGTTGGCCAAGAATCTTCCCTCAGTGCTCACAACCCTCTGTGTGTCAAAGTCATGCTGTCGGGCACACTCAAGTATCAGCTCATAGCATTGGATTGCAGGAGGGAACCCTACTACATGCACCAGGCCGGATTTCATCATTCCCTACCTTAAGACTGACAGATCCTTCTAAGTTGTCCTCTCCTTGAACTCCTCGTATCTCCATGCTCCCACATTAGTATCAGACACTTTAGACCATACAAAAAATATCTTGCTTTCAGGAAGCTGACTCTTAGTATCTATCCTTAATCTTTCTGCCTCAGAGATGGATGACCCCTCTATGTCACCTTTGGACTTTCCTGCTACAGCCTTGCTTGATTCAGCTTGCACTCACAAAAGAATGTCATAAGTATCAATTATCATTCATATTCTGACCAAAAGATTAGCATAAATCATATAAAGCAATTAGAAACTATCACAAATGCCAATCCTTGAAAATCCAGAAAAATAAAGTAGTTCGGGAAAATAGTGTAAATCAAGAAAATCTAGAAGGGGCAGAATTTCAGAGAAATCCGACCTAGATGGATTCTTGCTGCCAAACATCACTAGCCAAATAAATCATTAGTACGGACAAAAGATCACAAGATAATCATGAAATTCATTTATTGGCAACAATAAATTGGCATTTAGTATTGACTGCATTAATCCTATCTTTAGAAAATCGGAAGAAATAAAACTAGACAGGAAAACCAAAAAAATCCAGATGAGACGAATTTTCGCGGACAGCTTGAAGAACTCCAGAAATCGCTACACTCCGCGGAATTGGCCGAAACTGGGAAAATCCGAGTGCGCAGGAATTCCGCAGACACCTCGAAAACCCGACGAAGGACAACACACAAACCAGCAATTGAATGAACATGCAAACCTTTCCACTTAGATTCTAATGGTCCCAAAAATTGACGCCAGTAGACAAGACCTCAAATGCAAATGAATTCAAATTTCCAAAACCCCTAGATGACTAATCCTCATGGTGAAATAGTGATGCCCTAATTTGGATGAATAAACCCTTCGCCATGAAAACCAGGGTAAGCTCAAGGTTTAAAAAAATATTCCTAAAGACAAATCCAGATTCCTCTGAGTCCTCACAAGGTAGGGGCTAGTCTAATACAAGTGGCAGATTGACGAATCATAAAGAATTCACTATTCTGGGCCGAGCACCGAAAAAACCCTAACTTTGCACAATATGGCAAAATACACGATAAGAGGGCAAACAATCTAACCCAGAACCCCCTTCAAATGGATGCACCCGTCATCTAATGGATAAATACAAACATAAATGACACGGGTGATGATATTTCACAAATAAATGGGTCAAACCCTAACTTGATAAAGCAAAATCGTGCCCAAGGGTAAGCCGACCCGAAATGATCATCATTCAGCACAGAAAAACTCAATCATCATGCAAACAAAAGGAGGGGCCATCGATAACCTACCATGGATTAATCCAGACAAAACCCGAGCTCAAAGAAGCGACCACAAAGCAAACATGCCCAGGCAATGAAAATCCAAACAACGACACCCAACAATCCACACACAAGCGGTCCAGGATCAATCTTCAAAGCTCAAATGGAAACTCTTAATTGCCAGAGCAAAAGATAGGTGAATAATGAAGTCAAAGTGATGCTCAAAATGTTTTAAATTTACCCATATGCATGTCTGAGCAAAGGTACCTCGGTCATTAATGAGTGACAAGACGTGTCTAAAAAATTTGGAAACCCGAGCCCAGGACGGAATTTTGAAAAATCCCCAAATACGCAGAAAATCCGGATGAACACGAATTCCGCGAAAATTGCAGAAACTGGGATTTTGACAAACTTCGGGATTTTAGCACAGTCCGGGAAAATCCGCCAGAACCGGAAAATCCCGAAGTCAAGCAAAAACCTGGATTCAGAGAATTCCGCAGTGGAAAGACAATGAACTAGAGCCCAGAAAAATCCGCCGGAGCTGGAAAATCCTAGATTTAGGTCAAAATGCGGATTCTTCCTAAAAGTCAATTTAAACCAATTCAAGCCTAATGGAGGGATCAAAACCAGCAAGACCAACATGTCAAGACCTTAAAAAGGTAAATCCAATAAAACCAAAGGCTAAAAGACATCAGAAAAGAGGGTCCCTACTCCAAGTGGGGCATGTGTGCAAAACTACACAACAACCTCCAAACAGCAGATAAAGAAAAATCATCCTCCTTCCTTGCCACTCTAGTTCAGTACATCATTGAGTGTTCTCTAGAGAGATGATATCAAAAAATCAAACAACCATTTGTTCAAAATGTAAAACTAATATTCCAATCATTATTCATATTTTAGATCATCTAGATATGAGTCATGATATGGTATTATGCTAAAAAGTCGTTGTGATATGGATCGATGATCAGATACTTGTTCAGGTGTTTTGATTGTTTATCTGCATGACTGAGTTCTATATTGTTGTTGAGCTGTTTTGGTAGATCCTGAAAGTTGGTTGCCCCAAAGTATGTCAATGTTTTACCCCTAGTATTTGACACAACTTATTGAAATGGATATGTACAATAATCAAGCCATGGTAAGACGTTATTGCTCTAGGAAAATGATGGTGATATGATGCTGGTATGACCCTAAGATGCAGGAAAGATGCATGAAATGAAAGCCTAGTGCAAAACATGAACTAATAGATGGAGAGCTACAAATAGCGTCTATTTGCCAAATTTTCACTATTTGTTTTTATTGCATTTTTCTAAAAAAAAATTCGTTATCAAGATGCTTGTTTGCCAGGTTTTCACCAAGGTAACCATTTTTTCAGGACTTTTTCTGATTGTTTTGGATTTCTTCAGGACTTTTTCTGATATTTTTGGATTTCTTCAAAACTTTTTCTGATGTTTTTGGTATTTCTTCAAGACTTTTTCTGATGTTTTTGGTATTTCTTTAGGACTTTTTCTAATGTTTTTGGTATTTCTTGGACTTTTTCTGATATTTTTGGTATTCTTCAGGACTTTTTTTTAATGATGATAACTGCTTTAGACATAATACTTTTTTAAGTGCATGCTATTGATAGGTTCATCAAACAGGTCCCCTTCTGGCATTGACAGCTTGTATGCTCCTAAACCGTATACTGCTATGACCACATATGACCCTAGCCAATTAGGTTCAAAATTTCCTTTCTTTTCTCTATCTTGTTGATTGTGTGGGTTCTCTTTTAGAACAAGATCACCAACCTGAAAAGTACATGGTTTGACTATGTGATTATGGCTGTGTGACATCATTTGTTGATAGGCTTTCAAATGATCAGTTGCTCGTTGTCTCTTTTCATCAAGAAGTTTCAATTCTTGCAATCAAGAAACTCTGTATTCATCATCTGTTGTGAGGCCTTTCAGTGATACTTTGAGTGATGGGATTTCAACTTCTAGTGGAAAAATGGCTTCTACTCCATAGACAAGAGAAAATGGCATTGCTCCTCTTGGCGTTCGGATACTAGTTCTGTAAGCCCACAATGTAGGATTGAGTTGAACGTGCCAATCTTTCCCTGCATCATTCACAATCTTCTTCAAAATTTTCAATTTTTTTTTTATTTGAGGCCTCTGTTTGGCCATTCCCTTGTGGATAATAAAGTGTTGAATATCCTATGTTGAATATGGAATCTCTCACAAAGTTCGTCAACATCCTGATTCTTGAATGCTCATCCATTATCTGTGATGATGGAGTTGGGAATACCATACTGACAAATGAGATAGTTGAGTATGAAAGATGAGATTTGTTTGCCAATGACCTTAGTGAGAGGAACTGCCTCAATCCACTTGGTAAAATACTTTGTTGTTGTGATGATGAACTTGTGTCCATTTGAGGATGAAGGATGAATCTTGCCAACTAGATCCAATCCCCATTGAGAGAATGGCCAGGTTGGTACAAATGGTTGCAGTTCCTATGCCGGTGCATGAATCATATTTCCATGTATTTGACATTTAGAGCACTTTGTTACAAAAGTGAATGATTCCCTCTCCATTGTGGGCCAATAGTAACCCATTCTAATCAATTTTTTGGATAAGGTTAGTCCACTTGAATGAGTACCACAAATGCCACCATGAACTTCTTGTAAAGCCTTATCAGATTCTTCACGTTCAAGACATCAAAGTAAAGTACCATCAAGAACACAACAATAAAGAGTGTCTGTGATAAGGGTATAGCGAGAGGATTGGCAGATAAAATTGCATTTTTGATTATGGGATAAGTCAAGTGGTAAGATATCATCTTTCAGGTAGGCATAAATCTTTCCATACCATGGTGAATCGAATCTAACTAAGTGGAAAATGATTTTTCTTTCAGGTGTGTCATAAGTAGGCATAAATGATTGTTCCACCAGAAATTTGTAGCGAGTCTGAGTTTCTGGGAGTTGTAACAATGAAGTGATTGTGGCCATAGCGTCAGCTGCCTTGTTATCAAGCCTTGGAATTTGAATGAACTTGATGTCTACAAAGTATTTCTTGAAATCGTCAACCATTTTCTTATATGGCAACAATTTGTCATCTTTGGTGTGACAGTCATCATTGATTTGGTTAGTGACTAACTGTGAGTCACCATGGACTTGTAATTTTGTGATTCTCCATTCCAATGCTATTTTGAGTCTAGTGATTAAAGCTTTATATTTGTCTATGTTATTAGTACATGGAAACATTAGCCGATATGACCGAGGAATGGTATTTCCTTGAGGGGTAACAAAGAGTATGTCTACCCCTGATCCATGTTGAGTAAATGAGCCATCAAAATATAATGACCAAGGTTGCTTTGACTTTGCCATGAAGACATCAACATCTGGGAATTCACTATGCATGGGATGTTCTGCTTGTAGGGGTGCTTCAACCAGTTGGTCAGCAATCACTTGTCCTTTGATTGCTTTGTGATCAATATAATGAATATTGAACTAGCTTAAGATCATGACCCATTTTGTTAACCTTCTTGTCAATGTGGCCTTGCTTAAAAAATATTTGAGTGGATCAATCTTTGCAACAAGATTGATTGTATGAGTTAACATGTAGTCTCAAAACTTCTATGAGGAAAATACCATAGCTAGAAAAGCCTTCTCGATGAAAGTGTAGTTGATTTCATGACCTGTTAATGTTTGGCTGATATAGTAGATTGCATGTTCTTTTCCTATAGAGTCTTCTTGTCCTAACAACGCCCCCAAAGATGTCTCTATGGCAGCAATGTATAAGATGAGTGGTTTGTCTAGATTTGTTGGTATTAGAATTGGTGGGTTCATTAAATACTGCTTGATTTGTTGAAAGGCCATTTCACACTTATCATCCCATTTGAAAGGAACATTCTTATGTAGTAGATGTGTGAAAGGTAGGCATTTGTCTGCTAGTTGTGCAATGAATCTTTGTATAGATTGAAGTCATCCCTGCAGTGATCTCAATTGACTGATATTCCTTGGTGGAGGTATTTCCATGATTGCTTGTACCTTGGTGGGATCTACTTCAATTTCCTTTTGCTGAAACTATGTATCCCAAGATTTTTCTCGATGTGACCCCGAAAACACATTTCTTAGGTTTGAGGTGAACTTTGAATTTTTCCAACCTTGCAAATATTTTGGATAATATCTCAAGATGTCCTTATCTTGTGTATGATTTTTCTAGTATGTCATCAACATAATCTTCCATGAATATGTGCATCATTTCATGAAAAATTGTAGTCATATCTCTTTGATATGTAGCCCCAACATTCTTTAAACTGAAAGACATGATGTTCCAATAGTAAGTCCCCTAGGGACATGTGAAATCCATTTTGTCTTGGTCTTCGGGTGCAATCTTGATTTGGTTATAACCATAGAAACCATCCATTAGTGAATACATAGAATGGCCTACCATTAGATCGACTATAGTATCAATGCTTGGAAGAGGGAAATCATCCTTAGGACATGCTTTATTAAGATCTTTGAAATTTGTGCACATTCGAACACTTTTTTTCAGTTTGGATATAAGAACAATATTGGAGATCCATTCCACATAGTCAATTGATCTTATAAATCCCACAACGAGGAGTTTCTTAAATTCTTCTTTAACTAGTAGTGCCACATGAGGATGCATCTTTCTAAGTTTTTGTTTCATAGGATTTACCCCTAGTTTAATGGAGAAGTGATGCATTATAAGATCTGGATCAAGACCTGGCATGTTTGCATAAGACCAAGAAAAATTGACTTGATTTTATCTTAGAAATTACATGAACTTAGGTATTTCTTTATCCGTCATTGATGCAGCTAACTATAGAATCCTCGATTTCTCTATAGTTTCAAGATTAACTACTTTTGTAGGCTCAATCAAAATAGGTGATCACTCATGATAGTGCTCTGGGAGAGTGTCAAGCATCCCATCATCTGGTGCCTTAAAAAAAAATTCACCATCTGATACGCTCTTTTTTTTAATCTTTTGTTTGATCTAACACTGCCAGATTCTAGTTTTCACCATTAAATATTTCTTTTTTATTTTTACTTTTACAACTAGGAAACTTGACACTCTCCTGACTAAGGATCTCATGTCAAAAATTTCCAATGGAACAATCATTTATATCATCTACAGAAAGGAAGTTTACTATAGATTCATCAGTTGGAAACATAGGTATATCAGGCGGTTCAGATAGATCCCAGCCAATAAGATCAGGATGTATTAGTGGTAGCGGGTCATTAGGTTGCATGAAATTGGCTATGGTTATTGTCATAACGGAGGTGTCAATAGGATCTGAGGTATAAGGTAGATCAATGATGGTACTATCCTCATGATATTCTTGCTTGATTAAATCTGACTCGGTATCAGTAGAATCATAGTTGTGTTGTAGTTCAAATTCATGTGGTTGGGTCCCTAAACCTTGTCCCTTGATTAGAGTAGGCATGTACTTGTGTATCACATCAACCTATTTATCCCTCCAGAATTCATCATTATGGATGGTATCCCATTCGTATTCTCTAGAGTTTGTGTCAAATTTATTATTGATGAAATTCTAAATTGTTGTCAAGCATGCTTCCCTTGGATTAGAACTTTCTTGTAATGTGAGTATAGTATCATTCAGTTGTTTGGATATTATTTCTTTCGAGCTAGTATCATAGCCTAGTCTTGTTTTATCTTTTGTAGCAAGTCCTAGAGGGTCAATAGGATCAACTACTCCTTTTCTTTTTTCAAGAGGACCATTACCCTCATAGCCCATCTTTTGCATGATTGAATATCCCTTACCATATTTATCAATTGGTAACTTGACATTAAGGACTATTTCATCTTGATCTTCATCTCTATAGAGCCATTTTAGCATTTCGTTGTCCTTGGGATCTTCCATCGGGAATCTCTCCTCGATAAATTGTCCATTGAATTTTTTGATTGGTTCTACCACTGATTGTGTTGATGTTGATACTACAGATTTTTGATGGTGTATGATAGAAGGTTGTCCATGTGATCGAGGCGATGTAGGAAGATTAGCCAGATAGAGAGAATATTCTCCTACTCCATTATCCTTGAACCAAAATTTCTTGTCAAAAGTTTTGGTTAGTTGACTGATTTGCATATCAACTTTTGGAGAAGTGCTAATAGTTTCTTCTCAATTGTTAGGAACCAAAGTGTCTTGACTAGCTTTGATGGCAGCACAAGTTTGACTGGGAGAATTAGTGGTCGATATTGTGATCTCCTATCCATCATATGGAAACTTAAGACACTGATGATATGTAGATGGTACAACTTGCATGTTGTGGATCCAAGGACAAACCAACAGGATGTTGTATGCAAGATCACGATCTAACACTTGATAGAAAGTATTTTTGACAACGGGTCCCACTTTGATTGGTAGCATGATTAAACCCTTGGATGCTCTTTCCTCATCATCATAGGTGTTGTGCAGTTTTGCACACACACCCCACTGAAAGTAGGGACCCTCTTTTTGTTCTGACTTTTGGTGTCTTTTGGCCCCTTAATTTTATTGATTTCATTGCCTTTTGAGGTCCTGGAGCTCATTCAAGTATCTCTCTCGGAAGCTGCATTTCTGGCGCCTCCCAGTTTCCTGCACCGTTTGCCTCCTGTCCTTGATTTTCCTGCCCATCCCGAGTTTCTGATTCTTCAGTCCGCTCTGTCCGTTTCTACCTGCCCTCGATTTTTCGCTCAACTGATTCTTCCCATTTCATTGGAAATGTCGGATTTCTCAAGTCTGTTTTTCCTGCTTTTGAGATTTTCTCGCCTGTCCTGATTCTTCCTGATTTCTCCAAAAGTTCAGGTTTGTTGTCCATGAAACCTGCCCACCCATTTTCCGTATTTTCAGCAAATGGATTTGATAATGATGGAGCAAATGCTCTCAACATCCCGCTGCTGGCTCCTTATTATGGTACCATGCCTGCTTATTCTTGTTCTGTTTCTATTATTCCTGGTTGTTAAAATTTCAGCTCTGCTCCAGGTCCCCTGCCCCACTTTTCCTGATTCTGTCCCCTGAGTCCCACCTGACTACCTGAGTTCTCCCTATGGGTCTGCAATGGAAAATTCTTCCAAACGGTGCCTTAAAGTCTGATGGAGAGCAAGAACGGAAAGTGCACAGCACCATGGAAGTTTCCCAAAGCCGCCCCTGAGGCCCATCTGCACAGGCTGTTAATTATTCTATTTTCCATCTGCACAGAGCTGACCCGCCGTGCAATTCTACTCTAAAATTTCGCGGACCTCGCCTAAGACCAGGGCTAAAACCATTCATACCGAGGATCTCTTCGAAAACACGTGAATCTGATCTTGCTGGAGATCATGGGCCGACATGGATAATATTCATGCATTTAATGCAAATCTATTCCTATTTTGAAATTCTCCTGGCCGACCTATTTATTGGGGATCTATCCATTTGCAGCTTTCATCATTACTATGATTGATCTTAGGAGTTAGAATAGAATAGAATCTCTCTAAACCCTTATCTCTTTTGCTATTTATTTTGAATCTGGGTTAGTTTTAGGATTGAAAGCATCATCATACTGTTGCATCTGATAAAAATTCACTTCCAGCATTGTTCATTTGTAAGGCCCCTTGTGATTACCAGCATTTTCACATATTATCTGAGTTGTTTATACATTGTCATGACCTGACGCCTAAGAGACCTTGGGGTGATTTTTGGTGATTTATTATTGAAGATAACCTTTCAAGAGAGATAGAATATTGCATTTTGTTTGAGTTGTTGCTGTGCAGAAAACACCATCAACAGATTGGCGCTAGAAGGAGGGCTGAACAAGGTGACATAGCTGGAAGTTGAATGGGCCTTTATATTGAAAATCTGAGATATGACAAATCTCTAAATCTGAAAATTCAAGTTCCGAGTCAAGATGGAAAAGCAGCGTTATGTTTTCCATAATGGAAATAGTCTTCAGATTGATTTTTTTCAAATCTGTAAGTCCTTGAATAGGAGGATAAATCAATGGAATGGCAAGGGTTTGCATCACTGTGCATTTTCACACAAGTGTAGGCTTCATAATACCTGTAGACACAATGAGTTTGAATGCTTGGCCTTTCTAGACAACATTGAGATGGTCTTGCAAAGGAACCTTTTCATGCAAAATCTATCTGAACCATTAGCCTCCTCAGATCTAGGGTTTATTGATGTTGCAGTTGAGGCATTTACACAGATAGTTGAAGATCAACTTGGTGGTGGTAAGTGCTTGCAGGATTTCCTTTCATCTAAATGGTGCAGAGTTCATCTGTCATTCGTGTGGGGACATTATCTTTAAAGTTGGATAATACTTGGAGTGGAAAGGCGAGTTAAGCAAAGAGTTCACTACAAAAGGGCTGACCACTTCTGAATCCAGGGACGGCATTGCAACTGATGTTGACACGACTTTGGAAGGAGCTGAGTGTCATGAAGATGAATCTGAGGCATCGAAGATAACAGAGGAATATTTAAGTGAAGAATCACCTATGGAGATCAAGGAGGATGTTCTTGTTGAGGCTAGTCAAGTTCCTAAAAATTTAGTGGAGGCTGAAAAAGAGGTTCATGTCCAAGACGAAGATGTGATACAGACCAGATACAAAGAGTTTGTTGCCAAAATTATAAGAGATTGGTCAAGCCTGGGTTTTGGAGTCTACCTAGAGGAGCTATTGTTACCAGCTTGGTGCAGGATACATGAGGAAGAGCATTTAGAATTCACCTATTTCCAGTGTCAGACAGTCATAAAGGAGGTGAAGGAACAAGTACAGCTACTCTTACATGCAAATGATACACAAAAAGATGCATCAGATGAGTCTCTGACTGAGGAATGTCAACCAGTTGCTAATGAATGTCTTGAAGAACATGAGGAAGCACTCAGTGAAGTGATCAACGTTCCTGATGATTGTGATCAAGAATCCGAGCTAGTGCCAATAGAAGATGAATTCAGGGAGTCTTCTCATTTATCAAATTCTATTTTTCCCCTATATATTGATGAAAAAAGCACTAAAAATTCATAGATTTTATGCATTATTGATGAGGTAGCTAATATGGTTCACACTGGTGTGCAGGAAAACATGAATGATGTTGGAAACATAAATGTTGCAGTCAGTATTGGTGAACATGCCCTAGCTTCTCTAGGTGAAAAGTTCCATGTTCATAGTTCTGAAAATCTCGATATGAATTTCACTCTGCATCATTTAATGATTCCTCTAATTCTATCTTGCATGTTTCAAATGCAAGTGGAATATTGCACCATCAATGGAGACCCCCTGATGACATTATGATCAACTCTTCACAAGTGCAGGATGATGAACACAACATTCAGTCTGCAGAAATGTAAAATCAGGTTGTTTCTTTCTTTGCTGGAAATTCTGAATCTTGTTAATTTGATTATGGAGATTTAGGAAAGACAACTTGCATATGGGTTAGTCATGGTCCTAATGAGTTACCTCAGTTACTAGTTATTCCTAATCTTGACATGGAGTTTGAATGCTACAACACAGAGATTTATTTTTCTAAATATAAAGATAGGTTTACATTTCTGAGGACTATTACCTTCACCCTATTACTTGTCCATGCGTTGATT
This sequence comes from Sequoia sempervirens, assembly GCA_007258455.2. NCBI lineage: Eukaryota > Viridiplantae > Streptophyta > Pinopsida > Cupressales > Cupressaceae > Sequoia > Sequoia sempervirens. The sequence continues at coordinate 178,364,277 of VDFB02271358.1, forward strand.
AATCATATGGGGATGAGTCTCAGTTCATCCTATTTGATCATGAGCCACTTTGAGTCTCTCTGTACATAGTTTTGATTTGAATAAATGCAGCTTGGTCTACTTTTCTTTTGCTTTTGTCTATTTTCTTTAGGATAGATTGTTTTAGTTTAGATGGTTTTTCCTTGCTTCTGTTTTGGCTAGTTTAGTTTGCTTTGGGTTTCGGTTTGGTCGTTGTTTTGCTTCTCACACATGGGTTTTCTATTTTCTGGTTGGGGAAGTGTCTTTCCTGTGTAATAGTTCTTTATTATCTGGGATTGTTCTAAGTGTTTTATTGATGGACTTCAATCATGTGTCTTGAATTAATGGTCAGAGATCTTTTGTTGGTGTCAAGCAGTCTGAATGTTTGATTTAAAGAGAATGGGTCATTGGTCTGACTTGAACCTGAAGTATTTTGAAATCTTATATCCTTCATACATCTTAAGAATCTAAAGGTTGCAGTAGGGTCCTTGCAAGGTCTTGTTGGGTGAAAAATCATATTTATGCTTCGGTGCCACTGTGGTTCTCAGCCCTGAGTGTGGACTTCACTGTTCACAGGTTGAAATGAAAAGGAAAAAAAGAATAGAAATATCAAAAAAAAAAGAGAGAGAAAATATTAAAAATCAAAAGAATGAATTCAACTTATCAGGAGTATCTGAATATCTCTACCGGGGCTATGGATGCCTGGCTGGCAGTAGAGCTATGTTCAGGAGAATCACAACGATAACCTCGTCGGGGCTATGGATGCCTGACTGGCACCGAGGCTCTATATAGGTTGCTTTTGGAGCTAGAATCTTTACGTAGCCTAACTTGACTGAGCTTGGTTTCTGCAGTAGCCCAAAGAGGGAAATGAACTCACTTGCACACACTTGGATTTTCAGTTTATGGAAGTTTCAGTCAGCCTTTGGTCTTGATTTTCTTCAGTCTTGCATTTTGATTTGTTTGCCTGATAAGGAGATCAAAACCATAGATTCTGGGTTCATGATTCTTGTTCATCATCAAAATGCTCTGAAGCATTTTCCCAGTGGAGTCGCCATTTGTTATGCAGTTTTGCACACATGCCCCACTGAAAGTAGGGACCCTCTTTTTGTTCTGGCTTTTGGTATCTTTTGGCCCCTTAATTTTATTGATTTTATTGCCTTTTGAGGTCCTTAGATGTTCATCTTGCTTGCCCAAGTGATTTCCCTAGGTTGTATTTTGAAAAAACTTAGCTCTGAGCAAAATCCAGGTTTTTACCCCAATTCGGGATTTTCTGGTCCGTCCAGATTTTTCTAGATTTTGCCCAAAGTCCGGCTCTATGCAAAAGTCTGGGTTTTTGGTCCAGTCCAGGATTTTCTGCTCCGTCCGGATTTTCCCGATTTCCATGAAATGTCGGATTTCTCTAGTTTTTTGGGTTTTTGCCTGCGTCTGGGATTTTTCGCCCGACCCGGATTTTTCCAGATTTCTCCAGTTTTCCGGGTATGTGCCAAAGTCCATAATTTTATGCCATCCGCAGAAATCCGGTCCACCCGAATTTTTTTGGATTTTCTGCCAATCTTTTTGTAAATTAAAATATTGGATTAAATTGATGAATTTGATGATAAATGCTCAACATCCCATGCTTAATTTGATATATTGCACGATGTTTCGCGTATTCTTGGTTCGTTTTGATGATCTATTGTTGAAAATTTTGCCTTATTCGGTAGAATCCTGTCCGGCTAGTTTTCTCTGGATTCTGGTCTGGAGTCCGCCTGACCTGGATTTTCCTAGATTTTCCCCTTGGTTTGGTTTCCCGAAATGGAATTTTTTTTGAAAATGATTTTTTTTCTTTCCAAAAATAGAAATTTTTAAAAATTTATTGAGATAAAAAGAATTGAAAATAAAAATTTTCAAAAATGGAAAAAATTATGAAAATGGAAAGTTTCCTTTTAAAAATGTAATTTTTTCTTAAAGGTCAAAATTTTATTCAAATTTAATTTGAACATGTGGGCTATTAATGATAATATCTATTTTTTTTAGGACTAAGCAAATATTAAAAGGGGACTTGCATATGGATTCATGCCAAAAAGGGGAATCTGGAAGCATTTATTTTAAATTTTCAAAGTGGGATTGCCTAAGAATCCGTGCCAAAACTGTCTACAGCTAGAGGACTTTCTGGAAAACACGTGAATCTGATCTTGCTGGAGATCGTGAGCTGACATAGATAATATTCATGCATTTAATGCAAATCTTGTCCTATTTTGAAATTCTCCTAGCCGACTTGTTTTGGGGCTAGTTATTATTGTAAAATCTAATTAGGCCGACTTGTTTTGGACAGTTTTTTCTTATTTTGTAAAAATGTTTGGCTGGGCCGACATGTTTGGGGGTTCTCTATAAATGGCATTTGTGCCTCATTTGTAAAGGGGTAGATTTTAGGAGTTTGACTAGGCCAGAATTTTGCTAAGTTGGAAGGCCAGAATTGGCAAGTAGTTTTCAGAATTAGCTGTAGGAGATGAAAGACTTGAAATTGTTATGTAATGCTAGAGAAGTAATGCAATTGGGTTGTTGATTTGGCAAACTTTGTATTTATTTTCAACAGTTTTTATGGTTTCTTGTTCTTGATTCTCAGATCTCAGATGTTAGATGTTAGATTTTAGCTCTTTTACAATGATGGTGAAATGTTAATGATGTTGATCGATTTCTGGTCCATACTTTTAGCAATTTGCTGATTGTAGATTGTTGTGTAAAGTTAGTCTAGGCCTCACTTCTGTGCTAAGTTCAACTGTGAATGAATGTTCAAAGTCTGAAAATCTCCAGATTTCCTTAGAAGATCGCACCATTTCTGTGTAGTTATAGGTTTGTCCTTGATCAAGCAGAGATCGGTTTTATTGGGGATCTGTCCATTTGCAGCTTTCATCATTACTGTGATTGATCTTAGGAGTTAGAATAGAATAGAATCTCTCTAAACCCTTATCTCTTTTGCTGTTTATTTTGAATCTGGGTTAGGTTTAGGATTGAAAGCATCATCATACTATTGCATCTGATGAAAATTCACTTCCAGTATTGTTCATTTGTAAGGCCGCTTGTGATTACCAGCATTTTCACATATTATCTGAGTTGTTTATGCATTGTCATGACCTGACACCCGAGAGACCTTGGGGTGATTTTCGGTGATTTATTATTGAAGATAACCTTTCAAGAGAGATAGAATATTGCATTCTGTCTGAGTTGTTGCTGTGCAGAAAACACCATCAACAATAGGCTTTAATGGTAATATTTCTTCTGGGATCAATAGAATCCTTAGAAAATCCTAAAGCTCAAATTAATTTCATGGTACATATGTTTAAACCAGCATCTCCATTTGTTAGAACTCTTATGACATGAAACTTGTGGATCATGACTTCTAAGTATAATAATGAATTGTGGGGATGTGTCATGGAAACATCATCTTTTTCAGAGAATGAAAGGCATGTGGGTGAGGACAAATGTCCCACCATGGCTTGAAATTGATCCACATTCAGATCATCGGATACAGTTGTTTCAATGAGGGCTTTGTCTAAAATTTCTTTATGTGCTAGGAAAATCTTCAAAAGCTCCAAGATAGATATCTGGGCAGAAGTTTTTCCATGTTGATTGATTAAATCATATTGATGTGATGGAAATGGCATAATATATTTTGAAGTAGCACCTTTTAGGGAAACTTTAGCTTGTGCCCTTGTTGTTACATTAACTTCTCGATACTCCATTTTATCTTTTACTTTTATAACATTAACTCAATCGTCATCAGTGTAGATATGATTTATTATATGCTCATCAACATTATTCACATTCTTTCTAGAACACTCACCCTTTTGATAGTTGGGCAAAGGATTTTGAAATGCTTGGTGGTCTTCATTTGATTGTTGGTTCCCTTCTATTGTGACAATGTCTTTGTTGATTAAATCTTGAATAATGTTCTTCAAAGCTTGGAAACTATCCATACAATGGCCTTTACATCTATGATATTCACAATAGTATGCATCATTCCATGACGGTGGTTTCACACTAGGTTCAAAGTTACGTTGAGGCGGTAGGGTAATAACATTCTTTGCCATTAAGTCTTTAAGGGCCAATTCTAGAGATCGCCCCAATGGGGTAAAAGTTCTTCTGTTGGAAAAAAATGGAGATCATTGTGGTTTCATGTTTGATGTATTTCCCAAAGCATTGCTATTATTGTTTCCATAATACCCTTGATTGTTGGTATTATTCTGATTTGGAATAAAAGTTGGATTTTGGTTATTCCTCAGAGGAGGAGGGGAGTTGTTTCCCTGATTTGTAACCAAGTTGAAATTGTTGTAGTTGTTGTTGCGAGGAATACTAAGGACAATTGGCTTAGTTGAGACATGATGTGCATCCACAACACCCTTATTCACCACATTCTTGTTGCGAGTCCTAAACTTAGATTTTTCATTGTGGTGATTTGAGGAGCTTAGATTGTCTTTATCAAGTTTGATTATCCCCCTCTAGACTAATGCATTTTTAATTTTGATTGCATTTTCAATCATTTTTTGAAAAGAGGGAGGACAATGAATATTTAGGCGATAACTCATCTCTTGATCCAAGCTATTTATCAACATGGTGATATTTTCCTTTTCAGGAACACGTGGCATGGATATCTAGCGAACAATCTTCTCCATCTCTAAAGAAATGTGATGAATGATTCACCAGGTTTTTGCTTATCCTTGCATAGATCAATCATTGTGATTTGGTGTTGTATGTTATAGGAATATTGAGAGATGAACTCATTGATCAATTCCTCAAATGTTTTGACGGTCGGTGTGATTTTTGATAACCATTCCATAGATTGGCCTCCAAGACTTCGTGGGAACAAACGCATTAAGTATGTATCCTCATGAGCGAATTCTAAAGTCGTGTTTCAAAAGTCTCTAATATGGTCAATGGGATCCGACTTTCCATTATAATGATCAAACTTTGGAATTTCACAATGCTTAAGAAATAGAATCATGTTGAGACATTGATCAAAAGGATATGGACATATATCATCAAGAGTGTATGTCTTTGTTGTGGCTCCTCCTTCTAGATCTTTAATTTTCCCTTATAATGTTTTAACATGTTGAGTCAACGCATTAAGACCAGATAAGGGTGTTTCATCAGGATTACTCTTTATGTTCTCAGTGTTAAAGTCATGAGGTAGTTTAGCTCCTTTGTCAACCAAAAATAGGAAATATTTTTGTTTGTCATGTGCTATGAGTTTTTCTACCGCTCTGAGAAATTTAGGATCTTGTTCGGCTTCTTGAAGGTGGCATTCTTCTTCTTGTTCATCTTCACTATCCTTAGGGGTTTTTCTCAGATCTTTGTTGGAAGGAAATGTATTCTTTTCTCCTTTAGTCATGTTGTCCTCAAAGAGGGGATTATAACTCACACTATAAAGGGGATCACTATTTTCTCCTTTTTGTGTTGTTGAGATATGATCTTCTTGTTGGATATCTTTCTTCAGTTTATTGTATTGTGATTGTGTAAAAATAGGCATATGATTTCAAGATGTTCCCCTAAAATTAGATCATAGTTTGATGAGTGCAATCAATGATGATGTTTTAATCTGATAAGATGAAAATCCTATGACATGATCAAAACTATGTTTTCCTAATTTGTGGTTGTGGCTTTCAATGATAAAGGATGTCAGAATCCTATTGGGAGAAGTTGAACGAAGAATTTAGGGATTTGTGATGAGAGATGCACTTGTAGGATTTGATCCTTGTTTTCGAAGAATGATCAATATATCAAATAACCTATTTCAACTCACTAAAGTATTTGACTAGGATGTGTCAAATATTCGATAGAAGGTTGTGGTATGTAGTTAAAATCAAGAGGCTGATTGTGATTATGTCGTTGAGAGAAGGCTCTCCTTTGAAAATAGGCTCGTGAATCCAAAGGGTCCACGACATAATCGTCGGTAAATCCTCTGACAAAATCTTTTTATCTATGGAGAAATTTGTGATAATGGAGCAAGACATGTTGACTCTTGTATAAAAACTTCCTTTGTTGTAAGATTTTCTTGTACCCTAGAGGTTTCTTAGGTTTTCTTATCCTATTGGTAATCGACTTCTTAACAAACTTGGTATATTTCCACTCCCTAAGCATGAGAGAAAAATATGCTACTAAACCGAGAATGCTATAAACTCAGATCTGTCAAAAATAATGATTCAAGAAAAATGACAAATGCACTTTTCTATTGCCTATATGTGCTTCAGAAATAGGGATATGCACTAGAGAAATGATCAAATCTGCTTCAATATGTCTGAGATGCGCTACTCTGTATCCTATATGCTATAGAAAATGTTTTGAAAGTGACCCAAAAACTATTTACAAAATACTCAGCCTGTGCACTAAAACAGACTCCAAATGCGCTAAAATAGATCCTAGAAGCATTGATTTATCCAATGAATGTGTTAAAATAGACCTTATATGCGCTAGAATATATCCTAGATGCACTAAAATAGTTTTCCCAAGGTATTTTCCCAAACAGTTAAGAATAGTTTTCAACTAAAATTTGACATGTTCATTTCAGATGATCTTTTATCTAAATTAGTGTGATTGAAAACATAGCAAGCACCTTGAAAATACTTTTTTTTAAGCCCTATACTAAACATTAAGTGTATGATCAAAAAAAATTTCAAAAATTGTTTTCACAGGTTTTACACATGATAGACAATTCAGACAGACTCACTCTTAGTACTCAAGTAGGTCATCATAATAATCAACAACCCACATCTTAGAACTATGTCGACTCACACAGTCATGTCACCCCCGAAGGGGCACTCGTGTTTTTTTCTTTTCTAGGCATGTACTCAGAGTGATGGAAGTGGATACTGGATCCCCTGAGAAAATGGTCCTTGGTAGTTATATGGTGAGTATCTTGGGGGTAGATTCTTCCCTCCCCTACACTATGATTATTATGATGTTCAGAAACTGACTTCAGCTGGATACTACACTAGGTTCGTAGTAAGGGTTTCCATTCAGTGCAGAATTAATAAACTCCCTTAGGAGACCTCCCAACCTTTAGAACAAAGGCTTTAGGGATGGTTATCTTGTACACTACTAGAAAAAGAGGATTTCTCCTGATCTGCTTTAAATTTTATAGTGGGGTGGAATAGCCTAGCTTTGGCTTGAACCCACTTGAGTCATTCCTCTTGGGTGAGTACTTTTTCCCACAAGAGTAGGCCCTCTACAAGATGTAATAAAGTAGTAAAATTGCATGAATGAAAAGGCAAGTCTGGTATTCTGATCACCCAATTAAGGGGAGAGCATAGACATGTTGCCACAAACACAGTAGACACTGTTCTTTTTAAAAGCCCAAATCACAATGATCTAAACTATGTGAAGATGTTGCTTCATAGGAAGCATGGGATTTATTTTAACTACAAAATCAGTGTGTGGTGACTATCCTAGATTTCTTTATTTTAAATCCATGTCTATCCTAGGATTTCTTCCTTTTAAAACTAGTTGTGACTATCCTAGATTGGTTCTTTTTAAGCCAGAAAAAGGTTATGTCTACAGAAGGCATTAGACTCAAAAACTATTTAGTTACAACCTGTATGCGCCAAAAGATCACCTGTAAGTGCCACAAAAACAAGTAAATGCACTACAGAAAGTCCTAAATGCGTTAAAACAAAATGCAGCTAAACTTCTCTTTTTATTTTTTAGAAATTTTAACAAACTAAGTCAAGCATATGTTCCCTTCTATTATGTGGATGCACCGAAACAGTTCTTGGATGTGCAGCAACAGTCCCTGGATGTGCCACAATAGTCCCTGGATGTGCTGGAGTACTTGTAAAAGCGCTGAAAGAAGCCACAAATGCACTTTAAAAATCTTCAAACGCGCTTCAGAATTTGTCGTATGCACTAAAATGGAAAATTTTGTCAAAAATATGAATTATAGAATGCGAGAGCCTGTCAGAAAACCTGCAAATAGATGTTAAAAATGAGGCAAGGCCCCACGGTGGGTGCCAATAATGTGTGGTCAATTTTGTGAGCACTAAATATGTAAAAAAAAAATGAATCAATCACACCAATAAGACATTATATCAAAAAAAAATAATTAAAAACAATAGAGATTGCAAACTCAGTATCCTACTATCGATGTCGTCCTATCGTCCTCTATCTCTAGTATTTTCATTGATTCTGGTTGGCTCTCAGATTGTATGCTAGACTTAATGAACAGTTTTCCCAAAGAACGAGATTGAATATGAAATGCATGCAATGCTTAAGCTAAGACATGATTACTGAAAATGAAAGACTATTGATGATGCTATGAATAATAAAACTAGAATGCTTTAATGCTAGAATGCAATTAATCTCTAATTACTTTGATATGTGTTGTGTAACCCTTGCTTGGATTGGATGTGCTATTTATAGAGTTTTTCAAAAGCTTCTGATTGGTTGATATGATCAACGATTGTGAAAATTCCTAGCAGATCGAATGGTTGAGGATGGATAAGACTGAAGAAAAATAGAAGAAAGTAGAAAGCAAGATTTTTTTCTTTTCTGTAAAAGAGGTAAGATAAGATGATGAAGATGATTTGTTAAAAAACATCTTTTTGTGAGATTATGGAAAGATTTTGAAGAAGATAAATAATGAATTATAAAATTCAATTATTTATTTATGGGTGACACAGAGGTTTTTCTTAAAATAGAATATTTACTCTAGATTTGAAGAATAATGAAAGATTTCATAATTAAATAGAATATTTAATCATGATTCTGAAAAGATGTTCAATTAAATAAAGGTATTTAATTAAACCTTTAAGAAATGGTATGTAAATGAAATTAATTAAATAATATATTTAATTAACTAGAAGGAAGATTTGAAAAGAAATATTTAAATTTAATTAAATAAAAAAGACTTAATTAAATTCAAAAAATGATAATTAATTAAAATAAATAAAATGTATTTATTTAATCATAATAGAAGAATGAACAATATAATTAAATTAATTAAATTTAATCATATGTAGAAGACTTTAGAGAAATTAATTAAATAATAAATATTTAATTAAATGCCAGGATTAATTAGATATGACCAATTTTATGCATCTACAACAACAGCAACAACAAGCTGCTCAAGTTGTACAAGCACAAGCCCAAGCCCAAGCTCAAGCTCAAGCTCAGGCGCATGGCCAATATCAAGCACAAAAAGCACAAGCACAAGCACAATTTCTTGCACAAAAAAAAGCAGCACAACTACAAGCATATCAACAAGTAATAAAACAATACTAAGAGCAGCAAGAAGCAGCCCAACAACAAGTGTTTTTGGTTCAACAACAAGCACAACAATAGGCTCAACAACAGGAAATCTTAGCACAACAACAACAAGAGCAACAACAAGAATTGTTTATATAGCAGCAAGTTCAAGCATACATGGCTCAGTAGAATGTGCAAATACCACCAATCAACACATCAACCAATCCACCCATCGCATCCATAAGCAAACCACCTCATAACACTTTCATCCCACCTCCTGATCCACAAAACGATGTGACAACACAAATCAGGTTGCTCTCGCAACAAATGCTCGATCTTCAATCAGGGCAAACCACAAGAACATCTTGTAACTTGTGTCCTTATCCATTTGACAAGAGCCTTGTGATGAAACCATTCCCAAAGGGATTTGAGATCACCAAGTTTGACAAGTACCGTGGGATGAGAAACCCTGAAGATCACATCAGGGAATTCCAGGTTCATTGCATGGAAGTCACGTATGACCATACGTATCTGATGCAACTATTTCTTAGGATTTTGGTGGGCCATGCTATGGAATGGTTCTCTCGCCTACCTATAGGCATCAAGACATTCCAAGAAATCATAGACGCATCATCAAAAACTACACATGCAATATCACCATGGATGTTAGTCTAGAGGAACTCTCAGCTCTGAAACAAGGTAAGAATGAATCATTTGCTTCATTCCTACAATGATGGTGATCCAAGGCCAATCAAAGAAAATGGGTCATGCCCAAGGAACAACAAGTATGCACCATCATATCCAACCTTGAAGGCCTCTTGGCATTCCATCTCAAAGTCCAAGGGATAACCACATATGACCAAGAGATTTCCAAGGCGTTGAACATTGAACAAGCCCTTACGACACAATCGGGAGGGTCAACTTCATATCTTGAACAACAAAATAATTGCCCACCCACCAACTACAATGACAAACCTCGCACATGGGAAAGAAACAAAAATGTTACAAACGATGGCGTTGTCAATGCCAAAGTTGTCATCAGTTCCCTCGGTAGAACACACCCACACCTCAACAACAAATCCAAAACCATCATCAAGTGAACACAATAACACAACAACCCAACAACCAAGCAATCAATAACATCAATGACCAAAGAGGACCTCCCCAGTGAAACAAGAACTTCACCAAGCAAAAGTACACCACTCTTGGGGAACTACATGAATTCATCATGAAGAAATTGCTAAACGAAAACCTCATAAATATTCCCACCTACAAGAACTACCAAGAACCAGATGTTAAACCTCCTTGGTACAATGAAAATCAACTCTGCGATTTCCAAAAAATCAAAGGGCACACTACAATTAGCTACATGAGACTAAAAAACATAGTCCAAGATCTCATCGATCAAAGAATCATAAATGTGGAACAACCAACAGGGAATCAAAATCTCAAAATATGCATGAATCTTATGCCTAACCATAACAATAAAGGGAGCAATAACACCAATAAGGGAAAAGGCACCCTCACAAACATGAATCATGTGTATGAAACTGTTGTTGCCTCCCTAAATGAATATTGCACAGTAATCACTATCAAAGGAGCTCGAGCCAATTATGGAATCACCACAAGAGGCAAAAAAGTTACTATCGTAGGATAATCTCAACCAAACATAACTTTCATGTCCACTTCAAGATCTGTTCCCAATGGTTACAATGTCCTAGATCAACTAAAAAGAACACCAACACAAATCTCCATCATGGAGTTGTTAAAAATCTCATCTGCCCACAATAAAATCCTTGAGGAAGCATTGGCTTCATCCACCTTCCCCACAGATCTTGATGTTGAACAATTCCAAGCTATGGTTGGAAATATCATTACCCTGAACCTCCTTACATTCTCCGACCAGGACTTTCCCACTCAACCATCTCATAACCATGCACTCCACTTAGAGGTCCTAGTCAAGAAAAGTAAAGTTAAGTGAGTCTTGGTGGATGGAGGTGCAGGCTTGAATATTTGTTCCCTCAAGCTCATTAAGCAGTTAAAAATATCAGAAGATTCCATCGACAAAGGAAAGGGTATTACAATCAGAGCATATGATGATCAGGAAAGAGTGTCCCAAGGCACAATCAAAATCCCTATTCAAGTAGGGCCATCTATCATGGAAACCACTTGTTAGGTCCTAGACCTCGACTTACCCTATAACATTCTCCTAGGACATCCATGGATCCATGCAATGCAAGCACTAGCATCAACTTTCCATTAATGTGTCAAATTCACATATGAAGCACAAGAGGTCACCATCCATGGAGATCCTAAACCATTCTCCTATTACAAGAACCTTGAGGAAAAATACTACAAAATCCCTCAAGTGCCTAAAAATGATGAAGGCCCATCAACACCATACATTTATCCAACCACTCTCGCATCCACTTCTATGACAGAGACACCCATCACTCCTGCCATCCCCACGATCTTCAATATCAAAATCATCATCCAGGATAATGGTTGCAGAAATTACATGATTCCCAAAAATTATTTTGTGGTAGGAGAGTTACCACAATCTCCCAGATCACGAGGATGTCCACAAGCAAATGAAGCTTCCACATCTCAAAAATCTCCTAAAGACTATCCCAATTTCTAAAGTTGGGGAGATCTCAGTCAAGAAGTCATGGAGGAGGAACCATCTCATCTTCTATATCAAAATGATAAACTAGCAACCAATCTACCAATGGATGAAAGAAGCAAAGGATTACAAATGATGCTCGCAATGGGCTATGATAGAAACCAGAGACTTGGGAAAAATTACAATGGGCTTATAATACCTATCATTTCAGAGACATGAATAAGAAATATTGGCCTTGGATGTACCCCTCCGAGTATAAACATACGTGGCTGAGGTCCTCTAGTTAGAAAGGTCAATAATCCTCCTCAACAATCCACAACCAAACTTCACTTACCCATATCTACAGGTCAAGTCATAGACAACTTTACATTTGACACAACTGACGTCTGTAGTAGTAGCGGTGATGAGGATCCCATATCCAACCTAACTAGTTTCTTCGAGGATACCACCCTTCTCATGATTAGCACCTTATCCTTTGAGTCAAACCATCAAAATCATGAAATCCACCTAGTTTACCCCCAATTCATTGATTATGACCAACAAGGACCACCATTTCTTGATATATTCAAAAATGATGAGGCACTCGTAGAATTCATGGGACTATGGAATAACATTCCATGTGGGACTCACAAAGAAGGATTCATCATTGAGCTAGATACATGGGCCTATTATGGGGAAATGATTGAATCCCTCAGTCGTAAAAGTGAGAAATTAAGAATAATATCTAAGTCCTTGAGTGAAAACCACACTCTGGCACTCTCTGACATGAAAAAAGTAAAAAGAAAGGATGCATCAAATGGTGAAAACCTCTCTAAGGTGCCTAAGGATGGGGGATTCAATCTTCCTTTCAGAGCTCTTCATCAGGAAAAATTAGCAGTCCTAGAAGAAAAGTGCAATCCAGTTAATCTAGGAATAGAGCAGACCCCACACATCACATTCTATGTGGAATAATTGTTGTCAAAAGAACAAGAACTCCTAACAGCTTTCTTAAGAGAGACAATTTAACTTTGCATGGAGCTATGTAGACATGTCAGGGCTCGATTCAGAAATTGTAGTTCATCATCTAGTAGCATATCCTGAAGCAAAGCCAGTCAGATAAAAGCTTAGGAAAATTCACCCTCATATCACCCTAGTAGTCAAAATGGAACTAAAGAAGCTATTAGATGCAAGATTTATTCAATTGATAGATTATCCAGAATGGGTGTCAAACCTGGTGCCTGTCACAAAACTCGATGGGGGCATTAGAATCTATACAGATTTCAAGGACTTAAACAAAGCATGTCAAAAAGATGATTTCCCATTGTCCAACATTGATATGATCGTAGACATGACGGAGGAACATGAAATGCTTTCCTTGATGGATGGATTCTTGGGATACAACTAGATAATGATTGCTAAAGAAGACCAACATAAAATGACCTCCACTTGCCCATGGGGGACTTACTACTAGAAAATGATACTAGTTGGCTTCAAGAATGCAAGAGAAACACACCAAAGGGTCATGACACTAATCTTCCATGACATGATCCATAAAACTGTCAAAGATTATGTTGATGATTTAATAGCCAAATCTAGAAAGAGGAAGGATCACATAGAAACATTAAGTTCTATTTTTGATAGACTCAAGGAATACAAGGCCAGATTAAATCAAAAGAAGTCTGTCTATGACATACAATCAAGAAATTTGCTAGGATACATAGTATCAATGAGAGGTATTGAGGTAGATCCAAAAAAGGTAAAAACAATCCTAGAGATGGAGGAACCCATAAGATTGAAACAATTAAGAGGTCTCCAAGATAGGCTTCAATCCATCTAAAGGTTCATAGCACAACTGGTAGACAAACATAATCCATACTCTCACCTACTTCACAAGGAAATAGCATACAAGTGGGATAACAAGTGTGAAGAATCCTTCAATAAGATCAAAGAATATCTACTTACACCACCTGTCCTAATGCCTCCAATCCAAAGAAAACCATTAATTCTCTATGTGTCAGCAATAGTAGCAGCCCTTGGTACTCTCCTAGCTCAGCACAATGAAAATGGAATAGAAAGGGCCATATATTATATCAGTAGGACAATGGCTGGGCATGAGCCAAACTATTCATTTATTGAGAAAGCATGTTTAGTAGTAGTGTTTACTTCACAAAAATTCAGACATTACATGCTGGCACACAAAATAAAACTCATCGCCAAAATTGACCCTCTCAAGTACTTACTATCAAAGGCAATGCTAACTAGAAGAATGGATAAATGGGTCTTGATACTATCAGAGTATGACATCGAATATGTGGAGAGGAAAGAAATTAAAGGCCAAGTCATCGCAAATCAATTTGTAGAAGCACCAATCTATTCAGAGAACCCTCTCATCTCAGAGTTTCCAAATGAATCCATCTTCAACCTAAACATAGCTAACCACTGGAAACTTTACTTTGATGGATCATACACATAACATGGATCAGGAGATGGTGTCATCTTTATCACCCCACAAGGGGACTGCATACCAAGGTCCTATAAATTAGCATTCCCATGCACAAACAACATAGCAGAATATGAGGCTTTAACCATAGGTCTCAGAATAGTAGTGCAGTGGCACATCATGGCCCTCAAAGTATACAGAGACTGTAAGTTGATAATAAACCAAGTGAACGGTGAGTACTAGACTAAGGATGATAAGCTCACTCCATACAAGAAATTGGTGGACAAGGAATCCTTTATCAAGATCACATTTGAGTAGATACCTAGATAAAATAATAGAGAAACATACACCATGGAAACAATTGGATCCCTACTGGACATTCCTCACAATGTTCTAAAACATGAATTCTTGGTCGAGTAGCTTCTTGTGCCCGCATTCGAGGTACTAGAATTAGAATTTGTGTGTGAAATCGTTAGTCCCGGTGATCCTTGGTACCATGATATTTATACATACCTGTGAATAGGGGTCATACCTGCCAATTTACCTTCAACCTTAAAACAAACCTTTGTCAAAAAGGCATCCCGATTCGTCATCCTAGGAAATACCTTATACATTAGAAGCATAGATGGAACCTTACTACAATGTTTAAATGTTGAGGAGCCATTGACCGCTTTAACTGAAGTGCATAACGACATATGTGGTTCACACTCGAGTGGAATGACCTTAGCCAAGAAATTGTTGAGGATGGGGTATTATTGGCCTACAATGGAAAGAGAGACACACGACTATGTCAAAAGGTGTCTACAATGTTAGTAGTATGGGGACCTCATCCATGCTTCAGCTCAAGAACTTCATCCCATCATCACACCATGGCCCTTTTCATAGTGGGAACTCGATCTCATTGGAAAAATCACTCCCACTTCATCTAATGGCCACATGTTCATCATAACCACCATTGAGTACTTTACCAAGTGGGTGGAAGCCATACCCATGACATATATAACTGGGAAGTAGATATCAAAGTTCATCCTGAACTATCTCATTTGCTGCTATGGTGTCCCACAAGCCATTATGTTAGATAATGGGACACCATTCAAATATCAAGCTATTCACAACTTGTGTGAAAAATTCAAAATCTAACATCGCTTCTCCACCCCATACTATCCCCAAGGCAATGGCCAAGCAGAAGCCACAAATAAAACCATTTTGAAAATCCTCAAGAAAATAGTCAGTGACGCAGGTCGTGATTAGCATTTGTAGCTCAATCCCACCCTCTGGGCCTACTAAACCAACATCTGCACACCCATCAGCGCTACCCCCTTCTCCTTGGTCTATGGATCAGAAGCAGTACTCCCCATTGAGATCAACCTCCCATCACTAATAATAACACTACAAAACCTCATCATGGATGAAGAGTACTGAGTATCAAGAGTGAATGAGTTGGAACTATTGGATGAGTAGTGTATAGATTCTTTAAATCATTTGCAAGTCTATCTAAATAGACTCAAGAGGAGCTATAACAAGAAAATCAGAAGCAGAATATTCCAAGTCAGAGAACAAGTACTAAAGGAGAACCAGAAGAATGTCCCAAATCCAAACAGTAAAGGAAAATTTGAATTGAACTAGTTGGGACCATTTGTTATCACAAAAAGCTATAAGTTAGGGGCATATCAGTTGTCAACACCCAAAGGGAAACCTCTACAAGAGCCCATGAATAGCTCTCATCTCAAAAAAAATTATGCCTAATCTTTCAAGGTATAAAACCAAAAAAATCAAAAAATCAGAAAATGTCCTGAAGAAATGGTTACCTTGGCAAAAACTTGGCAAATAGGAATCTTGGTGACAACAAATAAAATAAGAAAAAAGGATTAAAAACAATAAAGAGAAAAATCATCCTCTAGTGAAAACCACTTTGGTGGCACTTTGGATAGGTATCTTGGTGAAAACCTAGCAAATAGGAACCTTGTGTAAATAAGCACTTTCCATCCACCAAGATCTCCATGGCTTGTTTTTCATCATCAATCCATTACATTTCCATCATCCATCACATTCACACCATAGCTTGGTCCTATGTTCGTATCATGATCCCTCCTAGTACTACTCGACCCATCCTGAAGGACAGTTTGTCCTGCCTTTATCAGAGTAGTCTATTGCATCATGCTAGGGGCATGTTCTTATTGGATCGGATTCATGTATATTCTTGAAGTCCTAAAATTAGAAAATCCAAAAACATCAAAACATCAGAAAATCCAAAAACATCAGAAAATAACAAAAGTCCAAAAACATTCAAAACATATCAAAATCCAAAAATAGGTCAAAAAGTTAGTCAAAAAGTAAAAAAAAGAGTCATCTTGTCAAACTATGGGTCTTTGAGCCTTGAACGTAGGCAAGGTTGATCTTTGATCATCCCCTAAGACACTTAGGTCAGTCCCTTAGGAGTCTGTCATAATAAACTAACATTTCATCATATATATCGTCATCTGTAAATTAGTCAAGTCGTCAATCAAACTACGTGGTCTCTAAGTGTATAATGTAGGCAAGGCTAATCTTTTGATCAGCCCCCAAGGCCCCTAGGATAGGTCTTTAGGTTAGTCTCTTGGTCAAAATCTCAGAAAACCCCAAAAACATTAGAAAATCAAAAATCAAAACATTTGAAAATCTCAAAAAATATGAAAAAACAACATCAAAGCATTTCAAAATGTCAAAAACATCCAAATATTTGAAAAAATCCATCCGTCTCATCTTTCTTTTACCCACAATAACATCACTCATAATAAATGATCGTCATTCTCAACCTTTGGTGAAACAATCAGAAACAAGTCTAGCAAGTTAAAAGTGAAAACTCAAAAACGTCAAGTCTCAAGGTCTAAGTTAGTACATAAGCAAGTTGGTCAACTCTTTGTGTCAATAGCCCATCATCCAATTGGTCCCATATCAATCATTTGAAAGAACACTTTGGATAAATGAAATGACATACCACCATCCACTAACATGTCCTAGGATGTATCCTTCCTACAATGGGCATTATCTTTTGGCAATAGTTTCAGTTCTTATCCTTGAAAACACATTCCCTTTTGGTTAGCGGTATTGAAGAACACCAACTTGTTTGTTTACCTTATCTTTGTATTTTAACTTATCTTATTGTGCTCATTCCAAGGACCTCTCGATGATATCCAAACAGAGGATTTAGAGAAATAGGAATGGGGAAAATGATCATTATATTTTATCTGTTGTGCTTGTTGGATGTTCTTGTAAAATAACCTTGGCGAATACTTGCTTTGTTAGGTATGTATGGAAGGTGTTTTTGGCAACTTGTTGACTATTGCATTGATAGGTTATACCTTTTCATGCTTTAGTCTGAGGTGTTTGAAACTCCTAAAGTGCATCCTGGCAAGGTTTCTATATGTCAGGTGTGAACAAGAATAATCCTATTTGTTTGTCAAGTCAAAGTCCATCACACTAGGTACAATGCCATCCTGGTTCTATACCTTGATGCATCGTACCATGTGTATTATCAAACATAAGAAAATTGGCCCTTCGAAAATCCTAACTCCTTAGAAAATAGTCATCATCATTTGCATACTCATCATCTTATGTCTTCTTCTCTTCCATCCCTTCTTTCTCCTCACGCTAACAAGGTACTATGACAGGTAATCATCATCATCATTGTCATCAATCCTACATCCAAAAATCATTAGTATATTGCATAAACATATCATATAGGAAACACATGCATTGCATTTTCATCATCATATAAACATGTTATTATAAGAATTTTCCATAAATAAACACATCCATTTTTTCACCACATTACATCCCTTTCTCATCACATTACATCCACTTTTTCCATCACATTGCATTCATCACATAAACAATCACATAACATTTATTTGCATGAAACATTTCATAATCATTTCATATTACCATTTACTGCATAATCAAACATGATAGGTACGAGAGCATTATAAGCATACATATTCACATCACATAAACATCATAAAGTCATCTCCCACATTACGTTCATTTTGCATAAACCATCATCATACCACTTTGCATCAAATAAAACACATACATTACATTATCATTTAACATGTTTAGGATAATATATTTGTTATTCTAAGCATCTTAAAACCATCTCATTCACATCATCAATAAAGCATGACCATTGCATTCACATTGCATCATACATACAAATCATCCATTAGTCATCCATATCATATAGAACACCTCATAAATAAACACATCACAATCATTTTTGCATTTCATTGCATAAATAATTCCATACCATTATAAACATTCAAAGCATAATAAGAACATAAAAATCCATTACATTGAAAGCGTACATCCATCCATAATCATTTTATATAAGCATGATTCACATATCATTTCACGTATACACCATAGATCATCTCCATATCATTTTGCATATTACATCTCATATCACATATCATATCATTTACATCAACATAAATAAATCATCATATAGATTACATCATCATCCATCCATATTACATATCATATAAATCCATCTTCATATCATGAATAAACAACATAATATAAGATCTATACATAAATGCATACATCATCAGAAAGAAATGCATCCATATATACATCGCATCACACCATAACATCATTGCATAGGATATAAAAATAGAACCATCCATAAATGCATAAATAAATAATACGTATCACATCATATCAAAATCATCATCTCATATATATATATATATATATATATCATGATCGGATAACTACCATAGTACAAAATAATCAGATCACTGTACATGTGTGTCAATGAGTACAAAAAGGCCCAACGAGCTATAAAAAATGAGCCATATGGCACAAAAAATATCATCTCAATAAAAATGAGGTCTACCCGTCCTATCAGCTGCCCTCGCCCCTATCACCATGACCCTCTACTTGTCTATGGCTGGTTCGTTGTGAGTAATATGGGGCCCACTCTGCTTTGGGTATGGCTTGATGATAATGCATAAGATAATAGTCTGCCTCTCAGACGGCCCCCTTGTAAGAGCAAAGGAACATTATGCTCTGAGAGGAGGAGGCTGCCATGCTCTCTAACTGCTATCTCCAGCCCATCTCTGCAGCCATTTGTAGCTCTGCAGCCTACCTTTGCAAAATGGCCTAGTCTCTCTTGGCCCTGGCTTGATCTCTCTCCCCTATCAAGGTCTGAACCTAGGCCTATAGCTATGCAATAAATGCATCTCGGGGATCTGGCTACCATGTTGGTTGTGCTCGCGTGGGCTACATGTGAGGCTGATCCTCACCCTCAGCTCGTGGTGGTGCATCTGCTCCTAGTCCCGCATCTAAACATCATCCTGGACTAGTTGAACTGGGGCCTCAATTGGCTGGTCCTGTCATGCACCATCTCTCCGTCCTCATCCTCCCCCTCTGCCCCTCATTCTCTACTGAGTGAAGGGTACTCCTGGAATTGTCAACTGCAAGGGTGGCCGAAACCAATCTCTGTAGGCTTGTGTCACACCTAGATCTGCAAGTCCCTGATCATATACCCAAGGTTGGGCCACCAACTATCTGAAGCTATCCACTGCCTTAGAAGCAAGAATATATCACCCCCATGAATCCTGTGATATAGTGCGGGAAAATATGGCCACATAGGCATCATCTGGTCAATCTTGTGCCTCACTGAACTGACATTGGATGTGCCTAGGCAAGTATCTCTCCACCATTGTATTCTCTTTCCCCTACATGAAGTGGTCCTAGCGGGTAAAGAAAATATTCTATGCATCGTCGGCCCATCCAGGGTGACCAAGGTATGGTCTCCAAGTAAAATCTTGCATCTCATCTAGGAACCTCCTCCAATGAGGAATCTCATGCTCACCCATGTGTGTAAAGGACACACCACCTCTGTAACACCACACTAGGGGATCATCAGGCCCCATTAGTACTACAAAAACTCATGGCCGAAGAACGACGATGTGCTCCCATGCCCACACGTGGAGAAGTGTAACACCTACTCTGAGTGCTCTACCATCGAGGTAGATGTACTTGTGTAAGTCTTTGTAGAGCAAGGCTAGAAGAACAGGCCCCTATGCAAAATGAACTGGCCTATCATGAATCATCCACTCCCAGTAGAGTCCCCAATTGGGACTAAAATATTGGCCTCATTGATCCGGGGCAACGAGACTTGAGATGATCACTACAACCACTAGATGAAATGGTGATGTGAGCATCCTATGGTACTCCAGCTCTATCTAGCCCTCACAGAATATAACCTCATCTATGGTGAGGTCTCCATGACAAGCGTCCCACCCGACATCCATATCAAAGATAACTCGCTTCCCATGAATCGACAATCTAAGGATGTGCCACACGTCCTCTAAGGTGATGATGGCCTCACCAGTAGGAAGGTGGAAGGATGAGGTCTCACTGTTCCATCTCTTGGCAAGAGTTGACATCATCCAAAGGTGGGTCTGCATGGGCGTTGCATACACAAATAACTAAAAATCTCCCACGATCTGTGCTCCCAAGAATAGAGCTCCCTCACCACATCCTGCATCAGGAAAGGTCACCATGTTAAATTTTTTGAAAATTTCATTCTGAGCATCCAGAAAACCATCCCACCATCGCTATCTGTGAAGGTGTCGTAGTTTAAAAGAGCACCATCAGGGTGTGCTTTTCTACTGAGTGGCGCAGTTTGGAAATATTCATGTTTAAAAGGGAACCGTATTGCACTTTAAAATTACCCTGTTGGCCATGGCATCAGCGTCGGAGTTTGCAATTTGTTTCCAAACTCCATCGCTGTGGCACAGTCTATGATGGTGAGCCAATTTGGCACACCAAGTAGTGTAGTTTATTTTTTGAGTGGTGCTATATTGCACTGCTACAGAAGGACTAAGTTTAAAAGCATTAAATGGACGTGAAAAATGAAAAACAAAGCTCAAGTAAGCATCACTTATCGGTGCCCCAATGCTGGGTGGTCACTAATATGTCCAGATTCAATCAAAAAAGTGCATCGGGAGCTATCATTTTGCTATCTCATTAGAATGTCATAGCTCAAATCTCAAAATTGCTAAAGGGCTGTGTGTGAAAATGAATTGAAAGTGACCCCTCGGAGCCTTTTTAAGCCTAAAAATTAGGGTTTTTTCACCCTGTTTAGCTATCCTGCTAGGGTTTTGGACTCTTGAACATATTTTTATCTAGTTGAGGCCTGTTTTACATTGTTTTATTGTGTTTAGACACATTTTTGGCCTCCTGGAGCCTTTATGGACCTGTCAGGCACCTTGTCCTCTTTTTTTCTAGAGATCACCCAAAAATCAAAATTTTCATCTAATCTCTCGAGGGGGCAGTATGGTACCATGTTTCCTCTCACCAGGAAGTAGTGGGGAAAGATTTTGAAAATGAATTTTTTTGGCTTTCATCGAGACTGTTTATTCTTTGAACCAATGCAATAAGTGCATTGCTTCAAAGAGGGGCAAAATGTAGACACGTAAAATGTACTGATTGACATTGGACATCTAGTCCTAACTATTAACATCGTTTCATCCTGAATCATCCTTCAGTCTAACCATTTAATCAAATACCTTTATCTGATTAAATTCATCAATATTCCTCTCTTAATTAAATAAATCAATTATCTAATTAAGTCATCATTTCTCGATAATTAAATTGACCATTCTTATCTAATTATCCTATTTAATTAAATAATTAATTTTACTTGATTAAATATCTTAAGTATATCTATTAAATTAAATAAATTAAAACATTATTTAGTTTAATCTAGCATCATTCTTTTAATTAAATAAATCAAAAGTCATTATTTAATTAACCCTTTTATCACATTCTTCTCATATTTGATTTAAATAAATCCACAAATTTAAGTCAAATAGGTCACACCATTTAATCCCTTCATTAAATTAATTAACCTTGATTAATTCAATCTCTTCTCATGTTCCATCCTCCATCTTTTACCACTTACACATGAAAATAGAGTTATCTGATTTATTAAATCTCTATTTTCTTCAACAAGGCATATTTTAAGGAATATTCCTCAAGTTTGAATTCAAAATCCAAGTGGACTTTGTCCTTCCAACAAGGCATTTACTCTTACAAATTCCCTTTTCCTTGAGCCAAGTGGAATTCAATGCACCTTCTTTCCCTCTTACATGTCATTTCAACAAATTCAAAATTCAAATATATGCATTTATTGACACATTCTTCAAAACTTGCACATCCTCCATCCACTCACAAATTGACAAGTGGCACTTTTCCATTGGCTAATTCTTATACCCACATTGCTATATTTTGGACATCTCTTCAACTTGACATTCTATAAATAAGAGGCTAATCTCCTCATTTCATCATCCACAATTTGAGTAAACTTACTATGCTCAAATATTTAGCAATCATCATCCATATATTCAAATTTCTAGTTAGGTTATGTAGATTTTGTCTTGAAGCACTCATCATTCTTCATCAAAGTGGATCACATTCTTCATCACATCATCAAAGCTAGCATTGGAGTTGGGAAAGGGCCAATTTTCACATCAAATTGGCACCAATTACCCCATGGGATCAAGAGTTTGCATTGTCTTCAATAGGATTTAGCTTGCTTTCTTGTTCTTTTATCTTATTCTTGCTTTATTTACTATTTAAAACTTTGCTAATGGATTTCATGGGGAATCCTTGTTCTTACTTGCATATGATCTCCTAATGTGTTCTCTTGTTGTATTTTGTAGGTATTAGGATTGGGGTTCAACAATTTCTTCTATAGGTTGTTCAGAAACAAAATTATCACCACTAAATGATAAATTATAATTGTCTTCTACTATACCATCTAGATCTATTTGATAAAATATGGAAAAAGTACCATGACATAGGCTATTCGGGAGATTACTTCCATATTTCTCTATCATTTCTTGAATCACCGAAAGCCATAGATATAAAAACTTAAGGTTGGGGGGATTCAAGTTAGTCAGAATGGTACTCAAACCTGGCTCAAAATTTTCATAGAATAAATCAATGCAAAATGATTCATCAGGTATTTTTGATTCTATTAAATTAAACAAAATTTCATGAATCTATCATGAAATTCATAGGGGGATTCATCCTCAAATCTTTTTATATCACATAATGCATTAGTAGATGATATGGATTCAACTTTGTTTTCATTCTCTTCAAATTCTCCCTAAATATGCAAATTTCTACTGTCAAAAAAGTGCATATTATCATTTGGTATTCCATCAAATTGATCAATGAAAAGTATTCCAAGCTCTTTCCATGAACCTATGGAATGCATTGGAAATCTAGAAAACCAATATTCAGTAGTATCTTCTAAATTTATTACAAAAAACTTCATTATAGATTCCTCTTCTTCAATTTGACAATCTTCCATTAAATCAACAAAACCATGTACATGTTGTGATGTTGACTCTTTGAAATCTCCTCTAAACTTAGGAAAATATTCATTAATTCTTCTTGGGATAGAATGCAGATAACCTTGGATTTTACTGAATTCCAAAGGATTGTATCTTTCACTAGTGATCACCTTTCTTTGAGGACATGACTATGTTTTATTCATAACATTAAAGTTTGTAGAGGGAGAACTAGAAAAGTAATACATATTTGTAAATAAAGTTATTCCCTCTACACAATTCAATTCTCAATATCCCTATATCCCTTTCTTATAGTGCTCAATTTCACTAAATAAGGGAACCAAGATTTTCCAGACTTTTAAAAATGGTTTTCATATATAGATTTATGCTTCTTGAAAACAAAAATATGGAAAATGCCTGGGTATGTTGCAGCTACTACAAATTATTCTTTCTGAATAGAAATATTTATAGATCTAAAACTTTCTTCACATCTTCACCAAGTTATTTAGTAGAGTCGCAACCTCCTTTTACAGGAAAAAATCTTCAAGAAATTGAAACATCTTCAATAATGAGACTTCCTTCTAAGTTCCTTTCACCAACAAAGCACTATAGATCATGAAACTTTTAGGTACATTGCAATAATTTCTTTCTCCAGGTATGAATTCCTTGAATATTTTGAACCAAATCCTTAGATCATAAAACTTATAGACTCTTTTCCAAATGGATAATTCTAAAGCTTCCCTAGTAGAGTCACCAATATGTTGATTCCCAAATCTTCAATCAACTTGAATCCTAAAGGGGTGCCAAGCCTAATGGTCAAATTCAAGGAGAGATTTGGCCAACGAATGGGAGATTGACATAAAATCTTTCTCCCCTGCACTTTGAGCTCTATGAAACATATGAGGCCCATCCCGATAGTATGCTTATAGATACTTGTGTGCCAAAGCATCTAGAACACTATAAACATATAATTCTCCTATAAATGTTTAATGGACATAATACCCTAAAGATTTGGCTAACCTTCATGACAATATCCAATTGAAACATGAGAGATAATTTATTAACCTCTGCACACAATTACACTAAGATAGAAAGGTTTAGTTGAATTAAAATTGTAGCTTCCATAAAAGTCTCAGGAGACTACAACATTAAAAGACCAATGCCATATTATAGAGTGGAGTCACCTAAACCATGTAATTTAAAATACATCACAACATTTATCCTGTCATTACTATTCCTATCAAATGATTCCTTACACCACTAATACCAAAAACTCAACTAGTCATACTTAGTAATCCTAGCACACAGTTGTACAAGCCTCTATTTTTGTTAATACAATCTTATTCATTCTTTGAATGAAAGTAATAACACTAAACAGACATTCGAGGAAAGACAAGAAGACAAATACCAAGAACCCTTGATTTCTCATATTCATAATCTATGCATTGTACACTATGGAGACAACCAACTCAAAATATTTTATCAATTACACACAAATAGGACAATTCCATTAATGAATTATTCATTAAAAGATTTAGAAAACTCCAGAACCTAAAATAAACCCTATTCATTTTCAAACCCTGTTACAAAATTTTATCTTCCCCGTGAGATCACAATGTCAGCCCCCTCCCCAAATGAAGCAAAAGAATACATTTAAAGGAAAACAAAGAATCCCCAAATGCACATCCCTATTGACAACTGGTATCATTCGGGGCTCCAGATCAATAATCGCTCCCACTAGAAGAAAATCCCCTTCTGTACTTGTATTTCTCACTCCCTTCAGTTTGTTACTCATCAATAGAAAATTTCTCTAACATGAAGGCCTTTACTCATTTTACCAAGTTATAGAAAAACCCATTTACCTATTTCTTGTTTTTTTTCACATTTACCCTACAACAAAAAATTATTTAAACCATGAAAGCTCTCATTCTTTATCCCTATAGGGCTGCAAAAATCCATTCACCTATGCTTTTACCTTCTTACTACCCAACACTTACAATTTTATTTTTATACAGTGAAGAATTTAATTCACTTATCTAGCTATGAAGAAAAAATTTACCCATGCACATTAGATTTGATTTAATTACTTCCCAACAACTAAAGTTTGTTTTATTTACTCATGAAGGCTTTGATTCTTTTTCCATTAGTTGTAGAAGACTTCACTTCTACCCATGTATTTACCTTTGGTTATTCCCCATCATTAGAAAATAACTCATCAAATAATGAAATTAGACATTAGTCATGGCCCCACCATCATATTAACTCCAAAATCACACATTGGGAAAGTAAAGAGAAAAATGAGATAGAAAACAACAATGCATGATGGAGGGAAGGTAGCATCATGTATTGCCAATTCCATAAAATAAGGGAAGAAAACAATAGTGATGAGTGAGATAGGCATGAAGCATCGATCCATCACTGATGTGTCACGAAGTAGAGGTATGAAACCCATGATGAGCAATAAAAGCATAAAACACCTCAGTTTCTAAATGTTGTCACATGAAACCATCCCTGGATTATGAATGCTCCGATTTCCTTTTTTTTTTATTGCTTCACCTAATTCTAAATGGAATTCAATACCGACATCATGTGCCTTTGAGTATTTTTAATGGGTTATACTCAATGTTGAGGTAAGATTCTCCACCATTCCATTATAATCTCCACAATAGCTACAAGTATGAACATGTTTGCATCAGTCAATTACTTTCTTCAAAAAATCATGCTTCTACAACACCTCAGCCCTTGGATTTATTATTTGTCATAGGAATATTATGTTCTCATCTTTTGGACAAAGAGCTCAAACACAAGACTTGCAAATACATTGCAGAATATTGATAGTATCTTTGACATAGCCAACATGAAAGAAAAGAAGTACAAATTTTACATAACCATAATGGCCAAGACAATCTACAAAATTTCCATGGTAGGTTGAACATATTCCTTTATTTTGGGCACCCTCTAAAAAAGGCTACTCCTCAAATAATTTTGGTGGCAATAAGCAAATGTTTACAACAATCAACAAGCAACTCTATCTTCTTTTCATCAAAGGTGTGTGCATGATAACTCACCAAATCCAACAATAAACTAAACACACCAAGTGCAATCATTAATTCTCATGTTGCTTTTCAAACCCTATAAGTAGTGTGTCCTTTCCTTTGAAGTGCTGAAGTTGAAAGCTTCTACATAGTATCCCAACATCAAAGCACAACATGTAATTTGAAGGTGCCAAATACACTGCTTTTAATGTTCCTTTACAATCCTACCACTGTTCTGCTTCATGATGTGTTCGAGCTACATACAATAGTACTTGAGTGTTGCACCAAAATAAAATTTCCCCAAACACTTTGATATATTTTCACTGCAAGTGGAAACAGTCCATGTGCAAAGTAACATGTGCCAGACTTACCCACATATCAAGCATCTTAAATAAAGATTTTTCCCATAGCACCTTCTTTTACCTATTTTAAAATTTTCTTTGCAACATCAAATTAACCCCATTTAGCTAGCACAGTGGTTACCCCATGTGCAACATAAACATTTCCTTGTCAATGTGATAAATTCATAATAAGACAACTCTTGAGCTTTCTCAAGATGGGTTTCCTCGCTCTTTGGATCCATCCTCTCATTGTCAAAAGCTATAAAATAGTTCCAATTCCCAAGTGAATGTCAACATAAGAATTCTTTGCATCTAATTCACTTTGTGTAGGTTAAATTGTTTATTTTTCAATAAGCCAGTCATTTGTTTTTAGTTCCATTTTGGTAAGCATACATAAAGCATTTGATGAGTGTTTATCCACCGTATGTGCATCCACAATAAATTCTAGGATTAGTTGGATCTCATTTCGAACCTAAGCCATGGTTGCAAGACATAAATATGCATCCACATAATTAGGAAACTTGAACAATGTTATCCTATATAAAAGGTTTTATTTCTCAGTATCCTCTAGTTTTTTAAACAATCTAGCAAGATTAAATAGTGTTGTGACTTTATCCCCTGGTGGAGTGGCATAAGGTAATACATATGTGCTATTTGGCTACAATACTAGTAACCAATCCCACACAATTTGATACATGATCAAACTTCTATGTAGCTTTGCACCTTCTACCATTACTCATAAACAACCAAGCTTGATTATCCCAAAACATAGCAACCTTTCCTTGGTGATACATTGAAAATATTTTAAATTTAGGACATGCTCATCTACCTTGCTCTTTGAAGGAACAATTTCAAAAGCTTCAGTAGTAATATAAAGGCACAATAAACTATGAAGTTGTCTTGCAATTTGTCACACCATTCATTTCACAGCTCTTGCCAGAAAATGATGGAAGGAGATTTGTACAAGTAACACACTTTTTTAGAGCAAAAATGCTTTCCTCCTACTATTCGAACCTTTTTTAATGGCCTTATGGGTATCCTATGGATTCTCTATCTTTCATAGACATGATTTATGATGGCTTCATAAAAACTTATTCATCCTTGTCTACATAGTGACCTCTTGACTCTACAATAGAGTGATACTTTTGAAGCATCAAAACTCTTTCTTGAGCACCTTTACTATCCTTTTGAAAAGGAAACCATCCAAAACTTCATGCCTATCCTTAATGCTTAACAATTACCACCTTTCCTTTCATGCTCATTGTTGTTAATTGGAAATTGGGAACATCTCTTTGATAGATAGCCAATTTCCTTCTTTCTTCAAACAAATTTTCTTTTGAAATCTATATAACTCCATTGCTATCTTACTATAATTACAACACATGGGGAAGAGTATATGATTTCAAATAGCTATCATTTTTTCATGTTTTGCACGCACACCCCACCTTAGGTGGGGAACCCCTTTCTTTTGCTCCCATTAGGTTGTTATGGCTCCCAATGGGTTGTTTTCACTCTTGCCTCATTTTGTGTGCCCCTATCCCAGAGCCTAAATAGGTCGCATGCCTTAAAACAATCAAATTCCCTTTGACCAAGTTCACCCATCTGAATTTCACTAAGTTTTTCACCTTTGCAGAAATTTCATTGTGGATTTCCGTTTGCGGGTTGTTTTTTGTGGGTTTCTGTATGCAGGTTTCTAGCTACGGGTTTCTGTCTGCATTTTGTTGCTCATCTATAGCTAAGAATGTTTCTACATGCATGCATGGCAGATTTTGCATCCTTCTTCTCCACTATGTTTCTATGCTAAGTAGCAGTCGAATTTTAACTTCCCCCCGCATTACGGACTACATGCCCATTGTGCCCCTTTTAACTATTGTTCAATGATGAGGCCTTCACGACCGTCCTGAGTTGTTGCAGGTCTGCCCCTAAGTAAGGTTGTCTATCATTCATCATTTTTCCACTTCCCATTGTCCACCATTCGTCTCCCTATCATCCATCACTTGTGGGTCTTCCCTTGCCGAAGGCTGTCCACCATCCACCGTCTATCCACTGTCCACCTTCCGCCTTGTGTCCACCATCCACCACCTTTCATCCACCATCCTTTCACTGCTTGTGGGTCTACCCCAGCAGAAGGCTATCTGTCATTCTCCATCTACTTTTTGCCCATCACCTACCCTCTGTTTTCCATCCACCACTCATCATCCACCATCCGTCGCTTGTGGGTATGCCCTTGTAGAAGGTTGTATGTCATTCATCGTCTTCCCACAACCCATCATCTTCCCTTCGTTTGTCTTATGTTGCTCGTCATCCATCATCAGTCACTTGTAGGTCTACCCTTGTAAAATGCTATCTGCCATCTATCGTCTACCCATCATCTGCTGACCATCTGCCCTTCATCATCTGTCATTTGTTGTTTGTCGTATGCCATCCATCCATATGCCCTTTGTCATTTTCCATCCATCATTTGCCCTCTATCTGCCATCTATCTTCTGTAGTCCATCTTCCCTCCGTCCTCCACCATTAGTCATCCACTATCCATCCACCCTCCGTCATCCACCATCCATCCTCTATCGTCCACTGTCCGTCGGCCATCATTTTTCCATTGTCTATTTGTTGTTCACTACTTGTGGGTCTGCGCCTACAAAAGGTTGTCCATCATCTGTCATCCATCTGCCATCCACCTTCTGCCATTTGTCATATGTCCACTTTCCATCCATCATCCGCCTTCTATTTGTCATTCGTTTTCCATCTATTGTCCTCCATCTGTTGTCCATCATCCTTCCACCTTAGGGAAAGCCCGCACCCTCAAACTTGCATTTATGTTTATGGCCTAAATATGTTCCAAACATGAATTTTATGATCTTTTGGTAATGTATTAATGGATCTAATGCTCAATTTGTAGGATGTGATAAATATTCACCTGAATTTATATGTGAATACACTTACTACTTTGCGTGTATGTAGGATTTATGGACCTTGATGCAAGTCCATCGGGGAGGCCCATTGGGATAGCTATCTTGCTTTTAATTAAATGACCATGATCCATCAAGAGTTGTTCTATAGGATCAAGGGGGACAACCAATCCATTGATGCAAGTAATTGTTAAGGCCCATTTGATCCAATGAAGAATGTTACAAATCTATCAAGCAGAGGGCAACCTTTGGTAGTTTCAGCTACAACAAAGAAGGTTGTCACTACAGGAGAAAATCGCTATAGTGCTAGGGTCACTAGATGACAAAATAGGGAAAAGAAAAGAATGTATTTTAAATTGTGAAATATTTATGGGTAGGTGAAAACCTAACTTGTAATGAATCTGGGCCACACATTGTAAATTAATCTTGGCCATTCATTTGGGCTTTGGAAAACTATAAATAGGGGATTGCCCCTCTTTTGTAAATGGTTGGAGAGCTACTGTAATGACATTCTGCAGCAATAAAGAGCTACATTGCATGATTTATGGATGTTTCTCTTGTGTTTCTTCATTATGCATGCATGGTTCTACTTCCCTATTAGTTAGCTATTAGTTTCTTGAATGGAAGTGATGATGGTGTTTGCTATTACTGTATTTGATGAATTTTTATCTCATGATTTTTGTGGTTTGTTGATGATGAATCAATTTGTAAAGCTAGTCTGAGCTTATTGTTACAACTTAATTCAATTACATGTTCATGATGTGTGCATGTAATCTGAAAAATCTGCACTCCTTAAAATATTATACTAGTTTTGTGTAACTATAGGATCCTATTGGCCAAGCAAAACCCAATTTAGGGAGTTTGTCTATTGTAGCAACCTCCATGATCACTATTCATTCCTAGTTTCAAGTCTGGGAACTTCCTCTCTTCCCTACCCTTTTTCCTTCTTTTTTTAATAAGTAACCTAAGCTAAGGTTCATTACACGTTATAAAACCAGATCTGAAGTTGAATTATGAGTGCTATACTACTGTTTTGAACCTACAACAACTGAACAACAATTTATGCATCCTAAGATCTCCATTTGCAGACCCAACTTCCCATGCTTTGTAACTCATCCATAAGTTTTTCCTGTGATTACTAACAAATCACATGAACAACTGAGATATTCCAAGCACTATCAAGACCTGAAATTAGAGACCTTGGGATATTGTTTTGCAATTTCATTGTGGAAGATTGTCTTTCAAGAGAGGTGATGCACCTATGCATTACCTATGTTGAGAAGTGCATGAAAAACACATCAATAGAATTGGGGCTAGAAGGAGGGTTGGCATGTTGAGGCTACAAAGTTGAAAGATGGAAGTTGAAAAGAGAACCTTGAAAGAAGAAATATGAGATAGAGAGATCTCTTTTAATGTTGAAACTTAAGATCATAAATTTTTGAAGGAAAACAAAAGCTGAGTTGAAATGGAGCAGCATGCACAAATTGACATCACTTAGCTACATGTAGATTTAAATAAAAGACTGAGGAAACCATTGCAACAATTTGCATTGGAAAATAAGTGCAGGATTCATGGTACCCATAGACACAATGAGTTGTGGTGTCTAACATTCTTGAACAGGGTTGAAAGAGTCTTGCAAGGAGAAATTCCCTTTTGGGAAATATATCAACCTTTAGCCCTCACAGACCCAGAGGAAGAATTGACAACCATGGTGGCTGGGGCATTCAAGGAGCTGATCCAAGAATTTTTGGGAAGCGAGAATGGACCAAGATTTGAGGAGGTACTGATGTCTACCTAGTGCAGATTTCACAATGCACCTCACTTAGAATTAACTTGTTCCTCATGTGCAAACATTATCACTCAAGTCAAGGGTAGTTTGTAGAAGTTAGAGAAGCCATCTCTCAATAAAGAGGATTCATCCCATGAAGCAAAAGAGCTATCAACATCTGGGGGAGAACACATTCAAGATGATCCAAGAAATTTGACACAAGCCAGTGCTAGGACAACAAACACAAAAGCTAAAAATCAAGAGGAAGAGGTTGACTTCCTCAGGACAACCAGGGGCTTTGATGAAAACTCAGCAAGAAAGGAATTAGAAGGATTTTCCTCCATCGATAAAAATTAGTCCTCCACTCCAAAAGAGGAGCCATTGATAGTTGACGATGAATCAATGAAGTTTGCAACAACATATACTAGGACAACCCATGAAGATGCTAAAAATTAGGAGGAATAAAAGGCTCAAAGCCTTGGGGCAGCAAAAAATGATCATGAATGCATAAGTGAAATCAAGTTAGAAGACCTCTCCTTCATGAATGACAGTGATCAGGCATCTGAAAATGAAGATTTGGAGGAGTGGGAGCAATCATATGCTGCAATTGTCTACTCTCCAACTTCCTTCTCAAGTGATGATGAGGATCCAATGGTGGAAAGATATAGCCAGCTCATCTCCAGATTAGGAAAGGATTGGTCCGAACTAAGACATCAAGTAGATCTAGAGGTATTGCTGATACCATATTGGTGCAGACTCCATGATTCATCACATTATGAGTTTGCATGAAAGCTATGCAAAGAGGCTATCAAAAAAGTTAGAGGACAAGTGGAGTAGCCAAGTGCCCGAACTCCTCTACTTGCTACCAAGATTGAAGAAGAAGACCAAAAGCCTGAATCAAGTGATGACTCAGCTGAAGGAAGGCCTCAAGAGGATGTTGGGACAACAATAGAAGAAGGAAAAAAATATAGTCTCAAGATTCTGAGCAATGAAGTAGATCAAATAGGAATGTTGTCCACCAGTCATTAAGAATTTATTCCTCTTGAAGAGCGTTTGTGCACCATGGATGATGGGCTTTATAGTGAGTCTTTGGAGGGAAATTGAATAGTAGATTTTGGTCCCCTTGATGAGGTGCCATCAATTGAGAACTTCTTTCCATTAGGAGTTGTACTATGGAGATATACATGCATGGAGGAAGTATATGTCCCATAGGTTAGCAATGATGAAGACATACCACCTGAACCACCCGTTGGTGAAACATTGGAACCTATAGAATGGGAAAGGGTCTCCTCCATTTACAGCGATAGTGACCAAGAAGAAATGATTGAAAATCCTAATGAGACACATGAAATGTGAAAAGAAGAAGATAACGGTAGAGGTGTTTCAATGGATGCCAAAACACATGACATGCTTGGTCAACTGCAAGCTACAAGTAGGAGTCCAGCCACATTGACCATTATTGATCCTCTTACATGTTCAGAGGGCTGCAATGGGACAGATTCATCCATGTCATCATCCTATGACATTGGACATCAGAAAATTGGGGTCAACACTAGGGAAAGAAGATGGGAAAATGTGCTGCCCGTTGAAGACAACAATCAAGTGGAGCCATGGACTATAGAAGACCCATGTGATGAAGTGTTTTTCCTTGAAGAACAACCAATAGGGGCTATAGGTCCCATTGGTAGCTTGGAAGAGGTGGTTGCTGCCCCGTTCTCCTAGCCCTATGCATGCCCAAGAACGAAAATGTTGCACCATCTAGTCCCTCCATTTCGAGGCTCCCAACATGAAAACTGATGATGTAGTGCTCGCTCTCGATTGTCAAACGCTGCCACCTCCATGTGACGACATCTAGGTTCTCTCCTTCCTTGCCCCTATTAATTTTCATAGTTGCATTTATCATTTTGATTATGCGAGTGTAGGAAGGAAAACTTGTTTATGGATCAACCATGGGTTCAACGAATCACCTCAATTGCTGATTTTTCATGATGGCGTGATTGAATTTCAATGTTGCTATGTCAGACTTCTTTTTTCTGAATACAAGGATGAATGTGCATGATTGAGAACTGTAATGATTTCCCTTCTTCTTGCACATGCATTATGAAGTCCAACTAGCATAAAAGTTAGTTTTCCTTCCCTGAACATAGTGATTTGTAAGTATCTTTGTACATAGATAATTTTGGGTAATGTAGGTTTCATGTATATAGTCTCGCTTTCTTTCTTTTGTTAGGTTAGTTGGTTTGTTTTAGGGTGTTTTCTTTAGGGTAGTTTCTTTATTGTTCGCTTCTATTTTCCT
Source organism: Sequoia sempervirens (assembly GCA_007258455.2). Lineage (NCBI taxonomy): Eukaryota > Viridiplantae > Streptophyta > Pinopsida > Cupressales > Cupressaceae > Sequoia > Sequoia sempervirens. Next base: position 178,398,231 of record VDFB02271358.1, read on the forward strand.
TCTTTGGTTAGTTTAGGTGTTTGCTTTCCATTTGCTTCTGCTTTGTTGCTACTTTGCTCTGGGTCCCTCTACTTTTAGTTGGGCACATCTATGTGCACAAAAACCATACTTATTGTCTGGGGTTGTTCTATGTTTTTCTTTGTCAAACTTTAATCAAGTTTTTAGAGTAGATGGTGAGGGTCTTCTGTTAGTGTCAAGTGATTCAGGTGTTTGATTTGAAGAGGATAAGCTATTGTTTGGTCTCATTCTTGATGTATTCTAAAATATCACATCTCTTGCACATCTTAAGGATCCACTAGTCACCGTAGGTCCTTTTGCAAATTCTAGTTAAGTGAAAAATCTAAAATTCTGCTTCAACACCACTATGATTCTCAACCCTGAGCACGAGCTTCATTTCTCTTGGACTGAAGTGAAAAGAATAAAAAAAGAAGAAAAATCAAGAGAAAGAATAAAAAGAAAAGAAAAGGAAAGGAAAAACATTGAAAATCAAAAGAAATAAATTCAACTTTTTAGGGAGATTCGAGCAACTCTACCAGGGCTATGGACGTTTGGCTAGCAGTAGAGCAATGTTTGGGAGAATCATAGCGACAACCTCATTAGGGCTATGGACACTTGACTAGAAACAAGGCAATGTCTAGGATGCTTTTGAAGTTAGAATAAACTACGTAGCTTAACTAGATGGAGCCGAGGTTCCTGCAGCAACTAAAGGATGGGAATTAATGCATATGCACACACTTGGATTTTCAGCATACCAAAGGTTGGGTTGACTAATGGTTTTGATCCTTTGGTCAAGTGTCTGGTTTTTTTTCCCTAGCATGAAGATTGGAACTGAAGATTCTAAGTTTGTGATTCTAGTTTGTCATCAAAATGCTCTGGAGCATTTCCCTAGTGAGTCACAATTTGTTGTACATGTTTGGCACACACACCCTGCCTTAGGCAAGGACCCCCTTTCTTTTGCTCCCATCGGCTAGTTGTTGCTCCAATGGGTTGTTTTCACCCTTGCCTCATTTTTTGTGCCCCTATCCCTGAGACTAAATTGGCCACATGCCTTAAAATGATCAAATTCCCTTTGACCAAGTTCACCCATCTGAATTTCACTAAGTTTTTTGCCTTTGTAGAAATTTCGCTGCTAGTTTCCATCTGTTGGTTGTTGGTTGTGAGTTTCCATATGCAGGTTTCTAGCTACAAGTTTTCATTTGCATTTCACTGCTCATCTTCAGCCAAGCTTTAGCTTTCACCCGCATGGAAGATTCTGCATCTTTCTTCCCCACTGTGTCCATTTGGCCCCGCGGACCCATAGCTACAGGTCACCTCATGCAGATTTCTACTTGTGTTTCACTGCTAAGTAGCGGCCAACCCTTAACTTCCCCTGCATTGTGGACTTCACGCCCATTGTTCCCATTTCACTGTTGTTCAACAATGAGGCCTTCACGACCATCCCGAGTTATTGCAGGTCTTCCCCTACAGAAGGTTGTCTATCATTTTTCGTCTATCTATCGCCCATCATCCGGCGTCCATCTGCTTGTCGTTCATCATCCGCCCGCCCTCTGCCATCCATCACTTGCAGGTCTACCCTTGCAAAAGGTTGTCCACTATCCACCATTCATCTGTCATCCACCTTCCACCTTCTGTCCACCATCTACCACCTTCCATCTGTTGTCCTTCTACTGCTTATGGGTCTGCCCTTGTGGAAGGTTGTTTGTTGTTCATCATCTGCTCGCCACCCACTGCCACCCTTCATCTGTCATTTGTCGCTCATCATCTATCATCCATCACTTATGAGTCTACCCTTGTAGAAGGTTTTCTATCATTCATTGTCTAGCCATTGCCCATCGTCTTCCCTCCATATGTCATCTGCCACTCACCGCCTACCACTTATCCCTTGTCGGTCTGCCCTTGTGGAAAGTTGTCTGTCATCCACCAACCATCCACCATCCATCGTCAGTCATTTTTCGTCCATCCACCATCCATCATCTGCCCTCCACCCTCCATCGTCTGTCATCTGCCATTCGTCTAGCATACACCCTCCACCCTCCATTGTCTATCATCCTCCCTCCATCCGTTGTCTATCATCCTCCATTTTTCCATGCTCTGTCATTTGTCATCTATTCACCCTCCATCATCCACTGTCTGTCCTTCATTCACTACTTGCAAGTCTACCCTTGTGGAAGGCTATCCATTATCTACCATCCTTCTGCCATCCGCCTTCCATCCACCATCCACCTTTTGCCATCAGCTGGACATCTGTCATCTGTCATTTCTTTTTCAATTGTTGTGTGGCGTCCTTTCTCCCTAGGGGAATCCCACACCCTCAAACCCGCATTTATGTTTATGACCCAAATAAGTTTCAAACATGAATTTTATTATCTTTTGGTAATGTGTTAATGGATCTAATGATCGATTTGTACGATGTGATTAATATTCATCTAAATTTATATATGAATGCACTTACTACATTGCATGTATGCAGGATTTATGGAGCCTATTGTGAGTCCGTTGGGGAGGTCCATTGGGCGAGTTGTCTTGCTTTTCATTAAATGATCATGATCCATCAAGAGTTGTTTCATAGGATCAGGGGGCAGCCAATCCATTGATGCAAGTGATCATCAAGGCCTATTTGATCCAATGAAGAATGTTGCAAATTTGTCAAGCAGAGGGAAACCTTTGGAAGTTTTAGCTACAACAAAGAAGGTTGTCACTATAGGACAAAACCGCTATAGTGCCAAAGTCACTAGATGACAAAATAGGGAAAAGACAAGAATTAATTTTAAATTGTGAAATATTTAGGGGTAGGTGAAACCCTAACTTGTAATGAATCTGGTCCACACATTGTAAATTAATCCTGGCCATTCATTTGGGCTTTTGAAAACTATAAATAGGGGCTTTCCCCTCATTTGTAAATGGTTGGAGAGCTGGTGTAAAGGAATTCTACAATAATAAAGAGCTACATTGCATGATTTATGGATGTTTCTCTTGTTTTTCTTCATTATGCATGCATGGTTCTACTTCCCTATTAGTTTATTTGTTAGTTTCTTGAATGGAAGTGATGATGGTGTTTGTTATTACTATATTTGATGAATTTCTAGCCCATGCTTTCTGTAATTTATTGATGATGAATCACTTTGTAAAGCTAGTTTGAGCTTCCTTACTTCATTGTTGCAACTTAATTCAATTACATGTTCATGATGTGTGCATGTAATCTAAAAATCTATAGTCCTTAGAAATTGTAGGATCCTCTTGGCCAAGAAAAAACTAGTTTAGAGAGTTTTTCTACTATAGCAGCCTCCATGATCATTGTTCATTCCTAGTTTTAGGTTTGGGAACTTCCTCTCTTCCCTACCTTTTTTCCTCTTTTTTTAATAAGTAACTTAAGCTAAGGTTCATTACAGATTGTAAAGCCAAATCTAAAGTTGAATTATGAGTTCTAGACTGATGTTTTGAACCTGCAACACCTGAGCAACAATTTCTACATCCTAAGAACTCCATTTGTAGACCCAACTTCCCATGCTTTGTAACTCATCTGTAAATCCACCCTGTGATTACCATTAAATCACATGAATGACTAAGATATTCCAAGCACTGTCAAGACTTCACATTAGAGACCTTGGAATAGTGTTATGCAATTGGATTGTGGAAGATTGTCTTTCAAGAGAGGTGATCCACCTATGCATTACCTGTGTTGAGAAGTGCATGAAAAACACATCAACACTATCCTTATCATGCTTGCTAATAAGGGTCTTCATTGATTGATTTCAAATCACTGCAGCAACAAACATTTGCAAATTTTGAGAGTTTCATTAGTTCCATTCCAAGAAACCTTAGAAATATCAATATAGGGATGGAAGTGAGGGAAATAGATTTGCAATAAGGTATCCTAGAGGTGTGATTAAAGACTAAAATGGTTTTCACCACCAAGCCAAGGCTTGGAAGGAGAAGAAATGAATATAACATGTAAAACCTAACTAGATGACCTAGGAAATGGAGCTAAAAATTAGGATAACAAAGTAGAGGTATGCAAAGGTTCTCCTAGGAGAAAGATGAGTTCAAAACAAGCTCCAAAACCTTGAAATTCTATTGTTTGAAGCTCACTGGGACTCATACACTAGTTTGGGTGATTTAGTCCCAAAATAGAGTTTCTCTGTAGAAACTGGAATCTCACAATGGTTGAATTGAATCCACTAAAATATGGAAAAAGCACTATACTAGGACTCATACATGACAAGTGGCGTATCAATCCTATTTTTCTTTTTCAGAAGGTCAAGATCTAAATCTATTCTCTTATCTATGTTATTCCTTCCAAACTTTGTTTCTAGGTCTGAAACTCTGAATTAGGACCTGTAGGTGACTTTTGGTGGAGATGACAACCTTTTGACAACTTGACAACTTTCTTCAATCTTGTAACTTTATCTTCAAAGGATCTTCAAGTATCAAAAAACCTAGATCTGCAATCACACATCAAAGAGGAGAAAAACTTGTTGATTGTTAGGGAATATGGGTTTGGCTTGGTCAAACCTCATTTAGGTAATTAAACCATATGATGAAACAATAAAACATGAAACATGAACAATGATACCTTGAATGATGTATTGCAGTGTAAATTTGCAATCTAACATGAAGTGGCCATGAATAATGTTGATATTGATCTTGAATTATATATGGAAAAATTCTTAGATTGGATCTTGAATGCTCGTCACAATACTAGCTCAACAACATGCTTGATGCATTACTCCTTTGACATGATGATGGATAATGAATTGTTGCAACAAATGATGAAGAAATTTTTTGTTGAATTCCTTCTTAAATGATCTTGAATACTCCATAATGCTCTTGTGAACTCTTAAGGTGCTTGCCTATAGTTGCTTAGCTTGAATTCATGAATGCTTAGTGAAATAATTATTTGAAACCTTGTTTATATAGGCATTCCATTTAACTTACCATTTATTAGATCCCAAATATTGGCATTCATGAAATTTGAATCCACAACCTCGATTTCTCACTTGAAACCCTAAAAAGGGGCCAAATGGGACTCATACGCAACTTTTGGAACATAGGTCTCATCTAGGTGGGACTCATACACCTAAGGTGGTGTATGGGTCCCACTAGGGATTTTTAGGCAGAGGAAATATTAGGGAGTTAGAAATTTAAGTGTATTTGTTGATTATGTCAGGATCTTGATTGAAATAAGCCTCAAGATGCATAATAAAGGGGCTTAGGGGCCTATTAATGATGATATGAGGGTCATAGATGCAATATGGCCCAAAACTTAATGTGAATATGTAAATAAATACAATTTACAACACTAAATTAAGGAAAAATTATGTCTATTTAGCTTAAAAGGGCCCTAAACCTAATGTGAATATGTAAAACACATTACAACACTAGATCAAGGAAAAATTAGGCTTAATTTAACATTAATTATTTCTAAATTAAGTTTGAAAATATAAAGGGTGACAAGTTTCTACACAACATTAACTTTGCATTAAGTCTTGCATTAGTTAATTTGCATCTAAGGTTTCAAAATATTGCATTAGTGAAAGTGCATATAGGTTGCATTTTTTTCATCTTGCATCATTAAAATTCATTTGAAAGTTGTAATTTCACTTAGTCTAGACAACATTCAAACCAAAAAACTTAACATAAAATCAAAATTTGTTGATTTTAGCTTCAAACCCCTAACTAGGACTCATATATCCCTCTAGGAAATTTAGTCCTAGTACAAGTGGCTTTACTTGATTTCTGGGTATTCTATGTTGAATGTTTTGTAGCATTTGAAACCCTGAAAAACCCTAACTAGGACTCATACACCCCTCTGCATGATTTAGTCTCGTGTTAGACCTAAAACTACATTTTACAACATTAAAAACTTTGTTCTTGTGTTTCAGTTTGTTGTTGTTACATTTCTATTTCAGTTTACAAATCTCTTATTTCATTCATTTCATTGCATGTAGCTTAATTTGGTTTATTTCATGCATTGCTTAAATTTGAAATTTCATTTACAAAATTTCATTCTTATATTGTTACATAGTGTAATTAGCAAATTACCTTTTTTAGAATTTGAAACTTGCATTTACACATTGCATTGTGCTTTACCCTCTTTCCATTTTGGGTTTGTACACTAAGTTTGTGAAATCTTGTATGAGCTTCACAACTTGGTGTCCTATTAGAAATAATATTGTAAGATGTATTATGATACTCATGTCATCCTGTAATACACCATTCATCATGGATCTTGGATTTTCTAGCTCTCTTCCTGATAGTGTTGATAATCAACCCTATATGGATCATAGTATGCATACTTCATTTCCCATGACCACCGTGCCTATACAACCACTATGCTTAATGTTAATAACACTATCCCTACCATCCCTAGTTCTATTCAAGCTTTGGGATGCACTCAAATCCAAGGTAGAACTTTAATTCCTACCTCAACAATACCAATTTCCATTTTGGCATACACTAGTACTCAAGTTACCACCACCATTCAACTGACTAGCAATGTGAGCACTTAGTTATTTCCATAGGGAATCCTTTTAGCGTTGTGCATTCAAATACAATATCTCCTCAAAAATCCTCCCTCACAAACTTACAATTCACCTCCACATACATGTATACCCCACTCCATCTTATACCACTCCACCCTACAACAACAATGATGTTATAAATAACACACTTTTACAAAGCATGGCATCCCTTCAACAACAAGTCACAACCTTAAATCAAAAAAACAATGGTGAACCTTCACAATACATAAAAAACAATCCCTTATCCTTATAGATATTGAGAGAACAAATGCCTCAAGGTGTAGAAGTTCCCTTATTTGAGAAATATGGTGGGAAAGGAGATCCTGTTAACCCTATTTCTGCTTTTACTGCCCTATATAGTGATTTCATCTTTGAAGATAAAATTTTGGCTAAACTATTCCCTAGATCCTTGAAACATACTACCTTAGAATGGTTTTCCTCATTACCGAATAACTCAATTTGTTCATTCAATGAACTTGTTGAGGCCTTTATAAACCATTTCCATATGTATGTGACTCCTAAGATGACTTTAGTTGATTTGATGAGATGTAAGAAAAAAGAGGATGAAAAGGTTATTGAATTTATTTCACACTACCAAATGATTTAATCCCAAATCGGCGTAAAGATTCCCGATCCTCACCTTCAATATATGTTCATTGAGAATTTGCAAACTAAGATACAAGATAAGCTTCGCATGATGAAGTTTCCTTCCTACTGCCCTTCGTGATTATCAAAACTCAGTCAGTAGTCATGAAACAAAACCCACCTCTATCCATTATGAGAAGTTTGAATCCACAAAACAAAAAAATTATCAACCTTTCAGAAAATAGAATAAAGGTTTCCTACAACTAAACCCCCCTCAACCAACTCAACATGTCAATACCCAAGTGGTTGCTTTAAAGAAGACAACCCCTTTTACATTTGGGGATTTGGCTAGGAAATTTATTCCCTTACTTGATACCCTTCATAGCATAATGTCACAACTTCTAGAATAGAAAATGATCACCTTACCTCTCATTAAAACTCCTGATCCTAATAAGCCTTTACCTCAGAAATTTAGATAGAATTCCTATTGCCCTTTTCATTGATAAAATGGACATGATACAGAACATTGTAAGCATCTTAAACACCTCATGCAAGACCTCATTGATTCTAGTTGACTTCAAAATGGAGGTGTGAATGATCAAGGAAATAAATATGTTTCCCCTTTCAACCAAAACTTGAAAATCTTTACAAACCCTATGCCGAATCATACCACTTCATTTGTCAAAGCTAGTGAAACTAAGAAGAATGATGTGATGAATGTTGACATGGATGATGAAAACATGGATACTAATAAATAATGTCTTATGGATACTAATCAAGAAAATCCTGTGGATACTATGTTTTGATTGATCAAAACACAACCTCGTAAGGGCTGACCTAAAAATCCTCTTGACATTGATTTTTCCTCACAAGATATACTTAAACATGCACCTGATGGTCTTCTTTACATAGTCAGCTAAATCTATGACAAGCCCACTAATGGGATATTAATTGATCCCGTCTATGGAGAGTGTGTGATCATTGGATAATTCTTACTTGTGCATGAGCTCTATCAAGAAACATACAATAAACAAAAAGAATGGATAAAAACATAATCATTTTGCTTGCCCTACAATGGGCTTGATCACCATTCCTTTAAAATTCAGACTGAAGCAATTAGATGTCTCATTCTCCATCATCCTGACATTAGAAAAATTTCATGTGAAGCTTGGTTATCCATGGAATTTGTCCCATCGATCATGCATAAATGCTTAAATTTTCTTGTTGATAATGAAATCTTTACTATGTATCATAGTGGCTTTAATCCCATGTATTCTCGTGGGTACTTTTCATTGGATTTATTTTGGCCTGAGCCTATGGAACCTATTAAACCTTGTGAAGACTTATTTTCCAAATCCTATCAAAATTTTAAGGCGAAATGCATAGCAAAACTATTCCTTCAAAACATGCCTCAACCTATGATTGAGCCTCCTATCCTTGACAAAACTATGATTGAACCAAAAGACCTCCCAAATAACCAAGACCAACCTAAGATAGATGTTTTTCCTATCTCCTACAAGTGACCAAGAGGCAACCAAAACAATCACGTCGAACCTCCTAAGATTAAACAAAGCTAAAGAGAAAGTGGTTGAACAACCTCCTATGGTTCCTTCTGTTCCTTCCCTTGGGGAAGAAAATAAACCTGTGGTTGATAAAACCACTCCTACACAAACACAACTTGACAATCATACTAAAAGAAATAGAAGTTCTAGAGAGCATAGACATAGATGTCATGCTATTGCTCATATGTTACAAAATCAAGAAGACAAGAACAATAAAGAGAATCAACATCCAAACTTAACTAAAAAAATACATGAGAATTCTCCCTTCTCACCACAACAAAAAGATCATATGTCATAACCACAACAAGAGATAAATCCTTCTTTCGATATTATCATTCAACCTCCCATTATGATTAACTTGGATGATGATGACGAGGTTACTAAAATTGATGAAGAAGTGCATAATGAATTGAAATCATTGTTTTCCTCTTCAATGATCTTAACTGACAATTATCCTAAGAAGAGTGTTGAACTTGGTGATGGCCCTAGTATTTCAGTTTCTATTGTCCCTTTGGCTAGTTGTCCACCTTTTGTATATACCGACTGAGATTGGGATGCGGACAACCTACTATAGGTTGACTCACAGGTTCCTTACTAGTCTTTTAAATTATTTTCTTTTTCATTCCGTTATGTTTTATGAATCTCTCTCTTTGTGGCATTCCTCTATTTGTATCTACATTCTTCTGTATGTCATAAACCTTTATCTTTACATTTGTCTTGTGTTTTCCTTTTGGGGATGACACAAGGAATTAAGACATTTAGGTATCTTCCATGTTGACCCAAGGGATTTTCCTTTTTTTTTTTTCTCTCTATGTGTCATTCTTTTTGTTCCATGGGTATTTAGGGAATGATGACCATTTTGAGCTCTCTAAACAATATTCTAGCAAAGATATACTAACTATGAATCTGTGGATCCCTTATATTATTTTTGGGATTTCATTGTGGGGGAAACCCCTTTTTATGACATAACTTCATTTTGCAACATCAGACTTGGCATAGGGCTTTCCAAATAAATCTTTCATGTCCTTTTATCATTTATCATTTGCTACTTTAAAGTAATTTCTCAAAGCATGGTGTTTAGCAATTTATTTAAAGTGGGGGCATACATTAGCATTATTCTTTTGAATTTCAATTACAACTCATGTTTCATTGTGTAGTCTTCTTACTTCATGTGATGTGTCTTTCGCTTTGTGGTGACATTAGGTGTGATTTCCTTTAAGTGTCTAATCTCTCTTAGCATATTGTATTCCTCTTAGTGGCTTGATGTGATGAATTGCATCCCTGAAGTTGTGAATCTTCTATTCTTTGTGTTGGGACTTTCAAGTTTTGCAAATTTGAAGTGCCCTTTTTGAAAAATTTTCCTTTACACACTCAGAAGTGCACCTGAGAAATCTGCCTAAGTGACCTACCTTGGAGGGTCATAATTTGGTGCTTGTTGATTTTCATGCAAAAACCCTTTGTGTACCCACTCATGTGACATGTGTGAGTAGGAATGTCAATTTTCAGCTTCCCATGATGAGTTTTGATAGGGTTTTGAAAAGTGAAGCTGTAGGGTTTTGGCAATTTTCTATTGTTTGCAAACTTTTAGTTCTACAAAGTAGCCTCCTATTCGAGCTTGTATTTCACAAATGGATGATAATCAAGAGGAAAGGATTGTTTCTCTCCATTCTCCATACCTAAATGTACTCCCCTATATAGTTTCAGAGCTTTAGGATCTGATTTTCTATTTTTGCTAGGTCAAAAGCAAATGCAATTTATTTAGTTTTGAACTTGCATTTTGTGGAACTTTTCAAGGTGGATAACTTTGACCCTCAATATATCACGAAGATTGATGATTGAAGCTAAACCCTCTTGCACGTGTACTCAGTATACCTAAATTAACTTAGGTTTCCAATGGCAGCTCGTCAGGAGTTGATTTGATTTTTTTTTCAAGAAGGTGATTGGGTGAGTTTTAATTGGTTCTGAATAGTTGTATTTGCAGAAAAGTCCAACTGAGCAACTTTGTTGATTAATATATTTCACCTCATAATCTCTTTTTCCAAACTATCTTTTGCACTCCATTCTTGGACAAATTTTTGCATGCCTACAAGTTTTCATAGCTTCAGGAGGTCATTTGACTAGTTTCCCATAGCGTTTCCAGAGCCAACTTGACCATTTTTGACCATTTTGCAAAAATGCTTGAAAGCAAGTTTCAATGACAACCCAATTTGAATTTTATCTCCAGAAGCATTCATAGGTTACCTCTGATTAGTTCAACATGAAACTTGTTTGAAAATGATTTTTTTTAGCCAGACCCACATGGGGACCCAACATGCTCTGCCAATTAGAAGTGTTGCATTGCAGCGTGTTGAAAGACACTTTGGTTATGATAGGTATGAATTTTAGAGCACTGTTCCATTAGTGGGTTGTCATTCATCATCATCACTAGCTTCTTCCATCTATCTATTGAAGATGGTGTTTCACTTGAGTTACCATGGGATCAAGTCACGAAACTTTTGACTTTGCTTGGTTATGTGAACATTTGCATGACACTAAAAAATGTTGGATGTTGTGGTTGTGTTGCTGATATGTGGTTGTCATTGATGTCAACACTATTAGCATTTGATGTATTGAAGGTTGTATATGTTGAGGATATTGAGAAAATTGAAAAGGAAAATATTGTAGGTTCCCAATGGAACTGTGAAGGTCATGGAGGTGTCTTGTTCTGTACGTTGAAGATAAATTGTTGTGGACTAAAGGGTTTATTGTTGAGTGCATCTAGTCCATCCTCTAGAAGTTTCAGAGGTCCGCATGAATATTTCTTCAAATTATGAAGATTTGTGTTCTGACAGTGTTTATGTGGTCTTCGTCATTGTTCTTGATTAGAGTTGATATAATTTTGGTAATTCTAGTTGTTGCGGATGTTTCTCTATTGTTTCTTGGTGTTCTTGGATGTTTCTAGATTGTGCTCTATCTTTTTGGTACGTCCACATTGATTGGTGTGCTCATGGTAAGAGATTTTTCTCTGTATGTTTGGTTTTTCATATTCTTGGCTGACATGATGGGTGTAACGTGTTGTGGACCCTTGGAGATTAAAATTTGAATATTTGGCATGCTCGAGGATATTATTTTGGGTCTTCTCATGATATTAGCTGATGGTGTTTGATCCTCATTGAAAATTTATTTGTAAATTTGCGCCGACATTGAAACTATATTTTATATTTCTGGCTGACTAAGTTGTTGATGTAATCTCATGTTGTGGATATATAGGAGTGAGTGTTTCATAGGTGTAAATTCTGATCGGTGTTCTCCCATGTGTGTATGTGTGAATATCATTTGATTGCAGAGCAAAGTGTGAAGAATATTAAGTGAAGAGTGAAGAAGGTTTTTATGTGCTTAACTAGAACTATAATTGGGCTTGTGTAGAAGCTAGTTTCTCAGTTCACATTTTGGATGGATCTAATCTAAACCTTTCTTTAGACAGTGAGTCCTCTTTTCTATTTGAGTAGTGAGCTCTAGGTAGTGTGCCTGAATGCATGTGCATTCTCATTATATCTTTCTTTATACTTTTAACAAAGTATAATATTATGGACTAACCTCCACCGTGGTTTTTCCCCTAATAGGGTTTCCACATAAAAAACTTGGTGTTCTCCGTGTTTTTGATGTGTTGAATGTTTATGGTTTATTGTTTATTCATCATATGTAAGATTGAGTTAAATAATGTTTGAAAATGTTTAAATATTCTGTTACAACTAATTCAACCCCCCCTCTCAGTTGTCTATCCTTTTTTTTGCCAACAATTGGTATCAAAGTAGGTTCCTCTAAAGAAGTTTAAAAGCTTGAGGTGATCTAAGATGGCATCATACAAGAAGGACAATCCTAGATTTGATGGAACAAATTACTCATTATGGAAAGCTCATAAGGAGTGTCATTTGAAGTGTATTGGTGAACCCTTATGGAAAATTACAAAGAATAGATATGTTATTCCTTAGAATGGTCCTTCCACTGGTGATGAGATTAAAGAGGCTGAGAATAATTTAAGGGCTATGGAAGATTTGTTGAGTGCTTTAACATTCGAAAATGAAAAATGTGTTAGGTTTGAAGACAGCTCATGAGATGTGGATGAAGTTGGAAACTTTGTATGAAGGAGATGTGCATGTGAAGATGGATAAGCTATAGAGTTTGAAAGGAAAGTATGAAAATCTAAAGATGTGTGAAGATGAAAATATTTCTTCTTTTATGCAAAGAGTAAATGAACTAGTGATGGGTATTAGATACATTGCTAGTGGTACCCTGGATGAAGAAGAAATTGTAGCTAAAGTGCTCAGATCATTTCCTCCCTGCTACAAAGAAAAGGGTCATGCTATTGAAGAAACTAGATCATTGATGAGTGTGACAAGGGATACAATGATTGGTAAACTTGTTTCCTTTAAGTTGAGTGAATTTGATGATTTTCTTCCTAAGACTGAAACTACATTTAAGGCTACTATATCTAGAAGAAACAAGCAAATATATGATCTGGGAGAGAGTTCTAGAAAGACATTCAAGTATGAGGAAGAAATGAAATAGCTTGAAGATGAAGAAAGAGAGGTAGAAGAGCTAGAAGCAATTATTGTGAAGAAAGAAGGTAGAAGACAAGATAAGTATAAAGGAAAGTTGCCTATCAAATGTTTTTCTTGCAGTAAAATAGGTCATTTTGCATCAAGGTGTTCTAAAAGAGTTCCTAGATCTAAGCCTTACAAATCTAGATTCCAAAAGAAATGTTACTTTACTAAAGAAGGTGTGACTGATGATGAGTCTGATAAAGATAATGGTGTTGGATCTTAGTTGTGATCATATGGTTTGTCCTTGATGTCAAAATCCCTTTCAGTTGGTTCTCTTTGATGATCAATCTCAGTTTGGATCTTTATGCTTTATTATGGCACTTCTTTAATGTCTCTTGGCTATTACAGATAGTTACTTGTTATTATTCAAATTCATGGTGATGAGATCTCTGGTTCATGTTATGAATGCTATTTCTTTGACTGAAAAAGTTTGACAGATGGTTTCTTTGTCAAGATGGATCTCCTTGCATACCATAGGTGTATTCCACATGATTACAATCCATTTGATTACATTCATTGAACTCACATTTTTAAAGGCATTACAGTTACCTTGGGTCTGACATCTCATTTGTCTAATGTGTTTGGTTGTTTCTCATTCAGGCTTACACTTATTGACATGAGAATGGTAGGGTCTCCCCGATCCATTTTGAAATTTATGTGTTGCCTATCGGCAAGACATTTCTGATGTCATAACGATTTGATTTTACATACAGGAAGCTTTCGGCGTGACATTGATCGTGGTCTTGGCGTTAGAAGAAAAGTCTATCGGCATGAGTATCTTTCACCTCTGAGAGGTCTTACCGAATGAGTTAGGTCTTGCCAACTAATACATGAGGTGGTGCATTGGCATAGTAATCCATATTGGCATGTTGTTTCATCGACTGCTTTGTGTCTTGGCGACTAGCACAAGAAAGTACATATCGGCAAGACTTGCAGCATCAATATGATGTCTTAGCGAACCCGTCAAGTCTTGGTGACTAAGTCTTATGAGGGACTCTCAGCAAGAAGATGGTATTGTCTCAGCAACAGAGGATATATCGGCATGAATTTAAGCCTTTATATGTGGTCACAGTGAAATTGCTTTGTCTCATAGATCGGAGGTTGAATGGGAACATATCGACAAGAGTTTAAGGCTTCGGTGAAGGGTCATAGCCAAAATGGTTATGTCTCACCGACTAATGCATGTGAAAGTCTATCAGCAAGAGTTGGGCAGTATTGGAATAGGTCTCGATGAAGTGGTTTTGTCTTGCTGACAGGGGCTCTTCATCAATAGGTTCTCAGGGAGTGTCTTACTGAACATCACATATAGGGTTTCACTTCAGCTAGACTTGGTGTATTCGGTTTAGTATCTTAGTGAATTCGGGGTGTTTTGGTATGACATAAAACAATCTGTAAGATGTCTCCCCAATTGTTTGAAGTTACAATGATACACGAGATGGATGGGAGTATCAGTGAAACATAGAGAAATCTATATAGTGTCTCCCCGACTATGTACTGTTTTGGCAACTTGGAAATGACAAAGACCTTCGGCATAGGATCAGTCTTGTCTCAGTGACACACAAGATGGTGGGTGACTTTTGGTATGACTCAAGCATTCTACGAGAGGTCTCCCCGATGGCAGTATGCTATAGCAACTCTCATAAGGTAGAAGGATGCATCGGCAAGAGAATCATAATGTCACAGCGACACACAAGGGATAAAGTCTTTCTATGAAACTTAATGCAATCTACATAACATCTCCCTGACAGTAGGATGTCACAGTGACTCAGAATGACTTTCGGGAAAACAAAGACCTGTCTACAAGATGTCTCTCTGATATCAAAAGGCTATAGCGATAGTGAATGGAACAAAAGGGCATCTCGGTGAGAAAGACTCTTGTGTCTCAGCGACTGCAACAAATTTAACATAAATGTGATCTCAGGGAAACATAAAGATCTTCGATATGGTTTCTCCCGAATGGCAGAAGGTCATGGAGATGCACAAGGACCAAAGGAATGATCAACGTTATAATTTCCTTTGGCATACTTGTCTGGATGTCTCAGCGAATGGTTAACGAAGACTCAAAACACTGTGGTTGACATCATGGATTGGCATCGAATCTCAGAACTGTTACATGGTAGAATATTCATTGAGTTTCCTTTTTGAGCAGTTGCATTTTTGAAATAATGGATGATTTGCAATTCTCTGGATAAGCGTTACTATTGATTTTTACCATCATCTACAGTCTATCATTATTCAGCTTCATATTCAAAAATCATCAAGAGAATTTCTGAATCTAGTGAAAAATGCTTTTTGAAGATTTCTTCATAACTAACATACTTGAAATGTATATATAAACCTATGTTGAAAATAGTGAAGGTTGGTGATTGTAACTCTTGTTGTAATCCTTAGGGTATTCTATAGACGAGAAAATAGAGAAATATGTGCTTAACTAAAAATAAAGAGATCCTCTGATATTATGAGTGTAATTTTGAAATCTGAGTAAGGGGTTGGTACTCCTTGAGATTGGTGTCTCTAAATGAGGGGTTGGTGCTCCTTGAGTTGGTGCTCAGAAATTAGCCTATAAGGCATTGTTAATAGTGGTTTGAAAGATTAAAACAGTAAGGCAGTTTAGGAGTGGTTTTTATACCCCAGGAGGGTTTTCCACTCGGCAAAATCTTTTGTCTCTTTGTTGTTCTATGTGCTCTTTGCTTTACAGTTTTTTTGTTGTTTCTGTTCATTAATTATTACTTTTCTCAATTATGTTTATGAATGATTACAGTCAACTGATGAATGCTTTAATCAGAGTAATATTGAGAACAAATATGAGCTATGTTTTTGAATTTTTGAAAATTGGTCAAATCCATTATAACACTGATTCACCCCCCCTCTCAGTGTCATTTTAACTCCAATAATTGGTATCACAACATAGGGTCCTCTGAAAGGTTTTAATCACCTTGGATTGATCTTGGTCTTGGATTTTGCTTTTAATGCACATTCTCTAGACGGTGACTCTGTAACCAGAGCTCCGTTATTTGATGGAACAGATTATGTGTTCTGGAGAATAAGAATGGAAGCTTTTCTTATTTATTTTGATGTTGATGTTGGAGCATTGTTTTAGAAGATTACAATGTACTATCCACTATTCCCATTGCTATTGAAAAGAAGAAGTATGAAACAAATGCCAGAGCTAAGCATGCCCTCTTGTGTGGGTTAACTAAAGATGTGTTTATTAAAGTCATGCATTGCAAATCTACTCATGGCATCTAGAATAAACTTGAAACTATATATCAAGGGAATGAGAAAGTCAAACTGTCAAAAATCATTACACTCAAACATCAGTTTGAGGAGTTGAAAATGAAGGATAATGAAAAACTGGCTGAATATTTCCAAAGAGTTGATGAAGTTGTCAATTCAATGAAAGGTCTAGGTCAAGAGGTTAATGAATTTGATTTGGTCACAAAGGTTGTTAGAACCTTACCATCCAAATTTGAATCTAAAGTTTCAACCCTAGAAGAAAAGAAACACTTTGATAAGGTTACCTTAGATAGCCTACAAGGAATACTTACTGCCTATGAAATGAGAACTAGCAAAAACAATTCAACAGGAAAAGAAACTGCCTTTAACACTAAAAAGAGAGAAAAAGTCAAAGTCAGTGAATCAGAGTTGTCTGATTCTAATAATCCCATTTTGATAGAAGATTTAAAAATGGATTAGGAAAATATAAGGGAAAACTTCCCTTTAAATGTTTTAACTGTGGCAAAATAGGTCACTTTGCTGCAAAGTGTCCCTATGATGATCAAATCAGTGACAATGAGAAATATGGAAAACAGCCTAAGAAGAAGGCCTTTAAACCTAAACGAAATTTCAACTTCATAAAGAAGAAGAGTTTATTTAGTAAGGATGAATCTGATATTGAGTCTAAAGATTCATCAGTTGAAGAAGATGAAACTTTGTTCATGGCTGAAATTACTTAGCAAAATGATTCAAACACTATTGATGTTGAAGAAGGTGAAGTAGATCTTGAAAGTGAGCTGAAATGTGCTTTACAAGAGGTCATAAAACTAAAAAAACAAGTTCTTGCTCAAGAACATAAACCAAATCAAGAAATGGTCTATCTGAAAACTCAACTTGAAGAAGCTAAAAAAATTGAAGACTGTCTTTGAGAGACTGTAAGCTGCAAAGATCAAGAAATTCTAAAACTTGAAGAAGAAGTTACTTTAAGAAAAGAGCTTGAAAGTATCAAGGCTCAATCCGGTAAAATTCAGAAGTTTGATCATAGTACTAATATATTGAATGAGATGTTGGGCAGGAAAAAGCATTCTAAAGATCCTACAAGAGTGGGATATGAGGTTGGACAAATCTCTACAGACAAATCTAAACATGAAACAGTGTTTACTACTTTAGATGGAAAGAATTTTACAGCCAAGCAAACACCAAGAATGAAGGTTGATCTTGGTTACTATATTGCTGCATCAAAGGATAACATTGACACTAGAAGACAATCTAGAGGTATTCATAGAGAAAGGAAAAATGTTTTCAGATCTTCACATCCTTGGCATGATCACTCATTCAGGTATAATCATTCTTTCCAAGGATATTTTTATGTTTGTAATGACTATGGTCATAAGGCAATTGATTACATAAGATGGTCAAATAAGAATCATTGTAATGTCCCTAGAAATGAGGATGTGGTGTGTTACAACTGTAACAATTTTGGTCACTTGAGAAGATACTATAGAATAAATACAAGTGATAATAATGTAGGGAACAATGCTGGAAATGTCTGTAGGAAGTCCTCTATTTCTCAGAACAATCACAAAGTCATTTGTTTCAGATGTAATAACATTGGACATAAAGTACAGCAATGCAGATTCAACAAAAAGACAAGTACTTTAAGCAAACAAGTGAAAAAGTCCTCATTGGAGTGGAGAAGAAAGAGAAATAAAGATGACAAGAAGAACAATAAAGATGCTTCTAAGAAAACTCCTTGTGCACTCCTTACACAAGTGTTGCCTTCCAGGTCTTGAGAAGATGCAAATACTCAGGGGGAGTCTATTATGGTAATATATTTTACCCCTATGGAATCTAGAATGAGGTATGACATCTTGCATTTGTTTTTGGTGGTATAAGATGTTAAGG
This sequence comes from Sequoia sempervirens, assembly GCA_007258455.2. Taxonomy (NCBI): domain Eukaryota; kingdom Viridiplantae; phylum Streptophyta; class Pinopsida; order Cupressales; family Cupressaceae; genus Sequoia; species Sequoia sempervirens. The sequence goes on from VDFB02271358.1 coordinate 178,416,603, forward strand.
AATGTTTTTGCTTGGTCTAATGGTTGACAGTTTTCATAACTTTTTGAAATGACAGTGCACATTGTTTTTAAATGAACCTTTTGGGTGCTTGGGTTTTGGAAATAATGGTATGTCCTTATGACATCTTTGAGTGGTGTGGAGACATATAGGTGAGTTCCTCAACATATTAAAGATAAGAAAGCCTTTGTTTTTGAAGGGATGTCAATGGATTTATCTTTGGAGAATAGTGATTGAAAAACATGTTTGATGTTATGAATTATTTCTGTGATGATATTATTCGGTATTGCATGAAGAAGCTGAGTTAAGATTGTGTGCTCAATGAAGATAGTTACAATGTCTTTTGCAAGTTGTTATGAAGGAATTGAGTGTTTTGGTGTTCTAAGTATGGTACAGTGATCTAAGTAGGTTGCTACAATAGTCTTGAGAACTGTGTATGTTCATGGGATATGCTCTAATGTTTGTGTTTCAATGAAGGAAGGTGACTGGTAGTATTAATCTCATCTTGTATGGCTAGGACTTATTTTTGAACTTTGAAATTGAGTGTTGTGTGTGAAAGTGAGTGCAAGTTATATATATGAAAGCTGCTTGAATTCATGTTTTGATAGAAACAAAAGGAGAAGAGCTTTGGTGTGCTGCCTTGAAGATAGATTATTTGCATGATGTTATTAAGTTTCTAGTTTCAAAGTGGGAGTTATTGCACGGGTTGTTACTACTAATTTCTCTGATAATTTATGTGCATTTGAAGTGAGTGAAGTTGTATTGTTATAGTATGATGCTCTATCTTGCATTGGTGATGTGAAGTTATTCAATATGTCTGCTGCACTATTCCTCTATTTGCAGCCAGTTCTTATGGTATTTGGTTGGATTCTCAGTTGTGTTTCCTAGCATTGCACATTCTTCTCTTCTATCCTTTGTCATTGAGGCAAAAAGAGGGAGAGTCATTTGTGTTTTTCCATCAAGGACAAAGGGGGAGTTTGTTGGATCTTAGTTGTGATCATATGGTTTGTCCTTGATGTCAAAATCCCTTTCAGTTGGTTCTCTTTGATGATCAATCTCAGTTTGGATCTTTATGCTTTATTATGGCACTTCTTTAATGTCTCTTGGCTATTACAGACAGTTACTTGTTATGATTCAAATTCATGGTGATGAGATCTCGAGTTCATGTTATGAATGCTATTTCTTTGACTGACAGAGTTTGATAGATGGTTTCTTTGTCAGGATGGTTCTCCTTGCATACCACATGTGTATTTCACATAATTACAAGCCATTTGATTACATTCCTTGAACTCACATTTTTAAAGGCATTACAGTTACCTTGGTTCTGACATCTCATTTGTCTAATGTGTTTGGTTGTTTCTCATTCGGGCTTACACTTATCGATGTGAGAATGGTAGGGTCTCCCCGATCCATTTTGAAATGTCTGTGTTGCCTATCGGCAAGACATTTCTGATGTCATAATGATTTTATTTTATATACAGGCAGCTTTCGACGTGACATTGATCGTGGTCTTGGCATCAGAAGAAAAATCTATCGGCATGAGTATCTTTCACCGCTGAGAGGTCTTACCGAATGAGTCATGTCTCGCCAACTAATACATGAGATGGTGCATTGGTGTAAGTAATCCCTATCAGCATGTTGTTTCATTGAGTGCTTTGTGTCTTGGTGACCAGCACAAGAAAGTACATATCGGCAAGACTTACGGCATCGATATGATGTCTTAGTGAACCCGTCAAGTCTTGGCGACTAAGTCTTATGAGGGACTCTCGGCAAGAATATGGTATTGTCTCAGTGACAGAGGATATATCAGCATGAGTTTAAGGCTTCGGTATGTGGTCACAACAAAATTGCTTTGTCTCACCGATTAGAGGTTGAATGGGAACATATTGGCAAGAGTTTAAGGCTTCGGTGAAGGGTCATAGTGAAAAGGGTTATGTCTCACTGACTAATGCATGTGAAATTCTATCGGCAAGAGTTGGGCAGTATTGAAATAGGTCTAAGTGAAGTGGTTTTGTCTTGCTGATAGGGGCTCTCCATCAATAGGTTATTGGGGAGTGTCTTACCAAACATCACATCTGGGGTTTTACTTCAGCCTAACTTGGTGTATTCGGTTTAGTATCTCAGCAAATTCAAGGTGTTTCGGTATGACATAAAACAATCTGCAAGATGTCTCCCCAATTGTTTGAAGTTACAATGATACACGAGATGGATGGAAGTATCGGTGAAACATAGAGAAATCTATATAGTGTCTCCTCGACTATGTACTTTCTTGGAAACTTCGAAATGACAAAGACCTTTGGCATAGGATCAGTCTTGTCTCAGCGACACACAAGACCATGGGTGACTTTTGGTATGACTCAAGCATTCTATGAGAGGTCTCCACGATGATGGTATGCTATAGTAATTCTTATAAGGTAGAAGGATGCATCAGCAAGAGAATCATAATGTCACAGTGACACACAAGGGATAAAGTCTTTCTATGAAACTTAATGCAATCTACATAACGTCTCCCTGATAGCAGGATGTCACAGCAACTCATAATGACTTTCGGTAAAACAAAGACCTGTCTACAAGATGTCTCTCCGATATCAAAAGGCTATAGCGATAGTGAATGGAACAAAAGGGCATCTCAGTGAGAAAGACTCTTGTACATCTCAGCGACTGAAACAAATTTAACAGAAATGTGATCTTGGGGAAAAATAAAGATCTTTAATATGGTTTCTCCCTGACGGAAGAAATTCATGGTGATGCACAGGGACCAAAGGAACGATCAACGGTATAATTTCCTTCGGCATACTTGTCTAGATGTCTCAATGAATTGTTAATGAAGACTCAAAACACTGTGGTCAACATCATGGATTGGCATCGAATCTCAGAACCGTTACATGACAAAATATTCATTGAGTTTCCTTTTTGAGTAGTTGTGTTTTTGAAATAATGGATGATTTGCAGTTCTCTGGATAAGCATTACTATTGATTTTTACCATCATCTACAATCTATCATTATTCAGCTTCATATTCAAAAATCAGCAAGAGAATTTTTGAATCTGGTGAAAAACACTTTTTGAAGATTTCTTTGTAACTGACATACTTGAAATGTATATATAAACTTGTGTTGAAAACAGTGAAGGTTGGTGATTATAACTCTGGTTGAAATCCTTAGGGTATTCTATAGACGAGAAAATAGAGAAATATGTGCTTAACTAAAAATAGAGAGATCCTCTGATATTATGAGTGTAATTCTGAAATCTAAGTAAGGGGTTGGTGCTCCTTGAGATTGGTGTCTCTAAATGAGGGGTTGGTGCTCCTTCAGTTGGTGCTCAGAAATTAGCCTATAAGGCATTGTTAATAGTGGTTTTGAAGATTAAGCCAATAAGGCAGTTTAGGAGTGGTTTTTATACCCCAAGAGGGTTTTCCACTTGGAAAAATCTTTTGTCTCTTTGTTCTTCTATGTGCTCTCTGCTTTACAGTGTTGTTGTTGTTTCTGTTCACTGATTATTAATTTTCTCAATTCTGTTTATGAATGATTACATTCAACTGATGAATGCTTTAATCAGAGTAATATTGAGATCAAATCTAAGCTATGTTTTTTAATTTTTGAAAATTTGTTAAATCTATTATAACACTGATTCACCCCCCCCTCTCAGTGTCATTTTAACTCCAACAAATGGAAATGAAGATGATTAGGTTTTCATTGTTATCAAGGATAATAGTCTTGTGGCTACTGAAGCTGCTAAAGTTGAGAAAGCTCTTGCAACCCAAATTGAAGAAAAGGATGAGTGGGTCATTGAAAGTGGATTATCACATCATATGACTAGGGACAAAAGAAAATTTGTAAGTCTAGAGAAGTATGAAGGAGGGGTTGTAAGATTTGGAGATAACAATTTGCTTGTGTGATTCGTGGCAGCGGATATATTTGTCTTGGTGGTAAGCATAACATTGATGATGTTCTTTATGTTGAAGGCTTGAAGCATAACCTATTGAGTGTTGGATAGATGGTAGAAAAAGGTTATGATCTTTAGTTCAAAGATGGAAGATGCAAGATATATGGAAGTTCTGGAAATGTAATTTCCTTAGGCAAATAGATAAAAGCTAATATTTTTCACCTAATGCTACTAGTGAAAGTTGTTTAATTGCTCAAGTAGATGAAAGATAGTTATGGAATAGAAGGTTGTCTCATGTGAATTTTGATAACATTGTCAAAATAAGTTCCACTCAAGTAGTAAGAGATCTACCTAAGCTAGTGAAGCTTGCTAGCACAATTTGCAAGGAGTGTCAGATGGGAAAACAAACTATAATTTCTCTTCAGAGCAAGCAACATAATTCAAATGGATTGTTGGAGCTGGTACATACCAATATATGTGGTCCTTCTAGAGTTAGAAGTCTCCATGGTGAAAGGTTATTCATGTTGCTTATTGATGATTATTCTAGAATGATATGGGTTGCTTTCTTAAGAGAAAAATGTGAAGCATTAGAAAAGTTCAAAAGCACCAAATTTATGGTAGAAAATGAGAAAGGTATGAAAATGATATGCTTAAGGTCAGACAGAGGTTGTGAGTTCACCTCTAGGGAGTTTAATTCTTTCTGTGAAGAGCATAGAATCAAAAGACAATTACTTGATCGTCGAACCCCTCAATAGAATGATGTTGCTGAGAGAAACAACAAAACAATTCTGGATGCTACTAGAACAATTATGATTGAAGGAAATGTGCCTCACATCTACTAGAGTGAAGAAGTAAGCACTATTGTATATACTTTGAATTGGGTAAATGTAAATGGTAATTTTGGTAAGACTCCTTTCGAAATATGGTTTGGTTATAAGCCTGCTATTAAATATTTCAAGATCTTTGGAAGAAAATTCTACATCAAGGGAGATGATGATATAGGAAAGTTTGATGCAAGAGGCGATGAAGGAATTTTTATAGGTTACTCTATTAGAAGCAAGGCCTACGAGTCCTATAAAAAAAGACTAAGGAAAATGGTTGAGAGTGCAAATGTCAGAGTTGATGAGGATTATGCTAAATCATTTAGATATTGTGGATATGATTCAGATGAAGACAATAAAAACATAGGGAAGAATGTTCAGACACAAAATCAACTTCAAGTTGTGCCATATGTTTCAGTAACACAACTTCAATTTGTTCCAATAAATCAAGATAGTCAAGAAGCAAAGACAAGTGCAAGTGCAGAAGAAAGAACAAAAGAATCAAAAGTTTGAGAAAATCCTAAAACTCTGAGGTATGTAAAGCTAAATCATTCTGAAAATAAAATTATAGGAGATAAGAATAAAGGAGTGCAAACTAGAAGAAATATTGCAAAAGAGTATTGTTTGATTTCCAAGATTGAACCTAAAGATGTCAAAGAAGCTTGCAATGATGAATACTGGATGGAAGCTATGGAAGAACTGATAAAAATTAAAAAGAATGATACATGGATAATTGTTCCTAGACCAAAAGATAAAAATGTAATTGGTACTAAATGGGTCTTTCAAAATAAGCTAAATGAACAAGGTGAAGTGGTCCAGAATAAAGCAAGACTAGTATGTAAACAGTATTCACAAATGGAAGGTATTGATTTTGAAGAAACCTTTTCCCTTGTTGCTAGAATTGAAGCTGTAAGGTTATTTCTTGCTTATGTTGCATATAAGAACTATAAAGTCTATCAAATGGATTTGAAGTCAACTTTTCTAAATGGTGAGCTAGAAGAAGAAGTATATATTGAACAACCTAATGGATTTCAACTGACTGATAAGAAATATATGGTTTTATGATTAAAGAAAGGTTTCTATGGACTCAAGCAATACCCCAAAGCCTAGTATGCTAAATTAGACAAATACTTATTGAAGCTCAGATTCAATAAAGGTACTTCTGATAGAAACTTATATTTCAAATTGGATCATGATAAAGAATTAATTATTGAGGTCTTTGTTGATGACATTATTTTTGGAGGAGATGATAATCTATGTATGAGGTTTGCTGATGAAATGAAGATTGAATTTGACTTTAGTATGATTGGAGAGATGAAGTTCTTTCTAGGATTGCAAGTTACTCAGTTAGACAAGGTGATCTTCATATCTCACTCCAAATATGTGAGAGAACTGCTTAAGAAGTTTGGCATGGATGATTCAAAACCTATTGGTACTCCCATGGTAACCAGATGTAAGTTGTCATAGAATGATGATTCTCCTAATGCAAATTAAACAAGATATAGATCAATGATTGGTGGATTGCTCTACTTAACTAAGACTAGACCAGACATTATGAATGTTGTATGTATGGTTGCTAGATTTTAGGCTGATCCAAAAGAATTTAATGTGACTGTTGTTAAGAGAATATTCAGGTATCTAAAAGAAACAATTGATTTTGGGCTTTGGTACCATAAGGATGATGATCTTACTTTAAATGCATATACTAATGCAGATTGGGCAGGAGATGTAGATGACAAAAAGAGTACTAGTGGTGGTGCTTTCTTCCTAGGGAAGAAGCTAGTTTCTTGGTTGAGAAAAAAGAATAATTCCATTTCTTTATCTACTATTGAGGTAGAGTATATTGTTGCTCCAAATAACTGTACTCAAGTGATGTGGATGAAATAGATGTTGAAAGGTATCAGAGTAGTATATAATGAACCTATTGCCATATACTGTGATAACTTAAGTGCAATTAACATTTAACATATCAATGAATCTAGTGCTACACTCTAAGAACAAACATATATCAATCAACTTTCACTTTATGAGGGAGAAAGTGAGTGAAAAAAAAGTCGAACTGGAGTATGTGCCTACCAAAGAACAGATTGCAGATATTTTTACTAAGCCATTGCCGAAGGATACTTTTGAGTATCTCAGAGGGATGCTAGGGGTGATTACCCCTCCTGATATGAACTAGGATGTATTAATTTGCATCAATCTATGCATTTCACAATCACATTCTGATCTAGATTAATGTTTCCATGGTTGCTTCTTAGGGGGAGTAGTCTGATGTGCAGATATGTTGTTCAAAGCTTGTATGTGGAAATATAATGTTTATCTTTTCCATCGATGTCAAAGGGGGAGAAGAGTCATGTGAAAAAATACTGCCTATCTAGAGTAAAAAGTCTTATGGGGAGAAGATATTGCAGAAGAAATTAGAATCTAAGGAGGAGTAAGTGTTGATTGAGAGTCGAGTTGATGGTGTTTTTCACATCATGTGTTTCCATCAATACCAAAGGGGGAGATTGTTGGATGTTGTGGTTGTGTTGCTGATATGCGGTTGTCATTGATGTCAATACTATTAGCATTTGATGTATTGAAGATTGTATATGTCAAGGATATTGAGAAAATTGCAAAAGAAATTATTGTAGGTTCCTAGTGGAACTGTGAAGGTCATGGAGGTGTATTGTATGATCCTCATTGAAAATATGTTTTATATTTCTGGCTGACTAAGTTGTTGATGTAGTCTCATGTTGCAGATATATAGGAGTGATTTTTTCATCGGTGTAAAGTGTGCTCATTCTGCTCCCCTGTGTGTATGTGAAAATATGATTTGATTGTAGAGAAGAGTGTGAAGAAGATTGAGAGAAGAGTGAAGATTTTTTTTTGTGCTTAATTGGAACTGTAATTAGGCTTGTGTAGAAGCTCTTTTCTCAGCTCACATTTTGGATGGTTTTAATCCAAACCTTTCTTTGGACAGTGAGTCCTCTTTTGTATTTGAGTAGTGAGCTCTAGGCAGTGTGCCTAAATGCGTGTGAATTCCCATTACATCTTTCTTTATACTTTTAACAAAGTATTATATTGTGGACTAACCTCCATCATGGTTTTTCCCCAATAGGGTTTCCACATAAAAATCTTGGTGTTCTCTATGTTTTTGATGTGTTGAATGTTTATGGTTTATTATTTATTCATCATATCTGAGATTGAGTTAAATAAAGTTTGAAAAGGTTTAAATATTCTTTGAAAACTAATTCAATCCCCCCCCTCTCAGTTGTTTGTCCTTGTTTTTCCAACAAAAAAGACCAATCTTTTATCATGCTAGCATGGTTTATGTTTCCTAGATTATGTGAAAGCATATGTAAGTATGCAATATTTTTGAGTGATTTCTTCAGAGAGAAATCATCTCAGGGAAAGTTGCAATTGTGGGATATGCATAAAATGTTTGTGCTAAGGTTGTAGAAACTCTCAAGCATTTTGCAAATGACATTGGTGTGTCAAAATTTTTAACAAACTTTTCCAACACTTTTTCTTTCTCATGCCAAAATGACAACTCAGGGAGCACATGGCCGATCCATCAATGCACAGAAGACAAGGGAATTTTATTTGAATTTTTTGAAGCGAAGGAAAGATCTGAGGAAATGTCTACCTTATAGCTAAAAGGGAAACACCTTTTGTTTTAGATTACCATTAATAGAGGGTAGAGCTTAAGAAGGGGCCACACCATGTACATCCCAATTGAATTGGAAAAGGGTGAGAAAGTTAAGACAATGGATGTTGGTAGATTTGTAATGAAGACCCAGGCTGTGACATTGAATACTAGAGGATTGTGTAAAAGCTAGAGGTTACATTTGAAGAAGGCAATGAAATGCTTAAGGAGAATGAGAAATTTTCTTGCAAATGTTTACAAAACAACCAACATGGAAAACCATCGTAACATAAAGGAGGGAAGTGTCTGTGTGTTAAGCCTGATATGTGGGCAAGTTTAGCACATGTTTACTTTGTAGAGGAGGGCTCTAAAGACACAATCAAATAGCCGCTCAATAAACTTGAAAGTTTATAGGCACAAAACTAGTAATCAATTGATGATGATAATTGGGAGGCACAACTGATTTACTAGATTTATCACTTGTCATTGATGTTGGAGAAAATAGAATCAAATGCAAATCGGGATTCAAGAACCACACAGCGTAGCCACTATATGCAGAGTGTTAGAAGTTGCAAGGAGATTGATGGAGGAGACACCATTCAAATACCATGAGGAGGTTGTGCTTGCATCAAAAGGTGCATCAAATGAGGAGGAGGTGACATAGACAGGGTGCATGAACCTATTTTAAGAGTCCTAAATACATGCAGTAACATGGAATGTTATGAATATATATACACAAAATACATTTCTTGAATAAGTTCTAGAAATTTTTAAGCAAATGCATTGGGCAGAGGTAGGTTCAGCCTCTAGAAACTTTTTCCAGCATCCTTCTTACTAGCATCATATAAGAGGTTACTGGAATAAACTATAAGGAGATGCACCAGAGCTCATTCAACCATGCAAAATGTGGAAGAATGTAGAAGGTGTGCAACTTGAAAATAAAACCCTTAGTGAATGTGGTCTCATGGAACGCCAACATTGCAACATAGCAAGACAAATGGATTTGCTGAAAATACTTTAGAAAATTTAAAGCATTCCAAAGAGAATGAGAGCAACTAGTGTGCCTGATTAGAGAGAGCCATTCAATGCTATAGGCAGGGGCATTTATTGAATCCACCATGTTTATGAATGTCTGTAGAGAAGAAATTGAGGTGAAATATGATGGTAACACATTTTCAAAGGGGCTCGATGTAGTATCTATTTGTGTTGGGGTGGCATAGCTAGATGAGAAAATGCATAAGATGCTTTGCTTCCATGGTCAAAGGAATGAACAAACCAGAGAATGAAATTAAGGAAAACAAAATAAAATCAACGACCAGTAACAGAGATGTCAATGCAGCCAAATCTTGGCCCTACCCCACTAGCTCGCGGGATTTAGCCACTCACTCATTAAAACTTATGAGGCATGTGAGATGAGGGCACATGGAAGGTGGGTCCCTTGAAAGAATTCAATCCATAGGCGAAGTTTTCTAAAAGGACCCATGAAATATTAAGAAGCTATTATATTTTAAAAGGCCAAGGTATTGAAGTTTTAAAAGATAATTGTGCCCGAATAAAATAAGGAGTTTAAATATTTTAGAAACAAGTTTTCTTAAATATTTAAATGTGAAATGTGCCAAGTAAGTAAAAGGTGGGCCCTTTACATTTTAAGAGGTAGGACATAAATTTAAATATTCCCAATAAAATGATTAATTGATTTTTCTCTTAAATGAGGGAAAAGGTTTAAAATATAAGGTGAAAGACAAGGAGCATGGGTAAATTTTTTGAGTTTTCCTGATGGATGAATTAAATATTCACTGTGAATGAAGCAATTTATTCATTTTTTGAACATAGAAAATGTGTTGGGCACATAAATGACGTGAAAATATAAAATGCTTTAATGAGAAAAGTAAAATTGGAGTGGATGAAAAGGTTTTCACCTTTTGTAAAAGGTAAAAGTTTTCAAATGTTGTTGAGCAAACATCATAAGGGGATATGAGTAAAGTGAGTTTTATATTCACTTTATGTTTGAGTGCCTTATTTACTGGAAATAATGTAAAATGTGGCTGCAACAAATAAAGTGAAAATATAAAGAGTATCAATATGAAGGCTTTCACGGGGAGTGAATATTTTCTCAACTATAGAGCATTATTATTTGTTGAAAGTAAAATGGGTAGAAATAAAAGCTTTCATGAAGGGTAGAGATATTTTTACACTGTTGGGTCAATGAAGTGAGATTCCTCACATGGGGAAATTTTTTGCTACTAAACAACTTGAAGCAAAGGCAAAATTCAGAGGAAAAGTTTGTTACAAATGAAGAGAGAAGAGAGATTCTTTTCATTTTGTTGATTAATGATGGATGAAGCTTCCAGATGTCATCAACAAATCAACTTCTAGAGCTTTCCTTCTTCTATTTCTTCTAATTCTTCTCTCATTGTAAAGGGTTCTGAATTCTTGTATGGGCTGGGTAGATAGAGAAATGTTGAATCTGAGTTATGAGTCGAGTATGTAATCTTTAATTGTTGATTTCATGAGTAAATATCAGCCAGTTTGTGCAAGAAATTCATAAATATCATCAAATTGTCTCTAGCTTTGTACATTTTTAATCATATGGATTCAATAATACAAAGTATGTTTGGATTTGTCATCTCAAATTCCTTGAGATTTTTTTATTTGTTTGTGGGTCTATTTCAATGAAATGGTTAAATTACTTTGAGCAGATAATTGTGATTTTAAGTGTGCAAGGTGGGTTTGGTAAGGAGAATTTGATTAACAATAGGAATGGATCTATTGGTGTAAGGCATTAACAATTGTAAATCCATTGGTTGAAGGTTTTTTTCTAGTGAATTCATTTTATGAATTTGACTCCATGGCCTAGAATTAGGCATTGATTTGTCATTCAGCTTGATGCATTCTTAGAAACAATTTAAATTCAAAATGATTTTAAATACTTGTTATTTGGTTGAGGTTTAGATTTGATTTATGCTTCCTAATTGCTGAGTGAGTGTTGAAATACCAAGAATGCAACTAGATTTGAGGTTGTCAATGCTTTCCTTGGTTTATTTTCATTGGGAATTATCTGTTGTAAAAAGAAATGTTTGTGTATAATGGAATTGAGTCTCTAGGCATTGTATAGGTTGACCCACCTTGGTTTTGTAGAGCCAAAAGTGAAGGAGATTTCGGTCTTTGACTGAATCTTGTCAATTGGCCAAATCCACCATTGAGTCTGATCATTAGAAATTGACTAGTCTATAGGATCCATTGGACTAATCAATTTGGAACACCAACACTTTTATTGGTCCTCTCTTGGAGATATTACACACAATATTCCCTAAGTTAAGACCTTACATGAACTAGGAAAAACTCCTTTGAATGACCTGATGTTCCATTAGCCCTTGTGGTGTGCCTTGGTTTGCATAGTGGACATCATGTTCCACTTGTAAACGTTTCTAGACAAACAACTTAGATCTAATCCAAAGCATGTACGACAAATTCTCAAAGATTGATCCACCTCTTTTTAAATTTTTCTTTCTTCTTTCTGTCTTTGATAGTGTATGCTTGTACCTTATTGTTGTTTCATATATCATTCACATGTGTGTTCTTTTTTTCCTATGTTGGTTTGCCATAGGATCTTGATCCTTTGGGACTTGTGTAACCCTCTTGAACATTGTCATCCTATCTTATTAGAAGTGGTACACTTGGACCTCTCTTGATGTGAATTTGTCTATTTTAGTGTGAATTTGAAGTAATTTCCTCCTCTCACTAAAGTGTGGGAAAAATGTAGTGTAGAAAAATGTATCCATCTACTTTTTCTCCCCTATTTGGGCCCTCCCTACTAAAATTGGGCTTCTTTATGCCTTATTTAATACATCATGTTGAGGATAATCCCATAACATATCAAATAACCAATCATAATTCATGTGTTTTTGGTTTGTATAGACCAAATTTAGTGATTTGGGACTCATACACCACCTTGGGCATATGGGTCCCACCTAAGTTTTAGGTCCTAAACCTAAATTTGACAGAGAACTTAACATTTCTTTAAATTTGTGTCCTACGCTTAGCTTACTGGGACTCATATTCCCCAACTGGCATGTGAGTCCCACTTAGCTTAGACCTATTTTAAATTCAAATTCTTAGCATGATTTTATTCTCCTAGATCTAATGTCAGCTTGTAGTGTTGTAATTTTGGGAAATTTGGCATAAACAAGGATAAATATAAGGTTATTTCACATTTTTCCTCCTAGAAATTTTGAGTGAGCATCCTTATAGAAATTTTGTCATTACAAGACAATTCAAAAGCAATCAAGAGATTATTATCAAGTGATAAGAGAGGGGAACCACCACATGGAAGACCCTAGGTCATGGAGGGTCAAGACGTGAGATGTTTCCCTAACTTACCTCAACTAAGTGTAATGTAGGAAATACGAGACGAGAGTAATGAGGACCATGAGGCCTCTGAGTTACTTTGCAAACCTGAAGCACATCAAGGTGCTAAGCAAGATGATTTTTAGGTCCAACACTACACCTTAGGAAGCTCTTTGTTTGAGGATGAAATTTTGGTCTTTGGACATTAGTATGATGCACTGATGTCTCAAAAATGCGCTAACATATGTATGGATAGACAATAGTGAAGATGAGGTTAAACCAATAAAAACTAGTGAATGGACTAGTTGACTAACTAAAGGGAAAAAATAATGTGATTAAGTAAATGAAATACTCTCTAATGTTATAAACAAAATATACAAGAGTGAAGAGTACGAAGGATCTCACCAAGGAATTTATTCACTAGCTGATCCTTCGAGAAGCATGTACTCCTACACATAGAAAGAGAGGAGAATGTTGGTGGCTATATAGGGGTCCACCTCAGTCAGACCCCCATTTAGGTTTTCCCACCTCCACAGACAACCAAGAAAATGAGATAAAGGAAATAATGTAGTGAAGAGAAAAGAAGCACTATAAAAATAGTATTATGCTACTTAACCAAGTGATAGAGGAGAGGAGAGGGAAGCTTACCACCTCGACCAAGAGCACTCAAGGTTGCTTGGGGGAGAAAATGAGAGTACTCGAGCCTCTGCTGAAATGGTGTGGTCCCAAACTTGCTCTATCGACGAGATGGAGTGGAGCTTCTACTGCTATGGAATGAAAGAATGTTGCTTGAAGCTTGAAGTGGATGCAAAAAGTGTGTTGAAGCTTATGGAGTGACTGTAGAAGTTGTGTAGAAGCTATAATGCATGTTGAAGGAGTGAATATGAAGAGAAGATGGAGAGAAACGACCATATTTAGGTTGGTCGACCAAAGGGGGCGTTACAACTTGACTTCTAATGAGAAGTGTAACACCTCTACAAGTTCAGCCACATGAATCTGCCAGGGATGTAAAAGTGCCATGTGGACATCTACATGCCACGTGGGCATCCTCAAAAGAAACACCTCCATCGACACTCAAAATAGGTTCCAAGTGGGATGCAAGTAGTGGGATTAAGTGGAATTAAGCCTCTAAACTTGGTTTTCTAAGGTGGATAAAGGAAAAAATGGGATTTACACATGGGGTGCAAATTCACTCTTATACATTTTCCCCCCACTTTAGTGAGCATGAATATCGATGAGTGCTTCGGTAAAGTAGATTAGAGGAGTAGTAGGGTTAGAAGTATATACTTCAACCATCAAGGAAGTAGACTGCAATTTGGTAAACCTAAAGGTGCAGGGAAAGAAAAGGAATCCAAAGCTACTTAGAACTATGAAGTTGGAAAAAACAAAGCATCTTACAGGCCCGCAAACCTGGAAGGAGGCAACCCCAAAGATCTCTCACATGAAGGAAGCCCCATGAAGTAAGCACCTTATAGGCCCATAGACCAGCAAGGAAGGTGTCCTCCAAGATCTCTCACATGAAGGAGACCAAGAAAGTGCCTTACAGACCCACAAACCTGCAAGGAAGGTATCCCCCAAAAACTCTAGCATGGAGGAAACTCAAAGGAAGAGGACTCTGCAGAGTCAAGAAGTAGCCAAATAGGCAAGTAAGCAGATAGCCATGCAGACCGTCGATGATTCATAAGTCTTTCAAAGGGGTCCCTTGGGAACCCTTCAAAAGGAGAGGGGTCCACTCAAGGGACACACTATTTGAAAGGTGAGGTCTCAAGCTGTACCCAAGCTATACACGAAGATATGAAATGGGTCTTGTTAGGTTTCCCCCAAGCTAGATGTGAAGATATGAAATAGGTCTAGTTGGGCTGCCTCCAAGCTAGACGCGAAGATATGAAATGGGTCTAGTTGGGCTGCCCCCAAACTAGACATGAAAGAGGAATGGAATAGGTCTAGTCGGGCTACCCCCAGGGTAGACATGAAGGAATCCATTTGAGGTGAGGACTTTCAAAGAAGTGGTCTCTTGGGAACCTACTATGAAGAAAGGGGGGTCCACTCAAGGGGCACAGTTTGAAAGATAGTGTTCTTCTTTTCTCAGAGCGATCTGTCATCAAGGAATCCTTTCGAAAGATGTTCACTTCATCAAAAAAATTGAAAGGAAGGATATGCCCCCATGCAAGGGGAAGATTAAAGTTGTTCCCACTTCGGAGGAAGGTTTTCAAGTCCTTTATTTATGAATCCGTGATGAAGGAAACACATTCCGTTAGGGTTCCAAGTTAAGAATGTGATTCTAAGGAAAAGTTTGTTAAGATTTTTGAGAAAATATTTGTTTGCAATGAATTCATTTTCTAAAAATAAAAGTGTTAAAGAGAAGGCATTATCACACATGAAAAGGAAAACTCGAGCAAAGAATAGAAAAAGGTAAAGGTAAAGAAAAAGAGAGAATACAAATAAAGGACATAGGGGGATCTAGGTTAGTGGGGTAAGATTTGTTTGAGCTTATATAAATAATAGGTAACCATAGTGCAAGGTGAAATATCATCAATCCCTAACTAGATTAGGAAGAATGAAAAAGAATACAAAGTAAAATAAAAAAAATTGGGTCAACATGGAAGGGGAACCTAAATTCCCCCAACTCTTTTCATCGTCCCAAATTTAGCAAAAATCAAGCACAAACATGGAAGAATGATGATACAAATAGAAGAAGGTTTATGCCACAAAAATCACACCCATATCCAAGCACCAATAGGGGTGATGAGGGTCATCCAGGAACACATAGCACGAGTACGAGGGAACACATCACAAAACATGCACACAGACACATAAGATCAAGAAAAAGGGGCCTCCTCCTAACATTGATCATCCAAGAGGTCGGTCGCTTCCCAATCTAAATCCTCATAAGGGGAAGGAGGATGATCCTACAATGATGGGATGTTAAGAGGAGGAGCATCTGTCCCTCCTACAACAAGGGATGAAGAAGAATCCCCCACAAGGTATTCTTCACCAAGCTCTTGTGGAGCTAAGGTCAGTGATTTTGTGAAGATCGTTGACAAGGTCGAGACCTCGTCCAGAAAATTAAACATGCTCTGTATAGGAGCATCATGTCTAATTTCAGCAAGTGGGATAGGCTACACCTGAGGTTCACCACTAGGCTCACCGAATGACTCAAGAGCAGTGACAAAATCATTAGAGGCTAGGATTGGTTTCATTACCAAGACAAAACAAGTCAATGTGGGGTCCTCTTACAACCTTCATTTCTAGAAGGATAGACCTCCACCTCCTATTTCATTGGAGGAGATGATCTCCCCACAAAAGAGGCTAGAGGCATGCAGGAAGAGGAGGAAAGAACTACAATGGATACAATCGAAGTATTAATCATATCCATAGGCTTTGGGAAAGGCTGGATATTTGGAATGGACATCAGCAAAGGCGGCTCCACTGAAGGAGCGATGAACTACTCCACCCTTTTAAAGTTAGGCACATTCATACTAGCAATGGAAGTCAAAAGTAGTGCGGAGCTAGACTAAAAGGAAGCAGAAGGAAGGGATGAAGAAGACATTGCAGGAGGGCCTGAATCAGAGGTGATTGTTTCTTCCTCCTTTCTCTACAAGGCGGACTGCTCAGCCAAGAGAGCCTTTCGTCAGTGCTTTCATTCATACGCAAGGAAGTTTCTACGAATCTTAGAGTTAGAGGCCAAAGTTTGAAAAGGGATAGAAGGTTCCTACTCAACCATGGGAACATCCACCATGGCTATTTATGGTAGAGGGCTAGGTTCCTACACGGGAGCACAAGGAATAGGCAACGAAGTGATAGGAGGAGTCAACTTGAGAGCCTCAGTAGTGAGCCTCTTTTTTCTCACTTCCTTAGGAGCAGGAGTAGTAGGAGGACATGGGTCAAATTTTGTATGAGAACCTTTCTTCCTTCTGTATAAGTAGTGCCATAGTCTAGGGTATTCATTAGGGAGGTTTGCAATCTTGACGTTGGGCCTATGCCAATGAGGAATCATCGAACTCAGTGGGTAGCCGCCTAGCCGGTTTATCCAATACTCTTCCTAGGAAGGGGGAGAGGATGAGGTAGACTGGGAGGAGGTAGCATTTTCTTTGCCTTTACGAGTAGGAGAGGGAGCTGGTGTGGACTTCTCCTTTCCTTTTAGGGAAGGGAGAGTAGTCGATGTAGGATTCTTCTTCTCTTCTTAGGAAGAGGAAGCGACTAATTGCTCTGTCATGAGAAGGGTCAACTTTGGCTCCCCTTTTCCCCTAGCTTTATACTTTACATAATTCTTGTAAAGTAGATCTATTCTTGTAGAAAGTGGACTGATCGGGGAGGGCCAAAAGTGATCCAACGAATATCCACCATGGGACACCAAGGGCTAGTATCTAGTGTCATGCACTATGTGCACGACACCTTCATGGGATAATTTTAAACACTTATGAATAACAGAGGTGATTTCATTCATGGAGGTGATCCATAGAATGCCTAACATCAACCTAAATAGATTTGACTTCAGGATAACATCGAAGACTATGTCGATAGCCCTAGGTCCAACTAGGATAGACAAAGTGATCGAGCCATAAGGTTTAAGGCACATACCATCCTGTGTATGGATGGTAGATTTTGTTTTTTCATATTTTTCCTTTTGTAGTGAATTCAATACTAATGTCTCCTTAGTGATAACATTCATGTGGCTTGTGGGGTCTATCAAGACTCCTATCACAATTTTACCATTGACACGAGCAGGAATGGAGAGAGGTGAAGGTTTGTTGTTTAAGGGTAAATCATGTGATGTAAATGTAATGTTTGGAAAATTAGGTGTGGGTGGAACAATGGAAGTTACTATGACCATATTGACATAGGCCTTGTGTTGGGTAATAGAATCAGTGGAATCAATAATCATGTTAGCAAAGTGTGACAGAAACGGATCTATATATATCTACAGTTAACTATTAGCTTTCACCACTAATTTGTTAGCATTTGGTTTACTCCCATCAAGACAAATGGTACCATCCTCGATGCGGTCTTTTATTTCATGACGTAGCTGCATACAATGTTTGGTATTATGTACATTGACATGATGGGACTAACAATAGGTGCTCCCATCATACTAATTAGGGTAGGGTTCTTTAATAGGATTAGGAGTCAGTAAAGTTATGATCTTATCCTTCACCAACTTTTGTAAGACGAAAGTATAAGATTCTGATAACTTTGTGAACTTCTAATTGCATTTTAGGCCATTTTCATTAGTAGTGGCTACTACACTCACAATGGCTTTACCTTTCTTAGAGATTGTTATGATGGACTTCCCCTCAAAATGGGAGCATGACGAGGATCCCCCGAATTGAGCAACCATCTATTGGTATTCTCGTAAGGCTACACACAAGTGTGCAAAAGAAGCGTATTTCATAAGGGAAAACTTTTCTTGCTAGGGCCTTTGTAAGTTCCCTGTGAATACCTTTTTCACATCAGAATCGAGTAGCTGATATGATATTTGTGAAAGGACCGCTTGATAGTGTGCTATGAAATTAGTGATCTTTTCATTATCTCCTTGTTTATATTTGACAAGATCCAAAAAGGTCATCTTTAGCCCGATGTTTGCTTGGAACTGTCTAAGGAATTGGTTTACCAGTTGATCAAATGAGAAAATAGAGTTTTCAAGCAAGGAAGAATACCACTTGAGTGTTGTATCCTTGAGAGGTCAGGGAAACAATTTAGCCATCAATGCATTGTGATGGAAGAAGTCAGTACAAACAGTGTTAAAGGTAGACACATACATTTGTGGATCTTTGTTACCACCATATTTCTCAAAGTTAGGGATCTCCATTCCTTGAGGGAAAGGAGCATTCAAGATGGAAACCGATAATGGGATATGTTAGAAGAAGGGCTAGAAGATAGTCTGGGTAGAGGCTTGGGAAAGATTCACCAACTAGCTCTACATCCTACCCATATTCTAAAGGAGAGTGTTCAAGAAAAGGTCATTAGATGATAGAGGGCCAGAGGGACCTCCTCCAGAACCACCAGAAAGGCCTCCTCCAGAGCCACCACTAGTGTGAATTTTTCCAAAACCACCATACTAGAGCCACTGCCACCAGTAGGGCCTCCACCGGAACCACCACCTTGACCTCCACTGGAGCCGCCTCCACTACCGAATCCACCACCACTACCAAAGCCCCCACCACTCATCCTACAAAAGCCTCCATCACTAGAGGTGATAGGAGGGGTGAAGCTAAATCCCAAGGGGACACTATTTCCTCTAATAGTTTTGGGTTGTTTAGAAGGGATACTGATAGAAGGAACCGTGTCATCCATATAGAAAGATGTGGGAGGCATTGATACTCCTAACTGTCCTTCATGTTCTTTGAAAGTGACTCCTTGTGTGAAGCTAGGGTTGTTTGAAGGAGCATATGCTTCAGCAAGACCAAGGAGGCTAGTCAAAAATTCAATACCTATTCAATCTTTACTCATCATATGTTTTAATTCACTAACAACCCAAGTGGCTCTAGCCATCTTTTGGTTTCTTTCCAAGTGGTTTTCTAAGTTTCCCAATCCCTTAGTAAGGGTGGCAATGTATTATGCAGGAATTTGAATGGGCTATGCTCATCCACCAACGATGGTGTAGGAGACATAGGGGGAGTGGGAACGTGATCAATTTCATCAGTAAATCCCATCTCATTCCTTGACAACTGCTCCTATGCAGCCAAACTAATGGAGGGAGTCGAGAAAAGGCCCATAGAGAGACCAATCGAGACCTTCATCCTTTCCATCAGGAGGTGTCATATAATTCTCCTAACGATATACCTAAAAGTTGTGGACTAGGTTGTGATGCTCATAAACCTTCACAATGCTCAGAAACACAAGAGTCATAAAGTACACGAGAGAGATCTCAACACCAATAGATGAACAAATGTTGGTTCATGTTGGGTTCACCAAAAATGTAAGAGAGGGGGACCATCATGTGCAAGACCCCAGGTCATGGAGGGTCAAGACATGAGAGGCTGCCCTAACTTACCTTAGCTAAGTGTAATGTTAGGAAATACAAGGCAAGAGTAATGAGGATTGTGAGGCCTCTTAGTTACTGTGCAGACTCAAAGCATAGGAAGGGGCTAGGTGAGCAAATTTTTAGGTCTAACACTATGCCTTAGGAATCTCTCTGTTTGAGGATGAAAGTGTGGTATTTAGATGTCAGTGCAGCACGCTGACATCTCATAAGTGAGCTAGTGTCTATACAGGTAGACAAAAGTAAAGATGAGGTTCAACCAATAAAAACTACTAATAGCCCAGCTAATGAACTAAAGGGCCAGAATGATGTGATTAAGTAAATGAAATACTCTCTAATGTTATAAAGAAAATATACAAGAGTGAAGAGAGTAAGGAGGATCTCACCAAGGAATTAATTCACCAGCTGATCCTCTAAGAAGCATGTACTCCTACACACAAAAAGAGAGGAGAATGTTGGGTGGCTGTATAGGGTTCTACCTTTGTCATACCCCTATTTAGCTATTCCCACCTCCATGGACAGCCAAGGAAATGAGATAATAGAAATAATGTAGTAAAGAGCAAAGAAGCACTACAAAAATAGTGCTATACTACTCAACCAAGTGATAGAGGAGAGGAGAGGGAATCTTATCACCTCTACCAAGATCACTCAAGGCTACTTAGGGGAGAAAATGAGATTACTCGAGCCTCTACTACAATGGTGTGGTCCCAAAATTTCTCTACCAACGTGATATAGTGGAGCTTTTGCTGCTATGGAATGCAAGAATGCTACTTGAAGCTTAAAGTCGATGTAAAAGACTGTGTTGAAGTTTATGGAGTGAGTGTAGAAGTTGTGTAGAAGCTATAATGCATGTTGAAGGAGTGAATATGAAGAGAAGATGGATAGAAATGACCATATTTGGGTCGGTCGGCCAAATGGGGCATTATAACTTGACTTCCAATGAGAAGTGTAATGCCTCTATAGGTTCAGTCATAGGAATCTACCAGGGACATCTGTGCAGCATGCTGCATGGGCATCCTTGACATAAATGCCTCCACTGACACTCAAAATAGGCACCAAGTGGGATGCAAGCAGTGGGCTTAGGTGGAATTAAGCCTCTGAACTTGTTTTACTAAGGTGGATAAAGGAAAAAATGGGATTTTCACATGAGGTGCATATTCACTCTTATACACAAGCATTTTGGAGCATCATTTAAGATTCAAGCATCATTTCAAATTCATTATGCATCATGTTTATTTTTTAGCTAGAATTTGTGATGTAGGGTTTTATGATTCAATCAAGATTCAAGATCTACATGCATGATATCCATTACATACTAGATTGTAGCATCTTATTCAAGCATTTGGTGAGTTACGACATTACATTTTGTTCATTCATCATTCCTTCATGTCATTTCTATTCATTTAAAGGTTTGATTACCAAAATAGGGCTTGAGAAAGGCAAACCCCTATCTAATAAAAAAAAAAATCCTTCTCTTTTATGTGTAATTTGTAGATTTAGGTTGAAGATCAATTGAAGAGAAAGGTTGGAGAAAGTTGTCAAAGTTATCACCTTGCTTGCAAGATCACAAAAAGACACCTACAAGGAAAAATTCAGTGTTTCAGACTTGAAGATTGGAAGAGAGAGAAGATACATAAGATATTTAGAGGATATTAGAGTTTTAGATCAACCCTAATACTGGGACTAAATCACCACTTGTGGCATATGAGTCCCAGTATACCTATTTTTCAAACATTTTCAGTAGATCCTGATTTACTAGTTCTTAATTCCAATTTCGGCCCGAAACCCTAAACTGGAATTGAATCACCACTACTAGTGTATGAGTCCTAGTGTACATTAAAATTCATTATTTCCAAGATTTTAGACCTTGATTCAAGCCTCTTCAGCTTCCAGGTGCACCTTTTCTTATCTCCAGTTTGATGTTCTAATTTGAGTTTATTTTCTCGGTCACATAATTAGGTTTTGCACGTCATTTACATTTTTTTATCTATCCAAGCCTTTGCTTGGTGTTGAGCTCCCTTTTATCTTTAATCACACTCTAGGACACTCTTCTAGCAGATCTCTTTCCCTCATTCCAATCCTTGGATTGAGATCTCTATGGTTTCCTTGAATGAAACATAAGAGGAAATAGGTGGAGGAACCCTAATCCCCCTTTAGTTTCATCTCCCAAAAGATAGAAAACCCTATTTTCTTCATTTCAATATGGAAGCATCTAGGTTGTAGGAGATGAAAAAGGAAGTGTATTGTGGTGTATCTCTATTGTGAAGATAAATAATATGACTTCCCTCTTTTCTCGTGTGAAGTTTTTTCTCGAAAGGGTTTCTCCACGTAAATTTGGTGTCATATTTGTTTGCTTATTTTTCTATTATGGTGAATGCACAATCACATACATTAAATCATATTTGGTAATCTTATTATTCAGATTTGAATACGCATACATAAGTTATTATTGTAGCTTAGTTTCAAATTGTTTTCAACACATCCTGCATGGTGGTAGCAAGTAAATATTTCACATGGTGGTATCAAGTGAAGACCTTGCATGGTTGTGTTTTTAAATTTAAAACACCTTTTCTTTGCTAGCCACAGAAAACACCTAGGTGTCCTTCAAATGATTGAGGGACTCTTGTGAGTACCCTAGATGTCCCAATGTCCCCGTCATCCTGTGCATCTCAATAGAGGTAGGGGTGTGGTGTGGGGGCATTTCCCCCACATCCCTCATCCCGAAGACATACATGAGTATTTTAGGGGGGGGAAACATCCCTTGAAAGACTGAAATAAATAGAAACAAGGACTACAATGCAAAATGAGATAACTAAACAAATAAATAAAATAACAAGAAGGACCATAATAGCATTCTATCTATACAAGATTGACTTGGTGAATTTAGTGTAAATATAATTCAGTTGCTTGCATTTAAAATAGGAAAACTGACAAATTAAATAATATTGAAATATTTGTAAAAATATCATTTTTTTTGTTATTATTTTATGTCAAATATAGCATGTAGAAAGAGAAAAAAACATAAGAAATAAATAAATAATTTGTTCAATATTGCTAATTACTCTCAAATTCTCAATCAAGTTTAAAATCCTAAGATTTAAATGAAAAAATGAAGTTTAATTGAAGAACTCAAGGTTTAAAGGAAAAAGGGGTAGTTATTTTCCAATGTTCTTCAAATAACTATGGATGTTTCCCAAAAACCATGGATTGGTTAAAGAACCAACCATCCATTTCAAACCAAGAGTCACGATAACAAATTAAATGGATGTGATTATGATTATGATGTATGGATAACATGGATTATGTTTTATATTTATGCATGGATGATTATGATGATTATGATGATATTTATGATACATGACACTAACTAATAGTGATGCAAGATGTAACGATATATTTATGGATGCATATGTGAGGTTGACTAATGCGTGTGATGCAGGACGAATGTTTATGCTTGTGTGATGATTTCTAAATGTTGATGTGATGATTATAATGTTTATTTATGGCATGCCTATATGGATATAGATATGGATGTATGTGATGGATTAATATGTAATGTGATAAAATGAACCTAATGCAACCTAAAATGATTTGAAATTTGATGAGATAAAATGGATTGGAATGAATCTAGTGACATAATGTAACCTAAAATGACAATGAACTAATGATAAGATGATGAAAGGATAAACTTTAAACCACTGAATGCAAATGAAATGATAATGAAAATGATGGAAATGATGCTTAGAATAAAAAATCTATACTATCCTAAACAACTTAATGCAAATGAATTGATAATGAAAATGATGGAAAAGATGCTTAGAATAATAAATTTATATTATCCTAAACATCTTAATTCAAAGGAAGTGATAATGAAAATGTTAGAGTAATAAGTTATTTCATTTAATTAATCTAATCATATTGGTTAATTAATTAAGTCACTTAACACTTTAGTTACTTGAGCTAAACTTAGGCAGATTAATAATTAATTATTTATTAATTATTAAGTCTGCACACTAGCATTTCATATTAGGGTTATGCATACATTGCTTTTATAAAGAAATTCATCTCTTGTAATTTCTCAATTCCTGAATACAATTCATTTGCACATCTTCATGCAAATTGCTCTTCTTTTTCTAGTTTGCATGTATGATCTTGGATTCTAACATGGTATCAAAGCCTTGATTTGTAGCCCCTTCTCAATTTTTTAGAGAATTTCATTGTAGAGCACATTCGGGGTTCCTCGAGGTATTCATGCCTTGAGTATATTTATGTAGTATTTTGGATCAGATCGAGCATCTCCATTGGATTCAGAGCACTAGAAAAAGTTAGGATTGGCTTTTGTTTCATTGATTTTTATCACCGTTTGCCAAATCTACAAGGGTTTCAAGCTCAACAATTTTTTTGAAGATCTGAGAGTAGCCAATTTTTTGGGGCACTTTGGGCACAAACAGAGGTCACCATCACATTCATAGCAGCCAAAAACCCTAGGAATGCCTATCAAATCATCGATTTTGGAGCAGTTGGTTTTTGAGGCAAAAAAAAATTTGCTAGGGAGGTCGTACGACCTCCCCAACACATAGTTTGAGGCATGGATTTTTAATATATATATATATAAATCCACTTTCAATTTGCATGGCTAGTATAAAATCTGCATGCCACCACCACACCACCTAATAGCTACCGGGCGGTGCCGAAAACCCACCACTACCGACTAGTCTAGCCCGTGCAGGCTCCAACGCCAGCGGCCGCAATCACATGGGGGACCGAGCGCTATGCGCCCAGCCCCTGACTACCTCTAGCTCACACCCACATGTCACATGGGTGACCAAGGGCTCCACCCCAACCCCCTACTAGCCAGCCCCTTGTCGTGCACAGGACCAGGGGCCAAAATTTTTTAGCCCCTTGGGCTGCCTATAGGCCAAAATGGCCATTTTGGAGAAAATTTCACTAAATCGGG
The DNA here is from genome assembly GCA_007258455.2 of Sequoia sempervirens. NCBI lineage: Eukaryota > Viridiplantae > Streptophyta > Pinopsida > Cupressales > Cupressaceae > Sequoia > Sequoia sempervirens. The sequence continues at coordinate 178,441,219 of VDFB02271358.1, forward strand.
CATAACTTTCACACACGGTGTTGTTTTTTCACAAATGAGATACCATTGGAAATCTGGTTCTGAGAACAATCTAATGGTGAAGGTTTTTTTTTCTATATTTTTCTCCAATTTTATTTTGAACGTATTTGAACTCATATGAATCATTTTTCACTTTGGAGGGCATATCTTTTGACTCAGTTATCCTTTTTTCACCATTCTCGCAGCATCTAAAAGCTAATTCCATCCTCTACACAGATCTAAAGTCCATTTTTATTAGGGAGATAAATGTGAACATTGGCTTGTGCATGCACTCTATTTTTTTTTCATGCACTAGGTTTGCATTTTCTCTTTCATTTATGCATGTTTTGCATTCTCTCCATTTACAATCATGGGTTATTGTAATAAATAAACTTATATAAAGTTCCATCAGGGGGTTTCTTGTATAATAATTTGATTAGAGTGTCATTGCACTTTGATCTCATCTTTATATTGATGACAACTTCCATGAGTTGTATATGGATTCTGTAGTTTCTTTTGGCCACATCTTGCTCATAGCTTGACACATTTTTGTTCACATTAGTTCAAATATTAGATTGAGAGCCTATGGTTAATGAAATTGAATCACATCAGATTCACACCAGGTCACATCTCAGTTTGAGGGCCATTCATTTTATTGTTAATGTTCTACAATCTTCATGGTACTTGCTCCTATGAATCAATTTTAGTCACAGTTTGGCATCAACATAAAGATACACATAGCTTCTAGATTCTTTCATCATATCATTCCCTCTTATGGGGGGCATCATTTATTCATCTACTCTTGCTTCATAGATTCTAGGGTTGTTATATTTTGAGAGATTTCCAGTGTTCCTTGGCATCGGGTCTACTATTGCATTATGATGATTCTGCCTAAGTCCTTCAGTGACTCTCATATGGTTTCTTGTAAACAAAGGTATCTTTCCTTGCTTTCCAGATTTAGGATTCTAGTGTTATTTCACCAATGTTCTTCTAGTGCTTCTTTGTAGAAGGTCATCTCATTGAGGGGGGCTTTTGTCCCACTAGTTTTTCTCCTCTTTCTCATTCATTGCATTTGTACATGGGTTCCTAATCAGGCCTTTTTGTCAGGAGCCATATTTTCTTTCGCCCATCTTCTCCTTAGTGTTTTAGATACTTCCTAATTTCATCTTAAGGGAAGCTGTTAGAGTAATAAGTTATTTCATTTAATTAATCTAATCATATTGGTTAATTAATTAAGTCACTTATCACTTTAGTTACTTAAGCTAAACTTAGGCACATTAATAATTAATTATTTATTAATTATTAAGTGTGCACACTAGGTTTTCATATTAGGGTTATGCATGCATTTCTTTTATAGAGCAATTCATCTCTTGTAATTTCTCATAATATAACTCATTTGCACATCTTCATGTAGATTGCTCTTCTTTTTCTGGTTTGCATGTCTGATCTTGGATTCTAATAGAAAATGATGAATAATAGGTGGAATCATAATGTAGTGGCCAAAAATGAATCAACCTAATGGGGAAAGACAATGGGGGATCATACTTGCATAATCAAAACCCAATTATTAGGAAAGAAATGACAAAAATGGAAATAAAAATAATGGGGGGAAATGATAAAGGGTAGGATGATGGATGTTACATGATAGAATGGAAATTGAGAAATTTTAACTATTATGCATTATGTTGCCATGTATTGAGCACTTAATTTAATATAGCATGGGATACTATGCACTAAGGTATGACGAACCAAGGTGACTTCATGTTGCATGCATAGGACTAACACAAAAAAAGGTTTATCTAGCATCCCACAAAGTACCAAAAGGGCTTTGGTGAGGCCAATGCTAGAAAACCAAAACAAAAAGGATGCCCCAATGTAACACAGGATTTTAAAAATATTGTGGTGGGTACAATGTAAGATAGCTAGGAAAACATAATCCTGAAAAATCTAAGAGATGCCCCTAGTTTTACCAGTTAAAGAACACCATGATATGATGGATCGTGGTGACCTCAAGTAGGTATTCTAGAAAGCTCAAAATATTAAAAAATGCAAAACCACAAGGAAATATCAATAAACCTCAAATATACTTTACCATGAGGATGATGGGTGGATTAAAATAATGTGGTCTAGTGTGAGGAATGATGTATCCTATGAAGACCAAAGGTGGATGGAGTAAATGTTATGATTGACATGAAATTGAATACTTAATATGAATTAAAACTATAGGGGGCTAGTGAATTTTTCTATATGAACCACCTGAGTAGGGGCTCTTGGTGACACACAAACATAGAAATGAGACCTAGTGAAAGGTATATACATTGATGGAACCTAGATGGGGACACAAGACTGACCATATTACACTATATACAATTGACAGTACCCAAAAAATGCCTAACTGATAGGAGGATAATGAATCATATGGATATGTTAGTATTTTATGGCCATACTCCAAAATCAAATTGTGAAGCACGAGAGTTGGGATAGTAGATCTAATATAGCTAATGCACAATCAAGATATATAATGTGATATGTAATGGGTTGGGAATGGGAAGAGGGTGCAATATGGATAGCATGGATATGATGTATGGGATGGATGGGATGAAGCATACACATGCAAAAAAATGGGATGCAAGGTAGATAATGAGTAATCTCTCTGTGAATGGTGCCTATTGCCAATATTTCACCAAATGTACTTATCCAATGCATCACCAAAGGTAGCTTTCACCATAGGATGATTTATTTCTCTTTATTATTGACTAATATTATTCTTTTTTTGGATTTTTTGGCATTTTTTCATTTTTTTTGTATTTTTGATAGGTCGGGTAACTCCACTAATTTAGGCATAAAACCTTTTGAGATGGATCATATTGATGGGCTCATCTAAAGGTTCACCTTATGGAATAGCAAGCTAATATGTACTTGGACCATATTTTTCAGTTATAATGTATGGACCCAACCAATTAGCCTCCAATTTACTTTTTTTCTCATGATCTTGTTGTGTGTGTTGATTTTTCTTGAGCACACGATTACCAACTTAAAATTGGTGAGGGAAAACATTCTTGTTATAGATTCTCTTTAGCTAATGCTAATAAGCTTAGAGGTGATTGGATGAAGGATCAGTGTTGGTTATAGGTAAGGTTAGGTGGAAGAATATTGTCATGAAGGTAAGTGTAGATATCATGATACCAAGGTGATTAGGAATTGACAATCTCACACACCATTTCTATTTCAGGAAGATCATATGTAGACATCAACAGTTGCTCAAACCAAAACTCACATTTAGGATGATTTTGAGGAATGTCAATGAGATCCAATCGTAGACATCACATCTAAATATTTTTTCTATAATTGAGGCACTTGTTCAGATTGGATGTAGCCAAAATACTTCTTAAAGTCATCTACCATGCATTTATAAGAGAGGATATTGTCATCTCTGGTTTGAAATTCATCATTGACCTATTTGATGATAAGTTGTGAGTCACTATAAATAAGTAACTGGCTAATGTTTCATTGTACAATAATCCTCAAACTTATGATTAGAGCTTCATGCTTGAAAATGTTACTAATGCATGCAAAAGCCAACCTAAATGACTTAGGGATTAAGTCACCTTGAGGGGTAACAAAAATAATACTATCACCTACACCATGTTGTGGTTATGACCCATCAAAATCAAGCTTCCATGACTCATTTGGAAACTTTGCAACCAAGGGATAAGCATCAAATAATGGAGAATTAGCTAACTGATATGTAATAACCTAACCTTTGATAGCTTTACAATCCACATACTTGATATCAAAATCACTTAGAAGCATGATCCATTTAGCCATACATCTAGTTAATAATGTTTTGGATAATAGGTACTTGAGTGGGTCAACATTAGAAATGAGCTTGATAGGATGAATGAGCATATAGTGTCAAGGCTTCTATGAGTTGAAGACAACTACTAGGCATGATTTTTCCATTGGATTATAGTTAAGATAATACCTGATAAGGGTGCAAATAATATAAAAAAATAGCTCATTCCTTCCCATTCTCATCATGTTGTGCCAAAATTCCCCCAATGCAACAAAAGTAGCAGAAAAGTAGAGCAACAATGGTTTTCCCACTATAGGATGCATAAGAATGGGAAGATTAGCAAGTTTCTCCTCGATCTGTTTGAACTCCTACTGAAATCATGAATCCCACTTAAAATTTGTATCCTTATGAAGTAGGTGTGTGAATGGCTAACTTTTATCTGCAAGTTGAGCAATGAAATGTTGAATAGCTTAAATCTTGTCTTGTAAACTTTTCAACTATTTTAATGTTTTAGGTGGAGGCATTTCAAAAATATATTTTACTTTAGTATGGTCAACTTCTATGCATCATCTATATTCAAAAAATCCAAAGATATTTCTTGATGTCACATAAAATCATCTTATTCTAAGTGATTGAAAATATGCTCCAAGATTTGGGGGTACTCCTCTTAGGGCTTAGATTTTCCTAGAAAATCATCAACATAGTCCTCCATAATGATATGAATGAGATCATGGAAAATAATTGTCATTGCATCTTGATATTTTTCTCATGTGTTCTTTATAAAAAAGGGCATAACTTGATAGTAGAAAATACCCAAGGAGTGGTGAAAGTTGTTTTGTGTTTATCTTTGACAAAAAATTGGATATGATTATCTTTAAAATCCATCCATTAAAGATAACATGGATTGACCCATTTAAAGATCAACAAGGATGCCAATCTTAGGAAGTGGGAAGTCATATTTAGGACAATATTTATTTAGATCTCTAAAATCGGTGCAAATGTGAATGCCGCCAACTAGTTTGGTGATAGGGACAATATTAGATATCTAATTTGAATAATTGATGGTTTGAATGAATCCAAAAGCTAATAATTTCTCAAGATCTACTTTGACAATAAAAGCAACCTACAGATGTATCTTGCATATTTTTTGTTTGACTAGCTTTGTATCATGACACACATCTACGTGGTGAACCACAAGTGTTGGATCTATCCCTAGCATGTTTGAATATGACCATGCAAACTTGATAAACCCATTTTAAAGTATTCTAGAGAATATCTTATATTCATCCTTTGATAAAGATTTGGCTACATAGGTGATTGTTTATTCTTCTTTAATGCCAAGATTGATCTCTCTAGTTTCCTTGATCAATATGAAAGATCTCTTAGATAAATGTGTACCTATAAGGGGAAGATGAACGTCCCAACCTTCTAACTCCTTAAAGAGGTTTTCATTGGAGGATACACCTTTTTTTAATTTTTGATTGATCTAAAAGTGCCTCAGTGAGGTTTTCACTAGAAGACCCTTGTTTATTTTCAAGTGTTTCTTACTTTTCTTGTTAAGGCATTCATCCTCCCCAAAGTAAGTACACTGATAAATATCTAAGATAAAACTTGATTGATATTCTTTCTCTAGACCCATGAAATGTATCAATGTCTCATCAACTGGGAAAACATCAATGGTTGGAGATCGTCATTGGTTCCAATCTATCAGTTTGGGATGATGAAGTGAAAGATATATGGTAAAAATAAATGTGGAAAAGAGGGAGGAGACATACAAATCATCATAGGAAAGTTTAATGAATTCTTCAAGGATGTCTTTGATGATATCAAAATCCTTATTAACATTTTTCAAAGTGCTAGGGGATAATGCAAATTTATTTTATTTCTTATCATATCCTAGTCCTTGATGTTTCAATTGAGTGGATAGTTCAATGGGTTAGTGGATGCCTTGCTCATTTTCCCCCAATCCACCTTCTTGATAATTGTTCTTTTGTGCCATTTTGTGAGCTACAAGATACGCTTCTTGAAAATACTCTAGGAGAGTAGAAGAAGGTTTGAGTTCCTCTTGGTACACCCATTGGCTAATATATTCTTTTTTTTTTCTTGTGCTAAGGTTCTTAGAGACTAAAAGGATCATAGCTCACATTCTTGGAGCTCATACTCTTGACCACTATTCTAATGGTTTTGGAGATGATGATGGTCATCCATAAGTGTTGGAGATGAGGGCATAGTTTCCACATTAAGAGTGGTACGCATTTCATACTCCCCACAACCTTTGTCTATGATCTTGACCTTGGAAATTGAGGATTCAAGAGTGAAAGATGGAGTAGAGGATGAAAGGATAATGTTTGGATCAACATAGGAGGAGGATGGAGTTGCATTAGAAGGTGCAACTTCAATATGTAGACAATGTCATGAATGGGGGAATGAAGCTTGGAGAGCATGGTAGTACTTGAAATGATGTGGACTCAAATGAATGGTGAATTCAATTACATTATGGGGAATTTAAGGTACTAGTGATAATTGGATGGAATATCTTGCATGGCATGAAGCCATGGGAGGATGAGGAGGAGATTATATGGGAGGTCAAGATCAAGAACATAACAAGTAGTATACTACATTGCTAGACTGGCCTAGATGGGAAGACAAATGATACCTTCAAAATATCACTCTACATTGTCATACACCTTGATTGTGATCACTTGATTGTCCAAATCAGCTTGAGTAAACCCCACCTATTTAAAAAACTTTAAGGTACGTAAATTGAGGGAAAACCCATTGTCTAACATGACCTACTTAACCTTATGCTTAGCCATTAGGACCTTAACATGGATAGGGAAATTATGTGAAGGATCAATAAGAGGCATATCATTTTGATTGAAGCCCAACTGATAAGTAGAATATAGGTGTCCCACAAGAGCTCGAAATTGAGTGGTATCTATGTCATTAGGCACTCGAGTATCTTGCAAAGCTTTTGTTAATATCTCTTGGTGTATAGGGAAGGACTTCAATAAGTCTAATATGGAAATTTGCATAAGATTCTTATGAAGATGATCTAGGATATTTTATTATTGACTCATGGAGGTTTTTGAGAGGAATTTGATGGTTCAGGGATTGATATGCAACCTCTATTGGTAGTGATAACATATTGTGGTTCCTCAGCTTTCACACAGATCATGGATACACATGGATCAACTTGTGTAATACAATTGACCATATTATCATAAATAAAAGGAACTTTAGTGTAATATATATGATTAGTTTGGTTGTTTTGATTATTGTTGTTGCATCTAGTGTTTGTATTAGAAGTGCTAGCTCCTTGAGGAAAGGATCTTTGTATATCTATAGTTGGTTGTTAGGATTTTCTACTAACTTGTTAGAGTTCTATTTTCTACCATTGAGATAGATAGTCCCATCATCAATGTGGTCTTGAATAACATGATGCAAGTGAATGAATCTTTGGGTATCATTTCCAACAACTTGGTGGTATTGCCAGATCTTTTGAGAGTCATGTTATTGAGGATACGACTCGAACAATGGCCAAATATCAAGCCATGTTATTACTTTATTTTCTAATAATTTTGTAGCATACTATTCTATGATTCAAATAATTTGGTGTAATTATGAAAAATGTATACCCTTACATTTTCACATTTCTTTAGGCCCTCCTTGTTAAATTGAGCATAATGTTGCATTGATTTAGTGTTGTAATGTGTTTAACACATTCACATTAGGTCTTGGGCCCTTGTAAACCAAATGAACCTAATTAGGCCTTATTTAGGGGTGTTGTAAAATGTACCCTCACGCTTTCACACTAATCTAGGGTTTGATTAAGTAATTAGGTTTTTTTATGCTTTAATTGGCCTTATTTTTCATCCACAAGCCTTAATTAATGCATCTTTCTTTGGGTAATACTGACATAAGCCAACATCCAATCATAATTCATGTGATTTTGGATTGTATAACCTAGATTTAGTGATCTTGGAATCATATGCCACCTTGGGTGTATGAGTCCCACCTAAGTTTCAGGACCTCGATCTAGATTTCACATCAATCTAAGCATTTCTTGAAAAAATTGTCCCAAAGTGTAGCTTAATGGGACTCACACGCTACTTCTGGCATATGAATCTCGTATGGCTTAAAATTAAATTAAATTCAAATTCGTGGCCAAATTTTATTATCCTATATCTAATGTCAGCTAGTAGTGTTGTAATTTTAAGGAATTTGGCATAAACAAGTATAAATACAAGGTTATTTCACTCATTTTCACCTAGCAAGCAATCAAGTGACCTAATACTTTCAAGAGAGCATTCCTAATAGCAATTTTGTGATTACAAGACTTCACAAGAGTATTCAAGGACATTCAAGAGAATTTCTAAGGTATTTAAGGGAAAAACTCTTCATCATTTGTTGTAGAAATTCAAGATCCATAATCATTTCAAATTCATTATGCAACAAGCATGTTGTTGAGCTAGTGTTGTGATGTAGCATTGAAGATCCATTTGCAAGCATTATTTCATATCCAATTCAAGATCAAGATCTACATTCTTCATGTCCACTTCATGTTAGATTACTTATTTACATCTCAAGACATCATTCAAGGCATTATTGTTCATGTTTTGTATTTCATGTTTCATGTGCATATTTCATTGTTTCATCATAAGGTTTAACTACCTAAATGGGGATTGACCAAGGCAAACACCTATCCCATAACAATCGACAAGTTTTTCTCTCTCTACATGTGTGATTTCATATGTAGTTGGATTTGAAGCTTGAAGAACCTTTGAAGAAAAATTTGCAAGGTTGAGAGAAGCTTTCAAGTTCTCACAAGGTTGTCATCTTCTCTGAAAGTCACCTACAGGTTGTAAATCAGGGTTGCAAACCTGAAAACAAAGTGTGGAAGGAAGAGCAGAGATAGGAGAGAAGACCTAGGTCTTGACCTTCTAAAAAATTAGATTGGGACTAATACACCACTTGTGGTGTATGTTTCCCACTACAACACATTTTCTAGATTTCAATGAGTTCAGATTAACCATTGTGAGATTCCAATTTTAGCACATAAACCATTGTCTGGGACTAAATCACCTAGACTGGTGTATGAGTCATAGTGGTAATCAAACAACAATATTTCAAGGTTTTAGAGATTTTTTTCACCTCATCACTCTCATAGGTGCACCTTTGTACTTTCTCGGTCATTTATTTTGCATTCTAGTTTTATTTCCTAGGTCATTTAGTTAGGTTTTGCATGGTACTTTGCATGTAATTTACATCACTTGTCTTTCCAAGACCTGGCTTTATGGTGAACCTTCTTATTGTCTTTAATCACATCCTAGGATAACTTATTTCAAAATCAATTCCCCCCACTTCATCCCTCAATTGCGATCTCTAAGGTTTCCTTGAAGAAAACAATAGTGAAATAGGAATCCTATCCTTGTGCTCCATCTCCTCAAAGGTGGGGAACCCTATTTTAGTTGTTACATTTTTGGTGAACCCGACATCTGATTTGGAGTGCATCATATTCCTATATCTAGCTTTCATTAAATTTACATTAGGGTTTTGCATTAGTTAATTTGCATCTAGGATTTCTAAATATTGCATTAGTGAAAGTGCATATAGGTTGCATTTTTTGCATCTTAGATCATTAAATTTCATCTGAAATGTGCATCTTCACTTAGCCTAGACATCATCCTAACTAGAAAACATAATATTCACACATAATTTGTTGAAAACTATGCGAAACCATAATTTGGGACTCATACACCCCTCTTGGCGATTTAGTCCCAATATTGGTTGTTTTGCCTACTTTCTAGGATTTTTGTGTTATAAATTTCAAGAATTTGACCCTTCCAAAGACATTTATTGGGACTGATATGCCCCTCTAGGATATTTAGTCCCAAATCAAGCCCAAAACTATTTTTTACAACATTGAAAACCTTGTTTTTGTACTTCCTAAGCTTGCTAGTAAAATATGGTATTAGTCTAGAAAGTTTTAGTAACTTTTTTTTATGCATCTAGGTCAAAACATCAATTTAGGGTAGTCATTTTTGAATTCTTCCTAAATCATTTCATTTGAAAATTTTCACATTTCTGAAACTTTGCATAAAATGGATAAAAGTATTTCTCACTTTTTCATACACAATATTTACATTCATAAAGCTTTGCATAAGTTTGATAAAAATGTTTTTCATTTTTGGATACACATTATTTTCATTCTTAAAGCTTTGCATATATTTGGTAAAACTATTTTTCATATTCTTTAGTGAAAGAGAATACAACCTTGGGCAATCGTAACAATCATATTCGTTCTTCTCCTATAATATATCTCCTATTTGTGAAGAAGATATTTTGCTGTTAGAACCAATTAATGAGAGTTTTGAGAGTCCTCATTGTTTATCTCCTCCTACCTATCTTATCAGACAAGACATTTTTGAACAAGAGGACACAATAATAGATAATCATGAAAATCACATTAGTTCTTCTCCTAGTATCTCTCCTAGTTGTGAATAAAATACTTTGATGTTAGAATTTATGCAATCAATGAAAGTCATGAAAATATTAGTTTCCTCTATTCCCCTAGGGAAAACATTATTCAACAAGAAAATACAACCATAGATAACTCCCTTACTTGTGATGAAGTCATTTTAGAAGAACTAACCTTTGAATTTCATGACCATCTAGTTTTTAGTTATCGTAAAAACTCTCCCACTAGGGAATATATCATGGTGGAAGAAAATGACCAAATTTTGGCTTCCTTAGATGATGATGTAAAGATAACACTAGATTCCCCTTCATTAGAAAGAAATCAAACCAAAATTGTTGAGGTTATGAATGCAAAAGTGTATGTTAGATCCCCCTTAATTAATGAACCTCCTACATACCCTATGGGACATTTTAAGAACCCTCTAATTCTTTTCCCACCATCATACAAACAACAAACTTAAAAAAAACCCAAACTTATCATTTACCCATCTAAGAACAATGTTTCACAGCAACTAAATTATAACATTGTTACTCATACATATAACACTAAAAACAATCCATAGCCAAGAAAAACAACCTTAACATCCCTCCCATTGCTTGACACTATCTTTCCTGGTCATCCTGGTTTACCTTTACAAAGTGGAAAGGAGTACAATCTTGTTCAACAAATTAAGAATACTCCTTCTAAGATATGATTACGGGATCTTATTCAATCATCCCCTTATTATCATAACATGATTCAAAATTCTTTACAACAAGTTCCTATCCCTTCTAATGTGCAACTGAATAACATAATATCCATGATTCAAAGAATGAATGATGACATTATTTTCCACCCAAGTGAGCTCCCTCCTTTGGAAGTGCAAAAAAAAAAGGCTTTCATGATAATAGCTATATACAATAGGATTGGGATAAATTGAACCCTTTTTGACAAGTGCTCAGCCCTTAATGTGTGTAGTGCAGCCCTTTTGGAAAGGCTTGGTGTGCAAAAATAAAAAAATCAACTAGCCTCTTTATCTATTAGTGGATTTGATTACATGGGAAAGAAATTGCTTGGTGTAATCACATCACCTATTACATTTGGGGTGGTCACCTTACAAACCCCGATCCATGTTATGCCTCATGTACTTTCATATAACCTTCTTTTAGGTAGACAATGGATTCATGAGATGCATGTGGTGCCTTCTACCCTTCATGGTATAATGAAATATGTCTACAACAACAAAGTACATATGATCAAAGCTGACAATGAGCCTTATAGTGTATTACAACTTGAAAAAAACAAGGAAAATCCTTTGAAAACATTGAAACCAACTACATGCAAGAAAAACAAAAAGATAGATGTCCAAAAACCTTCAAAATGTTATCACTAGATGATTTGGGATCTTTGGATTTCACACCTACATTAATGGGAGAATACAAAATCATAAACAAAGAAACGAGAAAAGAAAAAGTGGTAATGTCAACACAAAATTTAGAAAACCCTTCGAAAGCATCCACCTCAATCATTTTAGAAGAAAATTAAAATTATACAACAAACTTTGATGAAGTTGATTATAAATGACCACTTACTTTAGAATAAATGAAAGAGCTTTATGGAAAAGGTTATGAACTCATGAAACAACTTGGATATAGTGGAAAAGGATGTGGTGCTAGAGAACAATGTATCTATGACCCTATAGAACCTAACACACAAGGAACGACTAATGCTTTAGTTATTGTACCTTGAAAGAAAGAAAGAAACCTTCATTTAATCTCAATACTATTACAAATGATTCCTATAAGCCAACTTTAACATTAGTGCATCCTGAACTAATAGACACTATTGGTCTTCGTTACTATCCTTTGAAAGAAACAAAGAAATCTTCGCTTAATATCAATGTCATCATGCAAAACACTAATGATTCAAATTTAATAGATTTTACACCCTCCTACAAAGGAGAGTACAAAATATTGCAATCTAAAGAGCCTTGTGTAAGTATGAAACCTTATACTAAGAAAGAGATATCTTTGTTACAAAATAGAGGAACATTTTCTACTATTGATCAACAGGGTATCTTGTCGAGACTCCTCCAAGATCGTTTGATTTCCCTCCCTCCAAGAACATGAAACAAATTTTACTACAAGAGTTCATTTTGTGCATATCATCAAGTCCATGGTCATACTACTAATGAATGTAAGGCTTTGAGTAACAAAATTCAACATCTTAAGGAGTGTGGTGCTCTTCCTTATGTTGAGGCACCTAATTCCTCTAATTGATACTGATTTTCAATCTATCATGTTTCCCATCAATCATCTTGGATCATCTTTGCCTTGTGCTAAGTGGGGGCAAGTAGTTTGTTGGATATTATGGATATGGTTGCTGATATTTGGTTGTCATTGATGTCAAAACTATTAGTATTTGGTGTATCAAATGTTGTATATGTCAAGTATATTGAGAAAATATTAAAAGGAAGTGTTCTAGGTTCCCAGTGGAACTGTGCAGGTCATGAAAGTGTTTTGTTCTATAAGTTGATTATTAGCTTGTGTGGATTAAAGGGTTTATTTTTGAATGTTTCTAGACCATATACTAGAAGTTTCAAAGGTCCGCGTGAAGTTTTGAGTGTGTTGTCTGACAGTGTTTCTATGGTCTTTGTCAATATTCCTGAATGAAGATTGTGTGATTATGGTAATCTTAGTTGTTGTGGATGCTTCTCTATTGTTTCTTGGTACTTTTAGATGTCTCTAGATCATTCTCTATCTTTAAGGTACATCCACATTCTCAGAGAGCTCGTGGTTGAATATCTTTTCTTGCACATGCTCTTTATTCATGTTCATGGCCGACATGTTGGTGGTAACGTGTTGTGGATCTTTGTGAAAAAATTAATTAAATTATTTTTGTATTGGAGATATTAATTTGGGTCTCCACTATGTTGTGGCCAATCTTGATGGTTTTCAATTGGAAATTTAATTGTAAATTTGGGCTGACATTGAAAATATGTTTTACTTTTTTGGCCGACTAAGATGTGATGAAATCCCATGAAGCGGATATATAAGGGTGATTGGTTGAGTGAAGTTAGTGTGTGCATAAGTGTGTATGTATGCCAGAGAAAGTGTAAATGTGAAAATAGTGTCTCTATAATTCAATTGTAGAGCAAAGAGTGAATAAGGCTTTTTGAGCTTAATTGGAACTATAATCAAGCTTGTGTAGATCCATTCTTTTAGTTCATACTCTATGGATCTAATCCATATTTATGTATTATTGGATAGTGAGTCCTCTTTTTTGTTTGAGTAGTGAGCTCTAGGCAGTGTGCTTGAATGCATGTGCATTCCCCTTATTATTTCTCTTTATAATTTTAACAAAGTATAATCTTGTGGATTAACATCCATTGTGGTTTTTCCCCTAATAGGGTTTCCATGTAAAATATCTCGGTGTTATTTGTCTCTCTAATTAGCAAGCTTCTTGATCAATGTGTCTCTTGTTATCTTATTCACTAACATAACAAGAGACACATTGATCAGGAAGCTTGTTGCTTTTGAAATAAGTGAATTTTGTAAATCGAAACCAAAGACTGAGTCTACATTCAAGGCCACTATATTTAGATGTAACAGGAAAAGATACAATCTAGGAGAGAGCTCCAGAAAGATATCCAAGTATGATGAAGAACTAAAATCTAGCTTGAAGATAAAGAAAGAGATGTAGAAGAACTAGAAGCACTGATTGCTAAGCAAGAAGACAAAGGAAAAGGTAAGTATGAAGATATATTTCCTATTAAATGTTTTTCATGTAGTAAAATAGGTCATTTCGCATCAAGATGTCCTGAAAGAGTTCCTAGATCTAAACGTAAGAATTATAGATTCCAAAAGAGATGCTACTTTGATGAAGAAGTAGTGACTGATGATGAGTCTGATAAAGATAATGGAAAAGAAGATGAATGGGCTTTCATTGCTACCATTGAAGATAATCTTGTGGCTACTAAATCTACTAAAGATGAAAAATCTCTTGCAGCCCAAGTTGAAGAAAAGGATGAGTGGGTGATTGATAGTGGATGCTCACATCATATGACTGGTGATGAAAGAAAATTTTTAAGTCTAGAAAAGTATGATGGTGGGGTTGTAATAGTTAGAGATAACAATGTTGGTGTGATTTGTGGCAGAGAATCTATTTTTCTTGATGGTAAGGATAACACTTATGATGTTCTCTATTTTGAAGGCCTAAAGCACAACTTGTTGAGTGTTTGATAGATGGTTCACAAAGGATATGATCTTTAGTTCAAAGATTGAAGATGCAAGATATGTGGAAGTTTCAGGGATATGATTGCAATAGGAAAACAAACAAAAGGTAATATTTTTCATTTGAATACTGCTAATGGAAGTTGTGTAATTTCTCAAATAGATGAGAGTTGGTTGTGGCATATAGGGTTGTGTCATGTAAACTAAGAAAACATTATCAAGATAAGTTCTACTCAAGCAATAAGAGATATACCTAAGTTAGTGAAGCCTGCTAATGTAATTTGCAAGGAATGTCAAATGGGTAAACAAACTAGAGTCTCTTTCCAGAGCATACAATTTCATTCAAATAATTTGCTGGAGCTGCTACATACTAACTTTTATGGTCCCTCTAGAGTCAGAAGTATTCAAGGAGAAAGGTATTTTATTTTGGTTATTGATGATTACTCTAGAAAGATTTGGGTTTCCTTTCTAAGAGAAAAATGTGAAGCATTGGAGAAATTCAAAAGTTTCAAGGCTATGGAAGAAAAAGAGAAAGGTCTAAAAATCAAGTGCCTGCGATCTAACAGAGGTGATGAATTTCTTTCCAAGGAGTTCAACTCTTATTGTGAAGAGCATGGTATTAAAAGATAGTTATCTGCTCCTCAAACCCCTCAATAGAATGGAGTCACAGAGAGAAAGAATAGAACAATTTTGGATGCTTCCAGAACAATGAAGATGGAAGTAAATGTATCTCAGATGTGCTGGAGTGAATTCATAAGCACTGCTAATTATACTTTGAATCGAGTAAATGTTAATGGTAATTCTAGTAAGACTCCTTATGAGTTATGGTTTGGTCACAAGCCTACTGTTAAGTTTTTTAAGATCTTTGGAAGCAAGTGTTATATCAAGAGAGATGATGATATAGGAAAATTTTATGCAAGAAATGTTGAAGGAATCTTCCTAGGTTCCTCCACTAAAAGCAAGGGCTATCAGTGCTATAAAAAAAGACTAAGAAAGATGGTTGAAAGTGAAAATGTTAGAGTTGATGAGAACTCTATCAAACCATCTAGACATTATAGTTATGATTCAAATGAATACATTACAAGCCAAGGGAAGAATACTCAGACACAAAATATACTTTAGATTATTTCATATGTTCTGGTGAAGCAACCTCAATTTTTTCTAGTAAATCAAGTCATTCAGGAGACATAGACAAGTGCAAGTGTAGAAGAAAGATTAGAAGAGTCAGAAGTTCAAGAATGTCCCAAAACTCCAAGCTATGTAAATTTTAATCATTCTGAAAGTCAAATCATAGGAGATAAGAGTAAAGGAGTGCAAACTAGAAGAAAAATTGTAGAAGAATATTGTTTGATTTCCAAGATTGAACCTAAAAATGTCACTGAAGCCTGTCAAGATGAACACTAGTTGGAAGCTATGAAGGAAGAGTTGACACATATTGAAATGAATGACATATGGTACTAGTTCTGGGGCCTAAAGACAAAAATGTTATTGGTACTAAATGGGTGTTTAGAAACAAGTTGAATGAAGAAGGTGAAGTGGTCCAGAATAAAGCAAGACTAGTATGTAAAGGGTATTCTCAAATGGAAGGTATTGATTTTGAAGAAACCTTTTCCCCTGTTGCTAGGATTGAAGCTATTAGACTATTTCTTTCTTATGTTGCACACAAGAACTATAAATTCTATCAAATGGATGTAAAGTTTGCATTTCTAAATGGAGAATTAGAAGAAGTGTACATAGAACAACCAGATGGATTTCAGCTAATAGAGAAAGATATGGTTTGAATAAAAAAGAAAGCTCTATATGGACTTAAGCAAGCCCCTAGAGCCTGGCATGCTAGACTGGAAAAATACCTACTAAAGCTTGGATTCACTAAAGGTACTATTGGAAACAACTTATACTTCAAATTAGATAATGATAAGGAGTTAATTATAGAAGATTTTGTTGATGATATCGTTTTTGGAGGAGATGATAATCTATGCATGAAGTTTGTTGATTTGATAAAGAATGAATTTGAGATGAGTATTATTGGAGAGATGAAGTTCTTTCTAGGATTGAAAGTTACATAGTTGGACAAGAGGATTTTCAAATCTTAGTCTGAATATGTGAAAGAACTACTGAAGAAGTTTGGAATGAATGACTCCAAACCTGTTGGTACCCCCATGGTGATCGGATGTAAGTTGACATAGAATGATGACTCTCCTAAGGAAAATCAAACTAGATATAGGTTAATGATCGATGGATTTCTTTACTTGACTCATACTAGACTAGGCATTATGAATGTTGTATGCATGGTTGCTAGATTTGATGCAGATCCAAAAGAATCACATGTAACTGCTATGAAGAGAATTTTTATGTATCTGAAAGGAATAGTTGACTTTGGACTTTGGTATCCAAAGGATGATGATCTCACTTTGTGTGCATATATAGATGAAAATTGGATTGGTGATGTAGACGACATAAAAAGTACTAGTGGTGGTGTTTTCTTCCTACGGAAGAAATTGGTGTCATGGTTGAGCAAAAAGTAAAACTCAATTTCTCTATCTACTGCTGAAGTAGAATACATTGTTACTGCCAATAATTGTACTCAAGTGATATGGATGAAACAAATGTTGAGAGATATTAGGGTGGCATATGAAAAACCTATTGCTATATACTATGACAATTCAAGTGCAATAAATATCTCAAGGAATCCGGTGTTGCATTCTAATACTAAACATATATCAATCAAGTTTCATTTCTTGAGGGAGAAAGTGAATGAGAAAGAAGTTGGACTGGGGTATGTGCCTACCAAAGAACAGATTGCAAATATCTTTACTAAACCATTGTTGAAGGATACTTTTGAGTATCTAAGAGGAATGCTAGGGGTAATTTACCCTCATGATAAGAACTAAAAGATGCATTTGCTTGCATCAATCAGTGAACTTCATTGCTATATTATGATTCAGATTGATTTTTTCGTGACTGCTACTCATGGGGAGTAGTCATATATGCAGATATGTGGTTTAGAGAGTGTATATGGGAAGTTAATTGTTACCTTAGCCATTGATGTCAAAGGGGGAGAAGTGTAATGTGAAAAATCCTTTCAAGAGGAGAAGTGCAAAAGAAGTCAATGTGTTGGGTTGATGATATTTTTCACATCATGTGTTTCCATGAATGTCAAAGGGGGAGATTGTTGGATATTGTGGATATGGTTGTTGATATGTGGTTGTCATTGATGTCAACACTATTAGCATTTGGTGTATCAGATGATGTATATGTTGAGGATATTTAGAAAATTGTAAAAGGAAGTGTTCTAGGTTCCCAATGGAACTGTGCAGGTCATGAAGGTGTTTTGTTATGTACATTGATTATTAGCTAATGTGGATTAAAGGGTTTATTGTTAAATGTTTCTAGACCATCTACCAGAAGTTTTAGATGTCCGTGTGAATTTTTGAGTGTGTTGTTGTCTGACAGTGTTTCTGTGGTCTCTGTCAGTATTCCTAAACGAAGATTATGTGATTCTAGTAATCTTAGTTGTTGTAGATGCTTCTTTGTTGTTTCTTGGTACTCTTAGATGTCTCTAGATCATTCTCTATCTTTGTGGTACATTCACATTACTTAAAAAGCTTGTGGTTAAAGATCTTTTCCTGCACATGCTTGTTTTTCATGTTCTTGGTTGACATGTTGGTGGTAACATGTTGTGGATCTTCATGACTAAATTAATTAAAGTATTTTTTTGTTAGAGATATTAATTTGGGTCTCCACCATCTTGTGGCCGAACTTGGTGGTTTTGCATTGGAAATTTAATTGTAAATTTGGGCTGACATTGAAAATATGTTTTATTTTTCTAGCCAACTAAGATGTGATGAAATCCCATGAAGTGGATATATAAGGGTGATTTCCTAAGTGAAGTTAGCATGTGCATAAGTGTGTATGTATGGCAGAGAAAGTTTAAATGTGTGAATAGTGTCTCTATCATCTGATTACAGAGTAGAGAGTGAAGAAGTTTGAGGAAAGTGTGCAGACAATTTTTTGAGCTTAATTGGAACTGTAATCAGGCTTGTGTAGAAGCCATTCTTTTAGTTCATACTCTGTGGATCTAATCCATATTTTTGTATTGATGGATAGTGAGTCCTCTTTTGTGTTTGAGTAGTGAGCTCTAGGAAGTGTTCCTAAATGCATGTGCATTCCCCTTATTATTTCTCTTTATACTTTTAATAGAGTATAATCTTGTGGACTAACATCCACCATGGTTTTTCCCCTAACAGGGTTTCCATGTAAAAAATCTTGGTGTTATTTATCTATCTAATGTGTTAATTGCTTGTGGTGATTTTCTTATTCATCAAATCTGAGATCAAATTTAAGATAAGCTAGAAAATTTGAAGTTTCTATCACAACTGATTCACCCCCCCTCTCAGTTGTGTATCCTTGTTTTTCCAACATAATTAAGTTAGCCTTGTCCTCATATGACACTTGTCATTGTCTCTTTTGGCTAGTTGACCACCTTCCATGCATATAGGAGAAATATTGGGATGTGGAAGACATGCCTTAAGTTGGCTCACATGTGACATACTTATTAATGATGTAGTTTCATTCAAAAACATATGACTTGGCATAGGGCTTTGCAAATAACCTCTAATGTTTCACTGTGTTATTTTCTTTATTCTTGTGATGTGTCATTTTCTTGGTAGTGTCATTGGACTTGATATCCTTTGAGAGCATGATATTTCTTTGACTTTTCCTCTCATGGAGACAATAGGCATGATGTTCCATAAGAAGAGACCTGACATTAACTAAGAAAAATACCTTTTAACGTACCTTACACTATTTTTCATTTATAATCACCATTATATGGCCACCTTGCATAACACACTTTGCTTGCCTATGGTGCCATCTTGTTTTTTCATGAGTATCAAGCATACAAAGCTTTTCTTGCCTCATGGAGCTTGAAGTACATTGTTGTGTTGCACCTTATCAAAGTTATCAAGAGGTATAGCTTTGGTATGGTTGTATGTATGGGAGCCGAACTTAGGCATGAATTTACCATAGCCACTTTCTTGTGTGTGTGAGCACATACCGGTCATGTGTGTATGTGTCTCTAGGGGATCACCTAGTGGATATTGAATTCCACTAGCCCTTATGAGTGTGCATTGGTTTGTATAGTGTACATCACGTTCCACTTGTAAACTTTCTTGGAAAAAACATCTTAGATCTGATGCATAATGTGCGAGAAAAATGGTCAAAGTTGGATCCACCATTTCTTTCTTTTTCTTTTGTCTTTGTCTTTGAGATTACATGTTTGTGTATCTCTTTTTACTGCATAGCATACACCTTGTGCATGTTCTTTTGTACCTATGTTGGTTTTCAATAGGATCTTGATCTTGGGTGCTTGCGTAACCCTCTTGATCATTGTCATCCTATCTTGCTAGCATTGGTACATTTGGACCCCTCTTGATGCAAGTTTGTCTACTTTAGTGTGAGTTTGAATTAGGTTCATCCTCTCACTAAAGTGGGGGATAAATGTAATGATGGAAAATGTATACCCTTATATTTTCACATTTTTTTAGGCCCTCCTTGTTAAATTGAAAATAATATTGTGTTTAACACATTCACATTGGGTCTTAGGCCCTTGTAAACAAAATGAACCTAGTTAGGCCTTATTTAGGGTGTAGTAAAGTGTACCCTCACACTTTCACACTAATCTAGGGTTTCATTAAGTAGTTGGGATTCTTTATGCTTTAATTGCCCTTATTTTGTATCCACAAGCCTTAATTAAATATTTTTGAGGATAATCCCAACATAAACCAACATCCAATCATAATTCATGTTATTTTTTATTTTATGGCGTAGGTTTATGTTGCAAGTATGAGCAAGTTTTGTGGCATTGTCATTGATGTCAACAAGGTTCAAAATGTTGCATATTGGGCATGTATAGTTTAGATGCTATTGAGATATTGCGAGTACATGGAGCTATCCTTATGATGTTGTAGATGTACTTAAATTATGGGTCACCAAGTGCTTTTGAGAAAATTAATAGAGAGTAAAGTCAGAGTTATATATATGTTTAGAATGTGCTCCAGTATGTGCTCTATGTTTCTTCTGTGTTAATCCTATGCGTGTGTAGATCTGAAGGGTTGTTTTTGGAGATCTTTTGGTGATATCTCTTGATTTGTAGCTTTTGATTTGATGGAGTGTGAAAGTTGTGTTCACTGATATGTGAATTGGTTTGGCATAATTACTTGTATGTGGACTGGGAGAAATGTTTCTACTATGCAATCCTCCACTAATTTTTTTCAGGTCTTTTGAACTTGGAATATGTCTTGTAATGATTTTCTCTGGGTTATGATAGATATGTTCATTGTTTGATGCTCCAAAAGTTGAGTTTCAAAGTTGTTATGTGTGTTTGTACAATCTAGATGGACTGATGGAAGGTGTTCTGTGTTTGAAGGCTATTGTACTTACTGTGGATTTATCTAAAAGTATTTGAGATGTGTTCTCATGCATGATGAAGTGTGTTACATCATTCATGCTCTATCTTCTTGTCAGGAATCACGTACTTCAATTTTCATTTGTGTTTTCATTAGGTTTGGTCGACCTAGTGTTTACACTTCATATGAAGAATTAAAATTTTAATTGAGGATGTGTGTGGTTGATCAAAGACATTTCTTTTGGTCTTGGTTAAGTTTTTAATTGATCCACTCTCATTTCTTTCCACTGCAGGAATTTTGAGTTGTTGACCTAATTTGAATTTATGAAATGAAGCTTATGTGGTTGACCTTGGAGAAATTTTCTAAGGTTGAAAATGGTATAAATGCAAGTTGAGATGCAAAGTACTAAATTATAAAAAGTAATGAAGTAAGCCACAAGTGAAGAGTAGAGTTGTGAGAAAGTGAGTTGAGGAAGCAGTACTTTATTATATTAGATTCCTGAAAGCAATGAGCTGAAGGTTTCTGCAATCTTCTAATCAAGGCTATGGATGTGCATAAATTGCTATGGTGGATCTTTCTATTATTTTTTGTATCTATAGGTAGTGAGCCTCCCTATTAGACAGTGAGTCCTTTTTATAGGCAGTGAGCCTCTTATATTCGGTTTTCTATTACTTTATATTATGAGTTAATCCTCACCGAGGTTTTTTCCTTATTGGGTTTTCCACATAAGATTTGGTGCTCATTGTGTTGATTTTACTTTATGTTATCTACATTTCATGTTCATACTTAATAATAGAATAGTGTGGTTGTGAATTTGATACATGTTTGAAGTGTTGTGCTTGAAATTGGTGACAACTAATTCACCCCTTCTCTTAGTTGTCCTGTACCTCTTAAAAATTGGTATCAAATCTTTGGTTCCTTGGTGTAGAGCTTAATCACTTAAGGAAGATTCAAAGGTGCATAAGTTGGCGATACCTATGTTTGACGGATTTGATTACAGTGATTGGAAAGTGCAGATGAGAGGATATATTATCTCTTTTGGTTACAAGACCTAGAAGGCTATTGAGTCAAAGTATATTGCACTCATAAATGGTCCTACAATTGTAGATGGGGCTTTTGCTTATGAGGAGAATTAAAAAATAAGGTATTCTATTTACAGTGCTTTATCCAAGACTAAGTGAATAAAAGTTATTTCTTTGGGAGCTGCTTATGAAGTTTAGAAGAAGCTAGAAGATCTCTATCAAGGAAATGACAAAGTGAAATTGAAAAACAAGCTGATGGCAAAGCGCGAATATGAGAATTTGAAAATGGAAGGAGAAGATATTGCAAGATATTTCTAGAGATTTGATCTAGCAGCAAATGAAGTTATGAATCAAGGGGGCACTCTGGCTAATGAATATATAATAGAGAAGATTCTAATGACCTTAGCGAAGTGTTATAGTGATAAGGTTTCAGTTACTGAGGAAACATATGATCCTAAGAAATATACTAAAGAACAGTTATTTGGCACCTTGACTACATTTGAGATGAGAAAGTTTGGAAAGAAAGAGGAAAAGACAAAAACATCATTTAAAGCAATAAATATTGAATATGATCTGGACAGTGATGGTTCAAATGAGTTGGAAGAAAACTTTACAAGGAAGTTAAAGAAAGGTACTGGTAAGTATAAAGGTATGTTCCCCTTTAAATGTTTTAGTTGTGGTAATATTGGTCATTAAGCTTCAAGATGTCTGAATAGAGCTATAGATAAGAAGAACATAGATCATAAAGATAGAAAGGATAAGAAATACAAAAAGTTGTATTATTTCAGAGAAAAAGCTAGAATCTCTGATGATGAATTTGATTATGAGGGTGATGATAGTGAATTATTGTTCCTAGCCTTGGAGAATAAATCTTTGTCTGCTAACCCTAGAAAATATGCAAGAAAAAGTGATTCAAAGAACAAGAAGGATGAGATGGAAGGTACTTTGGTCACCGCCTTTCATGCTAGACAAGATGAAGACTATTGGGTGATTGATAGTAGATGTTCTAATCACATGACCAGAGATAAAAGTAAGTTCACTAAACTTGAAAAGTATGATGGTGGTTTGGTCATGTTTGGTGATGATTCTCAAGCAAAGATTGTTGGGAAAGGTATAATTAGTTTTGATGAAATACACAACATTGATGATGTATATTACGTAAAGGGTCTAAGGTATAAAATTTTGAGTGTTGGACAGATGTGTAGCAAAGGTTTTAAACTTGTCTTTTAGCATAATACATGTGAGATTATAAAAGTATCCAAAGTTATGGTTGGTGCAAGAAGGAGAACTCATGGAAACATCTATCAGCTTAAGGTTGTTGATGGTCAGTGCCTTATATCTAGAGTTAATGAAATTTGGTTGTGGCATCAGAGAATGGGACATGTAAACTCTGATAATATGGTCAGGATTAGTTCAAGAGATGTTTTCTGAGATCTACCTAAAATCATAAAGTCTGCTAATACTGTTTGCAGAAGTTATCAGTTAGGGAAACATATAAGATGCAATTTCAAAGGAAAAGAGAAATCCACTACCGAAATGCTGGAATTAATTCATAAAGACCTTTGTGGTCCAACTAGAATAGGAAGCTTAAATGGTGATAGGTATTTCATGCTCCTTACTGATGATTATTCTCAAATGACATGGGTTGCTTTTCTTAGAGAGAAGACTCAAGCTCTAGATAGGTTTAAAGTGTTCAAAGAAAAAGTAGAAAATGAAGTGAACCTAAGAATCAAATGTTTGAGATCTGACAAAGGTGGGGAATTCACTTCTAGTGAGTTTAATGCATTTTGTGAAGAGAATGACATAAAGAGACACTTTTCTACTCCTAGAACCCCTCAACAGAATGGAGTGGTTGAGAGAAAGGACTGAACTATATAGGAAGCTACAAAAACCATGATGAAAGAAGTAAATATACCTGATATGTACTAGAGAGAGGCAATACACACTACTATTTTTTTCTTAACAGAGTTCAGACTAGAGGCAACAACACAAAGACTCCTTATGAGTTATGGATTGGTAAGGCTCCTACTATGAAGTACTTTAAGGTATTTGGAAGCTAAGAATCTTGGGAAGTTTGATGCTAGATGTGATGAAGGGATTTTCCTTGGATATTCAACTACCAGCAAAGCATATAGATGCTTTAATAAAAGATTGAGGAAGATTGTTGAGAGTGCTAATGTGAAGGTTGATGAGGATATGCACATACCTAATGAGATAAGTGAAGTTGAGCTAGATGATCTTATTTGTGCACTAGAACCTAAAGAGAATAATGAAGAGGAAGAAGAACATACAGAAGAAGAAGAAGAAAATGAACCAAAACATGTTTCTAAGACTCCTAAGTATGTCCAAAAGAATCATCTGAAGGAAAAAATAATTGGAGATAAGAGTAAAGGTGTGAAGATAAGAAGTAAAGTAGTAGCTGAGGTAAATTTGTGTTTACTTTCTAAAATAAAACCTAAGTCTGTGTGTGAAGCACGTGAAGATGAGAGTTGGGTTAGAGCTATGAAAGAAGAGTTACAACAAATATAGAAGAATTAGAAATGGGAATCGGTCCTTAGACCTATGAATAAGAATGCAATTGGTTCAAAATGGGTGTTCAGGAATAAGTTGAATGAAAATGGTAAAGCTATAAGAAACAAAGCAAGACTTGTATGCAAGGGACACTCACAAGTTGAAGGCATATACTTTGAAGAGACATTTTCCATAGTGGAAATAATGGAAGCAATTAGCAATTAGGATGTTTTTGGAATTTCCTTCCCACAAGGATTTCAAAGTATATCAAATGGATGTCAAGTCTATATTCCTAAATGGTGAACTAGAAGAAGAAATATACAAGGAACAACCTAATGGATTTCAGTTATCAGACAAACTAGATATGGTTTGTAAGTTGAAGAAGGAATTGTATGGACTAAAACAAGCTCATAGAGCATGGTATGCAAAACTAGATGGATACTTGACATAGTAAGGATTCAACAAAGGCTCTGTTGACAACAATCTTTACTTCAAAGTGCAAGGAAAAAAAATGTTGATAGTGGTAGTATATGTTGATGATATTATCTTTGGAGGAAATGAAGGTATGTGTAAGAGATTTGTAAAAGAAATGCAAAAAGAATTTGAAATGTGCATGATTGGTGAGTTCAATTTCTTTCTTGGTCTTCAAGTAAATCAAACTGGTAAGGGGATATTCATTTCACAATCGAAATGTGTGAAAGAGCTATTGAAGAAGTTTGGAATGGATGACTCCAAACTAGTTAGTACTCCTATGGTGAACGGATGTAAGTTGAGTAAAGATGATGAATTTGCTAAAGTTGATCAAAGCAAATACAAATCTATGATTGGTGGACTATTGTATCTATGTTTTGTTTCCAAATTTCAAGAAGAACCTAAAGAAGTACATGTTACAGTTGTAAAGAGGATATTCAGATATCTTAAAGGTACACCAAATTATGGCTTATGGTATCCCAAGGATACATATTTTACTTTAAGTGCTTATACCGATGCGGATTGGGTTGGTTGTGTGGATGGATGATAGAGTACCAGTGGGGGTTCTTTCTTTCTTGGTGGAAGATTGGTTTCAAGGCTAAGTAAGAAATAGGATTTGGTTTCTTTATCCACTGAAGAAGCAAAATATATTGTTGTAGCATCTTGTTGCACACAATTTTTGTGGATGAGGAAAACATCAGAAGATATTAGAGTGATATGTGATGATCCTATTTCTATCTTCTGTGAAAATAAAAGTACTATAAACATTTCAAAGAATCTGGTAATGCATTCAAGAACAAAACATATATCTATCAAATATCATTTCCTGATAGAGAAGGTATTGGAGAATAAAGTTAGGCTAGAGTATGTGTCTACAAAGGAACAGATTGCAAATGTATTTAGAAAGGCTCTTCTGAAGGATAATTTTGTGTATCTTTGGGGGTCATTGGCCCTCCAAACTAAGTGCAAATGGAGGTGCATCAGCCCAATGGATCCAAAGATTATTCATTTATTTGGACTAATGAATGGGTCTACTCCACAGGGGTAGTAGAAATTTTTCATTGTTATAGTATGAGTTACATGGGTGCACTCCTAAAGGGGGGTGATCAGAGCATTTGATCTTTTCCATTGATGTCAGAGGAGGAGAGAGATTTGTGTGAAAAATAGTAGAAGAGGAAGAGAAGGTGTTTTTCCAAAATATTGAGAATGCAAGAATATTTTGTTGTCTTTGATGGTTTTTCACATAATGTGTTGCCATCAATCACAAATGGGGAAATTCTTGCAAGTATGAGCAAGTTTGGTGGTGTTTTCATCGATGTTGTCATTGATGTCAACACAATTCAAAATGTTTTAGACTATGCATGTATAGTTGAGATGCTATTGAGATGTTGTGAGTACATGGAGCTATCCTTATGATGTTGTAGATGTGCTGAAATGATGGGTCACCAAGTGCTTTGGATAAAATTAATAGAGTGAAGTCAAAGTTATGTATGTGTTTAGAATGTATTTTGCTATGTGCTCCATGTTTCGTTTGTGTTGATCCTATGCTTGTGTAGATTAGAAGGGTTGTTGTTGGGGATCTTTTGGTGATATCTCCTATTTTGTAGCTTCTAATTTGATGAATTGTGAAAGTTGTGCTCACTGGTGTGTGAACTGGTTGGGAAGAATTTATTGTCTATGGACTGGGAGAAATGTTTCTACTTCATAGTCCTTCACTAATTTTTTTCAAGTCTTACAAATCTAGAATATGTATTGTAATGATGTTCTCTGGGTTTTGGCAGAGATGTTCTTGGTTTGGTGCTCCGAAAGTTGAATTTCAAAGTTGTGTGTTTTCATAATCCAGATGGACTATTGGAAGGTTATCTATGTTTGAAGGTTGTTGTACTAGCTGTGGATGTATCTAAAAGTATCTAAGATATGTTCTCATGCATGATGAATCATTATCAATCTTGTTAGGAAGCATGTACTTCAATGTTCATTTGTGTTTTCGTTAGGTTTGGCAGACCTATGTTTACACTTCATATGAAGAATTTAAAATTTAATTGAGGATTTTTGTGGTTGATCTGAGACATTTATTTTGGTCTTTGTTAAATGTTTAATTGGTCCACTCTCATTTCTTTCCACTGTGGGAATGTTGAGTTTCCAGCCTAATTTGAATTTATGAATTGAAGTGTATGTGGCTGACCTTGGAAAAAGTTTCTAAGGTTGAAGATGGTATAAATGCAAGTCGAGATTTAGAGTATTAAATCATAAAAAGTAATGAAGTAAGCCACAAGTGAAGAGTAGAGTTATGTGAAAGTGAGATGAGGAAACAATACTTTATTGTGCTAGATTCCTGAAAGCAGTGAGCTAAAGGTTTATACAATCTTCTAATCAAGGTTACAGATGTGTGTAAATTGTTGTGGTGGATATTTTTGTTATCTTTTGTATGTGTAGGCAATGAGCCTCCCTATTGGACAATGAGTTTGTTATGTAGGAAATGAGCCTTTATATTTCGACAATGAGCCCTTGCTAGTGACCCTCTTGTATTTTTTTTTCTATTACATTATATTGTGAGTTAATCCTCACCATAATTTTTCCCTTATTTGGTTTTCCACATAAAATCTAGTGTTCATTGTGTTGATTTTTCTTTTTCTTATCTGCATTTCATGTTCATACTTAATAAGAGAATAGTGTGGTTGTGAAGTTGATAAGTGTTGGAAGTTTTGTGTTTCAAATTGGTGACAACTGATTCTGTAGACACCTACAAATGGTCTAGAGAATCTAATTAATTAAATACGATTTAATTGATTAATTAATCTTAAATTCATCTACTTAGTAAATAAATATAAATATTTATTTATATTAAGTTCATTATTAATTCTTCTATTTCATCATATTATTTTTCTCTTAATTAAATAAACAAAATTAAAAACTTTGTTTTATTTAATTATTATCATTTTTATCATATTATTTCTCTCTTAATTAAATAAACAAAATTAAAAACTTTGTTTTATTTAATTATTATCATTATTACTTCTTTTATACTTCTATCTTAAAATTAAATACACAACTTAAATAATTTGTGTTATTTAATTACCTCATCACATTTCTTCTTAATTAAATAAAGATATCTTACAATCTTTTATTTAATTATCATTTTCCTTTTATTTTAATTTAATAAACAAACCCTATAGTTTGATTTATTAAATTATTTATTCCTCTTTTGCTAAATTTAAATAAATCAAAAATATTTAAATTGATGCATAAATCATATTCCTTTAATCACTCACCAATAAAATTCAATTTTTGAAATCTAATTAATTCTACTATCATTCATGAGAAGAGCTTCAGGGACAAACATGCAGGAAATCCTCTAAATCTTCTTCCAACAATCTTTCCTCTCATCTTGCCTGGTGTTTTCATGGGGAGAAACAATCCTCCATGATCAGCTCCACCTTCTCATCTCATGCCATTCAATTCTCCAGATTGAATCCCAGCCTTTTATCTCGTATCCCTGTACAAATGTGCTACCATGAAAGCTATAAATATAGGTCTTTGGCTACAAGAAATGGATCCTAACTTGTACAATTTTACTCTGCAAGTTTTCTAAGCATCCAAGCATTTAAGCAATCAAGCATTCAAGCATTCATCCAGCATCCGTCAAGCATTCAATCAACATCCATCAAGCATTCAACATTTGCAATCATGGCTGCCATTACAGTAGTTTTATTATTTAATCATATAGGAATAGATTAGTTTGAATTCTCATTCTCTAAGTGTCATTTCAATAATCAAATTAGCTTCTAAAATCTGAAAGGAAAGTAGATTAAAGAGATCTTTAGAGTTAGAGAGAAATAGGACAACTTCAGAGGTTCCTTTGTTTAAATTAGTTTAAATTCTCTTGAATCTTTGCTATTATGTCTTATTTAGAAGTGTAGATGCGTTCTAGATTGTTTAACTCATTCCTACACTTACATTTTGGCACCCACCATGGGGCCTAACCCCATATTCTGCATAATTTTTGTGAAAAGTGTCTTACAGGTATCGGCGTGTTTATTTTCGTAGAACCATGGTTTTTTATAGCGTGTTGGCTGGATTCTGTAGCGCTCTAGTGGTCTATTTTAGCGCGCCTATCATCTATTTTAGTGCGCTGGTGATCTATTTTAGCGCACTGCTCAATTGTTTTAGCGCACCACGCCACTGTTTTAGCACGTCGATTCACTATTTCAGCGCCTCGACTCTTTGTCTTTAAAATCTTTTTTTTTATCTAGATCCGACGCATTCGTGGCTAGATTTTGTTCTTTTGTCTATTTTTGGTTAAAATTTATCAATCCTAGGATAGAAAATGGGTTAAAATTTATCAATCCTAGGATAGCAAATGGATAAAACTTGATCAATCCTAGGATAGAAACTTCATTTCTTGTGGGATTAAAATTGAATATCATGCCTTTTATGGAGCAATATCTCCATATAGATTAGCTAATTTGTCTTTTGGGTTTTTAAAAGTGAACAAACTTCTTTGTTGTGATTGGGTGATAGGTTTATGCTCTCCCCTTAACTGGGTGCATCAGAATACCAAACTCACTTTTTCTTTATGCATTTTCAATCTTTTATTAAAACTTTTAGATAGGCCTACCATAGTGGGAAAAAGTACTCACCCTACAGGAATGACCTGAGTGGGGACAACCAAAAACCATGGTATTCCAACCCACTTAAAAATTTATGTGAATTTGGGGAAACCCTCTTTCAACGGAAGTGTATAGGATAACCATCCCCAAAATCTTTGTTCTAAAGATTGGGAGGTCTCTTAAGGGAGCTTATCCATTTGCCGCTCTGAACGAAAACCCTAATAGAAGCATGCTTGTCAGTTCCTGAACATTGTAATACTCGACGGTGTAGGGGCAGGGAAGAATCTACCCTCAAGCGCTCACCATATAATTGACAAGGACTGTTTGCTTAGGGGATCCGGTATCCACTTCTGTCACTTTGAGTATGCACCTGGAAAAGACAAAAACACGGGTGCCCTCTAGGGGGTGACATGGCTGTGTGAGTTGACGCAATTCCAAGATGTGGGTTGTTCGAGTATATAACGATGACCTTTTGTCACTAGGAATGAGTCTATCTGAAGTGTCTTATCTATTATAAACTAGTGAAAATCAAGAAGAATCATGCTTGATTCTTAAGAACATACACTATCTGTTTAGATTCTAGGGTTTTAAAGTCAACAATTATATTCTTGCTTACTATGTTTTCTTTCATTAAATTTAGATAAGATCATCACAATAAACTTCAAAATCAAACATTTGTGAAATTCTCATGATTCGAGATTGGGTATCCACCAAATTTGTCAAGAAATCTCTTGTCAAACGAATCAGAAAGCCAAAGAAAACACTTACATACAAACAACTCCTGAGAAAGCAACAATCTTTATATCAAAGCAGGAAAGTTCTACTCCAACATAGGACTTTTATTCATAGATATCACAATTTCTCTAGAGGTTTTACGGATGACTATGCTGTAGCTCCCTTAGATTCACAAGCATTTTATCAAAGAAGGTCTCTTAGGAAACACCACAATCACAGTCAAATAATTCATCTAGAATACATCCCACAACCAACCATACAATACGATACCAGACCAAGTGAGTTTCATAGAGTAAGATAGTTTCCTGTCTTAGTGCGTCGTCACTCTATTTTAGCGTGTCGTTGCTCTATCTTAGGGCCTTGCAGCTCTGTCTTAGCGCCTCATAGCTCTATCTTAGCACCTCACTACTCTGTTCTAGCACCTCGTGGCTCTGTCTTAGCACCTCACAGCTCTCTCTTAGCACCTCACGACTCTATTCTAGTGCGTCACGACTCTGTTTTAGCGCATTGTCACTCTGTCTTAGCGCCTCACAACTTTATTCTAGTGCCTCACGACTCTGTTCTAGCACGTCACGACTCTATTTTAGCAGCTCACAGCTCTATCTTAGCACCTCACAGCTCTATCTTAGTGCCTCACGAATCTATCATTAGCGCGTTATGGCTCTGTTTTAGCGCATCATGTCTTTGTCCTAGCGCATCACAGATCTATTTTAGTGCGTATGGTTTCTATTTTAGCGTGTCAAGTTTCTGTCTTAGCGCCTCACGGCTCTGTCTTAGCACATTAGGTCTTTGTTGTAGTGCCTAGGGTCTCTATATTAGCACTCCAGGAGGTCAAGAAAATAGAGAGTTAGTAAGACTGTTTGTCAGTTTTCCCATAGCAAAAACAAGGTTTCCATCAATCCAAAACATTTTTTTCCATAGTCCAAAACACTTGAATCATACAAAAGAAAGAGAGAAAATTTTACTATTACACCTAGGTCTTGAAACATTTTGCAAAGTGTCCTTATCTATCATCACTAATCTGAGATTTTTGTGTCAAAATTTCCCTATCAAGGATTTTATCATCCTTTCATCATGAAACTAGACACAACTAAATCATATTTTTAATGTAGTTCTATCAAAAACTTCGTTAAAGATGACACTTATTCGAATAAAAAATCCAAGATCAAAGTCTAGAGTAAAAAGTTTGTATGCCTATTTTCACACGATCAGCATATCAAAAACAACAACAAGAAGAAAATGAAAGAATAGCAGCCATGGCTGAAGAAAACCCTTGGGGATGATACATCAACACTGATCCTCTCACTAATTCACAAGAGAAAGAAATAATTACAGAGGAAATCGAGAAAGTTCAACAAGACACTCATTTCCATAAATTTATGGAAAAGATGTTAGAGCAAGATATGGAAAAGTATCTTTTATTATTAGCTGACAAAGGTGCTAAGCTTCCTAAAGACTTTGATGTCAATCAACTCAAGGAAACAACCACACCTCAGGTAACTAGTATGGAAAATCCAAATCAAATAGATGCTTTGACAAAACAAATCCAACAATTACAATTGCAGTTCCAAAATATCCATCAAGGGCCAACAAAAAGATATTCCTTACAAGACATTTGCCCTTATCCATTCGACCCAAGCATTAACATGATACCATTTCCACGGTATTGTGAATACCTGACGTACAACAAATACAATGGAAGAACCGATCCATTTGATCACGTACGGGAATTTCGAGCCATGAGCATAGAGTTCACACATGAGGACTCTTACTTACTATGATTATTTCCAAGAAGCTTAGGAAACACTTGCATGGAGTGGTTTTCTAAAATGGAACCCGAGATCCAATCTTTTGAAGAACTGATCAATAGGTTCATAATGCACTTCTCATTCAACATCCAACATGGGGTGACCTTAAAAGAACTCTACAACACCAAACAAGCAAAGGGTGAAAAGTTTCTTTCCTTTCTCCAACGATGGAGAAGGCTATTTGCTAAATACCCTAGATCTATTCCTGAAGAGGAGAAGATAGAGATGTTCATTGATAACCTAGTGGATGACATGAATTACAGATTGGACTTACAATGTCCATCTACATTTGAACAAGTTATCGAAAAGGGGCTTAAAATTGAAGAGGCTCTAATTAAAAGAGGAACAATCAAACACTTCATTGAAGGTTCAAACAATAGCAATTCCTCTAACAACAACAATGAAAAGCCAAGATTTTGGAAAAATAATAAGAATACTAATACCATGATCGACACACACACGTCCAAACCAGTATTCTCCTTAACGCCAACCACTACAAACAAACAAAACAATGGTCTTAATGTCAAACAAAGTAGTGATCAAGGAAATAATCAAAACAGTGGAGAAACAAAAACCCAATCATTCCAACGACCATCCAATAAATGAAAATTCACGCCATTAGGGAAATCATTGGAATCAGTCCTCAAAGAACTTTTAGATGAAAAACTTATTCAAGTACAAGAGGCTAGAAATTGGAACCCTCAAGTCAAACCATCATGGTGGAATGACTCACATTACTATCACTACCATCAAAATAAAGGCCACATGACTGAAAATTGTTGGCAGTTAAAACATGCGGTGCAAGACCTTATAGATCAAAAAAAAGTATTTGTAGAGGGACACCAAACAAACAAAGATCATACAACATTCAAAAACCCTCTACCCAACTATCAGAAGGGAGAATCCTCTTCCGCAAATAGCAAAGGTAAGAATGTTGGTTATGTTTATGACAAAAAGATCCTTTGATTTTCTACTACCAAGGAGGATGAAGAGTTATGCAATCAAATCAATCAAAACAATGACATTACATCTACTAATTTGGTACAACATATGGAAAAATCTGAAAACCAAATTAATGTAATCACACTCAAAGGGAAACAAGAGCACAAACCGGTTAATGCCACATCAAGGGCACAATCCAGAGTTATATTGAAAGGAGCATCATTATCATCCTAATCTGTAGATCCTCCCTCCAATCAATATAATCTCATCGATCAATTATAGAAAATACCAGCACAAATATCCATCTTAGAACTTCTAAAGATTTCCCCATCACACAAAGAGGTTCTTGAGCAAGCTCTTGTATCAACCATGGTACCTAACAATTTGGATGTATGTCAATTCCAAGCTATGGTGGGACATCTATCTACACCTCATTGCCTTTCATTTTCCAAACATGATGATGTATCACTCACCCATCCACATAATTCCACCCTTCACATTAAAGTCCTCATCCATAAACACCGTGTAAAGCGTGTCCTGATGGATGGAGGGGCTAGTTTAAATATTTGTACCTTAAAGCTGATTCGTGCACTAGGATACTCAGATGAAGCCATTGGTACAAGAAGAAAAATAACAATCAAAGCATATGATGAGGAAGAAAGATCCTCTAAAGGGTTGATCATATTACCCATTCAAGTGGGACCTATTGTCCAAAATGTGGTTTGTCAAGTCTTAGATAGGGAACTGACATACAACATACTATTGGGACGTCCTTGGATTCATGATATGCAAGCGGTACCTTCCACCTATCATCAATGCCTGAAATTTACTATCAATGGACAGGAGGTAACAATCACAGTAGACTATAATGACACCCAAGCTTGTCATACATTGAAAAAATCTCAAGATACATTAATACCTCACAATAGAGAATTTAGCACATCAGATTCATCTAATGATGAGCAACAGCAAAGCTTCATATCAAAGTGGCTTCCAAAACAACAAAAATCACAAGAGATCAAGGTGGCACAATCTAACCCTTCAAATGTTGAAGAACAATTGGCTTCACTCTCACACCAATTCACCAACAAAGTACAGATAAGTGAAAAAGGAATAAGTGAATATGGTGTTGGACACTCTTTCCATCTATCACAGATGTTACCCTCCTTACATACATATGGATAGCCATCTACAACCACCCAAAAATCAGCACAATCTACAACGACATTAGATGGCAGATTTGTAAAACCTGGAAACTTAGATGAAGAATCAGAAGATAAGGCCATACTAAATTGGCTTTATAGGGATGAGGAAGCTTCCACTTCCATGAGTAATATAATAGAGACAAATCAATATGGAAAGGGAAAAACTATTTTGGAGAAGATGGGATATTCAGGACAGGGACCTCTTGGGTTAAGGAAACAAGGCATAATAGAACCAATCCAGCCACTCACGCTCCAACATAAGGATAAAACTGGACTAGGATATGAAGCAGAACAAGGATCTTTTGACCAAAGGAAACAAGGCATAATAGAACCAATCCAAGTTCTCATAATTCAGCAAAATGGCAGAACTGGACTAGGATACACAAAAGAAGCAAGAGGAGAACTCACCAATAAAACTATGGAGCGTATTCTTCAAATGAGAGATAAATCTGAAATAGATTCAAATGAATATGAGTGAGACAAATTATCAGATGTTTCCTATGAAGATATTCAGATCGATGTTATCAAAAAGTATACCCCCAAACGTGAGGAGGGTCAAAGCTCAAGTTTTAATCCTATTGTCTTTGAAACACAAAATTTCGACGACTCAAGTGAAGATGAACGGACATTGATTGAGATAAATGATGTGGAAGAAAATACCTTCGTAGGCCTCGACATAACCACTAACAACCTGGATGACATTTTCATCTGAGCTTTCACAATCACTGACATCAACCCATCTAATGATTCATTGCCTTTACTACATCCCGAGCTTATTGAGTGGGAACCTCAACACCCCATCAATCTTCTTGTTTTTGACAATGACTCCGCTATCATTAACTACCTTTGCTATGAAGATATGATACTTTTTCTACCAATACTTCTTTTAATTATGCTTTTAGGCGGGAGGGTGCCAAGCCTTTCAGTTGCAAAAGTATGGAAATAAATAATGGATCAAATGTTGAAAACCATTCTATGGCAGTATTTGATCCTAAAATAGTAAAAACAAAGAATGCATCCAATGGTGAAAACCTCATTGAGGCACCAAAGGATGGAAGGCTTGACATCCTCCCACAACATTACCATGAAAGATCATTAGTGTTGATATAACCCACACAGTCTATTGATATTGGCACAGCAGAGAAAGAAAGAATACTACACCTGGCAGCATCCATGACAGATATAGAAAAGCAAGATTTTATCAAATTCTTTGAAGAACAATGCATCAATTTTTCTTGGTCATACTCTGACATGCCAGGCTTAGACACAGATCTTATTATGCATCACTTATCTTTACCAACTAGCACCAAACTAGTAAAATAGAAACTGAGAAAGATGCATCGACATGTTGCATTATTGGTAAAAAATGATTTGAAAAAACTACTAGATGTTGGATTTATTAGATCTATTGATTATGCTAAATGGATATCCATCATTGTACCTATTTCAAAACCATATCACACCATCAGAATATGTACTGATTTCTAGGATTTAAATAGAACATGTCCAAAGGATGATTTTCCTTTGCCAAACATAGACATGATTGTAAATTTAACAGCTGGCCATCAAATGCTATCACTCATGGATGGATTTTTAGGATACAATCAAATCAAAATAGCTCTTGAAGACCAGGAAAAGACAACATTTACGTGTCCATGGGGCACCTTTTGCTGGAACATCATGCCTTTTGGGTTAAAGAATGTAGGAGCTACATACCAGCGAGCTATGACAACAATCTTCCATGACATGATGCACACCTTCATGGAGGACTATGTGGACGATATCTTAGCCAAATATCACACTAGAGAAGGACATCTAGATATACTTACCAAAATATTTGACAGGTTGGAGAAATTTAAAGTTAGATTAAATCCTAAGAAATGTGCCTTTGGAGTAACATCAGCAAAACTCCTTGGATACATAGTTTCTACAAAAGGAATTGAAGTAGATCCAGCAAAAGTGAAAGCCATTATGGAAATTCCACCTCCTAAGAATATCAGTACATTAAGATCTCTACAAGGCCGACTACAGTCCATCAGAAGATTTATCTCTCAACTAGCAGATCAGTGTCACCGATTCAACCATCTTTTACATAAAAATGTGTCTTTTAGATGGGATGAAGAGTGTGAGAATACTTTCAATCAAATCAAGCATTGTTTAATGACACCACCAATCTTGGTGCCACCCAGTAAAGACAAGCCATTGTTGCTTTATATTGCAACAATAGATATTTCTTTAAGAGCCTTGCTAGCACAAGAGGATAAAGAAGGAAAGGAACAGGCAATATACTATATCAGCAGGACACTCAATGGACATGAAGTAAACTACACCTTCATTGAAAAATCATGCTTAGCAGTAGTATTTGCAACACAAAAATTGTGACACTATATGCTCACTCACACTGTCAAGCTCGTTGCAAAAATTGATCCCCTCAAGTATTTACTGAGCAAAGCAGCTTTAACAGGAAGGTTGGCAAAGTGGGTCATGCTCCTCAGTGAGTTTGACATTCAGTATGTTGAAAGGCGAGCTATCAAAGGATAGGTCATTGCCGACCAATTAGTAGAAGCTCCATTGTCAGACAATCCTCCTATGACCATGGAATTCCTTGATGCAGATATCCTCAATGTTACAACCCAACCATGGAAACTCTACTTCGATGGATCCTACACACAACATGGATAGGGGTAGGAATTTTATTTTTCACACCTCTTGGGCACACAATTCCATGATCTTACAGGCTTACCTTCTGTTGCACTAACAATGTCACAGACTATGAAGCTTTAATCCTTGGAATTAAATTAGCTATTGACTGGAAAATCATAGAACTATAGGTGTATGGAGACTCTCAGTTAATCATCTATCAAGTCAACAATGATTACCAAACTAAGGATGACACATTGATTTTATACAAGAAACTGGTAGATGATCTAAGGAAATACTTCATAGAAATCAAATTTGAGAAGATACCAAGATCAAAGAATAAAGCAGTAGATGTCATGGCCACAATAGCATCTCTTCTAAAAATGCCTAAAACATAAGATTGTTATCGATTTATTGTGGAACAAGTGTCAAATCTTGCATACGCAAATCCCAAATCCCAAACCATAATCCTTTTGGATAGTGCCCAATCTTCCATTTATGGAGACATTTATACTTATCTAAAAGATAATATCTTACCGCCAGATCTTTCTCGCAACCAAAAGCACAACTTCATACGCCAATCCGCCAAACATACCATTATTGCTGACACCCTTTACCGTCGAGGCCTAGATGGTACTCTTTTGCGTTGTTTAGAACATAACGAATCTGCTTCTACTTTACATAAGGTCCATGAAGGAATTTGTGGCACACATTCAAACAGATTATCTTTAGCCAAGAAACTCCTTCATTTGGGATATTACTGGACACACATGGAGCAAGAATCTTATAAGTTTGTAAAGAGATGTCAAAAATGTCAGATTCATGGCAATCTTATACATGCACCAGCATAGGAGCTCCATCCATTCACAACTACATGGCCTTTCTGTCAGTGGGGATTGGACTTGGTAGGGAAAATTAACCCATCTTCATCTAATGGACATAAGTTCATTATCACCGCAACAAAATATTTTACAAAATGGGTGAAGGCAGTTCCCTTAACCACAATCACTAGGAAGCAGATATCATCTTTCATACTTAATTATCTCATTTGTACATATGGGATACCCCAGTCAATCATCACAGATAATGGCAAGCCTTTCAAGAACCAAGACGTCCAAGAGTTGTGTGAAAAGTTTGACATCCATCATCGCTTTTCAACCCCGTATTACCCTCAAGGTAATGGACAAGCAGAAGCTTCAAACAAAATAATCCTAAAGATTCTCAAGAAGACTGTAAATGAGGTAGGGCATGATTGGCACGTTTAGATTAACCCTGCTCTTTGGGCTTACAAGACTAGCATCAGAACACCAACAGGAGCTACACCGTATGCTCTTGTCTATGGATCAGAGGCAATATTAACTATCAAGGAAGAAATTCCATCCCTTTGAGTTTCACTAAAGGGACTCATTTCAGATGAGGATTACAGGATCTCAAGACTTCAAGAACTAGAACTACTTGATGAACATCAAAAACAAGTTGTCAATCATTTGATAGCCTATCAACAAAGAATGTCTAGGAACTATAATCATAGGGTTAAGCCTAGAGTCTTTCGGATCAGAGACTTGGTCCTACGGGAAAACCCTAGAAATCAAGCAGACAGACAAAAGAAGGGAAAGTTTGAACCTAACTGGATAGGGCCTTATGTCATTATATCAGTCTATGGATCAGGAGCATACCGGTTGTCTACACCAGAAGGAGATATGTTGGAGGAACCCATGAACAACATTCATCTTAGGTGATTCTATACTTGAGGATACCTAGTGCACGGTCAGTAAGATTGTCTTGATGAAAACCTGGCAAACAGGTGTCATGATGACAGAAAAAGAATAAACACAAAAAAAAGAGGGACACAATAAAAACAAGTGATGAAAACCTGGAAAACAGGCGCTACTTGTGATTTTCACCAGCTCTTCTATCTATTAGGTACAGTTTTGTTATGATCGTTTCCTTTCATATCGTTTCCATCTATCATTTGAGATGATCATTATCACTATCCATATCATAGCAAAGATATCATGTTTTACCCTAGCTTGGGGGAAACATCCTAGTGTTATTTGGTACAATGGACTTTCAGCTTAAATGGAAAGGCAATCAAACATGACAACACCAAGTGACGATACTTGAAAAGTAACCAAAAACATCAGAAAATCCATCAAAATCCAAAAACATTAGAAAATCAAAATCCAAAAACATCAGAAAATCCATCAAAATCCAAAAACATCAGAATATCCATCAAAATCCAAAAACATCAAAAAAATCAAAATCCAAAAACATCAGAAGATCCATCAAAATCCAAAAACATAAAAAAATCAGAAAATCCATGCGAAAACATTCATAAAATCGAAAACACAAAAATAGAGTCTACATCAGTCGGAAAATGGAGTCTGTGTCAGTCGAACTACATGGTCTCTACGTGTATAACGTAGGCAAGACTAATCTTTGATCAGTCCCTGAGACCCCTAGGATAAGTCTTTAGCTTACATCATTTGGTCGAACATCTGAGAATATCATACAAACATCAGCACACACATTTCAACATCGATGATCTAATCTGAATAATGATTTGAAAATACATTAAGTAGAATTTGAATTGTTGTACTTTTTATTTTATCATTTGCTTATCATTTTTTGGAGCTACTCAATGATGTATTAAACTAGAGAAGCAAGGAAGGAGAATGATACCTTTTCTTTGTTTGCTATTTGTGAGCTAGTCATTGTTATTTTGTGAATCATTGCAGGAAGTGCTCTACCAAGTATCATGGATGACATTCTGATTCACTTAAGAAAATGATTAATTCTTGTCTATTTACGCAAGAAATGCTTAGGTCATCTTGGATTAATTATACCTTGATGCTTGTGTTCGCTTGCAATATCAAATATCATGAAAGAAATACTTAGGTCATCATTGGTCTATCTCATATCATTGATGCTTGTATTCACTTTCAACATTTTAAAAGCTCAGTGATGATACAAAGCAAAATAAAAATATTATTGAAATGACACTTACGTTTGCATTGATAAAATAGGTTTGCACAGTAAAAATAGATTGCATTCGTAATAATATATCTGCAGAGTATTGGTTGCACAAGTTACAAGGATTCATTTGCAAATAATGTTATCTTTTCTTATTAAAGATTGAGTATATTTAACACATACAATCATCATTCATTGCATACATATAGAAGGCATTTTATGATCTCATCATATATATCACATATACATACATCATTCACATACATCTCATTTTAATCTATCATACATTGCATTTCATCCATACATCATTCATTTACATCTAATTTTATATATCATACATTGCATTTCACTAAGAAAATAAATACATCATCAATATCATATCACATCATCATCAATGCATCTATCCAATCTAGTATAATAAATCATCATAAAACATAAAAATTAAAATGCATCCATCACATAAATCATGTAGAACACATCATAGATCAATACATACATCACATAAATCATGTAGAACACATCATAGATCAATACATACATTACATAAATCATGTAGAACATATCATAGATCAATCAAACCGATGCACATCATATATATCTCATCAAGTGTCAAGTATACAATGAAGTCTGAAAAGGATGAAAATAACATCATATCAAAAATGGTTGTATATATCTCTCGAGGGGTACACAAATGATCTCAAGTGGTACTCGCACCAGAAGGAGCAGGTCTCGTACCAGTATCACCACCACCACTAGATGTCCCAGGATCTCTCGGATCTCTCGGATCTCTCGAGAGAGGCTCTGTCATGCCTCTACTCACTATCCTCGAATGAGTCCTCTAAGTGGGACTGGACATAACTAACTCTCTACTTTGGGGGCAAAGCTCATGATAACGGCTCCTGTAAAACTCAATCTTAGCACCTGCTCGCATAGCCTCTCGCATGTAATCTGCCACAGAGGTCCCATCTGCCACTCTCTGCAATCTCTCTATAGTAGCCTATGCTATCTTTGCTACCTGTCTGACAATATCTCGCTCTACAGTCAAGGCTGTAATTTGTGCCTGAGCAGTGGTCAATTGTGCTCGTACACCTACTAACTGAGCATGTGTTGTCACTGCTACCTGTCTGGCCCCATCTCTCTCACCAATCAGAGAGGTAATCTGTGTCTGTGTAGTAGCTAGCTATGCCTACATCTGGGCCTGAGTCTGTGCTAATAATCCCTACACCTATGCTAGTTGTCCATGTAAAGTCTGAACCTACACATGTAAACCTGCAACCTCTGATCGCTATGCTAAAGAGGAAGCAACTGCCTGCCTCTTACAAGGCGCACTGGTCAATGGCTCTGAGGTACCTGCTACACTCGGTCTCCTCCCATCTCTGCCATCATCATCACTACTATCATCACTCTCATCACTACCCTCCATGTCAACATCTACATCCTCCTCTCTCCTCCATCTCTGACCACCCTGACCACCCCTTGCAGCTGCTGGAGCTGGTGTTGGTGCTGGTGCTGGCTCATCTAGAATGGTAATATGAGGAGGAGGGTGCAGAGCCAAATACTATCCATACTCAAGAGTAACGGGTGCCTCAACAATGTCTCATCGTATATCCCATGCCGATGGCTAAAGAGCACGATAACCCTCAACAAATGCTCCATAAGGAAAGCGTGAACCCCAATCACTGGTATCTACTCATCGTCATCCATAGTGTGCTACTCCCTATGGCATACACTGAACAATCCCATACTGCCTATAGACGCGATGAAATAGGAATCGCTCCAAAATCTTGGAGCTCTTCCTGATCAAATATATCGAGTCAGCCAAAAATCCCAACTCGATATCATCCTCATCCCAGTCATCACAATCTAAATAGGGAAACCAGGTCATTGTATCCACATCATCAAGAATCCATCTCCAATAATCTAGCTTACCCATCATATGCTGGGTAGGCTTGCCTCTGTAGCGAAACACATAAGGTCTCGTTGTTGGTCTCGATAACACTGGCATGGGATGCGTGACAGCAATATGCTCCCATGCCCATACCTGAAGAAGTGTAGCTCCCACCGATAAACTGCTACCTCTGAGGTACACGATCCAGTGTAAATCATGATAGAGCTGAGCAAGCATACACATGCCCCAAGCATATCTCGTCCTGTGTGCCACCATACCCTCTAATACCTGAACCCATCCGAGAGATAGACCCTTTGACCTCTTATCAGGACAAAGGAATCCACCAATAAAGCCTGCCAAAACTGAAGGTGTAAGTGTATAAATGGGATAAGCAAATTAACAATGCTTCTACACTTCTAAATAAGACATTGTATATAAGATTCAAAAAATTTAAGCTAATTTAAACTAAGAATCTTCATAAATCTGTCCTATTGCTCTCTAACTCTAAAGATCTCTCTAATCTAATTTTATCTCAGATTTTAGAAGCTAATTAGATTATTGAAATGACACTTAGAGAATGAGAATTAAACTAATTCTATTCCTATATGATTTAATAATGCAACTAAAATGATTCTACAACAAAGCTTCTAAGAAAGAAACTACTATAAACAGCCATAATTAATAAAATAGAAAGCTTGATAAACATTTGATGGATGTTGGATGAATGTTGGATGCTTGAATGCTTGGAAAACCTACAGAGTAAAATTGCATAAGTTAGGATCCATTTCTTGTAGCCAAAGACCTGTATTTATAGCTTTCACGGCAGCACATTTGCATAGGGGTACGGGATAAAAGGCTGGGATTCAATCTAGAGAATTCAATGGCATCGGATGAGAAGATGGAGCTGATCATGGAGGATTGTTCCTCCCCATGAAAACACCAAGCAAGATGAGAGGAAAGATTGGAGGAAGAAGATGGAGAGGATTTCCTGCAAGTTTGTCCCCGAAGCTCTTCTGTGAATGAGAGTTGAATTAATTAGATTTTAAAAATCTAATTTTATTGGTGAGTAATAAAAGGAATATGATTTATGCATCAATTTAAATAATTTTAATTTATTTAAATTTAGCAAAAGGGGAATAAATAATTTAATAAATCAAACTATAGGATTTGTTTATTAAATTAAAACAAAAGGAAAATGATAATTAAATAAAAGATTTTAGAATATCTTTATTTAATTAAGAAGAAATGTGATGAGGTAATTAAATAACACAAATTATTGAAGTTGTGTATTTAATTTAAGATAGAATTAATAGATAAAGTATAGAAGAAATAATAATAATGATAATAATTAAATAAAACAAAGTATTTAATTTTGTTTATTTAATTAAGAGGAAATAATATGATAAAATAGAAGAATTAATAATGAACTTAATATAAATAAATATTTCTATTTATTTACTAAGTAGATGAATTTAAGATTAATTAATCAAATAAGTCGTATTTAATTAATTAGATTCTCCAGACCATTTTTAGGTGTCTACATTTTTCCCCTCTGTGAAGTGATGTGTTTACGCATTGCTTCAAAGAAATTTTTTCCTCAGCTACTAGTATTGACAAAAGTTTTAAAATATGCCCCTGATTTTCCCTAGATGTTGAATTTGAAATGATAGCGATATATGCCCCCATGGGAGAGATATTGATGAATTTTGAAATTTTATGAGGAAATTGATGATTTGATGATATGGAAACAATTTATCTCCCGATAAAGAAATACTGATTCCTCCAGTTGATTATGATGATGATTTGATGATCGCTTCAGTTGATTGATTGATGACATTGATGATTGACCTCATGATAGGTGAGATTCAATGATAGATTGATGATTGATTAACCTCATGATAGGCGAGGTTGAATGATAGATTGATGATCACAAGATTTGAACAAAGCTGATTAGATTTGATTGATTGATAGACTTATTGATTGATGTTGATTGATTTGATAAGATTGTTGATTTGTGATTTGACTTCACTGATTGATTGATATGCCCCAGTATAAGATCGATTAATGTACTGGGACTTGATGATGCAAAATGATGAATAGAATAGGGGATGGGATGAGGAAGAGATAATGAAAGGAGAAGATGAAAAGTAAGTAAGCACAAATGGATTCAAGGATAAATGTGATGTTGCCCCGGTCAAGTTGCAAGCCAAGATTGATTGATGATGATGATAAGAGTGTTGTTGATGAGGGAAGGATACATCCTAAAACAACACAAAATGATAGGGAAAGATACATCCCGATGATGATGATGATGATCAAGGCTTGTAACAAGGCTGGGAACAAAACCAAGGATGTTATTAAATGATTTGTGCTAGACTTAATAGATTAATATTGGATGGAATTTGAGATGACTGAAATGAAAGAAAATGATTCAGAAAGAGATGGTGATATGATGTAGAGAGGGAATACATGTAGCTTTTGAGATTGAAATTTGGTAGCTTTTGAAATAATCTATAAATGCATATGCAAGACTAATATGGATGCAATCTATTTTAACCATGCAATTCTAAGTGTCATTTTAACAATCTTTTGATTTTTCTTTGTATCATCACTGAGCTTTTAAAATC
Source organism: Sequoia sempervirens (assembly GCA_007258455.2). Lineage (NCBI taxonomy): Eukaryota > Viridiplantae > Streptophyta > Pinopsida > Cupressales > Cupressaceae > Sequoia > Sequoia sempervirens. The sequence goes on from VDFB02271358.1 coordinate 178,485,543, forward strand.
GTTGAAATAAAATACAAGCATCAATGATATGAGATAGACCAATGATGACCTGAGTATTTCTTTCATGATATTTGATATTGCAAGTGAACACAAGCATCGAGGTATAATTAAACTGAGATGACCTGAGCATTTCTTGCTTAAACAGACAAGAATTAATCATTTTCTTAAGTGAATCAGAATGTCATCCATGATACTTGGTAGAGCACTTCCCGCGATGATTCACAAAATAATAATGACTAACTCACAAACAGCAAACAAAGAAAAGTATCATTCTTCTTCCTTGCTTCTCTAGTTCAATACATCATCGAGTAGCTCCAAAGAAATGATAAGCAAATGATAAAATAAAAAAAAAACAATTCAAATTCTACTTAATGTATTTTCAAATCATTATTCAGATTAGATCATCGATGTTGAAATGTGTGTGCTGATGTTTGCATGATATTCTTAGATGTTTGACCAAATGATGTAACCTAAAGACCTATCCTAGGGGTCTCGGGGACTAATCAAAGATTAGTCTTGCCTACGTTATATACACAGAGACCACGTAGTTCGACTGACACAGACTCCATTTTTTGACTGATGTAGACTCTATTTTTGTGTTTTCGATTTTATGAATGTTTTCGCATGGATTTTCTAATTTTTTGATATTTTTGGATTTTGATGGATCTTCCGATATTTTTGGATTTTGATGGATTTTCTGATGTTTTTTTATTTTGATGGATTTTCTGATGTTTTTGGATTTTAATGGATTTTCTGATGTTTTTGGTTACTTTTCAAGTATCATCACTTGGTGTTGTCATGTTTGATTGCCTTTCCATTTAAGTTAAAAGTCCATTGTACCAAATAACACTAGAATGTTGCCCCCAAGCTAGGGTAAAACATGATATCTTTGCTATGATATGGATAGTGATAATGATTATCTCAACTGCTAGATGGAAATGATATGAAAGGAAACAATCATAAGAAAACTATACCTAATAGATAGAAGAGCTGGTGAAAACCACAAGTAGCACCTGTTTGCCAGGTTTTCATTACTTGTTTTTATTATGTCCCTCTTTTTTTTGTATTTTTATTTTTATTTTAATTTTTCTTTTTCTGTCATCATGACACCTGTTTGCCAGGTTTTTATCAAGACAACCTTACTAGCCGTGCACTAGGTATCCTCAAGTATAGAATTGCCTGAGATGAATGTTGTTCATGGGTTCCTCCAACATATATCCTTCTGGTGTAGACAGCCAGTATGCTCCTGATCCATAGATTGATATAATGACATAAGGCCCTATCCAGTTAGGTTCAAACTTTCCCTTCTTTTCTCTGTCTGCTTGATTTCTAGGGTTTTCCTGTAGGACCAAGTCTTCGATCTAGAAGACTCTAGGCTTAATCTTATGATTATAGTTCCTAGACATTCTTTGTTGATAGGCTATCAAATGATTGACAGCTTGTTGTCAACGTTCATCAAGTAGCTCTATTTCTTGAAGTCTAGACATCCTATAATCTTCATTTGAAATGACTCCCTTTAGTGAAACTCGAAGGGATGGAATTTCTACCTCGATAGGTAATATTGCTTCTGATCCATAGACAAGAGCATATGGTGTAGCTCCTGTTGGTGTTCTGATGCTAGTCCTGTAAGCCCAAAGAGCAGGGTTAAGCTGAACGTGCCAATCACGCCCTACCTCATTTACAGTCTTCTTGAGAATCTTTAGGATTATTTTGTTTGAAGCTTCTGCCTGTCCATTACCTTGAGGGTAATACGGGGTTGAAAAGCGATGTTGGATGTGGAACTTTTCACACAGCTCTTGGACATCTTGGTTCTTGAAAGGCCTGCCATTATCTGTGATGATTGACTGGGGTATCCCATAACTACAAATGAGATAATTAAGTATGAAAGATGATATTTGCTTCCCAGTGATTGTGGTTAAGGGAACTTCCTCCACCCATTTTGTAAAATATTCTGTCGCAGTGATAATGAACTTATGTCCATTAGATGAAGATGGGTTAATTTTTCCTACCAAGTCCAATCCCCACTGACAGAAAGGCCATGTAGTTGTGAATGGATGGAGCTGCTGTGCTGGTGCATGTATAAGATTGCCATGAATCTGACATTTTTGACATCTCTTGACAAACTTCTAAGATTATTGCTCCATGTGTGGCCAGTAATACCCCAAGCGAAGGGGTTTCTTGGCTCAAGATAATTTGCTTCAATGTGTGCCACAAATTCCTTCATGGAACTCATGTAAAGCTGAAGTAGATTCGTTATGTTCTAAACAATGCAAAAGAGTACAATCTAGGCCTCAACGGTAAAGAGTGTCAGCAATACTGGTATGTTTAGCAGATTGGCATATGAAGTTGCGCTTTTGGTTGCAAGAAAGATTTGGTGGTAAGATATTATCTTTTAGATAAGTATAAATGTCTCCATAAATGGAAGATTGGGCACTATCCAAAAGGCTTATGGTTTGGGATATAGGATTTGTATATGCAGGATTTGACACTTGTTCCATAATAAATTGATAATGATCTTGTGTTTTAGACATTTGTAGAAGAGATGCTATTGTGGCCATGGCATCTGCTGCTTTATTCTCTGATCTTGGTATCTACTCAAATTTGATATCTATGAAGTATTTCCTTAGATCATCTATCAGTCTCTTATATAAAATCAGCGTGTCATCCTTAGTTTGGTAATCATTGTTGACTTGATAGATGATTAACTAAGAATCTCCATACACCTGTAGTTCTTTGATTTTCTAGTCAATAGCCACTTTAATTCCTAGGATTAAAGCTTCATATTCTGTCACATTGTTAGTGCAATGAAAGGTAAGCCTCAAAGATCGTGGAATTGTGTGCCCAAGAGGTGTGAAAAATAAAATTCCTGCCCCTGATCCATGTTGTGTGTAGGATCCATCGAAGTAGAGTTGCCATGGTTGTTTTGTAACGTTGAGGATATCCGCATCAGGAAATTCCATGGTCATAGGATGACAGTTTGACAATACAGCTTCTACTAATTGGTCGGCAATGACTTGTCCTTTGATAGCTCACCTTTCAACATACTGAATGTCAAACTCACTGAGGAGCATGACCCACTTTGCCAACCTTCCTGTTAAAGCTACTTTGCTCAGTAAATACTTGAGGGGATCAATTTTTGCAACAAGCTTGACAGTGTGAGTGAGCATATAGTGTCACAATTTTTGTGTTGCAAATACTACTGCTAAGCAAGATTTTTCAATGAAGGTGTAGTTTACTTCATGTCCATTGAGTGTCTTGCTGATATAGTATATTGCATATTCCTTTCCTTCTTTATCCTCTTGTGCTAGCAAGGCTCCTAAAGAAATATCTGTTGTTGCAATATATAGCAACAATGGCTTGTCTTCACTAGGTGGCACCAAGATTGGTGGTGTCATTAAATAATGCTTGATTTGATTGAAAGTATTCTCACACTGTTCATCCCATTTAAAAGACACATTTTTATGCAAAAGATGGTTGAATTGATGACACCGATATGCTAGTTGAGAGATGAATCTTCTGATGGACTGTAGTTGGCCTTGTAGAGATCTTAATGTACTGATATTCTTAGGAGGTGGCATTTCCACAATGGCTTTAACTTTTTCTAGATCTACCTCAATTCATTTTGTAGAAACTATGTATCCAAGGAGTTTTACTGATGTTACTCCAAAGGCACATTTCTTAGGATTTAATCTGACTTTAAATTTCTCCACCCTGTCAAATATTTTGGCAAGTATTTCTAAATGTCCTTCCCTGGTGTGAGATTTGGCTAAGATATCATCCACATAGTCTTCCATGAAGGTGTGCATCATGTCATGGAAGATTGCTGTCATAGCTCACTGGTATGTAGCTCCTGCATTCTTTAACCCAAAAGGCATGACGTTCTAGCAAAAGGTTCCCCATGGACATGTAAATGCTGTCTTTTCTTGGTCTTTAGGAGCTATTTTGATTTGATTGTATCTTGAAAATCCATCCATGAGTGATACCATTTGGTGGCCAGTTGTTAGATCTACAATCATGTCTATGTTTGGCAAAGGAAAATCATCCTTTGGACATGCTCTATTTAAATCCCAGAAATCAGTACATATTCTGATGGTGTGATCTAGTTTTGAAATAGGTACAATGTTGGATATCCATTCAGCATAATCAATAGATCTGATAAATCTAGCATCAAGTAGTTTCTTCAAATCATTTTTTACCAATAATGCAACATGTGGATGTATTTTTCTCAGTTTTTGTTTTACTAGTTTAGTGCCAGCTGGTAAAGATAAGTGATGCATAATAAGAGCTGTGTCTAGGCCTGGCATGTCAGAGTATGACCAAGCAAAATTGATGCATCGTTCTTTAAAGAATTTGGTAAAATCTAGCTTTTCTGTATCTGTCATGGATGTTGCCAGATGTAGTATTCTTACTTTCTCTGCTGTGCCAATATCAATAGACTGTGTGGGTTCTATCAACACTAATGATCTTTCGTGGTAATGTTGTGGGAGGGTGTCAAGCCTTCCATCCTTTGGTGCCTCAATGAGGTTTTTACCATTGGATGCGTTCTTTGTTTTTACTATTTTAGGATCAAATACTGCCATAGAATGGTTTTCACCATTAGATCCATTATTTATTTCCATACTTTTGCAACTGAAAGGCTTGGCACCCTCCTGCCTAAAAGCATCGTTTAAAGAAGCATTGGTAGAACAAGTATCAGATTCTTCACAGCAAAGGTGGTTAATAATAGCGGATTCATTGTCAAAAATAGGGATATTGATGGGATGTTGGGGTTCCCACTCGATAAGGTCGTGATGCAGTAAAGGCAATAAATCATTAGATGGGTTGAGGTCAGCGATTGTGAAAGCTCGGATGGAAATGTCATCTAGGTTTTAGTGGTTATGTCAAGGCCTACAAAGGTATTTTCTTCCACCTCATTTATCTCAATTGATGTCCGTTCATCTTCACTTGAGTCATCAAAATTTTGTGTTTCAAAGATAATAGGATTAAAACTCGAGCTTTGACCCTCCTCACATTTGGGGGCATACTGTTTGATAACATCGATCTGAATATCTTCATAGGAAACATCTGATAAGTTGTCCCACTCATATTCATTTGAATCTGTTTTAGAGTTTTCTCTCCTTTGAAGAATACGCTCCACAGTTTTATTGGCGGGTTCTGCTCTTGCTTCTTCTATGTATCCTAGTCCAGCTCTGCCATTTTGCTGAATTGTGAGAACTTGGATTGGTTCCTTTACACTTTGTTTCCCTCGGTCAAGAGATCCTTGTTCTACTGTATATCCTAGTCCATTTTTATCCTTATGTTGGAGCGTGAGTGGCTGGATTGGTTCTGTTATGCTTTGTTTCCTTAACCCAAGAGGTCCCTGTCCTGAATATCCCATCTTCTCCAGAATAGTTTTTCCCTTTCCATATTGATTTGTCTCTATGATATTACTCATGGAAGTGGAAGCTTACTCATCCCTATAAAGCCAACTTAGTATGGCCTTATCTTCTAATTCTTCATCTAAGTTCCCAGCTTTTACAAATCTTCCATCTAATGCCGTTGTAGATTGTGCTGATTTTTGGGTGGTTGTAGATGGTTGTCCATATGTTTGTAAGGAGGGTAACATCTGTGATAGATGGAAAGAGTGTTCGACACCATATTCACTTACTCCTTTGTCACTTATCTATACTTTGTTGGTGAATTGGTGTGAGAGTGAAGCCAATTGTTCTTCAACATTTGAAGGGTTAGATTGTGCCACCCTGATCTCTTGTGATTTTTGTTGTTTTGGAAGCCACTTTGATATGAAGCTTTGCTATTTCTCACCATTAGATGAATCTGATGTGCTAACTTCTCTATTGTGAGGTATCAATGTATCCTGAGATGTTTTCAATGTATGACAAGCTTGGGTGTCATTATAGTCTGCTGTGATTGTTACCTTCTATCCATTGACAGGAAATTTCAGGCATTGATGATAGGTGGAAGGTACTGCTTGCATATCATTAATCCAAGGATGCCCCAATAGTATGTTGTATGTCGGTTCCCTATCTAAGACTTGACAAACCACATTTTGGACAACAGGTCCCAGTTGAATGGGTAATATGATCAACCCTTTAGAGGATATTTCTTCCTCATCATATGCTTTGATTGTGATTTTTCTTCTTGTATCAATGGCTTCATCTGAGTATCCTAGTGCATGAATTAGCTTTAAGGTGCAAATATTTAAACTAGCCCCTCCATCTATCAGGACACACTTTACATGGTGTTTATGGATGAGGACTTCAATGTGAAGGGCGAAATTATGTGGATGGGTGAGTGATACATCATCATGGTCAGAAAATGAAAGGCAATGAGGTGCAGATTGATGTCCCACCATAGCTTGGAATTGACATACATCCAAATTGTTAGGTACCGTGGTTGATACAAGAGCTTGCTCAAGAACCTCTTTGTGTGATGGGGAAATCTTTAGAAGTTCTAAGATGGATATTTGTGCCAGTATTTTCTATAATTGATCGATGAGATTATATTGATTGGAGGGAGGATCTACAGATTGGGATGATAATGACGCTCCTTTCAATATAACTTTGGATTGTGCCCTCGTTGTGGCATTAACCGGTTGGTGTTCTTTTTTCCCTTTGAGTGTGATTACATTAATTTTGTTTTCATATTTGTCCATATGTTGTACCAAATTAGTAGGTGTAATGTCATTGTTTTGATTGATTTGATTGCATAACTCCTCATCTTCTTTGGCAATAGAAAGACAAAGGATTGTTGTGTCATAAACATAACCAACATTCTTACCTTTGTTGTTTGCGGAAGAGGATTCTCCCTTCTGATAGTTGGGTAGAGGGTTTTTGAATGTCGTATAATCTTTGTTTGTTTGGTGTCCCTCTACAAATACTTTTTTTTGATCTATAAGGTCTTGTACCGCATGTTTTAACTGCCAACAATTTTCAGTCATGTGGCCTTTATTTTGATGGTAGTGACAATAATGTGAGTCATTCCACCATGATGGTTTGACTTGAGGGTCCCAATTCCTAGCCTCTTGTACTTGAATAATTTTTTCATCTAAAAGTTCTTTGAGGACTGATTCCAATGATTGCCCTAATGGCATGAATTTTCATTTATTAGATGGTCGTTGGAATGATTGGGTTTTTGTTTCTCCACTGTTTTGATTATTTCCTTGATCACTACTTTGTTTGACATTAAAACCATTATTTTGTTTGTTTGTAGTGGTTGGTATCAAGGTGAATACTGGTTTGGACGTGTGCATATCGATCATGGTATCAGTATTCTTATTCTTTTGCCAAAATCTTGGCTTTTCATTATTGTTATTAGAGGAATTGCTATTGTTTGAACTTTCAATGAAGTGTTTGATTGTTCCTCTTTTGATTAGAGCCTCTTCAATTTTGAGCCCCTTTTCGATAACTTGTTCAAATGTATTAATAAGGACACTTTGGAAGAGATTTCAAGACCTAAGCGTAATAATAAAGTTTTCTCTCTTTTTTTGTATGATTCAAGTGTTTTGAAAAAAATGTTTTGGGCTGATGAAAACCTTGTTTTCGATATGGGAAAACTAAAATACTGTCTTACTAACTCTCTATTTTTCTGACTTTCTGGAGTCCTAAAATAGAGACACTACGTGCTAAAATAGAGACATGAAGTGCTAAAACAGAGACCCAATGCACTAAAATAGAGCTGTGACACTCTAAAACAGAGACCTGACGCGCTAGAACAGAGCAGTGAGCTGCTAAAACAAAGATGTGATGTGCTAGAACAGAGTTGTGTTGCACTAGAACAGAGATATGACGCGCTAGAACAGATCAGTGACGCGCTAGAGCATATCAGTGACGCACTAGAATAGAGATGTGATGCACTAAGATAGAGTTGTATCACGCTAAAACAGAGACCTAAAGAGCTAAAACAGAGCTGTGAGGCGCTAAAATAGAGCCGTGAGGCGCTAGAACAGAGATGCGACATGCTAAGACAGGAAACTATCTTACTCTATGAAACTCACTTGGTCTGGTATCGTATTGTATGGCTAGTTGTGGAATGTATTCTGGATGAATTCTTTGACTGTGATTGTGGTGTTGCCTAAGAGCCCTTCTTTGATAAAATGCTTGTGAATCTAAGGGAGCTACAACATAGTCGTCCATATAACCTCTAGAGAAATCATGATATCTATGAATAAAAGTCCTATGTTGGAGTAGAAATTTCCTGCTTTGATATAAAAATCATTGCTTTCTCAGAAGTTTTTTGTATGTAAGTGTTTTCTTTGGCTTTCTGATTCATTTGACAAGAGATTTCTTGACAAACTTGGTGGATACCCAATCTCGAATCATGAGAATTTCACAAGTGTTTTGATTTTGAAGATTTTTTGTGATGATCTTATCTGAATTTTAATGAAAGAAAACACAACAAGCAAGAATAGAATGGTTGACTTTAAAATCCTAGAGTCTAAACAGATAGTGTATGTTCTTAAGAATCAAGCATGATTCTTCTTGATTTTCACTGGTTTATAACAGATAAGACAATTCAGATAGACTCAATCCTAGAGACAAAAGTTCATCGTTATATACTCGCATTGCCCACAACTTGGAATTGCTTTGACTCACACAACCATGTCACCCCCTAGAGGGCACCCGTGTTTTTGTCTTTTCCAGGTGCGTACTCAGAGTGACAGAAGTGGATATTGGATTCCCTGAGCAAATAGTCCTTGGCAATTATATGGTGAGTGCTTGAGGGTAGATTCTTCCCCGCCCCTGCACCACTGAGTATTACAATGTTTAGAAACTAACAAGCTTGCTTCTATTTCTAGGTTCTTAGATACGGTTTTCATTTAGACTGAAAAATGGATAAACTCCCTCGAGAGACCTCCCAATCTTTAAAACAAAGATTTTGGGGATGGTTATCCTGCACACTTCCGTTGAAAGAGGGTTTCCCCAAATTCACATAAATTTTTAAGTGGGTTTGAATACCATGGCTTTTGGCTGTCCCCACTCAGGTCGTTCCCGTAGGGTGAGTACTTTTTCCCACTATGGCAGGCCTGTCTAAATATTTTAATAAAAGCTTGAAAATGCGTAAAGAAAAAGTGAGTTTGGTATTCTGATGCACCTAGTTAAGGGGAGAGCATAAACCTATCACCCAATCATAGCAAAGAATTTTGTTCACTTTTAAAACCCAAAAGACAAATTAGCTAATCTATATGGAGATATTGCTCCATAAAAGCATGATGTTCAATTTTAATCCCACAAGAAATTGTGAAGTTTCTATCCTAGGATTGATCAATTTTAACCAAAAATAGACAGAAGAACAAAATCTGGCTGTGGATGCATCAGATCTAGATAAAAAAAAAGATTTTAAAGACAAAGAGTCGAGGCGTTGAAACAGTGGATCGACGCACTGAAACAGTGGCTCGGCGCGCTAAAAGAATTGGGCGGCGCGTTAAAACAGAAAATTGGCACGCTAAAAGAAATGACGGGCACGCTAAAACAGATGACTGGCACGCTAAAACAGACCACCAAAGCGCTACAGAATCCAATCGGCATGCTACAAAAAACCACGATTCTACGAAAACTATCACGCCGATACCTGTAAGACACTTTTCACAAAAATTATGTAGAATATGGGGTTAGGCCCCACGGTGGGTGCTATAATGTAAGTGTATAAATGGGATAAACAAATTAACAATGCTTCACATTGTATCTAAGATTCAAGAAATTTAAGCTAATTTAAACTAAGAATCTTCAGAAATCTGTCCTATTGCTCTCTCACTCTAAAGATCTCTCTAATCTACTTTGCTCTCATATTTTAGAAGCTAATTAGATTATTGAAATGACACTTAGAGAATGAGAATTAAACTAATTCTATTCCTATATGATTTAATAATGCAACTAAAATGATTCTACAGCAAAGCTTCTAAGAAAGAAACTACTGTAAAGAGCCATAATTAATAAATTAGAAAGCTTGATGAACATTTGATGGATGTTGGATGAATGCTGGATACTTGAATGCTTGGAAAACCTGCAGAGTAAAATTGCACAAGTTAGGATCCATTTCCTGTAGTGAAAGACCTGTATTTATAGCTTTCACAGCAGCACATTTGCATAGGGGTATGGAATAAAAGACTGGGATTCAATCTGGAGAATTCAATGGCATGGAATGAGAAGATGGAGCTGATCATGGAGGATTGCTCCTCCCCATGAAAACACCAGGCAAGATGAGAGGTAAGATTGGAGGAAGAAGATGGAGAGGATTTTCTACAGGTTTGTCCCCGAAGCTCTTCCCATGAATGAGAGTTGAATTAATTAGATTTTAAAAATCTAATTTTATTGGTGAATAATAAAAGGAATATGATTTATGCATCAATTTAAATAATTTTAATTTATTTAAATTTAGCAAAAGGGGAATAAATAATTTAATAAATCAAACTATAGGATTTGTTTATTAAATTAAAACAAAAGGAAAATGATAATTAAATAAAAGATTTTAGAATATCTTTATTTAATTAAGAAGAAATGTGATGAGGTAATTAAATAACACAAATTATTGAAGCTGTGTATTTAATTTAAGATAGAATTAAAAGATAAAGTATAGAAGAAATAATAATGATAATAATTAAATAAAACAAAGTATTTAATTTTGTTTATTTAATTAAGAGGGAAAAAATATGATAAAATAGAAGAATTAATAATGAACTTAATATAAATAAATATTTCTATTTATTTACTAAGTAGATGAATTTAAGATTAATTAATCAAATAAATCGTATTTAATTAATTAGATTCTCCAGACCATTTTTAGGTGTCTACAGAAGGAAGCGGAGCATAAGAATTATACATCTCTACCCATGGGATCCAAACTCCCGCAATATGAGGATCTTGAAAGACTCTCTGAATAGACTCTATCCCACCAACCTCCTCTGAATCATGCACGACAATCTCCCCAACAAAAGGAATGTGAAGAATATGCCATACATCCTCTGGCATCACGGTCATCTCACCAGTAGGTAAATGGAAGGTGTTGTGGTCACTATGCCACTGCTCTGCTAAAGTTGTCAGTAGACCCCTATTAAGTCTAATATGGGGCATATCCAGTAATGATGCTAAACTGCAATCAGTAATATGCTACCTCTCATCAGGTGAAAGTCGTGGTATCATATCAAAAGACCAAGGGAACTGCTCTCGCACCTGGACAACATCTAAATGCTCCTGTTATCATAAAAATATTTTACAGATCAATACATTATCAATCAAAATATCAAACATCATGAGGTCGTCAATTTTTTTAAAAATTGTGCTTTACCTATCAAACGATCAATTTATCAAGAAGGAACCCTCATCTATCAATCAGGTTCATTCCTTAAAAAAAAAATTAATTATTCCTCGCCTATCATGAGGGTAATTATTATCAATCAATGGATCTCGCTCATCATGAGATCGTTTACCATTTATTTAGTCAGATCAAACTAAAATAGATGGAGTCAACAACAAATTGATGAAATAAAAATCAAAGTGCACAATTTTTTATCAATCTGTTCTTTCGAGCGCTAAAACTATTGGGGCGCTATGCAATCTATTTGGCGCGCTATAACAGAACTCAAAGGCACTATTTCTAGTGGGGCGCTACAAAATCCTACTGGCACGCTACAAAATCTACCTAAAGCGCTAAAACTCTTGCGTGCTACAAAATCTTACGGACGCGCTACAGAATTGACCTAACATGCTAAAACTATTGTTCGCTACCCTAACCTACTGATGCGCTAAAACTCTGGCATGCTGCAATAGATTACTGACGTGCTATTCCGCGCCTGCTAGGTGCTAAAATAGAAAAACATGTGAAAAATGAACTAAAAACTACAAGCATGAATTACGAGGAAGATTTAGGGTATGTACCGGAGGTGCATAGTTGGCTGGACGCTGGTGACGTCGCACATGCTCGAGTCGGTGGGTGTGGTAAGGGATCGACATCCTGATGCTCTAGCACTCTAAGGGTCTCTATCAAAAGTTTATCAAAGTCAAATGCACAAATGACTTTTGAAAATGACCTTTTGAGCTTTTATAGGTTATTTTTGTGGGATTTTCATGGGATTTATTCATCTTTCTTTCTGAGGAATTAATTCTTATCTATCACAGGGGCATTTTTGGACAATTTTGTCAGGAGATAAATTGTTTCTTCATCAAATCATCATCAAATCATCAAATCATCATAAAAATTCAAAATTTTGAAAAATCATAAAAAAATTCAAAATTCATCAATTTATCTCCCGTGGGGGCATATATCACTATCATTTCAAAATTCAACATCTGGGACAAATCAGGGGCACATTTTAAACTTCTCATCAATACTGGCAGCTGAGGCAAAATCATTCTTTGAAGCAATGTGTAAACACATCACTTCAAAGAGGGGCAAAATATAGACACCTAAAAATGGTCTGGAGAATCTAATTAATTAAATACGATTTAATTGATTAATTAATCTTAAATTCATTTACCTAGTAAATAAATAGAAATATTTATTTATATTAAGTTCATTATTAATTCTTCTATTTCATCATATTATTTTTCTCTTAATTAAATAAACAAAATTAAAAACTTTGTTTTATTTAATTATTATCATTATTACTTCTTTTATACTTCTATCTTAAAATTAAATACACAACTTAAATAATTTTTGTTATTTAATTACCTCATCACATTTCTTCTTAATTAAATAAAGATATCTTATAATCTTTTATTTAATTATCATTTTCCTTTTATTTTAATTTAATAAACAATTCCTATAGTTTGATTTATTAAATTATTTATTCCTCTTTTGCTAAATTTAAATAAATCAAAAATATTTAAATTGATGCATAAATCATATTCCTTTAATCACTCACCAATAAAATTAGATTTTTGAAATCTAATTAATTCTACTATCATTCACAGGAAGAGCTTCGGGGACAAACCTGCAGGAAATCCACTAAATCTTCTTTCAACAATCTTTCCTCTCATCTTTCTTGGTGTTTTCATGGGGAGAAACAATCCTCCATGATCAGCTCCACCTTCTCATCTCATGCCATTCAATTCTCCAGATTGAATCCTAGCCTTTTATCCTGTATCCCTGTACAAATGTGCTGCCATGAAAGCTATAAATACAGGTCTTTGGCTATAGGAAATGGATCCTAACTTGTGCAATTTTACTCTGTAGGTTTTCTAAGCATCCAAGAATTCGAGCAATCAAGCATTCAAGCATTCATCCAGCATCCGTCAAGCATTTATCCAGCATCCATCAAGCATTCAACATTTGCAATCATGGCTGCCATTACAATAGTTTTATTATTTAATCATATAGGAATAGATTAGTTTGAATTCTCATTCTCTAAGTGTCATTTCAATAATCTAATTAGCTTCTAAAATATGAGAGCAAAGTAGATTAGAGAGATCTTTAGAGTTTGAGAGTAATAGGACAGCTTCAGAGGTTCCTGTGTTTAAATTAGTTTAAATTCTCTTGAATCTTTGCTATTATGTCTTATTTAGAAGTGTAGATGCATTCTAGATTGTTTAACTCATTCCTACGCTTACAAATTCACCCTCCCTCATAGTTGTCCTACTTCTTTTAACAATTTAGTGATCTCAGACTCATATGCCACCTTGGGTGTATGAGTCCCACCTAAGTTTTGAGGCCCCAATCTACTTTTCCACACTTGGGTACCTCAAATCTGCATCTTTAAATGGTGCACTCATGAATGCTATGGGATGCTCATTCCCTTGATAAGATTTTTGAGTTAACATAGCAGCACAAGAATGGTCAAAAGCAAACAAATATATATAGAATGGTTTAGCATAATCTGGGCTTACCAGAATCGGAGCTTCAGCAATAGCCCTCTTTATCTCCGCAAAGGCCTCCTTTTCTTCTGCATTCCATTCAATTTTGGCCTCCTACTTCAACATTGCATTTAGAGGATTGACTATCTCTATGAATCTAGTGATGAACTTCCTCACAAAGTTGATCTTGCCAAAGAATGATTTTATTTCTTTCTTGCTAGCGGGTGGTGGAATCTTGAAAATGGCTTCTATGCATTTTGGATCAATTGCAATTCCTTTCTCAGAGAGAACATGCCCTAACAATTTACCTTTTGTAACTCCAAAGATGCATTTCTTTGGATTGAGTGCTATACCAAACTCTCTACATTTCTAGAACACTTTGCACAAATATGAGATATGATCACCTCTCTTCTTGGAAAAGACAGTTAGATCATCCATATAAATGATGATGCACTTACCAATTATGTCTTTAAAGGCAATGTCCATTGCTCTTTGGAATGTGGCTGCAACATTAATTAAGCCAAAAGGAATCCTTCTATAGGAAAAAGTGCCCCACTTGGTGGTAAAAGCAGTCTTGTGTCTATCCTCATATTGCACCATGACCTGGTTGTATCCTGAATAACCATTCAAGAAGGACATCATCTGAGATCCATTGACAATCTGGAGTACTTCATCTAGTGAGGGTACTAGATAATTATCTTTTTCTGAGGCTCTGTTTAGGTTCCTAAAATCTATGCATAGCCTAATTTCACCATTTTTCTTCCGTACTGGAACCAAGTTTGCAACCCAAGTAGAGTGTCTAACTAGAAATATTATCCTTGTAGACAACAATTTCTGCACTTCCTTCTGTATTATGGGTTCTAGTAAAGCATTGATGGGCCTTTGCCTCTGTCTGAAAGGTTTTACTCCTGGATTGAGAGGAATAGTATGGGTTATGATTGATGTATCATAAGTCTTTAAGTCTTCATAACTCCAGGCTATCACATCTGGATATCTATGTAGTGCATCAATGATTCCTTGTCTTTCTTCTGGAGTGCACACTTTGCCAATGAGGATATTCTTGACATCATCCTTAGTTCCCATATTATAATTTTTGCTTTGTCCACTGATAGACTTCTTAGTATCTTGTTCTTGATCCTTAACCTTATCAAGATCAAATATTATCTCTAATTACACCATTCCCCTAGGAATTGTGTTGGTCTTCAAATTAATTACTCCTTCCAAGTCCATCTCTGCTTCTTGGAGTTCAATTTCATCAATGATTTGAGAAGCAAAGACATTTGTACTAGTAATGAAATATAAGATATGCTTATCATCTTCAAATACTTGGAAGTTGGTGATATTATCAAGTACTAAGGGTACTGGGGTCAGCTCCATAGTAAACTTCTTTAATCCAAAAAGAGATAGAGGCTGTAGTGAACTAGCTGCCTGGGCAAGAGAATCAACTGCCTGGTTCTTATTTCATGGAATTAACTGAATGTTGAAAGAATCAAATCCTTCAATGAGGTCCCACATTCTGTGTCTATAGTTAGTCATTCTTTTTTCATGACAAGAGTATTGTCTTCTAACTTGCTTGACTACTAGCTCAGAATCTCAAAAAACTTGCAAGATCATAACCTTCTTCTTTAATGCCATTAATAGACCATGAACCAGAGCTTCATATTCTGCTACATTATTTGTATAGTGAAATTGAAGTATCTAAGCAGCAAAAAATGTCTTACCTCTTGGACTAATTAGCCTGAAGCCTACCCTGGCTCCTTGCTTTGATTTGGATCCATTGAACCTTAAAGTCCAACAACCAGCAACTACAGAGTTCCCCACTTTTTCACTTGCACTGTTACTACTGGATGGCTTTTCAGAAGGCATCACTCCTTTTCTTTTAGGATCTTTTTAGACATTTAGTATATCAATTTTGACTACAGGAGTGGGGTTGACACGTTTTTGTATTTGTTCCACTACAGCCTGGCATAAGCAATAGTCCAGTTCCAAATGAGAGGCATTATGCACCCTGCACCAATTAGGCAAGAGCAGTTCTCCAAAATTCATTTTCCTTCCCAGCTGAACTTGATCTTCAATGCATTTATGAATAAATTCTTGAAAACTATCTAGCAGGGGTAGTTGACTATCTTGGGGATCATCTTCATCTTCAACTGGTTCCACTAAGGCTTCAGTACTACTAGATGCTGCTGTGAGATCAACTGACATTGTATGCAATATGAGGAATTCCTCCACATCTGACCCCTCAAAAGTAGTTGTAAGCACATAGTTACCCATACCTACCTCTACTATCAGAATGTCGTTGGAGGTATTCTGACATTCTGTAATCATGTATTTCATTCTAGGTTCTCTTTCAATTCTAATCTGGTTTGGCACTCCCTTCCAGGGAAGCCACATGTGAGAATGATCAGTTGAGACATATCCATTCAAAGCCCTGGTCAAGTCTCTTCCCAAGATTATGCCATAAGCATCATGGATGTCAACCACTTGTATGTTAATGACCTGCTGAATTCTAGGATTTGAAGCAACCTGCATATGAATCATATTTAACTCTCCTACAATATTATCTTTAGTCCTATCCAATTATGTAAATTTCTTCTGTGAGTCAGTAGGAGTAATGCCTATAACTCTACAAACATTGAAGGGCATAACATTGGTCGAAGCATTAGAATCCAACAAACAATTATGCAAATGCTTACCGAATATGTAGACAGAAATCAGGAATGGAGGTGTGTCTATCTTCCCTTGAAACAGAGATACAAGAGTATCAACTTGAGAAACCTGAGCTTTATCCTTTTCCCTTCCTTTATCCCCAGGAGGTATGTAAACTTGATTATGAATCTAATTCTTCCTTTCTACTAATTGAGAACCAGATGCTCTATTGACACTTTCATTAACTGATCTATCTTGCGATATGGAATTTGTATTATAAGATCCTAGAACATAATTTCGAATGGATGGAACTCTTAATAACTTGAGTACAGATAGATTTACCTTCAATTTTTGGAGTTCTTCAACAATATACATAGCCAATTCTTCTTCATTTAAATCATTAGGAGTCTCCCTCGGGTATTCCATCATCATTTCTCCCTTTTGGTACATTAGCATGTCCTAGATCTTGAGATAAATATTGCTTGGACACCTAAGGCAGTGATGGATTATTGCTAGCATTAGGATCTGGAGGCGTGTTGAAGTTGTTCAGTGGAATGGAAGTAGTAAAGGGGCCTCCAGCCTATGGGAATCTACTTGGCAACTCCCTCAAGTCATACTTCTTGACAGGTCTCTAGAAGGTCTGCACTTCTTCAACATAAGCTTCCTCTTCAACATAAGCCTCTTCTTCATCTTTGGGACCATTGTCATTCACTGAATTCTCATCAAATAATAGTGAAATGCCATCCCCATTACATACCTGGTCTACCTCCTCAACATGGTCAGATTCCTCTTCATGTACATTCTCCTTGCTTGGTGGAAAAGGAGCATGATTCAGCACCAACACTGGTGAATCATAAGGATTAGATGGCACAATTTCCTGACCACTTGCATTATTCTCCACTTTGTACTGAAAGATCAAGGCTACTATTTGGAATTCTTGACAATCTAACTTAGAGTGTTGAATCATTTTATGGAGTCTGCACCATCCTAATAAAGTAGCCTCAACCAGATATACACCGCTAGGAGGCTTTTCTTGATTAACTACCTGATTGATAGACTGATTGACAGGTTGACTAATTGGTTGATCCAATGGGGTGGGGACTCCTCCATTGTTAGGTCCTGTGTTCCAAGTTCTATTCTATCATGGTTGCTGCCACTGATTGAACCCTTGTCCACCACCCTGGCTTCTATCAAAGTTCTGGCTTGAGGATTTCCCTTTGTCATGGTTTTTTCTTCTATCATTATTATATCCCCTGTCATTATTAAATCCCCTTTCATTGTTGTAACCTATGTCCTGGTTATATCCTCTTTCATTATTGTATTCCCTTTCATTTTTAAATCCTCGATCATGACATTGCCCTATATCAAAGTTTTGTCCTTGTGGATTATCTCTGTTCTAATTGGACTGCATATTTCTCTGAGTAGCTTGCAACTAACTATTTTGGTTCCTCAAGTAAGTTACCTCCATATTCAGCTTCTTTATTTGTTTAGACAATTCATCTAGTCTCTCTTTATGAGGATTATTGTATGGAGGCTGATTTGCATTATTCTGGGTATATCCTGCTACAACATTGGTGTTCAGTGATTGATTCAAGACTTCAGAATTCTATAGATATGGGGGATAGCTAGCTTGAGGCGGCATGTGCAAAGGTTGATTCATATTTTGGTGACGGAAACTAATTGTAGATGGAACCTATCCCACAGGAGGTCCTAGGTGAGGGACCAAAGACAACTGAGGTATTGGATTCATAACAGAAGTATGGTTTTCCAGAGCCTAGTTAAGAGTTGGAACTTGTCCAGGGTGAGCTACGGGTCCTAATGAGGGTAAAGGTCTAGATAGATGTTGCCTTAAATGAGTGCTAACTTACACAGCCTCTACATATGCATCGAGTAGACTAGCAGGGGGGTTATTACTCCACTGAGGAAATAGCTTCTTCACAAGCCTAATTATAGTTCAAGTTAAGCACAAAAAACCTTCTTCGCACTTCACTCAAACTTCTTCTCACTCTGCTTTGTAATCAAATGATTTGAACACTATTCACACATCTACACTTTCTTTGGAATACATTTACTCTTATGCACACACTAAATTCACTCAAAAAATCACTCTTATATATCTGCAACATGGAATTACATCAACAACTTAGTCAGCCAAAAATATAAAACAATAAACCCTTTAGTCCACAACAACTAATCTTCAACGTATAGAACAAGACACCTTCATGACCTTCACAGTTCCATTGGTAACCTACAACTCTTCCTTTAACAATTTTCTCAATATCCTTGACATATACAACCATCAATACAATAATGCTAATAGTGGTGACATCAATGACAACCACATATCAGCAACACAACCACAGTATCTAACAATATCCCCCTTTGGCATTGATGGCAACACATGATGTGAAAATCACAATCAACCCAACTCTTAATCAACACTTACTCCTCCTTAGATTCTAACTCTTCTTCCTTAACCTCTTTAGCATGAACTTCTCCCCACAAGACTTTTCACTCATGATAAGAAATAGTTTTTCACATGACTCTTCTCCCCCTTTGACATCAATGGAAAAGATAAGAATCATCTTCCCACATACAAGCTCTGAACCACATAGCTGCACATCTGACTACTCTCCCTAAGTAGTAGCCACAAAAAAGTCAATCTGGATTAGGAAATATCTATGAAGCACATAGATTGATGCAAGTAAATGCATCTTTAGTTCATATCAAGAGGGGTAATCACCCCTAGCATCCCTCTGATGTACTCAAAAGTATCCTTTGGCAATGGTTTAGTAAAAATGTTTGTAGTCTATTCTTTGGTAGGCACATACTCCAGTATGACTTCTTTCTCACTCACTTTTTCTCTTAAGAAGTGAAACTTGGTTGATTTATGCTTGGTCTTAGAGTGTAGCACCGGATTCTTTCATATGTTAATTGCACTTGAGTTGTCACAATATATGGTAATAGGTTCATCATATACTACTCTAATATCTTTTAGTATTTGTTTCATCCACATCACTTGAGTACAATTATTTGCAGCAGCAATATACTTTGCTTCAGCAGTAGATAGAGAAATGGAATTCTACTTTTTGCTCAACCAAGACACCAACTTCTTCCCTAGGAAGAAGGTACCACCACTAGTACTCTTCCTATCATCTACATCTCCTACCCAATCCACATCAGTATATGCATTCAAAGTAAGATCATCATCCTT
Source organism: Sequoia sempervirens (assembly GCA_007258455.2). NCBI lineage: Eukaryota > Viridiplantae > Streptophyta > Pinopsida > Cupressales > Cupressaceae > Sequoia > Sequoia sempervirens. The sequence goes on from VDFB02271358.1 coordinate 178,505,190, forward strand.
AGGATACCAAAGCCCAAAATCAACTATTCCTTTCAGATACCTGAAGATTCTTGTTACAACAGTCACATGAGACTATTTTGGATCAGCCTGAAATCTAGCAACCATACATACAACATTCATAATGTTTGGTCTGGTCTAAGTTAAATAGAGCAATCCACCAATCATAGCTTCCATCTAGTGTTCATCATTGCAAGCTTCATTGACATCTTTAGGTTCAATCTTGGAAATCAAGCAATACTCTTATGCAATCTTTCTTCTATTTTGCACACCTTTATTTTTGTCTCCTATAATTTGATTTTCAAAATGATTTAATCTTACATACCTTGGAGTTGTAGGATTCTCTCAAACTTTTTATTCTTTTGTTCTTTCTTTTGCACTTGCACTTGTCTTAGCTCCCTGACTACCTTGATTTACTAGTACAAATGGAAGTTGTCTTGCCAAAACAAATGGCACAATTTGAAGTTGATTTTGTGTCTAAAAATTCTTCCCTTTGTTTGTATTGTCTTCATCTGAATTATATCCACAATATCTAGATGATTTAACAGAATCCTCATCAACTCTAACATTTGTACTTGTTGATGATGTTTTCTGCACAACAACTCAGACAGAATATAAAATCCTATCTATCTTAAAAGGTAAATCTCTATCAGCAAGCTTTAAGAGGTAACCCCAAGGTCTCTAATGTCAGGTCTTGACAATGCATAAACAAATCAGTGATAAATGTGAAAATGCTGGTAATCACAATGGGACCTTACTACAAGAAAAATATTGAATCTCAATTTTATCAGATCTAACAATGTGATGATACTTCAATCCTAAATCTAACTCAATGATAAATAAATAACAAAATATTAGGGTTTTAAAGAGATTTCTAAATCTAACACTACTCCTATGATTAACAATTCCAATGATAAAACACTTCAAATGGACCAACACCTCAAAACTGATTCCTACTTGACCCAGATGGATCTGCAATCTTTTATGGTGTTAGGATTTTCAGATCATGAACATTTATTCAAACAACCCTATTGCAATTGAAATGAATAAACCCTCACAATTGAACTAAACACAATGAATATGAAGTCCAGGCTAACTTTGCAAAGCAACTAACAATCAGTTGGTTACGAAAAGTATGGACCAGGGATTGCTGCAACACTTCAAATATCTGATCATAAATATCATTGAATCAAAACTAACTCTAAATACTAATTCTCCTCAAAGCAATTCAAAAAATAGAATAACAAGAACCATGCAAGATAAAAGAACACAAGTATGGTACCAAATCACAATGTCATTACTTGCATCAAATTATCCATTAGCAACAATTCCAACTTTTTGTTAGAATATTTGCTTGAGAATAACTACTTGCTAACTTTTAATCTACTTAATTTGCTTCTAACTATCTCTGCTCTATGTCTATCTCTATTTTCTAACCCTTACAAATGAGACGAAATGCCAAATATATAGAACCCCCCAAAACATGTCAGCCAAGATAAGTTTTTACAATAATAATAAGGCACAACAATTCGGCCAAGAGAAATTCAAAATAAAATCAAATGTGCATTAAATGCATGAACCTCATCCAGGTCGGCCTGGGATCCCTAATGTAACTCAAACCAATGCATGACAAAATAATAGGGAAGCACAAATCTCGATGTATCCAATCATTAACTGCCTTCCCCCTTGTCCCTATTTTGATCCAGCATCTCATGAACCTTCAAAAGCACTTTATCCAAGTTGGCCATAGGTGGAAAAGGTCAAACCCTAAGTCACCTTTCAATAGATGTAATTTCTTCCCTTGACTATTTTACTGACTTATCCCAATCAACCCTATAGGTTAGGTATTTATCAATGACATAAATGTATGTGGTCGCATCATCCAACTAATGCTCAAAAATGGAATCATCATTACTTGGGGCATAAACATCATGCCACCACTTCCTCAACTGTTCCAAACTCAAGTATTTGGGAGCAATCTTTCTTCTCCCTGCCATAATCTGAAAAAAGGAAATGGAGCCATTGTATACACCAGCTAGGGTATCATCAATCTGCCTCCTCTATTTGTAAATCTTTTTCAGAACCTTCTGCCTAATCTACAAGGCTTCAAACCACTCCCAAGGTTCAACAGCTCTGGAGGAAGGAAGAATTCTATCACTTACTAACTTATCCCCGATGTACTCCATGATAGTTCTGGTTTTCTGCAGCAGGAGATCTGTATCTTCTTTGTCTTGTGCTAACACTTCCTTCAACCAATCGGTTTCCCTTATAGCATCCTTCCCAGTGGAAAAAACCTCCTTAATTGCATCATCTCCTTTAGATCGCACTCCTTGCAACCAATTTCTATGCCAAGAGTGGAAGCCTTCATCCTTTCAAGCTCGGTGATGGTCTCCTGGGGTAAAGGACTTGCAATAGAAACTGAGGGATTAATAGATTGCAGGGGCTTCATCCACTCTTCCAAGCATTTCTTGAGATTCTCATTTTCCTTCTTTAGCTCCTGCTTGGTCTTTATTTCCTTCCTCAATCTGCCCAAGATAACTGCACTAGAACCTTGGTAATCTTCAATATCTTGCTCAACAGAAGTAGGCCCTAGATTGAAAATCTGAACATTATGATCCTTACCAACCACATCATCTATGTTTTTATCTGGAGTAGGGGAGGCAATGTGAACAACTCTGTTATGGGCCTCATCCCTTTCAAACTTTGAGATCACTCTAGCCTTCTTCTTAACTTTATCTTTGCAAATTTTGGCTAGTAGCTCATCCCAATTTGGTGGACTATCTTCCACAACAACCTATTTTCTTCTTATCTCCTTGTCCAGCCAACCAAGGACAGTGGATTCTAATTGCACCCTAGCCTACTTTTCCTCCTGTTGTTCCTTGGGCGCTTCTTCACTCAAATTCTATTTTTCAGGAATTTCATCCATCTTGCTTTCTTTTTCTCCAACATGTTCTTCTCCTTGTATAGGTAATGGAATTTTTTCTTCCTATTCCTCTCTTGGAGGGACCTCCTTAATTCTAATAGGGGAATCTACATAAGCTACCAAAGGAGACTGCATTACCTTATCAATTTCCACCTTTTCACTGTAAAGATCTCCCTCATGAAATTTCTCTCCTTTGGTATCTGGATGATCCTCAACACTTTCTGACTCACCTAGTTTTCCTTGAGCTTCATGAGTGGAAGGCCCATCATCATGCTGCTCCTCATGAGAAACCACCAGAGGAAGATCCACCTTAGGCAAACTATCCTTGGGATAAGGAGTCCTAGACCTCCTTGTATATACCTTGGCCTTCTCCTCTGAGCTTTCTACATTTATTATGGGTGGGGGAACTTCTTCTTCTCCTACCTTGGAGCTTGCCTTGTCTAAAATATTTTTGATTCTTCTCCTTTTGGGTATAGGATCATCAACCTTAGGACCTTGCTTCTCCATTTCTTTATGTTTGGACTTCCTAGTCCTTGTCCTCTTCTTAGCCTTTGGCTTTCTCTGCTTTTCTGCTTCCTGGGCTTCCTCCTCTTGAACACCTTTTATCTTGATCTTGAAAGGAGAATCCAGTTTACCCTTTCCTTTAGGATCTTGCTCAGTCAATTCCTTAGAGGTGGAGTGAGGATCCAAATCTCCCATTAGCGCATAGGTGCACTATACACCTTCATTTTCCAACTCCCATAGCTTATGCTTTAGCCACATCTTGGTAAATTTGATAACTGGATCCACTAGTTGTTTTAGCTCTTTCTTTTCTTCTTCTAACCAATCCACATCACCAATTGGTCTATCTTTTATTGCCTCATAAGCATGATTCTGAATAAGATTTCCATCATCCCCAAGTTGATTAGGAACTACCTTTACATTGTATAATTGGACTGACTCAACTGGAAGTTAAGAAAACTTCTTCTTCCTGACTTCAAATTCATCACTAAAATTGGCCCAGTAGTCCTCCAAATCAACCTTATGACTATATTCTCTACTGGCTCTCCTTTGAGCTTCACCTATGATATCAAACTGGGATCTCTTGGAATGGAAAGATAGGCCAAGAGTACTCATTTCCTCTTCTGAAGCCTGGGCACAAATGATGGAAGGACATGCCTCTCCAATGCCAAATCTTAAGGGGAAGTCCCCACCAAATCCAGTCTTATGCTTGTCCCTTTTGACAATGGCATTAAAGTCACATATCTATCTAGTTACTTCCAACAGTATGATATGATCAGCTGGATACCTTGGAAGTCTATATGGATCCCTTTGGAAACCATCAATCTGAATGTAGGAGAAAGTTGGGAACTGAATAAACCATGCCCCATATCTATTGATGAGTTCTTTTGCTTGATCTAAAATCCTGACATGCTCTGCACCTTGAAGTAATCTGGTGATGTGCATGGTGAATGCATCATTCACCCTCCTATAGTTTGAACCTCCCAAGTGCAACTGAGGGTAAACCTCGTAGATAATATCTTGCCCAAAAACTCCCCTTGTACTTAATCCTTTGTATGGGTGAAATCTTGCAAGTGCATAGACTAAGTACAAAGTCATTGTAAGGGTTTTGGTCTGCAGCACATTGGAAAACTACTCATGGATTATTCTGCTAATGACACCTTCCCAATGGTAGTCAATCTTTTCTTTCTCCATCCTTACAATTACATGGCACATCCAATTCTCAAACACACCAGCATTCTTCAATCCAACCACCCTACTAAGTAATGTGATGGCATCATAGTATTCTTTCTTGAACTTTTCCCTGAATAGTTGTTTAGGCAACTTAGAATAGTGAGACTTGGGCTTCTCCAGCCAGGAATTGATAAGCTATTGTGACTTCACAGTCTGTTCATCATAAAACTCCTGAGCTACATTTATGTCAAATGCCACCATGTAGGACCTATCAGGCATGTCAAAAGTTTGGGCAATGGAAACAAGGTTGAGATTTGCTACTACTCTCCCTTGAGGACCAATAATTCTCTGTGTACCTTGGTCATAGTGTCTTGCACACTCAAGGACTAGCTCATAACACTACACCATGGAAGGGAAACCAGCCACATGTGACAAGCATGACTCCTTCATTCTTCTAGTCACCAAGGGAAGATCCTCGGCTACCATTCTTTCTTTAAACTCTTTGTAATCCCACAATATGACATTTGTATACGTGACCTTTGACTAGAAAAAAAGTGATTTTACTCTCAGGGATCTTACTCTTGATGTCCAACTTAATCCTTTCTACATCAATCATTGAAGATCCAGTCACTGCCTGACTAGACTCAGCCTGTATTCAACAAAGAGCATAGTAAAAACCACAGGAAAGCAATGTTAATCCATCAAAACACCGTTAGAATGAACCTCATATAACCAAGGTGTTATTAAATCTCATATAAAATGATCACAACAAATTTTTGGTTTTAGGACCATCCGCAGAATCTGGGCTAGAGAGGAATTTCGGGAAATTTCGGGCCAGGCGGATTCCAGTGAAGCGATCATGAGAACACCTACTAACAATTAAATCTGATCATTCTCAATCAATTAACCACATAGGAGATCATATGAAATAGCTATAAAATGCACCATAAATCATTAATAAATCCAACTATTCCATATTTCATTACACTTCACTAAATTTTAGGAAAATCTGCCAGAGACAGATTTCAGCAAAGGCAAAGAAATTTTGTAGATCTGAAAAAAACAAGGAACTAAAGATCTCAAGAAAATCCAGCTCCACCAGAAATCTGTGGACAAGATAAAACTCTGAAAATGTGTATATTCTGGGAAATCAAAGGAGGTCGAGAGAATTCGCCAGAGACGGATTTCCGCACAAGGGACAACACTTCGTAAACTATAGCGGATTCCAGAAAATCAAAGGGAACCAGGAAAATCCACCAGAGATGGAGACTCCTGAAGTGACTGCGAAAGCTGAACATCAACGTTAAATCCTGATTTTGTGCAAAACATCAAATTGATCATGAATCTCAAACATTTAGGCGTAGGGCAAGTGTAAAATGGGCCTTCTATGGATTTTCTAGCACTCTAAGCCAATTTGAGAGCATACTAAAGATAAATGGTGATGCCCTAAGTTTCAAACCCCATATATCCACCATTAAAGCATAGATAAGCTTAGAATTAAAACACCTCAACTGCTAACTCATGAATAGGGGATTACTAACAACTCTCAAGCAAGACACATCAAAATGAAAATTAACAAAGGAGTTCAAAACTTACTTGGGAGATGATAAATAAAGCAATGTTGCGCAACCCTAATCATGAAATGATCAAATACACAGGAATTCAAACCCAAAGTTCTCATAACATCAACGTGCTATCCATAATCATCAATTAAAAGCAAGGCAATCAAAAAAATACCATTGCAAAGTGAAAATCAGTCTCAGAAATAGTAAATGTGAAGTTCAATGGCATCCACGAAGAACAAGGGAAAGAATGCACAAGAAATCACCACTCAAATCCATAATTCACAAACTCAACACCTCAAATCCAAATCTAGTAGTTGCAAGAATGCACTCAGCAGCCCAATTGACAGCAAACAATAAGAATAATGACATAAAAGACCTCAAAAAGTGGTTAAATACCTCATTCGCCAGTGGTACAGAGGACATTAAATGCAATCAACAAGACAGTCAGAAAACCCAGGAACCCAATGACAAGATTGAATCCAAAAAACTCCAGCCCACACAGAAATTTGTGAAGACCAAAAATCTTCGAATGACAGCACTAAGTCGAAGTCCGAACAAGATCTAGGAAAATCCAGATGGGCTAGAAAATCCCAAATCCAGGTAAAAACCAGAAATTCATCTAGAACTTAATATTTTCAACTAATATCCTGGGGAAAACACTTAAGAAATCAAGATAAACATTTAAGCACATTCCTAAATAAGAAAAAACCTCAAAATGAAAGGGCCAAGAAACCAAAACCAAAGCGAAAGAGGGTCCCTACTTTCACCGGGGTGTGTGTGCGAAAACTACACAACAGTACTCTCAATAATTTTTTCAGTCTTCTGTTATAACACTGATAGGACTTGCTTCTAGTAGAGTAACCTAGAAAGATTTCTTCATCACTTCTTGCATGAAACATTCCTATATCATCATTTCTCTTGATGTAACACTTGTTTCCAAAGATCTTGAAGTATTTAACAGTAGGCTTATAACCAAGCCATGGTTCAAAAGGACTCCTACGAGAAATACCATTTACATTTACCTATTTCAAAGTGTACACAACAATGCTTATAGCTTCACTCCAGTAGATGTGAGGCACATTTCCTTCAATCATCATTGTTCTAGCAGCATCCAGAATTGTTATGTTCTTCCTCTCTGCAACTCCATTCTATTGAGGGGTTCGGGGAGTAGATAACTGTCTTTTACTTCCATGATCTTCACAGAAAGAATTAAACTACCTAGAGGTGAACTCACCACCTCTGTCTGACCTTACGCATTTGATTTTCAAAACTTTCTCATTTTCATACATAGCTTTCAAAATTTTGAAATTTTCTAATGCTTCACATTTTTCTCTTAAGAAGGCAACCCATATCATTCTAGAATAATCATCAATAAGCAACATAAAATACTTTTCACCATGAAGACTTCTAACTCTAGAGGGACCACATTGATTAGTATACACTAGCTCTAGTAATCCATTTGAATGATGGTGTTTTCTCTTAAAAGAGACTCTAGTTTGTTTTCCCCTCTAACACTCCTTGCAGATTGTGTTAGCAGGCTTCACTAGCTTAGGTAGATCTCTTATTGCTTGAGTGGAACTTACTTTGACAATGTTATCAAAATTCACATGAAAGAACCTTCTATGCCATAACCAAACTTCACCTACTTGAGCAATTAAACAACTTTCACTAGTAGCATTCAAGTGAAAAATATTACCTTTTGTTTGTTTACTTGAAGCAATTATATTTCTAGAACTTCCATATATCCTGCATCTTCCATCTTTGAATTGAAGATCATAACCCTTTTCCACCATCTTTCCAACACTCAATAGGTTGTGCTTTAAGCCTTCAACATAAATAACATCATCAGTGTTATGCTTACCACCAAGACAAATAGATCCTCTGCCATGAATCACACAAGCATTCTTATCTCCAAATCTTACAACCCCACCATCATAATTCTCTAGACTTACAAATTTTCTTTTGTCACCATTCATATGATGTGAGCATCCACTTTGAATAACCCACTCATCCTTTTCTTCAATTTGGGCTGCAAGAGCTTTCTCAAATTTAGCAAATTTAGTAGCCACTAGACTATTTTCCTTGATAGCAATGAAAACCCAATCATCTTCATTTCCATTATCTTTATTAGACTCATCATTAGTCACTCCTTCCTGAACATAGTAACATTTCTTTTGGAATCTAGATTTGAAAGGCTTGGATCTAGCAACTCTTTCAAGACACCTTGATGCAAAATGACCTATTTTACTATAAGAAAAACATTTGATAGGAAGCTTTCTTTTATACTTACCTTGTCCTCTACCTTCTTTCTTCACAATTAGTGCTTCCAACTCTTCTACCTCTCTTTCTTCATCTTCAATTTGTTGCATTTCTTCCTCATACTTGAATGTCTTTTTGAACTCTCTCCCAGATCATATCTTTGCTTGTTACTTCTAGATACAGTAGCCTTAAACGTAGTTTTAGTCTTGGGAATATATTCACCGAATTCACTCAACTCAAAGGCAACAAGTTTACCAATTAGTGTATCTCTTGTCACATTCATCAATGATTTTGTTTCTTCAATAGCATGAGTTTTCACTTTGTAGGAGGGAGGCAATGATTTGAGCACTTTAGCCATAATTTCTTCCTCTTCTAGGGTACCACCAACACATCTAATACCCATCACTATTTCATTTACTCTTTGCATAAAAGAATAAATATTTTCATCTTCACCCATCTTCAAATTTTCATACTTTCCTTTCAAACTCTCTAGCTTAGCAATCTTCACATGTACATCTCCTTCATACAAAGTTTCCAACTTTGTCCACATCTCATGAGTTGTCTTTAGACCTATCACATTTGTCATTTTTGAATATGTTAGAGCACTCATCAAAGCTTCCATAGCCCTGACATTATTCTCAGCCTCTTTAATCTCATAAATAGTTGAAGGACCATTCTAAGGAATAACATATCTATTCTTTGTAATCTTCCAGAAGGTTTCACCAATACACCTCAAATGACACTCCATCCTAGTTTTCCACAATGAGTAGTTTGTTCCATTGAATCTAGGATTGTCCTTCTTGTATGATGCCATCTCAGATCACCTCAAGATTTTAAACTTATTCAGAGGAACCAACTCTGATACCAATTGTTGGAAAAACAAGGATGAAAAACTAAGAGGGGGGGTGTGAATCAGTTGTCACACAATATTTAAACTTTTCAAACTTTGTTTAACTTAATCTTAGATATGATGAATGAACAATAAACCATAAACAATCAACACACCAAAAACACAGAGGACACCAAGATTTTTATGTGGAAACCTTGTTAGGGGAAAAACCACGGTGGATGTTAGTCCACAATATTATACCCTATTAAAAGTATAATGAAAAATAATGGGAATGCACATTCACTCAGGCACATTGCCTAGAGCTCACTACTCAAATACAAGAGGGATCATTTCCCAACAATACACAGCAATACGGATTAGATCCGTAGGGTATGAACTGAGGAAATTACTTCTTCACAAGCCTAATTACAGTTCTAGGTAAGCACAGAAAACCTTCTTCACACTTCGCTCAAACTTCTTCTCACTTTTCTCTACAATCGAATTATTTGAACACTATTCACACATCTGCACTTTCTCTAGCATACATTTTCTCTTATGCACACACTAACTTCACTCAAAAAATTATTCTTATATATCTGTAACATTGAATTACATCAACAACTTAGTCGGCCAAAAATATAAAACACATTTTCAATGTCGGCCCAAATTTACAAATAAATTTTTAATGTGGATCAAACACCATTAGCCAATAACATGATGCAAACCAAAACAATATCATTAAGCATGCCAAACATTCAAAATTAAATCTTCAAGGATCTGCAACACGCTACAACCACCATGTCAGCTAAGAAACAAAAACTGAACATATCGAGAAAAATCTTCAACCATGAGCACACGATCAACACGGACATACAACAAGGATAGAGAATGATCTAGAAGCATCCACAAACAACAATAACTAATAGATAAATATCCAAAACAACATAAATTATTAGAAACACATAAACTTCAATCAGGAACACTGACAGAGACCACATAAACACTGTCAGATCACAACTGTTCATAGCATGATCAAATCTTCATGCAGAACTCTAAAACTTCTGGTAGATGAACTAGATACTCTTAGAAATAAACCATTTAGTCCACAACAACTGATCTTCAACATACTGAACAAGACACCTTCATGACCTTAACAGTTCCACTAGTAACCTACAACTCTTCCTTAACATTTTTCTCAATATCCTCGACATATACAACCTTCAATACAATAATGTTAATAGTGTTGACATCAATGACAACCACATATTAGAAACACAACCACAGGATCCAACACAAAGGTGGGGCACCCTATTTCAATTGTTACATTTAGTAAGAGTTTTATTATGTCCTAGAGCATTTTTATCTGATGGAACAAAGACCATGTTTTCCATAGATTTGTTCTTTCTATAGACTAGCATGACTGAATTATCATCCGGGTGAGAGTGTGAGGATGAATCCTTGAACTAAAAAACCACTTCATGATACTCTCTCAAAGTAGCACATAGATACACAAAAGAAGGATATTTCATTAAAATATTTTTTTCTTGTAGAGAAGGAAACAAGTCCCCAATACAAAATTTTTGAACATTAGAATCAGGAAAAGGATAAGAAATTTGAGAAAATATGGCTTGATACTGAGCTATGAAATCAATCAACCTCTTGTGAGTCCCTTGCTTGCATCAAATGGGATCGTTGAAATAGATCTTCGACCCAATGTTGTCCTAAAACTATTGAAGAAATTGATTTAACCAATTGATCAAAAAAGAAAATATAATTGTCAGGAAAAGCACAATACCATTCCAATGCAACATCCTTGAGAGAAAGAGAGAATAGCTTGGCAAAAAGAGCATCATTATGAAAGAAATTAGTACATAGTACATTGAAGGCCACTTGACATGCATCTATGGATTCCCATGGCCATTGTACTTTTCAAATTTTGATATCTCCACTCCCTGAGGAATAGGAGTGTTCAAAATGGAAATATAAAGAGGACTATATCAAAAAAAATGTTGAAACATAGGATGGGAGGAGGAGCTGGTAAAATTTTCTAACTGATTTTGCATGCATCCCATATTCTATAAAAGAGCATTGAGGACTTCATCAATAGATAAGGTGTGATCATTTGAACTACCATCATGACCACCAACACCCACATCGACAGATCCCTTAGTACCAACACCACTAGGGGCTCTGGAACTGGCAGTCAAAGAGGCACCAACACTAGCACCAATAGAGGTACTAGCACCAATTCCCTAAGCTTTAGATATAAAATGACTAAACCCTAAAGGTACCTTATTTACTTTAATTGTACAATCCTTCTTATTAAAGGGACCCACGTCAACCATGCACACTGACACCTTAAGCATCAAGACTTCTAGCTATTTTCAAATAATGCTCGATCCTACATCCTGAGTAGCACTCAAGGTAGAGGTATTAAAGGGAATGTGGGTCTCTAAAATATTAGTAATACCATGAACGAGCTCTAGACCTCTTCAATCTTTCATTACCAGCTCTTTCAAATTTTCAACCACATGAGCTATGTGAGAAAAAGCTTGATTTGCTACCAAGAATCCCACAAGCTCTATGAGTCTCAACTCTAAGGAGTGATATATGGGGACCTTGAGAGTGTTAGGATTTAGGTGTCATCAACCTTGTAAATCCTTTATTTTTATTATTCTCCTAAAGTGTTTTGTACATTTACCCATAAGAGGTGAAACTGTTTGACCAACAGTGGTGAAAGAAACTATGTAAATGCAGTGTTACCGTTACCATTTATCCTTATGGAAAAGGACAAATTAGCTAGGCATCCCACCTTGGAATCTTCTAAAATAAGGTTGTGGGTCAAAATAGGGTGTTGTAAGAGCATCTATGACATGCATGCATAAGATGCTATGAATTCCCTATGAGAATATGCTATTTTTAGACCCCGCCCATGCATAAAAGATTCCTTATTTATAAGAGCATCTGTAAGAGGCTACTTTTGGTATTTTTACCATTTCAAGGAGGGAGGCGTGGGTTTTTCTAGGTGGTATTGCTGCCTATTGTTTGGTGAAACCATGGTGGTTTTCATCCTCACAAATCTCTATAAATTGGGGCCTTGAGCTAGTGTTATCAAGAATTCAGTTTTGTAGGGTAACAGGGTACTATTGGATTTACAGGGAATGATAAGAGAAGTCTATTGCTGCATGTAATATTGAAGATTATCAGTAATATACTTGCCTCTCTTTTGGTGGTGGAGTTTTTTCCCTTTGGGGTTTCTCCACGTAAATCTGTTGTTGCATTTGTTATATTGTTCTATCTCTCTCTTTCATTCTTTCTTCACACTAAGGCTAAGGTTAATCTACATATTTCAGATTTGCATTCACACATTTAAGTTCATATTGCTAGCTTTCTTCACCTTGTTTTTCAACAAAGAGAAGCTTCATCCTCTAAAGAGGAGGTAGAGGTTGAAGGCGAGGTAGGAGGGGTAGGAACATGAGTTGTAGCTTCATTGACAAGCAAGGTAGAGTTATATAAGGAACTCCTTGAATATAGGGCCAAAACGGGTAGGATTCAACCTCCTAGATCCCATGTATAAATTTTAATAACTCCTAAAAACATGTTTGGAGGTAGTTTACTCAGTCATGAAGCTCTTAAAGAGTGTCACAACAAACTATTAACTACACATCCTAACATGTGATCAAAAATTTTGAAACAAGGGCGAAAAGAGAAGGATACTTCACATCAAGTTCACCAAAATGTAGAGGGGATTTTCTACTCCGAAGTCCCAAGAAAAATATGGTCTAAAGGGATTGAATTACCCTTGGTCACCTCAATGAAAAATGCTAAAAGACTAGACAAAAAATTCAGGAAAAACTAATCTATATTTTTGGGCTTTTGGGAGGGAGGATTTTATAAATCAAATGAACAAACCATAAAATTCTCAACTAATGAACTGGTTGGCTCTTAGCTAGAGGATGATAGCACAAGTCAATAATGACAACATGAAACATTGGCATCTCTTTGGCATGTTCGCATCTCCTATGGAAAAAGAGCAGAGTTCACAATTTGAAACACATAGGGTGTGCTAACAACTCAAGAACTGGGATATAATAGTTTAACTAGAAATGATATAATGCTATAAATGTATATGAAGGTAACTATCATAATAAGAAGAATTCTATAAGTGTGATAAGTTAACTATAGACAAAATGACAAGAAAGGGTAGTAGAAATCCAACTTATGGTAGGTCCATCCTCCTGCAAGTACCACACGAAAGAAGTACCTGCACACATGGAGACGGTAAAATATTGGGGTTGGGTTTTGGAGTTTTCCTCATTCAAACTCCTTCTTTGGTGTTTCTACCTCCATGGATACCCAATAGACCACAATAGAGAAAGGATGATTGAAATGGGGTGAAAAGGGAGGATGTCCTAACAAGGTGTCATTTAACTCCATGATTGGATCTAAAGGGATTCTTTAGGATATTGTCTTTCTCCTATAGGAATTTCATTATGAAAGAGATCACAAGGTCTAATGATTGAATTTCAACCTCAATGGTGACTCAATCAGACCTAGATCTCTTTCCCTTAAGATAATGGGTCAAATCTGAAACCTAATCAAATGATTTGTAATGTTCAAACTAAATGCACAATAGGACCTAGATGATAAAATGCAAGATTCCAAAGATACAAAAATCAAATTAATAGTTTGTGGGAAGATTTGACAGGGGCCTAGACACATGTACCTAGCATAAAAAGTTGATTTTGAGCATTGTTGAAGGACAGGTTCACCTAGGGGTGAATGAGTCCTGGTTAGGGATCCCAAAAATACTTTTTGTAGTCTTCTAAAGTAAGATCTAAATTGTTGTTTTGTGCAAGTTTCACTTTTGAAAAGATGGAAATAAATTTTATGCTTGAGTTTTTATGATTTGAAAATAATGAATGCAACAAATGCAACAATGTAAAATTTCTCTTCAAGATCTCAAATCCTTCTTCAACTTGTAATCAACATATACACAAATAGGTTGAGTTTTTGTGTATGTTTTGGGGTTGGCCTTGGTCAAACCCCAAGTTTGGTAATTAAACCTTGATAGACAAATAATGACAATGGAAGGAAATGATGAATGAAACTATAATTGCTTACAAATCACCAAACCTTTAATAGTTGTACTTAGAGGATAGAAGTCAAACACATCACTCCAAGCATTGATCTTGATTTTCTTGATTGATTGGACACTTGAGAATTTTTTGGATGCTTCAGGATCAACAATGCATAGTATCCTTCACAAGATGATATGAATGCACATGAAATTTGACATGATGAGTAGGATCTTGATTTGTTGCATTAAATGTCTAATAAATATACTCTTGAATTCTCTTGACAATAATATTTTCTCATAAATTTGGTCTCTAGATATCATTTTATGCATGTTAGAATGTTTCTTAGTTTTGAATTGATAGAAAGAATATATATTTATAGGTGTTTATCTAATTTCTTGAAAATTAGATTCTAAAAGATAACAATTGCATATGAAATTTGAATCCTTAAAATACACCCAAAAACATATTTAAAAATGGATTATGGCACTTAAGGATGACCATTCACCCATGGGTGAATGGGTCTTGGTCCATAAGTCCAAGACATTCATTCTCCAATGTGATTTAATTATTAATTACATCAATTAAATGTTGGTTTCCCTTTCATAAAACATGATAAATAAGGCTTTGGAATGCATAATTTAGGTAATTAGAAGCTTAATTAACTCCAATTAATTAAGGGACCAAAAAAAGTGTGAAATTGTATAGTGTATATAATTTCCTACACTACATTTAGCCCCCACTTTAGTGAGAGTATGAACTTACACTCAAAATCACACTAAAGTAGAGAAATATGTGTCAAGAGAGGTCCAAGTGTACAAATGTTGATGGGGTAGGATGACAAATATCAATTAGAATGTTCAAGCCCCAAAGATCAAACATCCCATTCCAAACCAACATAAGGACAAAGGGACACACAAGATGTGTAAGTTACAAGAATTCATACAAGATACCCAAGCATACAATGTCAAAGTTGTTGATGGTGTTTCCTACACAACAACAACTCAAAAAGAATATAATATCCTATCTCACTTGAAAGGTAAATCTCTATCAGCAAGCCTCAAGAGATAACCCCAAGGTCTCTAATGTCAGGTCTTGACAATGCATAAACAACTCAGTGATAAAATGTGAAATGCTGGTAATCACAATGGGGGCTTACTACAAGCAAAATACTGAATCAATTTTATCAGATCTAACAATCTGATGATACTTTAATCTTAGATCTAACCCAATAATCAAAGAAATAACAAAAGATAAGGGTTTCAAAGAAATTTCTAAATCTAATACTACTCCTAAGATTAATAATGAAAATAACAAACACTCGAAATGGACCAATCCTCAAAAATCGATCTCTACTTGACCCAGATAAATCTGCAATCTTACAAAAAATAGTGCAATCTTCTGAGGTGTTAAGATTTTCAAATCGTGAACATTCATTCAAACAACGCTATTTTGATTGAAATGAACAAATCTTCATAATCGAACTAAGCACAATGGATATGAAGTCTAGGCTAACTTTTCAAAGCAACTAATAATTAGTTGGTTACAAAAAGTATGGACTGAAGGATTGCTGCAACATTCAAGTATCAAATCACAAACATTATTGAATCAAATATAATCTAAGTATTAACCTCCTCAATGCAATTTTAAAGATAGAATAACAAGAACCATGCAAGACAAAGAACACAAGTATGGCACCAAATCACAATATCATTACTTGCATTCAATTTATCCATTGTAGCAACAATTCTAGCTTTCTATTACAATGTTTGCTTGAGAGCAACTACTTGCTAACTTCTACTTATTTTTCTGATCTATTCTACTTCTATATTCTAACTTCTTAACCTATCTTCTTTTCCCTTACAAATGAGGCAAAATGCCAAATATAAAGAATCCCCCAAAAAAACCCATCGGCCAAGATAGGGTTTGCAACATTAATTAAGCACAACCGGTTGGCCAAGAGAAAGTCAAAATGGAATAAAGGAATGTATTAAATGTGTGAACTACACCCAAGTCAGCCCAGGATTCCCAATGCAGCTCGGACCAATGCAGGGCGTGATAATGGGGAAGCACAAATCCTGAAGTAGTTGGGCATTAACTGCCTTCCCCTTTGTCATGATTCTGATTCGGCCCTCCATGAACTCTCAAAAGCATCCCATCCAAGTCGGCCATAGGTGGTAAAGGAAAAACCCTAAGTCATCTTTCAATTGATGCAATCTCCCCCCTTAATTGCTTTACCAACCTATCCAAATCCACCTTACACGTTAGGTATTTGTCAATGACAGTAATGTATGTGGCCGCATTAGCTAACTGATGCTCAGTGACAGGATTATCATTATTTGGTGCATAAACATCATGCCACCACTTCCTCAACTACTCTAGGCTCAAGTACTTGGGCGCGATCTTCCTTCTTCCTATCATAATTTCAAAGAAGGCAATGGAGACAGGGTTCAGATTTGCGACAACCCTCCCTTGAGGACCAATTATTCTTTGTCCTAATCATAGTGCCTGGCACACTCAAGTACCAGCTCATAACACTACACTGTGGAAGGGAAACCAGCCACATGGGACAAACCTGATTCCATCATTCTTCTAGTCACCAAAAGAAGATCCTCGGCTGCCATTCTTTCTTTAAATTCTTCATAATCCTAGAGGCTGACATTTGTATTAGTCACCTCCGACCAAATTGAAGTGATTTTACTCTCAGGGATCTTTCTCTTAATGCCCATTTTACTCCTCTATGCATCAGACATTGAGGAACCAGCTGCTTCCTTGCTAGATTCAGCCTACACTCAACATGGAAATCATAGTAAAAACCACAGGAAAGGGAAGGTTAATTCATCAATACATCATCAGAATGAATCTCATGTAGCCAGAGTGGTATTAAATTTCATATGAGATGTCCACAACAAATTTTGGGTTTCAAGACCATCCACAGAATCTGAGCTAGAGAGGAATTTCGAGAAATTCCAGACCGATCGGATTCCAACGGAACAACCAGGAAACACCTACTTGATCATGATCAATCAATAAATTACACAAGAAATCCAAATATGACATGAAATAATCATTAAATGTATCACAAATCATAAAAAAATCTAATTATTTCACATTCCTTTATATTTCATCAGATTTCGGGAAAATCCGTGAGGGACGGATTTCCACAAAGAATGAGCTAGATTGCAGACTTCAGAAAATCAAAGAGACGCAAAATTTCAAAGAAATCCAGACCCAACAAAAATCCACAAATGAGGAAATTTTTTGGACCAATCGGTGCAAAAGTATGTACTTCGGCCAAACAAATTTCATTTGGAAAGAGGTCACACTGAGTGGGGCATGTCTTGCCAACCAACGGTGAGGATACGCACATTGATGAGAGAATTTTTCTTTGGGGTGAGGTTATGGTGAATCCTTTATCTTTTCAACTTTCAGGGGGTCAGTCCAAGCAAACACTTTGGTTAGACTAAAGTTTTTCGATATGAAGTTTGAGCGAAGTTGTGGTGTATTGCCGAATTGCGATATCTTTTGAATTCGGCCAGAGGTCTTGCCAACCGCATGATGTTTCAGTGAAAGAAAAGGTCTCGACAAGAGTTGTGAGCTCGCCGAAAGGTCTTGGAAACTTCCAGGAGGTCATGCTGAAAGCGAAGGTGTCAGAAAGAGTTGTGAGCTCACCGAAAGGTCTTGGCGACTTCCAGGAGGTCACGCCGAAAGCAAAGGTCTCAGCAAAGCAAATGAAAATTGGTATAACTAATGGAGCCCGCTATGACCTCTTGCCGACTAGGGCTTGTCTCGCCGACAATGTAAATGACTTTATTGATGTGAGAAATGATACCATCACGGAAATCAAATATGAACTTAGGAAGGTTTCTCAGTGAAATACACAGTGATCGATATAACATCTCCCCAACTTTGAAGGGTCACAGTGAAGAAAATTCAGAAGGGATGGATTATCCCGGAGGGATGAAAAAATCCTAGATTGTGATGCTGAGTCACGATTTAACCCAAACACCAAATCAATCATGAGTTTCAGAATTTAACTCAAGACAAGCCAAGGATGGACCTTTCATAGATTTTCTTTACATTCTAGGTAAATTTTAAGATGAAATAACCTAATGTGGCATTGCCCTAGGTTTGAAACCCTATTCATCCACCATTAGCACACCGAAAAGCTCAGAATTCAGTTGTTTCAACTACTAAGTCGTCACTAGGGTTTACTAATTACTCTCAAGAAAGATTCATTGAAATGTAGATAGACAAATGAGCTCAAAACTCACCTTGGAGATGATAAATAACGCAATACTGAGCAACCCTAGTATGAAATGATCAAATACGTAGGAATTTGAATCCCACAGGCTCTCATAACATCAATGTGCCATTCATAATTCTCAATCAAAGGTAGGGAAATAAGAACATACCATTGTGATGCAGGAATCAATCTCAGAAACAACAAATGCGAAGCCCAATGGCATCCACAAAGAACAGATGCAGGATTGCACAAGAAATCCTCACTTAAATCCATAATTCAACTCAAAGGCCCCAAAAAATGAATCCAATCAGTCACAAGAAAGCACTCCTTAGCTCAAACGATGGCAAATAGTAAGCATGATGGCACAAAAGATCCCAGAAATCAAGTTAAATACATCCTTCAAAGCACACACAAATCCATTAATGCAATTGATAGGATAGTCAGAAAACCTGGGAAGCTGATGGTAGGGAAAAATCTGGGGAAATCAGTCCCATGAAGAAATCTGCGAATACCGAAAATCCCCAAACAACAAGGTCCAGCCAGAGTTCAGGCAGGATCAGGGAAAATCCAACCAGGACGGAAAATCCTGAATCTAGGTAAAAACCCAAAATTTACCCAAAACTTAGGGTTTTCAATGAATAACCTAGGGAAACACTAAGGCCATCAAAATAAACTTTAAAGCACATGCCAAGATAAGACAAAACCTCAAAAAAGAAAGGGCCAAGAAACCAAAACTGAAGCGAAAAAGGGTCCCTACCTTCAGTGGGGCGTGTGTGCAAAAACTACACAACAAATGGTGACTTTTGCTGGGAAAATGCTCTAGAGCATTTGATGACGAATAGGAATCAAGAACCCAGAATCTCTGGTTTCAATCTCACCAGCAAAGAAACAAGTCAGAATGCAAAGATTTAAAGAATCAGAACCAAAGGATAGACCAAACCTTCCATAAACTGAAAATCCAATTGTGTGCATACGAGTTCATTTCCCTCCTTAAGCTACTGCAGGAACCAAGCTCAGTCAAGTCAAGCTACATAAGGATTCTAACTTCAAAAGCAACCTAGATAGGGCCTCACTTCCATTCAGGCGTCCATAGCCCCGACGAGGTTATCGCTATGACTCTTCTGAACATAGCTCTACTGCCAGTAGGTGTCCATAGCCCCAATAGAGATATTCAGGTACCCCTGATAAGTTGAATTTATTCTTTTGATATTCAATATTTCATTTTTCTTTCTTTTGATATTCTTTATATGTCACTTTCATTTCAACTTGTGAACAATGAAGTTCACACTCGGGGCTGAGAACCACAGTGGCGCTGAAGTAGAAATAGGATTTTTCACTTGGCAAAACTTCACAAGGATTCCTATAGTAACATCAGAATTCTTAAGATATATGAGAGATTATAAGATTTTAGAATACTTCAAATTCAAATCAAAGCCAATTATCTATCTTCAATAAACCAAACATTGAGAGTGTTGGCAATAGTAAATATTTCAACCATCCTTTCTAGATGCAAGACTAAAGTCCACCAACAAAATACTTAGAACAATTCCAGATAATGATAGATTTTCCATGCAGGTGCAACACATCCAGGAAAAAATAGAGAAACCCCCAAAGCAAGAGCAGAGCAAAAACAAAACAAACCAAAAGCAAACCTACACTAACCAAACCAAAAAGCAAAGCAGAAAGGGAAACCTAATCTAACTATATACAAGACAAGAGCTGAAAATAGCTCAAGGTCAGAAATAATGCTTCAAATACTACCCATTAACAGGTAGTGGGATATCCTCTCCAGTGAGAGTTTTCAAATAGAAAGCATTATCTCCTAGAATTTCTGAGATCTGGTAAGGGCCAAGCCAAAGTTTATCAAATTTTCTGTACTCTCCCTTATGGTCATGGGCTTTATCCCAGTAAAGAACCAAGTCAGAAATCCTAAAAGTTTTAACCTTGGCTCTTTTATCAAACCATCTCTTGACTACCCCTTGGTGTTTAGAAAAGTTTTCTAGGGCTTCGTCTCTCTTTTCTTCAAGGTGTAAAAGTCCAGCCTCATGTTTATCTCCCTCATCATAATATTCATTGATAAAATGAAGGGTAGGAATTTTCAATTGTATAGGAAACACAGGCTCTAGACCATAAACCAAGTGGTAAGGTGATATCCCTATGGAATTTTTATGTCTGGTGCGATCTACCCACAGAGAAAATCTAAGTTGGGTATGCCAATCCTTTAGATTTCTTTCTAACAATTTGCGAATAACAGTCAGGAGATTTTTGTTGGATGACTCAGCCAAACCATTTCCCTGAGGATAATAGTTGGATGCAAATTTAATTATAATCCCATGGTCAAAAGCCCAATTAGAAAACTTCAAAGATGAAAACGTAGGACCATTATCACAAACTAAAGACATAGGACATCCAAAACAGTTAAGAATTCTTGATTCAAGGAACTCAATAACTACCTTTGAAGTGCATTGCTTGCAAGCAAGGGCCTTAGTCCACCTTTTAAAATAATCAGTGATAGTAAGGATATACCTGTGTCTAGCAAAGGAGGGTGGATTGATTGGACCTATGAAGTCCATTCCCCATTGTGCAAAAAGTTTTACCTCGAAGATCGGCTGGAGCGGGAGTGCAACATACTTCTCTCTAGTGGCTGCAGTCTAACACACATGACAAGTTATGACATGGTGGTGTGTATCTTTGAATAGTGTAGGCCAATAGTAACTAGCTCTTAGAATCTGGTTCGCTATAGAAGGCGTTGATCTGTGGCCTGTACCATATCTATCATGAAACTCCAACATTACTCTTTTAGACTTTGTCTTTCCTAGGCACCTCAAATAAACACCCTCATGATTTTTCTTATACAGGACAGCTCCTTTCAACATGAAACTATCACTCTTTAAGTGCAATTCCCTTCTTTGTACTGAATTGAGATGATTGGGGCATCCTTGAGTCAGAAGATAATGAACAATGTCATCATACCACTCTCTAGGAGAGACATCCTCTAAATTATAACTCTGAGCTGTAAGGTCAGGGCCTGTCTTTGCCATTGTCTTTGTAAGTCCTTTCCCTCTTACCAGCTTCATGGGCTAAATCTCAACATCATATTCTTGTAACATGGTTACCCACTTGGCTCTACTCTCCCCCGGCTCATTCTGCATCAATAACAACTTAACTGCAAGATCATGAACTATTGCAAAGATTTTGTTTCTGAGGATATAATGTCTGAATTTCTTTACAACTCTGACTAGGGCATAAGCCTACTTTTCCACACTTGGGTATCTCAACTCTGCATCCTTCAATGGCGCACTCATGAATTCTATGGGATGCTCATTTCCTTGATCCAACTTTTGAGTTAACATAGCAGCACATGAATGATCAGAGGCAAACAAATATATATAGAATGGTTTAGCATAGTCTGGACTTACCAAAATAGGAGCTTCAGCAATAGCCATCTTTATTTCTGCAAATGCTTCTTTTGCTTCTACATTCTATTCAACTTTGGCCTCCTACTTTAACATTGCATTCAGTGGCTTAACTATTTCTATGAACCCAATGATGAACTTCCTCACAAAGTTGATCTTGCCAAATAATGATTTCATGTCTTTTTTACTGGCAGGTAGTGGAATCCTAAGAATGGCTTCTATGCATTTTGGATCAATGGCAATCCCCTTTTTAGAAATAACATGTCCCAGCAATTTACCCTCTACTACTCCAAAGATGCATTTCTTTGGATTGAGCAATATTCCAAACTATCTACATTTCTAAAAAACTTTGCATAAATCTAAGATATGGTCACCTCTCTTCTTGGAAAAGACCGTTAGATCATCCATATAAATGATTATGCACTTACCAATTATATCTTTAAAGGAAATGTACATAGCTCATTGGAATGTTGATCCAGCATTAATTAAGCCAAAGGGCATCCTTCTATAGGAAAAATTGCCCCACTTGGTTGTGAAAGTAGTCTTGTGCCTATCCTCATACTGCACCATGACCTGGTTGTATCCCGAATAACCATCTAGGAAAGACATCATCTGAGATCTATTGACAATCTGGAGTACTTCATCCAGTGAAGGTACTAGATAATTATCCTTTTCTGATGCTCTGTTTAGGTTCCTAAAATTACACATAGTCTGATTTCACCATTTTTCTTTCATACTGACACTAAGTTTGCAACCCAGGTGGAGTGTCTGACTGGAAATATTATCTTTGCATATAATAGTTTATGCACTTCCTTCTGTATTATGGGTTCCAGTAAAGCATTGATGGACCTTTTCCTCTATCTAAAAGGCTTTACTCCTGGATTGAGAGGAATAGTATGGGTTATGATCGATGTATCATAAGTCTTTAAGTCTTCATAACTCCAGGCTATCACATCTAGATATCTATGTAGTGCATTGATGATTCCTTGCCTTTCCTCAGGTGTGCATGCTTTGCTAATGAGTACATTTTTGACATCCTCCTGAGATCCTAGATTATATTTGTCACACTATCCACTAATAGACTCTGTCCTGGTATCCTGATCTCTGATCTTGTCTAGATCAAATATCCTCTCTAGTTGCACCATTCCCCTGGGAATTGTGTTGGTCTTCAAATTAATTACCCCTTCCAAGTCCATCTCAGCTTCTTCAAGTTTAGTTTCATTAATGATTTGAGAAGCAAAGACATCAGTACTAGTAATAAAATCTAAGATATGCTTGTCATCTTCAAATACCTAGAAATTGGTGATATTATCGGGTATTGAGGGTACTGGGGTCAGCTCCATAGTAAACTTCTTTAGTCCCGAAAGAGATACAGGCTGCAAGGTACTTATTGCCTAAGCAAGAGAATCAGTTGTTTGGTTCTTATTTCGCAGAATCAACTGAATGTTGAAGGCATAAAACCCTTCAACGAGGTCCCACACTCGGTGTCTATAGTTAGTCATTCTTCTGTCATGACAAGAGTATTGTCTCCTAACTTGCTTGACTACTAACTTAGAATCTCCAAAAACTTGCAAGATCCTAACCTTTTTTTTCAATGTCATTAATAGTCCATGCACCAAGGCTTCATATTCAGCTACATTATTCGTACAGTGAAATTGAAGTCTATGAGCAATAAAAAATGTCTTACATCTTGGACTAATTAGCTCAAAGCCTGCCCCAACTCCTTGTTTTGATTTGGACCCATCAAATCTTAAAATCCAACAACCAACAACTACAGAGTTCCCTGACTATTCATTTGCACTATTACCACTGGATAACTCTTTAGAAGGCATCACTCCTTTTTCTTTTTGGATCTTCTTGGACATTTAGGATATCAATTTTGACTGCAAGAGTGGGGTTGATACATTTATGTATTTGTTCCACTGCAACCTAGCATAAGCAACAGTCCAATTCTGAATGAGAAGCATTATGCACCCTGCACTAATTGGGAAAGAGTAGCTCTCCAAAGTTCATTCCTCTTCCCATCTGAACTTGATCTTCAATGTACTTTTGAATGAACTCTTGAAAATTATCCAGTAAAGCCAGCTAACTATCTTCTAGATCACTATCATCTTTAGCTGGTTCGATTAGGGCTTCTGTACCACTAGATTCTACTGTAAGGTCAATAGGTGTTGTGTGGAACATAATAACTTCCTCCATACCTTGCACTTCAAGAGGAGTAGCAAGCATATAGTTACCCATACTTACTTCTGATACTAGAATTTCAGCAGAGGTTTTTCTGGTATTCTGTAATCATGTACTTCATTTTGGGTTCTCTTTCAATTCTAATCTGGTTTGGCACTCCCTTCCAGGGAAGCCACATATGGGAGTGATTAGTCAAAACATACCCATTCAAGGCCCTGGTAAAGTCTCTTCCCAGGATTAGGCCATAAGCGTCAGGTATGTCAGCTACTTGTATATTGATAACTTGCTGAATCCTAGGATCAGAAGCAATCTGCATATGAATCATATTTAACTCTCCTACAACATTGATTTCAGTCCTATCCAATTCTGTGACTTTCTTTTTTGATTTAGCAAGAGTAATTCCCATAGCTCGACATACACCGAAAGGCATAACATTGGTTGAAGCACTAGAATCTAGCAGACAATTATCCAGATTCTTACCGAATATTCGAACAAAAATCAAGAATGGAGGTGTGTCTGTTCTCCCTTGAAACAGAGTTAAGGGAGTATCTACTTGAGCAACTTGAGACTTTTCCTTTTCTTTCTTGGTATCTCCAAGGGGCATATGGACTTGATTATGAGTCTGCTGACTGAGAACCAAATACTCTATTGACACTATTGCTAACTAATTTATCTTGCAACATGGATTTGCATTATAAGATCTTAAGACTACATTCCTAATGGATGGAACTCTTAATAACTCGAATGCAAATAGATTTACCTTCAGTTTTTAGAGTTCTTTGGCAACATACCTAGACAATTTTCCTTCATTTAAATCAGTAGGAGTCTCCTTTGGGTATTCCACCATTTTTTCCTTATTTGCATCAACATTTCTCCCTTTTGGTACATCCACATGTCTTGAATCTTGAGATAAATATTTTTTGGACACCTGAGGCAGTGATGGATTATTGCTAGCATTAGGGTCTAGAGGCGTGTTGAAATTATTTGGTGGAATGCAAGTAGTAAAGGGGCCTCCAGCCTACAGGCGCCTGTGTGACAACTCCCTCAAGTCATACCTTTTGATAGGTCTCTGGAAGGTCTGCACTTCTTCAACATAAGCCTCCTCTTCATCTCTGGGACCATTATCATTCACTGGATTCTCATCAAATAACTATGTCATTTCATCCCCATTGCATACCTGGTCTACCTCTTCCTCCAACTGGTCAGATTCATCTTCAGGTACATTTTCCTTACTTTGTGGAAAAGGAGCATGATTCAATACCAACATTGGTGAATCATAAGAAATAGAAGGCACAATTTCCTAACCGCTTGCATTATTCTCCACTTCGTACTGAAAGATCAAGGCTGCTGTTTGGAATTCTTGACAATCTAACTTAGAATGCTAACTAGTCTTGTGGAGCCTACACCACCCTGATAAAGCAGCCTCAGCTAGATATACACCACTAGGAGGCTTCTCTTGATTAACTGGTTGACTGGAAGACTGATTGATAGGTTGACTAACTGGTTTATCTAATGGGGTGGGGACTCCTCCATTGTTGGGACCTGTGTTCCAAGTCTTGTTCTGTCTTGATTGTTGCCTTCTCTCAAATCCTTGTTCACCACTTGGTCCTCTATCCAAGTTCTGACCTGAGGATTGTCCTTTATCATAGTTCTGTCTTCTGTCATTATTATACCCTCTATCATTATTAAATCCCCTATCATTGTTATGACCCTTTTCATTGTTGTAACCTCTATCCTAGTTATATCCTCTATCATAACGATGCCCTCTATCAAAGTTCTTTCCTTGTGGATTCTCTCTGTTCTAATTGTACTGCATATTTCTCTGAGCAACTTACAACTAATTGTTCTGGTTCCTCAAGTAAGTCACCTCCATATTCAACTTCTTTATTTGTTCAGAAAATTCATCTAGTTTTTCCTTGTCAGGATTACTGTATGGAGGCTAATTCACATTATTCTGGGAATACCCTGCTGCAACATTGGCATTTAGTGACTGGTTCAAGACTTCAGAATTCTGCAGGTATGAAGGATAACTAGCCTACGGCTGGATATGCAGAAGTTGATTCACATTTTGCTAAGGGTAATTAATTGTGGATGAAACTTGTCCCATAGGAGGTCCTGGGTGAGGGACCAGAGGCAACTGTAGTACTGGATTCATGATTGGACCATGGTTTGCCAGAGCTTGGTTGAGAGCTGGAACTTTTCTAGGGTGAGCAAAGGGTCCTAATGAGGGTAAAGGACCAGACAGATGATGCCTTAGATTAGTGCTAACCTTCACAGCTTTTGCATATGCATCAAGTAAACTAGCAAGAGAATTATTACTCCACTAAATGAAGGTAGTTGTCAAACTATCAAGTCCCTCATAATAAACTTTTAGAGCAGTGGGTTCATCAACAACATAAGGGGCTTGTAATCTAGTATAGGCACAATGAAACCTATTGTTGAAAGATTCTATAGGCTCATTGAACTCCCTCTTCACATTAGTGAACTGACGGTAAAGCTCATTAGAACTAATGGGGATTCAGAACTTCTGTAAAAAGGCAGCCTCTAACTTAGTCCAATGCTCAATAGACCTAGCAGGTAAATAGTTGTACCAATAAAATGCATCTTCCCCCAGTGAATAAGGAAAGAGTCTACATGATACATCCTCATGGTTTATCCCTCTATCCTTAAGGCCAGTCTGAAAGATCCTGATGTGTTCCTCAGCGGCCCTATTTGGATCATTGACATGGAAATTTTGAACAAAAGTATTTAGGGTTTTTGGACATGACATTGTAAATGGAAAAACTTAATGGAGATGGGTTGGTTGCCAGGAAAGCCATTGGTGGAGGTGGGGGTGGTAGTGGATGATTTATGACCAGCTGAGGTTGTGGACTAGGAATGCCATCAGACTCAAATGAACTTGATGAAGATGGGGATGATGGAAATTTGGAAGGTGGATGGGATGATGACGATTCTCCCCTTCTATTGGTCCTTCTTGACCTAGCAGGGTCTAGTAATTCCTAAAATTCCTCCTCTCCGGGAGTAGATCTTGTTCTTCTTCTGAATCTCTCAGGAGATATAACATTCAAAAATTGATCCAGCTTGCTTATTCAGGCCCTCCCTCTAGCGCCAAATCATGTTTATGGTGTTTTCAGTACAACAACAATACAGATAGAATATAATATCCTATCTCACTTGAAAGGTAAATCTCTATCAATAAGCCTCAAGAGATAACCCTAAGGTCTCTAATGTAAGGTCTTGACAATGCATAAACAACTTAGTGATAAAATGTGAAAATGCTAGTAATCACAATGGGACCTTACTACAAGCAAAATACTAAATCAATTTTATCAAATCTAACAATCTGATGATACTTTAATCTTAGATCTAACCCAATAATCAAAAAAATAACAAAAGATAAGGGTTTCAAAGAAATTTCTAAATCTAATACTACTCCTAAGATTAATAATGAAAATAACCAACACTCGAAATGGACCAATCCCTCAAAAATTGATCTCTACTTGACCCAGATAAATTTGCAATCTTATAGAAAATAGTGCAATCTTCTGAGGTGTTAAGATTTTCAAATCATGAACATTCATTCAAACAACCCTATTGCGATTGAAATGAACAAATCTTCACAATCAAACTAAGCACAATGGATATGAAGTCCAAGCTAACTTTGCAAAGCAACTAACAATCAGTTGGTTGTGAAAAGTATGGACTGAAAGATTGCTGCAACATTCAAGTATCAAATCACAAACATTATTGAATCAAATCTAATATAAATATTAACCTCCTCAAAGTAATTTTAAAGATAGAATAGCAAGAGCCATGCAAGACAAAGAACACAAGTATGGCACCAAATCACAATATCATTACTTGCATTCGAATTATCCACTGTAGCAACAATTCTAGCTTTTTGTTACAATGTTTTCTTGAGATAAACTACTTGCTAACTTCTTCTACTTATTTTTTTGCTCACTTCTACTTCTATATTCTAACTTCTTAACCTATATTCTTTTCCCTTACAAATGAGGCGAAATGCCAAATATAGAGAATCCCCCAGAAAACCTGTTGGCCCAGCTAGGGTTTGCAGCATTAATTAAGCACAACCGGTTGGCCAAGAGAAAGTCAAAATGGAACAAAGGAATGCATTAAATGCATGAACTACACCCAGGTCAGCCTGGGATTCCCAATGCAGCTTAGACCAATGCAAGGCGTGATAATGGGGAAGCAAATCTTGAAGTAGTTGGGCATTAACTGCCCTCCCCTTTGTCTTGATTCTGATCCAGCCCTCCATGAACTCTCAAAAGCATCCCATCCAGGTCGGCCATAGGTGGTAAAGGAAAAACCCTAAGTCATCTTTCAATTGATGCAATCTCCCCCTTGATTGCTTTACCGACCTATTCCAATCCATCTTATACGTTAGGTATTTGTCAATGATAGCAATGTATGTGGCCGCATCATCTAACTGATGCTCAGAGAAGGAATTATCATTATTTGGTGCATAAACATCATGCCACCACTTCCTCAACTTCTCCAGGCTCAAGTACTTGGGCGCGATCTTCCTTCTTCCTGTCATAATTTCAAAGAAGGCAATGGAGACAGGGTTGAGATTTGCCACAACCCTCCCCTGAGGACCAATTATTCTCTATGTGTCCTGATCATAGTGTCTGGTGCACTCAAGTACCAGCACATAACACTGCGCCATGGAAGGGAAACCATCCACATGGGACAAACCTGATTCCATCATTCTTCTAGTCACCAAGGGAAGATCCTCGGCTACCATTCTTTCTTTAAACTCTTCACAATCCTAGAGGCTAACATTTGTATCAGTCACCTCCGACCAAACTGAAGTGATTTTACTCTCAGGGATCTTTCTCTTAATGTCCATTTTAATCCTCTCTACATCAGACATTAAGGACTCAACTGCTGCCTTGCTAGATTCAGCCTGCACTCAACATGGAAATCATAGTAAAAAGCATAGGAAAGGGAAGGTTAATTCATCAATACATCATCAGAATGAATCTCATGTAGCCAGAGTGTTATTAAATTTCATATGAGATGTCCACAACAAATTTTGGGTTTCAAGACCATCCATGGAATCTAAGCCAGAGAGGAATTTTGAGAAATTCCAGACCAATCAGATTCTAACAGAACAACCAGGAAACACCTACCTGATCATGATCAATCAATAAATTACATGGGAAATCCAAAATATGACATAAAATAATCATTAAATGTATCACAAATCATAAAAAAATCCAATTATCTCGCGTTCCTTTATATTTCATCAGATTTCAAGAAAATCCATGAGGGATGAATTTTTGCGAAGAACGAGCCAGATTGCATACTTTGAAAAAATTGAGAAACATTGGATTTCAGAGAAATCTAGACTCGACGAAAATCCGTGGATGAGGCAAAACTCTAAACCAATCAGTGCAAAAGTATGTACTTCGGCCAAACAAATTTCATTCAGAAAGAGGTCACATCGAGTGGGGCATGTCTTGCTGACCGGCAATGAGGATACGCATGTCGATGAGAGACTTTTTCTTCGGGGTGAGGTTACGGTGAATCCTTTGTCTCTCCGACTTTTGGGGGGGTGGGTGTCCAAGCAAACACTTCGGTCAGACTAAATTTTTTTTATATGAAGTCTGAGCGAAGTCGCGATGTCTTGTCGACTGGCGATAGGTTTTGAATTTGACAAGAGGTCTTGCCGATCGCGTGATGTTTCAGTGAAAGTGAAGGTCTCAACAAGAGTTGTGAGCTTACCGAAAGGTCTTGGGAACTTTCAGGATGTCACACTGAAAGCGAAGGTGTCGGCAAGAGTTGTGAGCTCACCGAAAGGTCTTGGCGACTTCCAGGAGGTCACGCTAAAAGTGAAGGTCTCAGCGAGGCAAATGAATATCGGTATAACTAATGGAGCCCACTATGACCTCTTGCCGACTAGGGCTTGTCTAGCCAATGGTGTAAATGACTTTATCAGTGTGAGAAATGATACCATCATGGAGATCAACTATGAACTTAGGAAGGTTTCTCAGCGAAATACACGGTGATCGATATAACATCTCCCCAACTTTGAAGGGTCACAGCGAAGAAAATTTCAGAAGGGACGGATTATCTCGGAGGGATGAAAAAATCCCAGACTGCGACACTGAGTCACAATTTAACCCAAACACCAAATCAATCATGAGTTTCAGAATTTAACTCAGGACAAGCTAGGGATAGACCTTTCATAGATTTTCTTTACATTCTAGGTCAATTTTAAGATGAAATGACCTGATGTGGCATTGACCTAGGTTTGAAACCCTATTCATCTGCCATTGGCACACTGTCAAGCTTAGAATTCAGTTGTTTCAACTGCTAAGTCGTCACTAGGGTTTACTAATTACTCTTAGGCAAGATTCATCAAAATGAAGATAGGAAAATGAGCTCAAAACTCACCTAGGAGATGACAAATAACTATATACTGAACAACCCTAGCATGAAATGATCAAATACATAGGAATTCAAATCCCATAGGCTCTCATAACATCAATGTGGCATTCATAATTCTCAATCAAAGGCAAGGAAATAAGAACATACCATTGTGACGTGGGAATCGATCTCAGAAACAACAAATGTGAAGCCTAATGGCGTCCACAAAGAACAGATGCAGGAATGCACAAGAAATCATCACTTAAATCCACAATTCAACTCAAAGACCCCAAAAAATGAAGCCAATCAATCACAAGAAAGCACTCCTTAGCTCAAATGATGGCAAATAGTAAGCATGATGGCACAAAAGATCCCAAAAATCAAGTTAAATACATCCTTCAAAGCACACACAAAGCCATTAATGCAATCGATAGGATAGTCAGAAAACCCGAGAAGCTGATGGCAAGGGAGAATCTAAGGAAATCCAGCCCACACAAAAATCCACAAATATCAAAAATCCCCAAACAAAAAGTTCTAGCCGGAGTTCCTGCAGGATCCGAGAAAATCCGACCAGGGCGAAAAATCCTGAATCTGAGTAAAAACTCAAGATTTACCCAGAACTTAGGATTTTCAATGAATAGCCTAGGGAAACACTAAGGGCATCAAAATAAACTTTAAAGAACATGCCAAGATAAGAAAAAACCTCAAAAAAGAAAGGGCCAAGAAACCAAAACCGAAGTGAAAAAGGGTCCCTGCCTTTAGCAGGGCGTGTGTGCGAAAACTGCACAACAAAAGTTAATGTAAACGGGATGAAATATAAATTTGTATTATGCCACATCCATAAAATATTCTCACAAGGTCCATTGTTGTTTTATATACACTAGGTGAGCCCCAAAGGATGAGAAACACTTAGTAGGTCTGCAAGGTGCGAACTCACAATAAGATGGAAGATGGAAAATTCATGCCAAGTTTATAGGCATTCCATATCTCAACCATACTAAAAGTTATACTTCCTGATAAATTTGATAAGGTGCCATAATATGATCAATGTTATGCCAATGCTACAATAAGTTCAACCTATCTAAACAAAATTGAAACAACAATGCCAATGTCAATGCTAATGTATGCCCCCACTTTAAAGGAATTTCTAAACACCATGATATTAGAAATTATTTTAAAGTAGAAATGATATATGACAATTGTTGAAAGATCCATGAGACCTTATTTAGAAAGCCCTATGCCAAACATGTGTTTCTAAATAAATTTGTGTCATGAAAAAGATGTTTGCCCCACATGTAATCCAAATATAACACATAATAGATCCACAAATTTGAGATCAACTCATGTCTTTTCTATAGTGGTATAATAGAGCTTGGAACTTTCATCATTCCCCAAATACTTTTTGGAACAACAAGCACAAAGGAAGAATGACACATAGAGAGATAGAAGAAAAACAAGCCTTTTAGTTCAACATGGAAGAGACCTAAAAGGAAATCACAAGACAAATACAATGTTTACAAAATATAGAATAATAGAGATAAAAATAGAAGAATGTCATGACAGATTTCACTTCCTTTGTATCCTTGCACCAATGGAGTAACAAGGGTCATCCAAAGAAAACTCACAAAAATAAAGACATACCAAGCAACACAATATAGGGGATCACATTACATACATGCAATCACAAAGAACATAAAGAGAATTAGTATATCACATGTGAGCCAACCTATAGCAAGTCATCTACATCTGAATCTTGCTCATTATATATGAAAGGCGAATAACTAGCCAAAGGGTCAATGAGAAGTTCCATACTAGGACAAGCCTATCAAACCTCCTTGCCCCCCAAAATATAGGACAAGGATGAGTTAAGAGAACTGGTGATATGATGCTCCTTACAACATGGAAAAATGATTTACATAAAGTGAAATACATGCAATAGTGAGTATGTTATGATTCTATAACTATCACATGGCAAGGAGAAAAGTATGTGCATGCTATCCAATTATATGGATAATATCATTTTCATCTATTCATTTCTTTAAATCATGACACTCATCAATAAGATGCCCAAGAGTTTTATGAATTGCATAGTAATTCATGTTTGTAATTTTTCCTTTTTTGTTTCCTTGAATAGGTGGCAATGTACAATAAATCCTAGAAGAAGGATTTTTTCCATTTTTCATTATGTCTTAATTATAGTATGTAAAAATGGTAACTTCTTGAGTTTGTAGGGCTTAGATATCTTACTTGATTAGGAAATTGATTGGTGTAGAGGGGGGAGGGATCTTGATCTACTGATCCCTTGGTACCTTCTAATGGTTGTTATTTTTTGAGAAATTTATGGATTCCATGCTTATTGGTTATGTCACATCCTTGTTTCTTCAAGATTCTAAAGCCTTGACCATAACTCTATTCTAAGTTGTGTAGTGTCAAAAAAAGGGTCCTTCAGCTTTTTCGCACCCATTTGGGTCCTCCTTGTGCATTTTGGCTTAATGTTGCCTTGATTTAGTGTTGTAATGTGGTTGAAATGTTCACATTAGGTCTTGGGCCCTTGTGACCTAATAGAAATTTAATGATGTCTTGCAAAAGTGTTGTGAAGTGTTGTAACACACTTTCACACTTTTATAGGATCTTATCAGTCAATTAAGCCTATCCAAGCTATATTTCAAAGTGTTGTAAAGTGTTGTAACACACTTTCACACTTTTATAGGCTTGTCATTAATAATTAGGCTTTCTTATACTTTAATTGGCCCCATTTTGCATTCATAGCCCTTATTTATGTGTATTTTTTAGAATAATCCCAACAAATATCATTTAAAAAATTTAAATCCCAAAACCCACCTTAATTTCCGAAGGTGGAACTCATTCACCATTATGGGAAAATGAGTCCCCTTAAGTGGGACCCATTCGCCTAGGGTGGAAAATGAGTCCCCTTTAGCTCAAAATTCAAATTTAATTCAAATTTCTGGTGGGATTTTATTCTCCAAGATCTAAGGTCGGCCTATGATGTATTTTTTGGAATTATTGCATTATTAAGTATAAATACAAGGTTATTTCTCTCATTTTCATACCCAACATTCAATTATTCATGCATACAGTTTACAAGAGGATTTGAGCATTCAAAAGAGCATTCAAGGAATTTTAAGGGAAGATTATCAAGCATTCAAGAGAATTCTTCAAGTATCTTTCATCATTTCAAAGATTGTTTGCATCATATTGTTTTAGAGCTAACAATTGTGGTGTAGTATTTATGAGCATTGCATTCAAGATCTATCGACGTCAAGTTCAAGTTGAAGTCTACATCCATTGGATCCATTACTTACATGTTTACAACATCTTATTGCAAGGGTGTGGTGAGTTCCAACATTATATTTTCTTCATTCATCATTCTCTTTCCATATTTCATCTTATTTCACGGTTTAATTACCATCAAGGGGTTTGACCAAGGCAAACCACCATTCACTAACACCACAACATTTTTCCCTCTTCTTGTGTGTGATTTGTAGGGCTAGGTTGCATATTAACCAAGGAGTCAAGGTTGGAAAAGCTATCATCAAGTTGTCAAAGAAAGTCAATGTTGTCAAAGT
This sequence comes from Sequoia sempervirens, assembly GCA_007258455.2. Classification (NCBI taxonomy): domain Eukaryota; kingdom Viridiplantae; phylum Streptophyta; class Pinopsida; order Cupressales; family Cupressaceae; genus Sequoia; species Sequoia sempervirens. The sequence goes on from VDFB02271358.1 coordinate 178,539,347, forward strand.
CCTAGGAGAAGGTTGGAGAAGCTCTATAGGCTGAATTTTATAGTTTTAGACCCAGATCTAAATCAGGAACAGAAGACCAGATCAAGAGGTAGTACAAAATCCATTTCATAATTTCCAAAAAAGCAGAAGTTGACTGATTTTCCACAATTGGTGGATGAGTCCCACATACAGGCCTAAATAGTAGTTTTGCAGACCTGAGTACCCATTTGTTCAAAACCTGTTCCAGCACAGTTTACCCGAAACTGGACAGATTCACCCAAACTAGTGTATGATTCCTAGTTAGCTTCAACATCATATTTTTTTGGTTTTTAGAGCTCCATCCTGCCTTCTTTAGTTTCCCATGTGCACATTTATAGTTTCATAGTTTTCTGGGTATGTGCAATATCATGATGGGCCAAAAAGTGGCAATATGATGGGTATGTGACTGATGACTATTTTTTTACCCAAAATTGATGAAATGAAAAGGGTTTTTAAAGGAGATTCTCAGCTTTCCACTGATATAAATTATGCTTTACTTTGAATTTAATAAGTAATTATTATTCATTTTCTATTCAAATTACGACTAAAGTCCTGATTAATAGGCTGATTGAAAAAAAATCTATAGCTTTCAAATGGTATCACAATTTTTGAATCCAAAACATTTGTCACATTCTATGCTTCGTATACTATAGGATTAAAAAAACAAAAAATGAATTTCATGAAGTTTTGACCAAGTTAAGGTGGTCAGACATACGTGTTTTTATATTTTTTAAAAAGTTGTAATAAAAAAATCATAATTAATTATTTACTTGGAAAAAAATTACAAAAAAATATGCATCACATCGGGGCATGAGTCCTCTACTTATATCTAAAATCTTATAAAAAAATATTATCATTTTATTGTGGTTAGGGTGGTCAGACAGACTCCTACTTCTTATTTTTTCCCTGAAATTTAAGTACCACTGCATTAAAATTTTAAATTTTCACCAAATACATTAATTTTTTTTAAACAAACCTAGTAGTTTAGAAACTACATTCAATTTTTTACAGATTGTATTGTTACATATTTTTGAAACAATATAGATAACTTATTCAATTTTTTACGTCAAGTTGCCTAACTCTGATTTTTCTAATTTTTTTGCCACTTAACGGCTTGTTTTTTCCATGACAATCTTGCACATACCCTTCTATTACATTTTACTTGCATTTTGAAGTCATTTTGCATATCACACTATGTTTTCAAACATTTTATTTTCCAAGTTAAAACTTGGTGGTGAACCCCTCATTAGATTTCAATCAATCCCTAGAAACTTCCCTTTGTCAGATTTCAATCTGCTTTACATTCAAATCTCAAGGGTTTGTTCTTGAGTGAAGTGTTGAAAATTTGGTATCTCTCTCCTTTTAGGTCCAAAACCCTATAAGTGAAAGAAATCATACCAATTTTTCACTATTTAATTTTGGTGAACCTATATATAGAGCATTAATTTTGATTTGGAGTGTATTTACATCCTAGATTTAAAATTGCATTGTATTTTGCATTTGTTATTTTGCATTCTAGGGTTTTAAAATTTGTATTAGTGAAAAGCACATTTAGCTTGCATTGTTGCATCTTAAATTCACTAAAAAATAATAAAATTTTGCATTTGCATCTTAGTTTTGCATTATAAAACATAGACAACATAAAATTCAATTCAAAAAATTTCAAAATTTTCAAAAAAATTAGTACCTGGACTCATTCGCCACTTAGGGAAAATCATTCCCTTTGCATATTTTTCATTGCATTTTATGTCATAATTTATAGTTCAGTTTCTAAGTTTCTATTTGTTATTTCTACATTTTTGTTTTACTTTCTAGAATTTTAGTTTTAAGAAATTCATTCTTGTTAGCTTGTATTGCATTTGCATTCACCATGCATTTAGTAGCCTTTGCATGAATTTTTGGTGTCCTATTGTTAATACATTAGTGAGAAGCAGTTCAAGACTCACGTCATCCCATGATAGCATAATCATTATGGATATTGGGTTATCTAGAGCTTCCACTCCTAGTATTGACACTAGTACACTAGGAATGGATAACACCCTTAGTAACTCCTTGCCTTTAGGTTTTATTCAAGATGAAACAAGAAATGATAGCATCCCACAGGAAAACATAATTCAAATTCATTAGGATCTCATAAAATTACAACATCAAATAAGCCTCAAAAATATTTCAACCACTACAATTCCTAATCCGTAGAGAACATTCACCGGATGCTTGAAAGTGATGAAGGCCTTGACCTTGTGAAAAACATAGTGTAAATCTTTGGAAAGCATCTTCCCTCAACCACTAGTTGTCCTTTACCAACAAACAATGTTACAAGTCATGGAGGAAATCAAATCCCTCCTTCCACAACCATAGCCTCAACCCCTACCTATACCACTCACCAAGTCACAACAACAATGAAAAAAGTTAGTAATGTGATTCCTTCCCTAGGTATTCCTACTAGCATCCCTAGTTCCTATGTGGCATCACAAGTAATATCTTCTACCTTTCCATCTATAATCATTCCATTCACTTGTCCTACAACCACATACACTCCATCACCTTCAATTCCATTCCATAATACAAGCAATGATCCTCTCATAACACATTTTTTCCAAACTGTTTCATCCCTTCAAAATCAAATTTTCACCATCAACCAAAATCAAAATGGTCCACCTACATATTATGTCAAAAGTAGTCCATTATCCTTGGAGATGCTATGAACACCAATGCCACAAGGTATAGAGGTGCCTAGATTTGAGAATTATGGAGGGAAGGGAGATCTTTCTAACCATGTTAATGCCTACACTGCCTTATGTAGTGACTTTTCCTTAATGATAAATTCTTGGAAAACGTTTTCCTAGATCCTTGAAAGATATTGTCCTCTTGAAATTGCTTTCTCTTCTAAGGATATAATTCAACATTTTCCTGATGGTCCTCTCTACATAGCTGGCCACATCTATAACAAGCCCACTAATGGGATACTAATAGATCCCACCTATGGAGAGAATGTGATCACCGAGGAATTCTTACTATTGCATGAACTTTATCAAGATAAATATGATAGACAGAAAGCATGGATCAAGACACATAATGGATTTTCTTGACCTATGATAGGATTGATCACCCTACCATTGTAAATAGGACAAAAATTATTAGATGTCACATTCTCCATCATCTTGCAATCAAACCAATTTCATGTGAAGTTATGCCACCCATGGCTTCGCTCCATGAAAATTGTCCCTTCGGTTGTGCATAAATGCTTAAAGTTTCCCTTTGATAATGAAATATTCACTATTCACCATAGTGGATTTAACCCATTGTCATCTAAAGGAAACTTTTCCCTAGATGCCTTCTGGCCTGAGCCTATGGAACCTATAAAGCCTAGAGAAGACTTCTTTTTATTGTCCTACCAAAAGTTCAAGGCAAAGAATATAGCAAAATTATCCCTCTGAAACATGTCACACTCAACCTCTATACCTCCTATCCTTGATGAAACCATGCTTGAACCTAAATAGGACCTAAATGACAAACCTAAAACTAAAACTTCACCCACATCCCACAAACACCCAAGAGACAGTGAAACCAACCCTGTCACACCTCCTAGAATCAAATAGGTTTAAAAAGTCAAATATAAAGTGGATGAACAACCTCCAATGGTTCCTTCCATTCCTCCAATTGGGAAAGAAAATAAACCTGCAATTGATCAATCCATTCCTACACAAATACAACTTGAAAAAAAAACCAAAATAAATAGAGGTGCTTGAAAGCGTAGGCGTAGATGTTTTTCCCTTGCTCACAAGTTGCATGAGGAATTAAACAAAGAAAATAAAAAATACAAACATGACTAAAGCAATGCATGATGACCCTCCTCCCCAACCAAAACAAAATGAACTAGTAAAACAATCACAACAAGAGTTGAACTCTTCAATGAAAATTATCATTTGTCCTCTTGTTGTGATTAATTTGGATGATGATGATGAGACCACTAAAATTGACAAAGAGGTGCATAATTATTTGAACACATTTTTTTCCTCTTCCATGAGATTAAATGACAAATCATCCATCAAGAGTGTTGAACTTGGTGCTTCTCCTAGTTCGGAACTTGCTCTTGTCCCTTTGGTTAGTTTCCCACCTTCGGTATACAATCAACATGATTGGGAGGTGGATGACTTGCTCATAGGTTGACTTGCATTTTCCTTACTATCTTTATTTATTTTTCATTTTCTTTTGTGTGATTGCATGTGTGTAATGTGATCCCCTGTGACGTTTTGTTTGATGTTCCCTCTCTATTTGTGAAATTTCTCTATTCGTACCTTCATTCTTCTCTATTTCATGCATCACTTTCACCTTTTTCATTTCATTTTTATTTTGTTTTAATTTTGGGGATGATGCAAGGAATTGAGACATTCATGTCTCCTTCATGTTGACCCAAAATATTTTCCTATGTTTTTCGCCTTCTCTTTTTCATTGGTCTTGTGTGTTCCTTTTGGGGATGATGCAAGGCGTCAAGACACCCTATGCCTCTTCCATGTTGACCCAAAAGGTTTTTATTTTTTTTTCACTCTCTTTGTTTCATTCTTCTAATTCTATGTGTATTTGGGGGATGATGATAGTTCTGAGCTCCTTACAAAACATTGTAGCAATGAACATACTGACCCCAAATCCATAGATCCCTTATGTGTTTGGTGTTTTTCATTTTGGGGGCAACCCCCCTCTTTTCTTTTTCTTCTACATGATGTAGCTTTACTCAGAAACATATGACTTGACATAGGTCTTTCCAAGTTTGCTCTCATGTCTAATTTCTTGTTTACATTTTTAATTTGCTACTTTAAAGTAATTGCTCACAGTATGGTGTTAGAAATTCCTTTAAAGTGGGGGCATACATTGGCATTATTATTTTGATTTTTTCTTGGTTCTTAGTGCAGCCTTCTTACTTCATATGATATGTTTGTCACTTTTTGGATGACATTGGATGTAGTGTCCTTGATGATCATGATTTCTCTTAGCATATTGAATTCCTCTTAGTGGCTTGATGTGACGCATTACATTCCCTAAGTTGTGAATTTTCTATTCTTTGATTGGTCCTCTCTTGTAGACATTAGGCACAATGTTCCCTAAGTTAAATACCTTGTGTTGACTAAGCAAGACTCCTTTGAACATTCTTTTCATGTTGCATTTTGCATTTTTTGTTATATGGCCACCTTGCATAATATAAATTGCATGCCTATAGTGCCATCACATTTTTTCATGAGCTTCAAGCATATGAAGTTTTGCTTGTCTCATGAAGCTCAAAAATTCTTTTTCTTTTGTGGTGCCTTATTAAGGTTATCGGGAGGTATAACTTTGGTATGGTTGAGTAGGAATCCCAATCTAAGGCATAACTTTCCCCATAGACACTTTCATGTGTGTGAGTGCATACCAGCCATAAGTGTATGTTTCTCACCTTTTAGGACTTCTCACCTGATGGACAACCAAGAGTTCTTTCACCTCAAAGTGAGTATGCATTTTCTAGAAAAACATCCTAGATATAATCCACATCAAGATGGAAAAACGATTGAAGCTTGATCTGATTCTTTCTCTTATTTCTTTCTCTTATTTCTTTCTTTTCATCTTTGGCAGTGTATTATTGGCCTTGTCCCTATTCTTTATATTATTTTAATCTATGTTACTTTGTGCTTATGTTGGTTTGCTATGAGATCTTGATCATGGGGCCTTAATCACCCCTCTAGATTGTTGTCATATAATCTTTCTAGCATTGGTTCATTGGAACCACTCTTGGTGCATGTTTTTCTACTTTCGTGTGAATTTGAAACAAGTTCATCCTCTCACTAAAGAAGGGGCTAAATGTATGGTGCAGGAGCACCTGCCAAAGTGCCAAAGTGCAAGCTTATTTTGAAGTTTTGTTCTAAAATCATTTTTGTTGTTTTTGATAAGGTCATGTTGACCATTAGTTGTGACCTAGGAATGGTTTTGATTAGTTGGAAGGAGGTTAACAAGAGTTAAGTAGTTTTAACTCTTCATTTTGGTTAATTTGTGAAAATTGCCTAAGTGCTGGAAAACACACGGGGTTTTAAAAAGTGCATTGTTAGGTCATCTAAGCCTCGACCCAAGAGACCTAAATTCTTTCCAAGATTATTTAAAGATCACTCTCGACCTGCTTGAGGGTTGGAAGGTTGACTGTACGGACTGTACTTTCAGGAGTGGAAGAAAAATAGTGTTCTTAAAATTTTTTGGTTTTTCCTGTTCTTGTTCTTGGAATAGCAGATAAATGATTGAGTAAATCTTTTTGTTGGATTAAATAGTATGTAGTGAAGATTTTTGAAGCACTTGTCTGATTCATTAGTTAGTAATCCCATCACTTTCATTTTGCATTGTAAATTCTATGTTATTTATGTTTTGGTTTTGACTGGTAATTGTGATAAAAAATGGAGTTTTAGCTGCACTCCTACCATACCAAGAAGTATGGAGACATTGGGAAGGTGGCTAAACTCCATTAGTGTACATATTTTAGTAGTAGGAATCTTTGGAAGTTATAGAACCATGCTCAAGGCCTTACCATAGGCAAGATAGTGTGAACCCAGCTAGGAAAGGCTTGAGGACAACATGAATAATTTGCAGGGGAGTGAAGTTTTTTAATAAATTATTTTTTGAGGATTTAGGGGAGTGTCTTGGCTCTGCATGGTGCCAAGGAAGAGCCTTTAACAATCCATTTGAATGAAGAACTTTTCACCAGTTTTGAATCAGCCTGAGAAAGCTAAGGAAACCCTAGCTTCTTGCCCATTTTGGTGTCTGGACAGCATACAACTTGAGCAGTCTTGAAACCATAGGAATCTTGGAGGTGAGGGCAAGTGAAATACGTTTCCTAAGAAAAGAACTAGGTTGCTTGGTGGGTTTAGGAAGAAGAAGCATTTTTTCCCCTATTCAGTGACCTAATTGGGGCTCAAGGCTACTAGCCTTTCAAACCCAAGGAAAGCATTTTCTTGAAAGCGATGGAGAGCTAGTGAATGGAGGTTGATTAGGAGCCTTTGTCAGATGATTTTGAATCCATGGAAGCTTTTCACACCCCTGCAACAAGAAAAGAAAGAATTTGGAGGTGAGCTAGTCTTTAAGAGTATTAAGGGCTAGGAATAGCATGAGAGGAAGAGCACCAAGTTTGGCTTGGTTTAAAAAATTGAATTGATAGCAGGTTTGGCAGAGAAACCAGGGGTGCATAGGTGGCCTAGGACCTATAGGTTGAGTGGTGGATGAAGTGACACCAAGGGTTATTGAAGGTGAGACCCAAAGTGTTGAGTCAGTGATTGATTCAATCCAACCCTATCCCTATCAGATTGGTATCAGAGCAAGCAAAAGATTTGGGAAAGCAGCTTATATGTTAGAAGTTGAGTCAAGTGAAACTCCAGCCATGGTGACAAATGAAAAATTAGCCAAGAGGGTTGAAGAACAAGAAAAGGACAACAAGTCCCTAAAAGAAATAATAGAGCAACTTGAGAAAGCATTGAATGATGCAAGATTGGAAGGAAAGGTACCAAAGGAAGAAGAGGTTACAGAGGAGGACAAGGTCCCTGAACCTAACCCTGTTTTGGAGGGGAAGCCTTTCTTGAAGGCATTGAAAGCCATGAGTGGAAAAGGACTTGAGGGTATACCACTGTTCAGTGGAAATATGGATCCTGATTTGGTCATAGATTGGATAGATGGCATGGAGAACCACTTTGAATGTGATGGAGTCACTAAAGCTTAGAAAGTGAAGGTTACAAAATCAAGGTTGAGAGGATCAGCCTTGACATGGTGGAAAATTTTTCAAACTGAAAGGGAGAAAGAAGGCAAGCAGCCCATATCAACTTGGAAAGGAATGGTTGCTAAGGTAAAGGAAGCATATATGCCAGATGATTATGAGATCCAACTTCACAAGAAGAGGCAAATTCTAAGGTAGAAATACCTAGATGTCAACAACTATACTGAAGAGTTTTAGAAGCTTTGCTTGAGATCAAATGTGACAGAAGATGAAAGCCTAAAAGTGGCTAGATACCTTAATGGCTTGAAGTGGAACATTCAGGAAGAGATGGCTTTACTCAACCCCAAGGAAGCCCACCAATGTTATCAAATGTCTATAAAGATTGAAGAAAGGAACAAAAGAAAGCATGATCAGTCCTCTAACGGAAGAATAAGAGGTAGAGATCAAAGAGGACAGTGTGGTGGTTACCAAGGAAGAGGTAGTGACCAAAGAAACCAAGGAGAATCAAATCTCACTGAGCATGGAGGTGAAACATCTTCAAGAGGAGGATTTAATAGAGGAAGAGAACCTCAAGGAGGTTCAAATAGAGGAAGAGGAGCAGGCAAAAGTAACTCTTACTTTGCCACCATGAAGTGTTACCATTGCAACCAGCTAGGTCACCCTGCTTATCGATGCCCAGAGGAAGCTTCTTCTTCCAGCAATGAAAAGAGAGTGGCCTATGCACAAGAGGACACCATGAGTCCTAAGGAAACTAAGATCAGTCATATAGAATCTAAAATTGGAGAGATTCTGATGTTTAATAGAGTGTTGATCAGACAACCGGTCAAAGAAGAACCCAAGCAAAGGAGAGCTTTGTTTAGAGCAAGGTGCAAAATACTTGGTAAAGTATGCAAGGTCATTGTGGATTCTGGTTCTACAGATAATATAACCTCAGAGGAGGTAGTAACTAAGCTGAAATTGTAGAAGGTACCTCATACCAATCCCTACAAGGTCACATGGCTGAATAAAGGGCAAAGTTTTTTGGTGAATGAGCAGGTAACAGTGGAATTCTCAATTGGAGGATATAAAGACAAGTTGGTTTGTGATGTACTACCCATGGATGCATGCCATCTTCTACTTGGAAGGCCATGGAAATATGACAGAGGTGCTATATATCATGGGAAGGAGAACACCATTGAATTCAAGAAGGATGGAAGAACCTTCAAGTTGCAGTCATTGACTGAGGAAGATGAGGGACAATCCAAGGTACCAAACATCATGTTGAGTAGTGGTATAGAGTTTATCAGCAATCTACATCAAGGGGGTGAAGGTTATGTGGTTTTAATGCAGTCCAAAGAGGAAGAAAAGGCTGAAAGGACAGTCTTACCAGAAGCAGTCCAAAAGTCGCTTGATAAATACAAGAGCATAGTGAGTGATGGAACACCTAAAACTCTACCACCAAAGAGAGCAATAAGTCATCAAATTGAATTCATACCCGGAGCCTCATTGCCTAACAAAGCAGCATACAAGCTTACACCTAAGCAGAACCAAGAGGTGGCAAGGCAAGTGGAAGAATTGCTGAATCAAGGTCTAATTCAAAAGAGCATAAGCCCATGTGCAGTCCCGATGGTTTTGGCAACAAAGAAAGGAGGTAAGTGGAGACTTTGTACTGATTCTAGAGCAATCAATAGGATTACAATCAGATATAGATTCCCTATCCCTAGAATAGAAGATTTAATGGATTGCCTTGGAGGAGCACAATATTTCACTAAGTTAGACCTCAAGAGTGGCTACCATCAGATTAGGATTAAGGAAGGTGATGAATGGAAGACAACTTTTAAGACAAATGATGGCTTATATGAGTGGAAAGTGATGCCATTTGACCTCTCAAATGCCCTTAGCATGTTCATAAGACTAATGAATGAGGTACTTAAGGATTTGATAGGGATCTTTGTAGTAGTATATCTTGATGACATACTAATTTTCAGTAAGACAGTAGAAGAACATTTGAAACATGTGGAGATGGTACTTAAAAGGTTGCAAGAACAATTGGCAATTAACCTTGAGAAGTGTGAGTTCTTCAAGCAAGAGCTTGTGTATCTATGCTTTGTAGTATCCCAAGGAACCTTGAAGATGGATCCAAGCAAGGTGGAAGCCATCCTAAACTGGCCTACACCAACCACAGCAACAGAGGTAAGGAGCTTTCATGGTTTGGCTCAGTTTTATAGGAAGTTCATAAGGAATTTTAGTGGTATATGTGCACCAGTTCTAGATACTATTAAAGGTGGTCTAAAAACAAAGTTTAAATGGACTCAAGAGGCTGATAAAGGGTTTGAAAAACTGAAACAAGTGGCAACTCAACCAATTTTGTTATTGCCTAGTTTTGATAAGTTGTTCACAGTTGAGTGTGATGCAAGTGGAGTAGTAGTAGGAGGAGTACTTAGTCAAGAAGGTAGGCCTGTAGCATTCTTTAGTGAAAAAATCAATGAAGCCAAGCAAAAATACTCCACTTATGATCTTGAGTTATATGCTTTAGTGCAGTCCCTTAGGAAGTGGAGGCATTATTTGTTACCCAAAGAGTTTTTGGTTTTCACAGATAACCAGGCACTTAGTTATATCAACACCCAAGAGAAGCTAAGTAATAGTCACTTGAAATGGATGGAATACATCCAAGCTTTCACTTTTACCAACAAGCACAAGAAGGGACAAATGAATAAGGTGGCAGATGCATTAAGCAGGAGAATGTTGACAGTGTAGGAAATACAGCTGAAGAGCATTGGATTAGAGAGTTTCAAAGACCTCTATGGTGATGATGAAGACTTTTCAGAAGCCTACAAGGTATGCTCTGATTTTGAGAATCATTTTCATAGTCAGTATGCTGAGTATACATTGCAAAATGGATTGTTATTTAAGGGTAATCTGTTATATGTCCCAAGAGGATCAATGAGGGAAAATCTGATCCAAGAGAAACATAATGGCAGTCTTAGTGGGAATTTTGGAATAAATAAAACTTTAGAGCTGGTACAAAGATTCTATTACTGGCCTAAGTTGGCAAGAGATGTTAGGAAATATGTGGAGTAGTGTGTAGTTTGCATGAAAGCCAAAGGGGGAGCCAACAATGTAGGTTTGTATCAACCTTTACCCATTCCCAATAGACCATGGGAGTGTGTTAGTATGGATTTTGTGGTAGGACTCCCCAAGACTAAGGCAGGGTTTGACAATATTTATGTAGTTATGGACAGATTTAGCAAGATGAGTCACTTTATCCCTTGCAAGACTACACATGATGCTAGCTACATTGCCCATCTTTTCTTCAGGGAGATAGTAAGGATCCATGGATTGCCATTAAGTATTGTTTTTGACAGGGATGTGAAGTTCATGAGTCACTTTTGGAAGACTCTATGGAACAGATTGGGAACAAATCTGTCTTTTGGATCAGCTTACCATCCTCAAACTGATGGCCAAACAGAGGTGGTTAACAGAGTGCTAGGTAATCTATTGAGGTGCTTGACAAAGGAATATGGACAGACATGGGATGTGGTGATTTCTCAAGCTGAATATGCCTACAATGACAGTATCAATAGAACTATAGGAAAAATTCCTTTTGAGGTTGTGTATGGGATGCACCCAAGAGGAATTTGTGAACTTAGAGACCTTGGATCTTAGGAGAATAGGAGTGGACATGCAGAAGACTTCACTCAGACCATGAAGGAGATTCATGAGTAGGTTAAGAAGACAATCACAACAGCAACACAAAAATTAAAAGATAAAGTTGATGTGTCAAGGAGAGATGTGCAATTTGAAGTAGGTGACTATGTTATGGTCCATCTTAACAAATCAAGGTTGTAGAAGGGAATTTCAACCAAAATGCAGATGAAAAGAGTAGGACCATGCAAGGTGTTAGACAAGTATGGAAAGAATGCATACAAGGTAGAATTACCATCAGATTTGGGCATATCTCCAGTATTTAATGTTGTTGATTTGATCAAGTATAAGGGGATAGTTAGTGATGAAGTTCAGAACAGCCGGGAGATCTTTAAGGCTATCAGTAATATACCCCTTCCTAATCAAGAGAAACCTAAGGCAAAGAAGATCTTGGAGTCTAGGGTGAAGAAGGCTACAAGACATAAGGTGTACATGGAGCACCTTGTCAAGTGGAGGAACAAACATGAATCTGAGGCTACCTAGGTTGAGGAAGCTGACTTTAAGAAGCTAGGCATTTATCTATCACTAATATCACCTCAAGTTCCTTGATCTTTGTGCTGAGAGGGGGAGAATGGTGCAGGAGCACCTGCCAAAGTGCCAAAGTGCAAGCTTATTTTGAAGTTTTGTTTTAAAATCCTTTTTGTTGTTTTTGATAAGGTCATGTTGACCATTAGTGATGACCTAGGAATGGTTTTGATTAGTTGGAAGGAGGTTAACAAGATTTAAGTAGTTTTAACTCTTCATTTTGGTTAATTTGTGAAAATTGCCTAAGTGCTGGAAAACACACGGGGTTTTAAAAAGTGCATTGTTAGGTCATCTAAGCCTCGACCCAAGAGACCTTACTACTTTCCAAGATTATTTAAAGATCACTCTCGACCTGTTTGAGGTTTGGAAGCTTGATTGTACAGACTGTACTTTCAGGAGTGCAAGAAAAACAGTGTTCTTGTTAAAAATTTTTGGTTTTTCCTGTTCCTGTTCTTGGAACAGCAGATAAATGATTGAGTAAAGCTTTTTGTTGGATTAAATAGTATGTAGTGAAGCTTTTTTAAATACTTGTCTGATTCATTAGTTATTAATCCCATCACTTTCATTTTGTATTGTAAATTCTGTGTTATTTTTGTTTTGGTTTTGACTGGTAATTGTGATAAAAAATGGAGTTTTAGCCGCACTCCCACCGTACCAAGAAATATGGAGACATTGGGAAGGTGGATAAACTCCATTAGTGTACATATTTTAGTAGTAGGAATCTTTGGAAGTTCTGGAACCATGCTCAAGGCCTTACCCTAGGCGAGACAGTGTGAACCCGGCTAGGAAAGGCTTGAGGACAGCATGAATAATTTGAAGGGAGTGAAGTTTTTTATAAATCATTTTTTGAGGATTTAGGGGAGTGTCTTGGCTCTACATGGTTCCAAGGAAGATCCTTTAACAATCCATTTGAATGAAGAACTTTTCACCAGTTTTGAATCAGCCTGAGAAAGCTAAGGAAACCCTAGCTTCTTGCCCATTTTGATGTTTGGACAACATACAGCTTGAGCAATCTTGAAACCATAGGAATATTGGAGGTGAGGGAAATTGAAATACATTTCCTAAGAAAATAACTAGGTTTCTTGGTGGGTTTAGGAAGAAGAAGCATTTTTTCCCCTGTTCAACGACCTAATTGGGGCTCAAGGCTACTAGCCTTTCAAACCCAAGGAAAGCATTTTCTTGAAAGTGATGGAGAGCTAGTGAATGGAGGTTGCTTAGGAGCCTTTGTTAGATTATTTTAAAGCCATGGAAGCTTTTCAAACCCCTACAACAAGAAAAGAAAGAATTTGGAGGTGAGCAAGTCTTTAAGAGTATTAAGGGCTAGGAATAGCATGAGAGGAAGAGCACCAAGTTTGGCTTGGTTTAAGAACTTGAATTGATAGCAGGGTTGGAAAAGAAACTAGGGGTGCATAGGTGGCCTAGGACCTATAGGTTGAGTGGTGGAGGAAGTGACACAAAGGGTTATCAAAGGTGAGACCCAGAGCGTTGAGTCAGTGATTGATTCAATCCAACCCTGTCCCTATCAATGTAATTTCAAAAAAAGGGTCCTTTGTCTTTTTCGTTCTCGTTTGGGTCCTCCTTGTGGATTTTGGCTTAATGTTGCCTTGATTTAGTGCCGTAATGTGGTTGACACATTCACTATAGTTCTTTGGCCCTTGTGAACTAATAGAAATTTAATTATGTCTTGCAAAAGTGTTGTGAATTGTTGTAACACACTTTCACACTTTTCTAGGATCTTATCAGTCAATTAAGCTTATCCAAGCCTTATTTCAAAGTGTCAAAACACACTTTCACGCTTTTCTAGGATTTTCATTAATAATTGGGCTTTCTTATGCTTTAATTGGCCCCATTTTGCATTCATGGGCCTTATTTACGTGTATTTTTTAGAATAATTCTGATAAATATCATTTAAAACATTTAAATCCTAAAATCCATCTTAATTTCCTAAGGTGGGACTCATTCGCCATTATGGGTGAATGAGTCCCCTTAGGTGGGACCCATTCACTCAAGGTGGCGAATGAGTCCCCTTTATCTCAAAATTCAAATTTAACTCAAATTTTTGGTGGGTTTTTTATTCTCCAAGATCTAAGGTCGTCTTGTGATGTATTTTCGAGAATTATTGCATAATTAAGTATAAATGCAAGGTTCTTTCTCTCATTTTCATACCTAGCATTCAAGCATTCATGCATATAGTTTGTACAAGATCATTTGAGCATTCACATGAGAATTCAAGGCATTTTAAGGGTAGATTATCAAGCATTCAAGAGAATTCTTCAAGTATCTTTCATTGTCTCAAATATTTTTTGCATCATGTTGTTTTAGAGCTAACAATTGCGGTGTAGTATTTGTGAGAATTGCATTCAAGATATATCAACATCAAGCTAAAGTTCAATTCTACATCCATTGGAGCCATTACTTCCATGTTTGCAGCATCTTATTACAAGGGTTTGGTGAGTTGCAACATTATCTTTCATTCAATCATCAATATCTTTCCATATTTCATCTTATTTCAAGGTTTAATTACCAACAAGGGGTTTGACCAAGGAAAACCCCTATTCACTAACCCCACAACATTTTTGTTGTTCTAACCCCTCTATTGTTTATCTTTGCTGACAAAGTCACAAATGAATAATTGACGGTACTCATATACTTAAATTGAATAATTGATGCACCTGATTGATGGAATTCATGGTATGTTGGTCATGATTTAGAGGTTACAAAATTTTGAGGCTACTTCACTTTTAGATATTCATTTGTAGATGTTTATGATGATTCAAGTTTTTTCATGTTGTTATTACTCATGTGGCTTCTGGTTCAGATTTATGAGTGCAATATATCTTCAGATGGTTATGGTTACTCACAGTGATGATAAAGCTTGGTAACAGGTTATTTAGATGCTATTCATTGTGACAGGGCATGTATTTTCTTCAGATTTATGTCATTGTTATCTTGACCGGTCATTAGAGTTGATCATGGTTCATTTATAGGATCTTCATGCTTATTCCCATTTGGGATGATCAAGATATTCATTTGCAGATGGTTATGACTATATTGGACTGACAGTGCTTTTCAGTTTAACAGATGGTTTCATTGTTAGGATGGTTCTTTATTACTACATACCACAGGTATATATGACTTATTATCATTACAAGTCTCAAGTATTTTTTAGATTGATCACTTTCAGTTTGTGGTATTTTAAGTTGTCTTTACATGATATTTGAATGCAACATCTTTTGCTTTGCTCAAAATAGAAAATTTATGACTTGGTTTCATTGTGGTTAATCACTTTGTAAAGTGATTTGGTAATAAGCAGAATTATTTGATAATTGATCGATTTGCATTGGAATTTGATATGGTTATAAGGTTCATGGTTTATAGTTGATATCCATTGGCATATACTTTTGGAAAGGTATTTATACCAAGTTTAACTTGGTCGACATCTTCTTTTATAAGGATTTATTTTCTTTATACTCAAAAGGAGTATCGAATATGCTAAGCAAGTGATATGAGATCTTCTGTTATTCAAAGGAGTCTCCAATGATCAAGCCCTTCTCTTTTTGCATATGATATTCATTTATCATTAGGTATGTTATTATTTGTGGGGTCCACATCTAAATGGAATCAAACCCTATCAGGTTTTCCTATGCCTTCATTTGTGGTTTTCATCGAGCACATGGAAATTGTAATTGGTCACATATCACTTATTTGAATTGACTTCGACAAGTCATGGAGGTAAAATCATTTGTGTTGGCATTTGCGGTAAAAGTTTTTGACAGCAAATTTAATCTCATCATGCTGTTTTATCTATTTCATGTGAATTTATTTTTGCAGACTTCAAATCTCATTTTGATTTTAAAAAGTCATCGAATGACTTGGTAATTGAAGGAATAGGGAAAAGCATGTTTTATGGCTATCATTTTGGCTGAGTATGGAACCCTAGCCGCTGCCATGGTATACTTGTAATTATTGTTTCTTAATGGTTTAGCTGGCTATAATGGCATTGTCATGGAGAAATTCACTATGTTTAAGCATGATGGGTATGGCTGCTCTGTTTGATGATTTTCTTTGGTTGAAAGCTCAAATATGGAAGGAGATTTGATGATGTTAGTCAACTGGGTTGGTAAATAATTCATTACAATTTTATCATCCATTTCTTTTTCAGCTTCATGCACATTCATGTATCTTTATCATCATTTGGTGTTTATTTTTATCAAAAATCTGCATTTGGATTTCTTGCTCAAATAAGAAAAGGTATAAGCATTTTTATTTGTCAGAAGTTAATGCATTTCAGTTACTGGTGAAATAAATCATGGCCTAATAAAATAATGAAGATCTATGACTTTCAGTTGATGGGTAGTTGTGCATTTTGAAAAATCTATTAGTTTCATTGTGGAAACATTTCATTCATTACAAAAATGATGGATTCTACATATAAAAATTATGAAAACAGACCCAAATGGCTATTTTGATTTTAATGAAGATCTGGGTTTTGTAAAAAATATTTGCAGTTTGAAAAGGCAACTTTGATTTATTCTTGTCAGAATTTATTATAGCCTATTGTACAGGCATTACTCACCATTTGTTGTTCATCATTCTACTGGCTCATTTTCTAAATACAGAATGGGGGTTTCAGATTCCTTTGACAGTGAATTCTATGAAGACTTTTTAATTGGCAGTCCTATATTTGAAAATATATATAAACACAGTGATTGATAACTATGAGGTCAAAGTGAGGGGATTTTGTGATATCATAACTTATTGTTGTATCAAAATTGAAATGTTGAAAAAGTCTCTGGAAGACAAAAAATGAAAAAATTATGTTATAGAGCTCTAATGTAACTTTATTCTATTTAATATTTTAAGGATTCAAAGAGTTGAATATTTAGGGTATTAGGTAGATAAGAGTGTTGAGTTCTATGAGCTTATTTGGAAATAGAGAGATCCTCTGATATTTTAATTGTTCTGAAATTCATTAAGGGGTTGGTGCTCCTTGAGTTGGTGCTCAAAACTTAGCCTATAAGGCATTGTAAGCAATGGTTTTTGAAGTTAAGCCAGTGAGGTAGTTTAGGAGTGGTTTTTCTACCCCAGGAGGGTTTTCCACTCAAAAAATTATTTTTCTTATGGTCTCTTTGTTTTGATTTCATAATGCTTCTTGATTGTGATAATTTTATGAGTAATTGTTCTTATTAGTCTGAGCATTGTTGAATGTTAGTTTCCTCATCTTTGAAAATGGTTATATAAAAATGTCTTGCACAAGTGTTCCATCATTGTTGAAAATTCTAATTCAATAGAAAGCATAAAAGTATTCATTTAATTCATAGCTCAAGAATTTTTACAATGTGCTAAAGGCTCTTATTGTCTCATTACCTATCTTGTGTCATTCTGTTGCACTTTTATTGCAATATCTTATGAGTTGCACCTATACTTTCATCTTGTTTTGATTGTTAAACATTGTTAATCATAATTGTTATATTGGCATAAGTTGTCTAATGGACTAAGTTAATGTTTTCAATAAAAAGGGTTACCAAAATTAAAAGTCTTGGTCAAAGTTTAAAAAGGTTCAAACACTGATTCACCCCCCCTCTCAATGTCTGTCGATAACTCCAACAATTCCCTCTTCTTGTGTGTGATTTGCAAGGCTAGGTTGTATATTTACCAAGGAGTCAAGGTTGGAAAAATTCTCATAAAGCTGTCAAAGCAAGTCAAAGTTGTGAAAGCCCTAGAAGAAGCTTGGATAAGGTCTACAAGATGAATTTTACAGTTTCTGACATGGATCTGAATTAGGAACAGAAGAGCAAACCAAGAGGCACAAAATCCACTTCAGAATTTCTAGAAAATAAGAAGTGGGCTGATTTTCCACTATTGATGAATGAGTCCCACTATATAGGCATAAAAAGGATTTTTGCAGATCTGAGTACCCAATTTTCTGAAACCTATTCTGACACAATTTACTCGAAACTGGACTAACTTTCCCAGACTGGCGTATGAGTCCTAGTTAGCTTCAGTATCAATTTTTTTAGGATTCTAGAGCTCCATCCTACCTTCTTCAGTTTCCTAGGTGCACATTTCCAGTTTCATAGATTTTTGTTACATTTTACTTGCATTTTAAAGTCTTTTTGCATATCACACTCTATTTTTAAACATTTTCTTTTCCAAGTTTACACTTGGTGGTGAACCTCATTAGATTTCAATCAATCCCTAAAACCTTTCCTTATTCATATTTCAATCTCCTTTGCATTCAAATCTAGAGGGTTTATTCTTGAGTGAAGTGTTGAAAAATTGGTATCTCTCCTTTTAGGTCCAAAACCATAGAAGTGAAAGAAAGCATACCCATTCTTAACCATTTCAAGTTGATGGGTGTATTAGTAACTCGATGGGCATAGGATGGAAGAGTATCAATGTTGTCATTCTTTATAATTGATGGTTGAGGATTTCTTTCTGATTCAAATTCAATATGCAAAAGGTTTAACATATCAAGTGATGGAATGATAGGTGATTGTTGCATGGAGGGATAATAAGATTCATTGTTCTCAAGGTTATGCAAATATTTTTTTGTGAATTATTGCATGATATCTACACCTTGGCCTAAGATATCTATCTCATGAGGACATTCATTAGGAGGTGAACACCCATGAATGTGTTAAATTTCACTAGAATCATCACCAAACATACAACTTGAAACATCAACAGTAGATTTAAAATACATCCACATATGACCAAAAAACATATCCATGGTGAAAGGTATGTAATTTTTTGATTTGAAATATGATAATTGACTGATTTTATAAACAAAAACCTAAAAATGATTACATTTGAATGTCAATTTTAATTTCAAAAAATGCACTATTTCTCACCAATTGAACTAGATTCAAACAACTATAGATATATGAAATTTAGGAAACTAAAACAAATATATTCAAGATGGAACATACTGATACTATATAGACAAAACAATGTGCAAAAATTCAAAAAAGCACCTAAACCAGGACAGGTTCGCCAAGGGCTAAATGAGTCCTAGGACAAGGGTCTGAAATTTTTTAATTTGAGTTTTTAGCTTGATATTTAAGTTCATTGTTCCTAACATCAAACAAATTCTTCAGTGATAGATTTTCCAGAATTACAATGAAAATGTAAATGCAATTTTATGACAATGTATGAGCAAACTAACAACTTATTTGAATGAAATTTTGACCTAAATGACTGAAACACACTTTTATGCAATCTACTATGAAAAATGTATGCAATACTTATGGAATTTTAAGAGTTTTAAATGATTCAAATATGAAATATCTAACCCAAAATGAAGATTACAAGCACAATGATGTAAAATATAGATCTAGGGTTTCAAGGATCTCCAAATCATAAAAGTATGATGTACAAGGTAGGGTTCACCAAAATGAAATGTGTGGGAAAAGGAGAGGGTTTCCTAACAAGGTTTCCTTCTAACTCCACAATTGGATCTAAAGGGATTCTTAAGGATACTCTCTTTCTCCTATGGGAATTTCATTAGGAAAGAGATCACAAGGTGTAATGATTGATTTTCAACCTCAGTGGTGAGTTAATTAGACCTACATCTTTGTCCTTTAAGACAATAGGGTACATTTGAAACCTAATAAAATGATTTGCAATGTTCAAACTAAATGCACAATAGGACCTAGATGATAAAATGCAATATTCTAAGATCTGAGAAGTGTCCAGAAACATGCACCTAGCATAAAAATTTGATTTTGAGCACTATTAAAGGACAACTTTTCCTAGCAGAAGATGGGTCCTAGTTAGAGCTTCCAAAAGTAATTTTTGCAATCCTCTAAAGTAAGATCTAATATTTTTTTGTATAGATTTCACTATTAGAAAGTTAGAAATAAATTTTGAACTTGAGTTTCTATGATTTGACAATAATGAATGCAACAAATACAACAATGTAAAATTTATCTTCAAGATCTTTAGTCCTTCAACTTGTAATTTACACATACACAAAGAGGAAGAATTTTTTTTGTTTGTTTGGGGGTTTTCCTTTTTCAAACACCCAGTTTGGTAATTAAACCTTGATAGACAAATAATAAAAATGGAAAGAAATGATGAATAAAACAATACTTGCTTACAACTCACCAAACCTTTAATGGTTGTCCTTAGAGGATAAAAGTCAGACACATCACTACAAGGATTGATCTTTCTTTTCTTAATTGATTGGGCACTTGAAAATTCTTGGATGCTTTAGGATTAAAAATGCATAGTATCCTTCACAAGATGACATGAATGCACATGAATATTGACATGATGATTAGGATCTTGATTTTTTGCAACCAATAAATGATAAATCTACTCGTGAATTCTCTTAAAAATAATATTTTCTCATGAGTTTTATCTCTTGATGTCACTTCATGCATGTTAGAATTTTTCTTAGATTTGAATTGATAAAATGACTATGTATTTATAGGCGTTTATATAATTTCTTGAAAACTAGATTCCAAAAGCCAAAAAATTTAAATGAAATTTGAATCATTAAAATACTGCCAAAAACATATTTAAAAGTGTTTCATGGCACTTAAGGAGGACCCATTCACCAATGGGTGAATGGGTCATATCCCATAAGTCTAGGACACTCATTCTCCAATATGATTTAATTTTAATTGCATTAGTTACATGTTGGTTTCCCTTTTGGAAAATGGGATAAATAAGTCTTTGGAATGCATAATTTAGGTAATCAGAAGCTTAATTAAGTCCAATTAATCAAGGGACCCAAAAAAAGTGTGAAATTGTAAAGGGTATACAATTTCCTACACTACAATGATAAAGAAAAGAAATAGAAAATACACATAGAAAGCAAAGACAATCTATATGCTAACTATTATTGATAATGCATTGTGGACCTTGAGGGTTCCTTCCATGATTTTAAATCTCTGTGTGAAGAATGATTGGCTAGTTTGGAAGCCAAGGTTTTGGGTACAAATGTGAACATAAAGAAGCTTCTTAATGGGTGTCACATTTTAGTGAAGAATAGTGCGGACTCCCTGTAAGTCATATTCTGAAAGATAAGTGAGCTCAGGGAGGACCAAGTGTATTTTTTAGAGTTATTAGAGAAAGAGCATTCGGCCAAAGGTAAAGGTAAAAAAGGTGTGAAAGATGATGGTAAAGGCCCTATTGTTAATGGGTTTGCTAAATGGAAAAATTCCTTTGAAGTTGAGAAGGAGTTGTTGGACATGATTGAATTACATAGAAGCTAGCAACTTGAGGTGGCCAACACCTTAAGCAGTATGAATTAGTCTTCCGCTCTCTTTTTGTCTATTATTTGTTTACTACTAGGTCTAATATTTTATCCTATTGTTTTGTTTTTTTGATGTTGTTGGGTGTTGTTAGTTTTCTATTTTATTTCTCGTGCACAACCCTTCTTTGTCTTGGTTTTGGATCTTGGTATGTTGGTATCTTACTGAAGTAGTTTTTTAGCAACATTTTGTATCTCAAGTTGTAAAGGGTTTTAGGTCCCTTCAAAAGCTAATTTTCCCTTATAATCAAAATTATTATTGCTAATTCAATAAAAGTAGAAGAATTCGAGAGGAAGGATGATAGCTTTGAGAGTACAACATGGACATGCAAGAGTGTAATAACTTGAAACCTACATGAAGATGGTGTGGAAAGATTGGAAGAAAGAATGGAGAGATCTAAGTGAGAAGTTGAAAGAATGAAGTGTAGAATGTTTTTGATTGAATGGAATGAGAAAAGTAAGTTCAAATGAGGCTTTTGAGGAAAAAGAGATGTTTTCAGGTGGGTCTATAGTCATAGTCCAAGCATTAAAATTTATGGATGCCACAAAATGTAATGTCTCAACATCCACTGACTCAAGAATCTATCAAGGATGTTTGTGTAGCACACAAACGTCTATGCAGCATGGAAGCATCCTAGTCAAAATTCCCTTCACCGATGAAAATTGACAAAATACGAAAAGGGAAAAAGGCAATGCAGTATGTTTTAGCATTATCAATTTTATAAGGCTAAAGTATGTGTATGTTATGGGAAATTGCACTAGGGTGCAATTTTATGCAATAACAATCAAATTAGAGAAGGAACCAAAATTGATCACATACACCCACTTGACTACTAACCTCAATGGAAGAGCCAAAATGGTGGATCAAGGTTTTGGTTCTTCTTTGGAAAGGGGGTTCATTGATTAATATTCAACTTGATTTGATTATTCAAATGTATGTCAAGGTCAACTATGAAGCTGCAACAAACTGATGCAAATATAGAAAGTTGTAGAACTGGAAGATATTTGAACTACAGAACAACAAAGTGTAGAGATAGAGGAACCTAACATATAAATTAGGGTTCAAGTTGCTTGGAAAAGGGTGCTACTACCATAGTCCTAAGAATGTAGATCTCAGGAATCAATGAAATAATCTCAGAGGGTCCCAGTTTGTAGGTTCTTCATTCCTGGAATTAGCTTCAAAACTTCATCTGTTGATGATTAATTCCACTTGCCCTAATTCATTGAAGTAGGAAGCTTGAAAGTTTGATCTTGCAATTAGGTATTCAATCTTCTCCGAGGTCCACTTTATATCTACCACCTGCACACAAGAGAGGGGAGAAAGGCTTGTGATTTATAGTGGCTTGCTTAAGTCAAACCCTATTTTGGTGTTCTCCACTTCCAAAATGGATGTGTTGATGTAAAGAGTGCTTACCCTTAATCGAGTAGAGGCAAAAAGGATAAAACGGGTGATAAATTGATAATTGTTACAACTTACCAGTCATAACTACTTTCCTTGATGGATTGAAGTCATTTTATACATCTCATCCAAGGAGAATTGGTTGTTGTATTGGAAGTCTCGCAAGTGTTAGTACTCAAAAAAAAAATGAACATAAAACATGCATAAACTCACATATGAACTTGATGCATTGCAAACATGGATATTGACTGATAATAAGTGTTGAAAATTATATTTATTTTGTTCTTGACTTCTTTTTAGGATGCCTCATTGTTGTATCATTTCCTTAGGATTTCAATGGTGAAAAAGACTTGTATTTCTTTGATTTTCAAAAAATTAATAATCAAAATCCAACAAATGAAATTAGATTTGTAAATTTTCAAAAGAAGGAAAATAGGTGACCCAAAATGGGAACTATGATTCACCTATTTTTCTCTAATTTCATTCAATATGTAAGCTATAATGTGTAATTGAGTAACAAAAATTAAATCTAACCCAAATAATAGTCAAAAGGTAGGTCTAAAAAGGGTCAAATGTTGTGTACCTTTCACTGAAAGTGCTTTTTCAAATCTCAATGAGCACTCACTCACCCTATGGTGAATGGATCCTAGATAGGGCTCTAAAAAATTAGTTTCTCAATTTTGTTCCTCTAAGTTTGCACTCCAAGATTCTAGTTGGTCACTGTCAAAAAGCCAAAAAAAAAACCTATAACTTAGTTTCCATGATTTGACAAATTTCTTTGTAACTTTGATAACTTTGAAACTTTCTCCAATTTTTCTCTCCAATTGATTTACCTAAGACCTCCAATCACACATCAACGAGAACAAAAATGTTGATTATTACAGAATAGGGGTTTGCCTTGGTCAAACCCCATTTTGGTAATTAAATCTTGAAATGAATAAAAGCATGAAGGGATGATGAATGAACAACAATATGTAACAACACACCAAACCTTAATTGAAACCTTGGGTTGTAGATCTAAAAACTAGCATGAAATGGACTCAATGAATGTACATCTTGATCATGAAACTTTATTTGAAACAATGCCTTCGATGTGCTTGAATTGATCTTGAACACTACATCACCATATTAGCTTAAACAACATGCATGATGCACAAAATATTTGACATGATGAAATGAATCTTGATTGCTGCAATGATCTTCAATAATCTTCCCTTCAATGCCTTGAAAATTCTCTTGAAATACTCTTGATAATTCTCAATTGAATACTCTTATGATATCTTAAAATTTCTTAGATGAAACTATGTGAAATAGCCTTGTACTTATACATATCTTAACATTAATTCCAAAAATTCAAATATCACAAGTCAACATTGAATTATGGATTTCAAATCATTAAAATACTACCAAAAACATATCCAAAAAAGGGGTTCCTAGGTCTAAGTGAGTACCCATTCGCCATGTGGTGAATGGGTCCAAGGCCACTTACCTAGGACACGCATCGAACAAGGTGAAATGTTATACAAAAATAGGGTCATAGGTGTTGGAGCTGAAAAATACACATTGGTTTTCCTGCACACCTCCATTTTCACCCATCCTCCCACATCCACTGTATGCTCCATCTCCATTTTATAATAATTGAAATTTATATAAAATATCAAAATAAGGCCCTTGATCATTACAATAAAGTGAATTCCCGGCCTAAAATGTTCTCCTAGCAGAACATGGCATGTCACCAAGACAATGCTATATCAAAGAGAGTCTCACCATAGTCTCTTCGACACAAGTAGAAAGGGATGATAAGAAATGTAGATGAGACTCTTGAATGTCTAAGATACATATTTAAATTTCTTCCTGCCAACCTAAAGAATGATATTTTCTAAGAGACTTGAACATGTTGAAGAGAGAATCTAACATGTCTCATTGACAAATCATACGAGTTTCAACATTTAGGAAACCAAAAAATATCACTAAGAGATTGAGAGATTATTATAAAATGAGCAATAAATCACTAGTAGAACAAGCACTGATGAAACAACAATGTCAAAGAAATATCAGCATATCGAAGAGAGACACAAGGAAGTCTCCTCGACACTCAAGGAGAAAAATATTGGCAAGACATAGAGACATTGAATAAACATTGGATAATGTCTCATCGACATCCTAACAATGATATGTCGAAGAGACACAAAAATATCGAGAAGACATTATCAAAAGTATCCCTGACATTCTGACACAAGTTATCAATGAGACTAAGGGACTTCAGAGAGAGGTAACCATGGGTCTCTCTAACATAACAAAGTCACATAGACATCATCAACAAGTATTATCGCTGAGGGAAGAAATAAAGATATGTCAAGGAGACATAGGCTTATCGGCAAGAGAAATCCACTAGTCTCATTGAAAAAAAGAGAACCATAAGGGAGAAAAATGAGAAGTAAATATCGAAGAGACACTGCAATATTGATGAGAGAAACATGAATGTCTCTTAGAAACTTCCTAAAAGATGGGCAAGGATATCAAAGAGAGATATTCACATTGTTATTAGAATCTCATCGACAAAATATGAAATAATTGTCATCGAATTTATTTGATGGATAAATTCATCAAAGAGACAATTGCCATTAATACACAAGTTGATAGGAAGGGTGGCGCAAGTGCCATTTATGAACCAGAGCTGGCTCAAATGTGCTCAAATTTTATAAATTCAACCTCTAAGAAACAAAAATTCACTCCACATTATGACCAAGCATCCAGAGGACATAGTTGGACGAAAGTGAGTAGCTTAGAATTCCTAGCATTCATTCAAGTAAGTACAACTTGGCTCAGCTGAACATAATTTTTTGAATATAGCTTGAAGTACAACACTGTTAGGGTTAAAATGGATAAAAAACCAAAGAATACAAGAGCAAAGAGACAAAAAACTACAAGTAGGCCTCTCAATCATGACTTAATAGATCAGTGTCCTGGGTCTGGGCCAAAAGCATGATGAATAGCTTAGTTAAACCCATCATGTGAGACCCTAGAAGATAAGAATAAGAATTTGGGAGATGTATGGACTCCACACAAAGGCTACGATTTTTTCATATATCATTATAGGAAGAAGTATAGATATAGCCCAGTCTCGAACCCATGGAATTTGAATTTAGGAAAACTCATAATACCAAATGTTTTTGTCAATGTAGAATTAATTAAAGCACTGGCAAAGAATTATAATCCCAAAAAAACATAAATTCATTTGCATAATGGGTCAGAGTTTATTATCATAATGAGGGATTATATTTGTATGGTTTTCTAATTGGACACTTCCCTAAAAATGAAATTGTGGTTGAGAGAATGTTGGAGGAGTATCGCTCTATGGATATGAGCTACAAGAGGTGGAAGTTGCCTCTACACAAACCCAAAGGTTTGAGAAATCAACCTATGAGGTTTTCAAGCAATGAAAAGCCCCCATTTTCTATAGAATTTTTTTAAGAATACTACTAGTACACGTACTATTTAGTTGGCCAAGTATTGGGAGTTGAGGCCCCTACTAATATGACTTTAGCTCCCATAATTCTGGTCATGGAAATTTAGATTCAATATGTCAAGCCCTATGACTATGAAAAGTACCTATTAGAGGCCATTAATAGTGCTCTTAATTCTATTAAGAACAACAGTGAATCTATCAATTTAAAGCACTATTAACTTCTTATACACATGATACTATATGAGGACCAAGTGAAGGGAATATGGGGAGAAGAATTGAGAGTAAAACATCTAGATAGTGATGGTAATTCTAGACTAGTGCAAATGTGGACATCAGTCTGGGATAGTAGATGTGGGGGATCCCACTACTTGTACTTTGACGAGCATTTTGTCAAACCCTTGTATAAATTACTTGGCAATAAATGTGACCATAATCTATCCACAAAAGTACAAATATTTCTCTAACCAAAGGAGAAAGGCCATGATGGAAAGATAAACGACAATTGGGTAGATTGGTACATGTTTGCAGATTGTATTGTCATTAGAGTATATGGATTTGAGGCAACACCATACTTACTACCTAAGATTGTGTCAGATAGGATTGCTTATCTTGTGATCATAAGACAATTGTCTTATTCAGCATTCATGCATCTAAAAATTTGTGGAAGGCAAACACTCATGCCTTCTACTCTACACTTTGGTGACTTCACTATTATTGTTGATTCAGGGTATGACTTGGTTGGAAGAAAGTTAAATTATTATGGCTTGCCAGTTGGAAATAAGGGGAAAATTTTTTACCCTAAGCACTTTATATATGATTCCAAAATTTCTCAGAAACTGAAAGGATATGAGCATGAGTTCCATGTTGATGATCTCATCAGGAACTGTGAGGACAGTGAGGTGGTCATGAAAACAATTGTGTACAATAGGATTATTATGGCTGAGGCCTAGAGATTGAACACTAACACATCTTACGTGGAAGCTTTTCATGAAATTCAAGACCCCATGGAAAGAGTTGAACAATTGCTTCTGCATGAAGAAGAAATAATAAACGATGTACCTCTGGTGGCATTTGAGAGGAGAAGAAATGTTGGCTCTTGGAGGCAATCAAAAAATATAACACCTCTGCACCATTTGACACCACAACCTACTCTAGAGGTAAGCTTCTTCATCGATACCACAATCATAGTTGAAGATGATGCTGAAGGGGAAGAAGAGGTCACACAAATCGACACTCCTATCATTCCCAAATATGAAATTCCACTTGAAAGGAGTGTAATTAAATTTGAAGCTTTTGATGAGCTTTCTGATGATGTAAGACACCGAGCTAGCCAGGAATTCATTGCAAATGATGAATTTTTCCAGACTCCTAAATTTAAAGCTTTCATCTATGAGTATAAAGGAAAGGTGGTAAGGAAGAGGTTGAAGGAAATTGACCCTAAGAAAGAAGCATATGCTTTAAAATAACTTAAGCATGAAATTGATAGAGAAATGAAAAACATGACTACTGAAAGAGGAAGAGCATTGTTGAAAGAGGTTGGGGTTATGCTCCATCTAGGATGGGATATCAACTCAGCCATTGTATTTGATAGTTTTCTAAAGAGAAAAATAAAACATTGCACTTAACAGATGAAGATGGTGATAAGATATACACTAGATTAGGATTTAATCCTGATAATACTACTTTGCAAATATGGGCACTTTATCCACTAGGAAAAAAGCCTTCCCTAGTTGATCATGATCAAATTTTTGGACAAATTTTGGTGCAAAGAGTAGGAGAAACAAATCCCATGGAAACTACTAATTTTAATGTGAATGTGGCTAAGTTCATAAAGGCTCAGATTCAAAAATGAGTAAGGGATAACAAGGGACTAACAGAAGAAAATGAAAGGTTGAAATAGGAGTTGATCAGCTACAGGGATAGATTTCCTTCTTCTTCAAGGTTCTATTCTCCACTAGTTGAACATGAAAGAAAAGTAATAGGGGCAATGTTAGAAACCACATATTGAAAACATAGGCATGAGAATGTGCAGAAGGAACAAGAAGAGCTAAAGGGAAAGCTTAAAACCACTACCTTTGAAATGGCATCAGAAATAGTATGCATGAGATTCTAAGACATGTATAAGCATGTTGAACAAGTCTAGCATATTCATTATAAAACATATGCAGCACTATTGGAAAACACTAGATTGAGTGATAGAATGAAGGAGGTAGAATCTCACATCATTGCAAAGGAGGATAACTCTGTTATGCTACAAGAATACTAGGAAATCATGAAAGATCATAAGGACTTCCATAACATCCTGACATATGCAGCCATTGAGTATGGCCTTACCCAATTTCTTTGAAGAAACAAAATTGAAAGATCAGGATACATGGAAGGAAAAAATAGCCCACTATTCTCCAATTATTCTTTGAAGGAACTCATAAGTAAGTTTAGTCAGCCATTGAGTATGGCCTTACCCAATTTCTTTGAAGAAATAGAATTGAAATATCATGATACATGGAAGGAAAAAATAGCCCACTATTCGCCAATTACTCTTGATGCAATTAATCATGAAGATGAAGTGCTTAAGAGGACATAGAAACAACTTGGAAGAATCTTTGAATTGGAGTATGCCATGAAAGATATTATACATAATTCAAACACTCATGCCAAAAGTGGGTACATGGAGCACTTGTCAAAGATCAATGTGCTAATTTCACAAGCCAAGTAAGGGAGGAGTAACAGGGACTAGGGTTTGATATTTTTTGATACATGATCATGGTGCATGAGCCTTGAACAGGTCTTAGATGACCATGGGTGCTTGTTGGAGATTAACGAACTATAGTGCATCCACTAACAAACTCTTAATATTTTCATGTTTATGCTAATTATGTTTTAGTTATGAAATAATGTGACTTTTTGTAAACATTCCTGAAGCTTGTTGCTTCCCATACAAATATGGAAACTAGGGCCCAGTTTTGATATCATCATCATCACATTCCATTTCATTAGAATAGGCATTAGTAAGAAGATAGATTGCATAATTCACCCATCCATACCATATTTAAAAGACATCTATTATAATGCTTATGTTTTGAAGTAGTACAATGGATTGTACTATTTATAAATTGTAATTCATTTTTTAGTGTTCAATTACTATGTTTATTTTCATTCTTATCTATTACTCTTTTTTCTCCAAAGTGGCCTATTCAAGATATTTAAGTCTGCAAGATTTATCATAACCAATTTTATATTACTGTGTGAAAGAGTTGATTGGTTTCTAAGTTGATGTGAATTAAAATCTTTTCTGATAGTTTACTTTAATTGGTGTCTTCCCAAGGTTAAAATCCTTTTAAAGAAGTTGTTTTGATTGGTTTCCATTAACTTAAGAATTAAATATCCTTTCATACTTTCATAGTAACTTGAGGGGATATTACTAGGATTATTAAAGAACACTGTGATAAACAGACTTACATGTTTGCACAAGGTGCAAACATCTCAAGTTCCTAGTAATTCGAGTTAAGATGAACAATAGGATTACTTATCTTACAACTCTATATCCATTCCATAAATCACCATTCACTCATCCACTCTGTTCACCCAATAGAAGTAGGCATTGGCCATACTTAGGATATTGCATACAAAACAAAATTCACAATCTTCAATTCTCAAATACTTTCAATAGGAATTAGCTATCAAAGCTCTGCAACTACTCCACCTTTGCATGCCATAGTGAGTAGGTTGGTCAATCTAGGAACCATATCCAATTGCAAATCTTCCTTATTCTTTAGGTATACCTGCCTAGGTTTGGGAGAGCTTAAAGAGAAGAAGGTAATCAGTCTTGTTTAGCTTGTTTGTGGGCCAAAGGTGTATTAAGGGATTGGAAACCTCTTATGGTTTATAAACCTACACTTTTGATACCTAATAGATTGGTCACTCTATTGGGGACCAAGCCAATTCTATACCCAGAGCCCTCCATTATAGAGTCATTCAAAAACATCAAAATAGATTAGGGACTCCACTAGGAAAAAGAACAAAATCATTCAAAACCCTAAACTATCCTACTCATGAAAAGGTAGGTGGTGAATTTGCAGAAATTTTATGACTGATAAAATAAACATCAGATAAAAAAGAATAGACCATAGACATCAAAGATATACCATATCACCCAAGATGAATGGTAGAATATATTTACATCAGGAGATCCCCAAGAAGAGGAATGTGAGGTGGATAGAGAAACATGGATCCCCTACTTCAAAGTCTAACACAAACAAGAACAAAGTAGCATCTGAAAAACCAAATACAACATTCAATGATCAGGAGAATGTCTTTGAACAACCACCTACATTGCATAACAGCTTTGACACACTGCACTAGTCAGAACATGATGAAGATAACCTATGCAAGGATCCCCAAACTCCATTAGGACAAGAAAGCAATAATCATCTTGTTTACCTTGACATTGATCCACATAAAATAGATGAATTTGTTGCCCAATTGGAAGAAGAAGGGGAATGAATACAAAGGGAGTATGATCAAAAAAATTCATCACAACAAGAAGGAGAAGTATAGTATTCTTCTACAAGTCATTCTTTTCCATTTAGGAATCTGGAGGGGATGACTACTCAAGAAACAAAAGACTACATACAATGGCAAGAAGAACAACTCAAGGAAAGACAACAACTGATAAAAAAGAGTCTGGATATGATTCAACAACTACCCCAATTAGATGTTAATGCACCAAAGACACTGAAATACATGCCACCTCATAAAAAAGGAATCAATATTAATACACAAGGGTCATCCAAAAATAAAGGTGGTCCTAGTTCTTCAGGAACACCCCATAACATAGCTAGAAGAACAAATCATCCAATGCAACACCATGTACCACAAAATCCACCTTCATAGAGTACCAACATTCCACCACTTGGATAAAGATACATTCCATACCATCATGTCCCACAATAGTACCCTCCACATTATCCCCAAAAAAATATGTATCAACATCCTCGATAGGGATATTAGCATTACCCCATTCCACCACCTCAGAATCCTTATCCATCAAACCCCGTGAGCATAAGAAAACAATTTGAACTATCAAGATACGAATTGTATCCAGGTCTAGTTGATATCAATTAGAGAAACATTGTTTTCAAGTTCATAGGGAATAATGTCACAATAGCTAAAGAACATGTCAAAAACTTTAATGCCTTTGAACAAGACATAGGCATGGAACATGAGGATGTGAATGCGAGGTTGTTCATGATGTCCCTAACTAAAGGAGTAAGGGATTGGTTTAACAGTTTTCCTGATGCTTCAATCACCTCTATAGAAGACTTTCAAAATCAACTTTTAGAAAAATATGGAAATCAATGTGCTCTTGAGTTTGCTTTACATGAACTAATAAGTATTCAGAAACACCAAAATGAGTCAGTCTATGATTTTAGTCAAAGGTTCTCCAAGCTCTATAATAAAATACCACATGGATCCAAATTAATTGATCTTCTAGCTCTGAGTATTTATCTAAATTCCTTTGATCCAAAAATGGGATATGAGCTCAAAAAAAATGTGCTAGAAGTTTGATTGAAGCACAAAAGGCATTCTTAATCATTGAAAATAATAGAAAGGATACAAACATGACTGGAAAAAGGGAAAAGCTTAGGATCCCACAAAACCCCAATCCTCTCCAAAATAGATAGGAGAATCAATACAAAAATGAAAGACCCAAACTACATGAAATGCCCTAAACTACTACTTGGAAAGATGGAGAACCAATGGTGAGATCAAATTGGAATGAGATTATTGATCCCTTAAAGAAGCATGGGGCCCATGCACTAGACACAACACCATGGTGTTCACCTTTCCATAGATCTCATGACCCTAAACATTGTGCTGTAGCTCAGGCTTCTTGGGATGTATGGTCACAAGAGCAAGATAGGGATTGTCACACTGTGAACATGTTGAGATGGAGGTCTTGTCAAAATGAGGAAGGATACTCCTCTTCTGAAGAGGGATATGAATACAATGTTGACAGTCAGAAACATAATGTGAATATGGATCAAGAGTTGTTTTCTAATCAAGAAGAAAACCCGTAGGAGGTGGCATACACATACAATGCAACACCTCAGTTTCAGTTGAGAACTCCAATAGAGGAAGAAAAAAGGGCTATTATGGAAAACATTGTAGCTGAGGTGAAAGGGAGGAGATATAATCTGAGAAGTAAACCCATATATGGAGATAAGGGGACACCAAGAAGCATGTTCATCAAAAAATAGAAGAACAAGGAGAGTTCCTCATCTAATTAGAAGAAGGGTGAAGTGAAGAGATCTCAAAGAGATGCTCAAAAGGAAAATGCAGACATTGAGCTTGAGAAAACAAAAAAAAAGATGAAAAAGTCCAAAATGAAGGGAAAAGAAGTAATAAAACTGAGAAGAATGAACAAGGGATCAATTCCCCTTCATTCAACATGGCTCAAGCATTGGATCAAACAAAAATGACAGTTTCCTTAATGGAGTTGATGAAGATTGATGAATTTAGAGATATAGCCCTCAGAATGACCACCAACACATCCCAAAAGCAGAAGGATAAGAAGAAAGAAGTAAATGCCATGGAAATGGAAAATTACAAAGGTACTAGAGGTATATTTGGGGGATACACTAAAAAATAATCCCTCCCAAATATATCCATTTTACACTATGTTGGTAATCAACAACAAGCTGGTGAAGAATTGTATGATTGACTTAGGGGCAACAATCAACATCATTCCCTTGGCTATCATGAAAGAGCAAGGTTTATGGGTAAATACTACATATGGGAAATGTTATGCCATGGATAATAGATCAGTCCCTATAGTAGGAGTAATATGGGATGTAGAATTGAAGTTGGAATCATATCCAGAGGCTACATATACAAGATAGATATTACTGTGGTAGATACTCCCCCCTACTATGGGATGTTACTATCAAGGAAATGGATAGCAACAATTGGTGGGAATGTTAAGTTAGATTTGTCCTATGCCACAATTCCAGTGAATGGGAAATAAATAAAATTATATAGGGAGCTTAGGTCTGAGCATGTCATTGAACTATTTGACCCTAATCAAATGAATTGCTTTTGTGATGTAGACTTGGGGAGTTTTAGAATTGAACACTCAAACCCTGAATTACTAAACATGAATCCAATTGCTAGGAATGTGTCCAAGAATGAACATGGCATATGGAAAATTTACTTTGATGGACTCTATAGTAGAGAAGGAAATGGAGTAGGAATTTTCTTCATTTCACTTGAAGGCACAATATTCAAATATTCATTCCTATTAACATTTGAGTGCACAAATAATGTAGTAGAGTATGAAGCCCTTCTAATAGGTTTGAACATGGCTACTAAACATAAGATTAAATTGTTAAGTGTCCTAGGAGATTCTAAGCTAGTTGTTTCATAGGTGAGATCAAAATATTCCACAAAGAACAAGAGGCTGAAGCAATATAGAAATGTTGTATGGGACACTATTGAGTTGTTTGATGCTTTCTCCATTGAGTGGATAGATAGGTCTAAAACCCTAATGGCTGATTTCTTGGTGAATGTAGCCTTGAAAAGGGATGATATTACTTTAGCAAGAATTTCATAGGTTGAACTTATAACTAGGCCAGCTATCCCTAAAAACATCTACAATTGGCAAGTTTTCAATGATGATACTGACCTGATCAAGTTCTTGCATTGCATTGATCAGTACGAAGCACAAGAGATTGATTTTAATGCATCTGTGGAAGAATTAGATGGAAAGAAAACTATATTTGGTTTGGAAATTGTACAACTCAATACAAACAAAATTCCTAAAGGTTTGGTGGCACTAGAAAGGGTGTTTGATGGAAATGATTGAACAATCATGAAACAAATGCCAGTAAGAAGGGAAGACATTCAAGAGATCAATCTAGGCACTTAATTGGCACCAAAGAAACTATACATTGGAAAAAAGAGAAGCCCCACTATCAGAAAGATGTTAATTGCACTATTGAGGAAGTATAAGCATGTCTTCACATGGTCTTATGATGATCTTAAGGCATATAGGGAAGATCTGTTCCAACATGAGATTTCACTTAAACCTAATGCAAAACCCTTTAGACAGAAGTAGAGACCAATAAACCCAACTTTGGAGCTTAAAATGAATGAGGAACTTATGAAGCTTAGGGAGGGAGGTATCATCAAACCTATCAGGTACTCTACTTGGGTCTCAAAATTGGTTCCTGTTAGAAAGAAAAATGGAGACATAAGGTTATGTGTGGAATTTATAAAATTGAATGTTTCTTCCCTCAAAGATAATTGCCCACTCCCAAATATGGAGGCCATGTTGTAGAGGGTGACAAGTTGTGAACTATTGTCCATGATGGATGGATTTTTAGGTTATATCCAAGTGAAGGTAAATGAATCAGAACAATATAAGACTGCATTCACTACCCCCTGGGGCACATATGTGTACATAAGGATGCCATTTGGACTAACAAACGTTGGTGCAACTTCCAATGATCTATGGATGTTACTTTTGCTGATTTGATCAATACAATAATGGTAGTATACCAAGATGATCTCACTACATATTCCAAGAAAGCAGAGGACCATGTTGCACACCTTGAGAAGATTTTCATTAAATCACTAAACTATGGCATTTCCCCAAATCCTAAAAAGTGTCATTTTGATGCAACAGAGGGAAAGTTATTAGGGCACATAGTATTGAAGGAAGGAGTTGGAATTGATCTAGAGAGAGTAGAAGCTATATATAAGATCCCTATTCCTAAAACTGTTAAGGCCATTCAGTCTTTCTTTGGACAACTAAACTTTTTCAGATGGTTCATATCAAATTTTGTTGAAATTGTCAAACCTATCTCAAAGATGTTGAAGAAAGGGGTTGAAATTAACTGGATTGCAGAAGCACTTGATGCATTTATATCTATAAAAAGGGAAATCAAAGAATCCCCAGTGTTAAAATCCCCTAATTTCAGTAAGCCTTTTCAAAAAAAATCATTTTACTCTATAAGAGAGGGGGACCATTGTGTGCAAGACCCCAGGTCACAGAGGGCCAAGACGCAAGAGGCTACCCTAACTTACCTCTCAAAAGTGTGTTGGTGTCAGTACAACTAGACAATAGCGAAGACGAGGTCAAACCAACAAAACTAGCTAACAGTCTAGTTGACTAACTAAAGGGCTAGAATGATGTGATTAAATAAATGAAATACTCTCTAATATTATAAAGAAAATATGTAAGAGTAAAGAGTAAAGAGAGTAAGGAGAATCTCACCAAAGAATTTGTTCACCAACTGATCCTTTAAGAAGCATGCACTCCTACACATAGAAAGAGAGGAGAATGTTCAGTGGCTATATAGGGTTTTTCCTTAGTCAGACCCTCGTTTAGGTGTTCCCACCTCCATGGATAGCCAAGCAAATGAAAATAAGGAAACAATACAATAAAGAGAAAAAGAACACTACAAAATAGTAAAGTGCTAAATCAAAAAAATGATAGATGAAAGGAGAGGGAAGCTTACCACCTCCACCATGAGCACTCTAGGCTACTTGAGGGAGAAAATGAGAGGAACTCAAGATTTTGCTGCAATGGTGTGGTCCCAAACTTGCTCTACCAACATGATGGAGTGGAGATTTAGTTGTAATCGAATGCAAGAATGCTACTTGAAGCTTGGAGTGGATGCAAAAGAGTGTGAACTTGAATGCTTGGAGCTATGAAGAAGATGTGTCAAGATTGTAGAAGCTTACAATGAAGGAATGAAGAGAGAATTTGAAAGAAGAGGGAAGAAAATGGCTATATTTGGGTCAGTCAGCTGAAGGGGATGTTACAACTTCACCTCCAATGAGAAGAGGAATGCCTCTATAGGTTTAGCCACAAGAATCTGCCAGGGACATAAGCATGTCGCACAGGCATCCTTGACAGAAATTCCTCCACTGACAGTCAAAATAGGTGCGAAGTGGGATGCAAGCAGTGGGCTTAGGTGGAATTAAGCCTCTAAACTTGGTTTTCTAAGGTGGATAAAGGAAAAAAGGGGATTTGCACATGGGGTGAAAATTCATGCTTATACATTTTTTCCCCACTTTAGCGAGAATGAATACTAATGAGTGCTCGGTAATGTAGATCAAGAAAGAGTAAAGTTAGAAATGTATACCTAAACCGTCGAGGAAGCAAACCACGATTTGGTGAACCCAAAGGTGTAGGAAAAACAAAGGACTTCATAGCTACTCAGAAATTTGAAGTTGGAGAAACAAAGCATCTTACAGGCCCATGGACTTTCAATGAGGCAACCCCCAAGATCTCTTGCATGAAGGAAGCTCCATGAAGTAAGTGCCTTATAGGCCCAAAAACCTACAAGGAAGGTGTCCTCCAAGATCTCTCACATGGAGGAGACCGAGAAAGCACCTTACAGACCCACAAACCTACAAGGAAGGTATCCTCCATGAACTCTAGCATGAAGGAAACCCAGAGGAAGTAGACTCCGTAGAGTCAAGAAGCGGTGACACATCTACCTGTAAATAGAACATGTCAAAAAGCAGTCGTGTAGGAAAATAAGCAGACAATCACATAGACTGTCAATGATTCATAAGTCCTTCAAAGGGGTCGCTTGGGAACCATTCAAAAGGAAAGGGTTCCACTCAAGGGATACACTTTTTGAAAGGTAAAGTCTAGTCAGGCTACCCCCAAAGCTAGACATGAAGATACAAAATGGGTCTAGTCAGGCTACCCCCAAGCTAGATTCAAAAATGGGAATGGAATAAGTCTAGTCAGACTACCCCCAGGCTAGATGTGAAGGAATCCATTTAAAGTAAAGACTTTTAAAGAAGGGTCCCTTAAGAACCCATTGTGAAAAAGGGGTCCACTCAAGGGACACACAGTTCGAAAGTAGTTGTTCCTCTTAGAGAAATCCATCATCAAGGAATCCATTCAAAAGATGTTCACTTCATCAAGGAATTTGAAAGGAAGGATATGCACCCAT
Source organism: Sequoia sempervirens (assembly GCA_007258455.2). Lineage (NCBI taxonomy): Eukaryota > Viridiplantae > Streptophyta > Pinopsida > Cupressales > Cupressaceae > Sequoia > Sequoia sempervirens. The sequence goes on from VDFB02271358.1 coordinate 178,576,397, forward strand.
GCAAGGGGAAAACTAAAGTTATTCCCACTTCGTAGGAATGTCTTCAAGCAATTATCTTTACAAACCCCTCATGAATGAAACATGTTTTGTTAGGGTTCCAAGTTGAGAATGTGATTCTAAGGAAAATTTTGTGAAGACTTTCAAGAAAAGATTCGTTGGAAATGAATGCACTTTCTAAAAATCAAAGCGTTAAAGAAAGGAATTGTCACAAACATGAAAGGGACAACTCAATCAAAGAAGAGAAAATGATAAAGCAAAAGAGGAAAAACAAAAATAAAGGACATAGGGGTAGCCTGATATTTTGGGGTCATAACTGATCATAAATATATATATAGGTATAATAATAGTATACAAATGAACTGTCATCAACCCCCTACTATATCCCATCACTTTGCATCATCCCCAATTTATCTAAAGTCAAGCACAAACATGGAAGAATGATGATACAAATAGAAGAAGGTTTACAACACAAAAACCACACCTGTATCCAAGCACCAACAGGGGTGATGAGGGTCATTTAGGCACACATAGCACAAGCACGGGGGAACACATCATGAAACACACGCACACAAGATCAAGAAAATGGGCCTCCTCCTAACACTCATCAATTAAGAGGTTGTCCCCTTCCTAATTTAAATCCTCATAAGGGGAAGGAGGATGAGCATGTAATGTTGGGATGTTAAGAGGAGGAGCGTCTATCCCTCCTACAACAAGGGCTAAGGAAGAGGCCCCCTCGAGGTCCTCTCTGTCGAGCTCTTGTGAAGTCAAGGTCAGCGATTTCATGAAGATCACCGACAAGGCCAGGACTTCATCCACAAAGTTAAACATGCACCCCACAGAAATGTGGTGTCTAACTTTGGCAGACAGGACAGGCTATGCTTGACGTTCACCACTAAGCTCGCTGAATGACTCGAGAGTGGTGACAAACTTAAGGGAGGCTACGACCGGATTGGTCACTAGGAAAAAAACAAGTTAATGTGAGGCCTCCATGTGGAGAAGGTGGTGTCCTCCTACATCCTTCATTGTTGGAGGGACCATCCTCTACCTCCTATTTTGTTGGAGGAGATGAACTCCCCAAGGATGAGCCCAGAGGCGCAGAGGGAGAGGAGGAAAGAACCACAACAAATACAATTGAGGTATTAATCATATCCATGGGCTTTGTGAAAGGCTGGATATCTAGAATGGACATAAACAAAGGAAAATCCACCAAAGGAGAGATGAACACCTGTACTCGTTTAGGCTTAGGTGTATTCGTACTCGCAACAGAAGTTGGAAGGAGTACAAGACTAGACTAGAGAGAAGTAGAAGGAAGGGAGGGAGAAAATGCTATAGGGGGCCCTAAAGCAGGGGTGATTTTTTCTTGCTCCTTCCTTTGCGAGGCAACCTACTCAACCAACAGGGCCTTTTGTCAGTGCTTGCATTCATGTGCAAGGCAATTTCTATAGCTCTTAGAGTTAGAGGCCAGAGTTTGTGAATGGATAGAAGGATCCTATTCAACCATAGGAACATCCACTATGGCCCTTTTTGGCAGAGGGACAACTTCCTACATGAGAGTAGGAGAAATAGGTAGGGGAGAAACAAGAGGATTCAACTCAAGAGATTTGGCAGTAGGCCTCTTTTTGCTCACTGCCTTAGGAGCAGGAATAGTAGGATCCCCTAGGTTGAATTCTCTATGAGAACCTTTCTTTCTTCCATATAAATAATACCATGGTTTAGGGTATTCATTAGGAAGGTCTGCAATCCTAAGCTTGGGTATATGCCAAGGAGGGATCCTTAGACTCAGTGGGTAGCCACCAGGCTAGCTCATCCAATAATCTTCCCAATAATGGGGAGAGGATGAGGCAGACTGGGAGGAGATGGCCTTCTCATTGCCTTTATAGGAAGGAGAGGGAGTCGGTGTGGAATTCTCCTTCCCTTTCAAGGAAGGGAGATTAGTCAGTGCGGGCTTCACCTTCTCTTCTCGGGAAGAGGAGACGACTGATTTTTTTGTTGCGGGAAGAGTCAGCTTTGGATCCCCTTTTCCCCCATTTTTATACTTGACATAGTTCTTGTAAAGTAGGTCTATTCTCAAAGGAAGCAGACTGATCGGGGAGGGCCAAAAGTGATCCAACGAATATCCACCATGGGACACCAAGGGCTGGTATCCTATGTCATGCACTACATACATGGTACCCTAATGGGAGAATTTTAAGCATTTGTGAATAATGGAGATGATTCCATTCATGGAGGCGAGCCAACATATGCCTAGCTTCAGCATGAACAGGTCCAACTCTGGGATAACATCGAAGACTGTGTTGACAACCCTAGGTCCAACCAGGATGGACAAAGTTATCGAGCCAAAAGGTTTAAGGAACATACCATCATGTGTATGGATAATATATTTCGTTTCTTCATATTTTTCCTTTTGTAATGAATTTAATATTAATATCTCATTTGTGATAATGTTCACATGACTCACAAGGTCTATCAAGACTCCTATCACAATGTTACCATTGACATGAGCGGGAATGTAGAGAGGTGAAGGTTTTTTGTTCAAGGGTCAATCTTGTGATGTGAATATAATGTTCGATGAAATTAGTTCGAGTGGAACAATGGAAGTTACTATGACCATATTCCTTGGGTTGGGTAATAGATTTAGTGGGATCAATAATCATGTTAGCAAAGTGTGATGGAAATGGATCCATGTATATCTATAATTCACTATTAGCCTTCACCACTGATTTGTTAGCATTTTGTTTGTTCCCATTGAGATGAATGGTATCATCCTTAATGTGGTCTTGTATCTCATGATGCAACCACATACAACATTCAATATCATTCCCATTAACATGATGGTACTAGAAATAAGTGCTCCCATCATACCAATTAGGGTAAGGTCCTTTAAAAGGATTAGGAGTCGATAAAGTTATGATCGTATTCTTCAACAACTTCTATAAGACAAAGGTATAATATTTTGATAACTTTGGGAACTTCTAGTTGCATTTGAGTTTGTTGTCATTAGCACCGGCTACTACATTTGCAACAACATTACCTTTCCTAGAGATCAATACAATGGAATTCCCCTCAGAATGGGAGCATGAGGAGGATCCCCCAAATTGAACAAACGTCTATTGGTATTCTTGTAAGGCTACACACAAGTGCATGAAAGAAGGGTATTTCATCAGGGTGAAATTCTCTTCCCAAGGCCTTTGTAATTTTCCTATGAATACCTTCTACACGTTAGAATCGGGCAACTGATATGAGATTTGTGAAAGGAGTGCTTAGTAACCTGCTATACAATCAATGATATTTTCATTATCTCCTTGTTTACATTGGATGAGATCTGAAAAGGTCATCTTCGGCCTAATGATTTCTTGAAATTTTCCAAGGAATTTGTTTACATGTTGATCGAATGAGAAAATAGAGTTTTCAAGAAAAGAAAAATACCAATCGAGTGTTGTATCCTTGAGAGATCAGGGAAACAATTTAGCCATCAACACATCATGATGGAAGAAGTTGGTGCATAGGGTGTTAAAGGAAGACACATGTGTCTGTGGATCTCCCTTACCACCATACTTCTCTAATTTAGGTATCTCCATTCCTTGAGGGAAGGGCATGTTCAAGATTGCAACTAACAATGGGCTATGTCAAAAGAAGGGCTATAAAATAGGCTAGGTAGAGGCTTGGGAAAGACTCACCAACTGGATCTAAATCTTACCCATATTTTGAAGGAGAGTGTTCAGGATAGGGCCATTAGAAGATAGAGGGCTAGAGAGGCCTCCTCCAAAACCACCACCAAGCCATCCTCCAGAGCCACCACCAGTGTAGCTTCTGCCAGAACCACCACCAGTAGGGCCTCTACCAAAACCACCATCGTGACCTCCATCAGACCAACCTCCACTAGCACTACCTCTGCTACCAAATCCACCATCACTACTGAAGCCTCCACCACTCATCTCGCCAAAGCCTCCACCACTAGAGGTGATAAGAGGGGTGAAGCTAAAGCCCAAAGGGACTCTGTTTACTCGGATAGTTTTGGGATGTTTAGAAAGGATACTGATAGAAGGGACTACATCATCCATATAGACAGATGTGGGAGGCATTGATACTCCTAACTATCCTTCATGTTCCTCAAAGATGACTCCTTGTGCAAAGCTAGGGTTGTTCGAAGGAGCACATGCTTCGACGAGACCAAGGAGGCTAGTCAAAATTTTGATGCCTATTCAATCTTTAGTCATCATATGTTTTAATTCACTGACAACCTGAGTGGCTCTAGCCATCTTCAGATTTCTTTCCAAGTGGTTTTCTAAATTTCCCAATCCCTTAGTAAGGAAGGTCATGTATTATGTAATAATTTGAACGACCTCATGCTCATCCATCGATGATGGCGTAAGAGATGCAGGGGGAGTGGGAACATGATCAGTTTCATCTGTGAATCCCATCTCACTCCTTGACAAGTACTACTATGTAGCCAAACTAACGAAGGGAGCAAATAAAAGGCCCATAGAGAGACCAATCAAAACCTTCATCCTTCCATCGGGAGGTGTCGTACACTTCTCCTAATGATCTAGCCGAAAGTTGTGGACTGGGTTGTGATGCTCATAAACCTTTACAACACTCAAGGACACAACAGTCACAAAGTATATGAGAGAGACATTTCAACACCAACAGATGAACAGACGTTGGTTCACATCAGGTTCACCAAAAATGTAAGAGAGGGGGACCACCATGTGCAATACCCCAGGTCACAGAGGGCCAAGATGCAAGATACTACCCTAACATACCTCAATTGAGTGTAATGTAAGGAAATGTGAGATGAGAGTAAAGAGGACTGTGAAGCCTCTCAGTTACTCTACAAACCTAAAACACAGGAAGGGGCTAGGTGAGATGTTTTTTAGGTCCAACACTACACCTCAAGAAGCTCTCTACTTGAGGATGAAAGTGTGGTCTTTTGACATCAGCACGCCGTACTGGTGTCCCAAAAGTGCACTAGTGTCCATACAACTAGACAACAACAAAGACAAGCTCAAACCAACAAAACTATCTAATGGCTTAGCTAACTAACTAAACAGCCAAAATGATGTGATTAAATAAATGAAACACTCTCTAATATTAGAAAGAAAATATGCAAGAGTAAAGAGAGTAAGGAGGATCTCATGAAAGAATTCGTTCACTATTTGATCCTTTAAGAAGTACACACTCCTACACATAGAAAGAGAGGAGAATGTTGGGTCACTATATAGGGATCTTCCTTACTCATACCCCCGTTTAGCTATTGCATCCTCCATGGACAACCAAGGAAATGAGATAAAGGAAACAATACAATAAAGAGAATAAGAGCACTACAAAATAGTAAAGTGCTAACTCAACCAAATGATAGAGGAGAGGAGAGGAAAGCTTACCACCTCCACCAAGAGCACTCAAGGTTGCTTGGGGGAGAAAATGAGAAGAACTCAAGCCTCTGCTACAATCGTGTGGTCCTAAAATTGCTCTACTGATGTGATGGAGTGGAGCTTTAACTGTAATGGAATGCAAGAATTTTTTTTGAAGCTTGGAGTGGATGCAAAAGAGTGTGAAGTTGAATGCTTGGAGCTATGAAGAAGATGTGTCAAGATTGTAGAAGCTTGCAATGAAGGAATGAAGAGATAATTTGAAGGAAGAGGGAAGAAAATGACCATATTTAGGTTAGTTTTTTGAAGGGGTCATTACAACTTCACCTCTAATGAGAAGAGTAACACCTCTATAGGTTTAGCTGCAGGAATCTGCTAGGGACATAAGCACACTGCACAGATGTTTGCGCACCGTGTGGGCATCCCCTATAGAAACGCCTCCACCAATACTCAAAATAGGTGTCAAGTGGGATGCAAACAGCGGGATTAGGTGGAATTAAGCGTCTAAACTTGGTTTTATAAGGTGGATAAAGGAAAAAAGGGGATTTGCACATGAGATGAAAATTCATTCTTATACAACCTCATACCACACTATTGCAATAGTAATGTTACAAAAGAATGATGAAGGGTAGGAGCAGCCCATATCCTTCTTTAGTAGATCCTTCCAAGGATTTGAGTTAAAGTATGGTATCATATATAAACAAGCATATGATATTTTCAAAGTAGTAAAAGCTTTTAGACCCTATCTAGTAGGAGAAAAAATAATTGCATATGTTCCCAATGCTGCTGTCAAAGATGTGTTTCTACAAACCGAGGTCATAGGGAGAAGGTGCAGGTGGATCAATAGGATTCAAGAATTTGATATTGAAATTCAAATCACAAGCTAGTAAGAGGGCAAGGCCTAGCCAAGCTAATGGTTGAGTCAAATTTTGAAGCATCTCAAATTTGCAACATAGGGGAAGAGGAAACCATGATTGTAAGCATAGAGAACACACCCTAGTACACTGGCATAATGTATAACTTGAAGAAAAAGAAGTGTCCTAAACACATGAATAAGAATCAAAAGATATCCTTGAAGTTACATGCCTCCAAGTATGTTTTCGTCGATGGCAATTTATACTAGAAAAATAGGGATGGAGTACTATTGTTATTCCTAGATTAATCTCAAGAAAAACATGTATTAAGAGAAATGAATGAAGGAGTTTGTGGGGGACACTTTTCAGCCAAAACCACTACCCAAAAGATCTTAAAGGTAGGGTATTACTAGCCTAGGCTTTTTAAAAAATCTTTCACCTATGTAAGAAAGTGTGAACCCGACTAGAAATTCTCTAGAAAATTGAAATATTAAGGAGGACTACCACTAATACCAATGCAAGTTGAAGCTCCCTTTAACCAATGGGGGATTTACTTTATTGGGGAGATACAAAAAAAATACAATGAAGCTCACAAATGGATATTAGTGGCAACTGATTACCTCACAAAATGGGTGGAAGCTATTCCAACAAAAAAGGCCACTAGCAAAGTTGTAACAAATTTTCTGATGGAGAATATTATTACAAGGTTTGGGACACCTATAAAATTAATCACAAACAATGGTATGTGTTTCAGATCAAAGGAGTTCTGGAAATTATGTGAAACATATGGAATTCCAATTTTATATGCCTCACCCTACCATCCACAAGCTAATGGGCAGGCTAAATCAAGTAACAAGAATATTTTGAAGATTATTAAAAGGATGTCAGACAAAAACAAAAGGGCATGGAATTCTAAACTAAGAATGTATGTATGGGAAGATAGAATCACTGTGAAGAAATCAACTAGTAGATCACCCTTTGAACTTGTGTATGAGGCACAAGCTAGAATGCCTATCTAGAATCTTCTACCCACATACAAATTCATACTTCAAGAAGAGCTAGATATCCCTGATCCAATGGAGGATAGAATAGAATAATTGGTAGAACTAGATGAAATTAGAAGTTTGGCCCAAGAGAAAAATACCAAAATATAATCACAAATGAATTATTTATTTGACAAATGAACCAAGGACAAAAAGTTTGAATAAAATGATATGGTCCTACTATGGAATACAAGGTGTCAGGATAAAGGGAAGCATGGGTAGTTTGAATCTCTCTGGATAGGACCCTTTGTCATCACTAGAAAAGGAGGTGAAGATTCCTACTATTTACAAAACATGTCAAGAGAAGACTAGGAATTGCCAGTGCATGGACAATTCCTAAAGCACTTATTTTCTTAAATCAATTTTCCATGCACAATAGTTTAGGAGAAGGTCAAGAATTTCTAGTGCATGGACAATTCTTGAAATACTTCTTAAAATAATAATCTTCCATGCACAATAGTCTTAGGTTTTATCCCATTTTCACCCATCTGATCATATTCAAACATGGTTTTCATCACAAAGATCATTTTTGGATCCTTGCAATGACCTCACACTCATTCATCCCCAATTGGAGCCACTGTTAGAGCCAAAAAATCTACATTGGTTGTACTACACACCTATATTTTCACCCAACCTCCCACATCCACTATATGCTCCATCTCCATTTCATAATAATTGAAATTTATATAAAATATTAAAATAAGGCCCTTGATCATTACAATAAAATGACGTCCCTACCTGAAATGGTCTCCTAGTAGCACATGGCATGTCACCAAGAAAATTCTATATTGGAGAGAGTCTCACCATAGTCTCTTTGACATAAGTAGAAAGGGCTAATAAGAAATGTACATGAGACTCCCAAATGTCTAAGAGACATATTCAAATGTGTTCCTGCTAGCTTAAAGAACAAGATTGTCTAACATACTTAGACATGTCGAGGAGAGAACCTAACATGTCTCACCAAAAAATCATGAGTGTCAACATTTAGGGAATAGAAAAACATCTCTCATAAATTGAGAGATTATTATAAAATGAACAACAAATCATTGGTAGAACAAGCACTGATGAAACAAATTTTTTAAAGAAACTGTTGGTAAAACAAGGACAGAGAACTGAGAGGGGGGGTGATTCAGTTGTCACAGAATATTTAAACTTTTAAAAATTTACTTAACGTAATCTCAGATTTGATGAATAAAGTAAACCATGAACAATCAACACATTAGAAGCACAGAGAACACAAAGATTTTTTATGTGGAAACCCTATTAGGGGAAAAACTATGGTGGATGTTAGTCCACAATATTATACCCTATTAAAAGTATAATGAAAATTAATGGGAATGCACATGCATTCAGGCACACTGCCTAGAGCTCACTGCTTAAATACAAGAGGTCTCACTCCCCAACAATACACAACAATACAGATTAGATCTACAGGGTATGAACTCAAAAAATAGCTTCTACACAAGCCTGATTATAGTTCCAGTTAAATAGAGAAAACCTTCTTCATGCTTCACTCAAACTTCTTCTCACTTTGCTTTGCAGTCGAATGATTAGAACACTATTCACACATCTTCACTATCCCTGGCATACATTCTCTCTCATGCACACACTAAATTTTCTCAAACAATCGCTCTTATATATCTTCAACATGGAATTACATCAACAGCCTAGTCGACCAAAAAATATAAAACATATTTACACTATCGGCCCAACTTTACAAATAAATTTTCAATGTGGATCAAACATTGTTAGCTAATATTATGATGAGACCCAAAACAATATCCTTGACCATGCCAAATAGTCAAATTTAAATCTTCAAGGATCCATAACATGCTACAACCATCATGTCCGCCAAGAACATGAAAGCTTGAACATACCAAGAAAATATTTGACCACGAGCACATCGATCAATGTAGATGTACAACAAGAATAGAGAATGAACTACAAGCATCCAAAAAAAACAAGAACTAATAGAGAATCATTCGCAACAACAGAAATTACCAAAATCACATAAAATTCAATCAGAAAAACTGACATAACCCACAAAAATACTGTCAGAACACAAGTGTTCATAGCATGATCAAATATTCATGCAAACCTCTAAAACTTCCTATAGATGAACTAGCTACTATAAACAATAAACCCTTTATTCCAAAACAAATGATCTTCAACGTATAGAACAAAGCACCTTCATGACCTTCACTCTTCCACTAGCAACCTGCAACTCTTCCTTTAACAATTTTCTCAATATCCTTGACATATACAACCTTCAATAAAATAATGCTAATAGTGTTGACATCAAAGACAACCAAAAAATCCAATAGAAACATTTCCATATCAAAGATAAAAGCAAAGAAGTCTCTTTGACACTCAAGGAGAAAAATATCGGCAAGACACAGAGACATCAAACAGACATTGGATAAGGTCTCATCGACATCTTGACAATGATATGTCAAAAAGACACAAAAATATCAAGAAGACATTATCAAAAGTCTCCCCGAAATTCTGACACAAGTTATCAATGAGACTAAGGGACTTCAGAGAGAGGTTACCACGAGTCTCTCCGACATAACAAAGTCACATAGACATCATCAACAAGTATTATTGCTAAGGGAATAAATAAAGACATGTTGAGGATACATAGGTTTTTCAACAAGAGAAATACACCAGTCTCATCAACAAAAAGAGAACCATAAGGGAGAAAACTAAGAAGTAAATATCGAAGAGACACTGCAATATCGATGAGAGAAACCTGAATGTCTCTTAGACATTTCCCAAAAGTTGGAAAAGGATATCAAAGAGAGATATAGATGTTGCAATTAGAATCTAATCAAAAAAATATGAAATAATTATCAATGAATTGATTTGAGGAATAATTTCATCGAAGAGAAAACGACCATTAATACAACTTCGATAAATTGAAACTCTAAGAAATGAAAAATTCACTAGACATTGTTGCTAAGAATCCAGAGGATGGAGTTGGATGAAAGCGAGCAGCTTAGAATTCTCAGAATTCACTCAAGTAAGTACACCTCGAGTCCACTGAACGTATTTTTTTGAATATAGCTTGAAGTATAGCACTGTTAAGATTAAAATGGATAAAACCCCAAAAAAGACAAGAGAAAATAGACAAAAAACTGAAAGTAGGCCTTTGAATCAAGACTTAATAGATCAGCATCTTGGGTATGGGCCAAAAGCATGAAGAATAGCCCAGTTAAACCCTTCATGTGAAACCATAGAAGATAAGCATACAAATTTTGGAGATGTATGGACTCCACATAGAACCTACAATTTGTTCATATATCATTATAGGAAGAAGTACAGATATAGCCTAGTCTCAAACTTATGGAATTTGAATTTAGGAAAACTCGTAATGCCAACTTTTTTTGTGAACATAGAATTAATTAAAGCACTGGCAAAGAAATATAATCCCAAAACAAGGGTAATTCATTTGCACAATGGGTAAATTGGACACTTACCTAAAAATGAAATTGTGGCTGAGAGACTTGTTGGAGAGTATCCCTCTATGGATACGAGCTACAAGAGGTGTAATTTGCCTCTGTACAAACCCAAAAGTCTGGTAAATCAACCTATGAGGTTTGCTAGCAATGAAAAGCCCCCATTTTCTATAGAATTTTTTGAAAAAATACTACTAGTAAACATACTATTCAACTGGCCAACTATTGGGAGTTGAGGCCCCTACTAATATGACTATAGCTCCCATGGTTCTGGCCATGAAAATTTAGAGTCAAGATTCTAGGCCCAATGACTATGAAGAGTATCTATTAGAGGCCATTAATAATGCTTTTAATGCTATAAAGAACAATAGTGAAGCTATCAATTTCAAACACTATTCACTTCTTATGCACATGATATTGTATGAGGGCCAAGTGATGGGAATATGGGGAGAAGAATTGAGAGTAAAAGATCTGGATAGTGATGGTAATTTTAGACCAATGAAAATGTGGAAATTAATCTAGGATAGTAGATGTGGGAGATCCCACTACTTGTACTTTGAGGAGCATTTTTTCAAACCCTTGTATAAATTACTTGGTCATAAATGTGACTATTGTTGGATGTTGTTAATATGTGGTCATTTATGTCAACACTATTGGCATTAGAGGTTGTATATGTCGAGGATAATGAGAAAATTTTAAAAAAGTAAGTTGCAGGTTGTCTATGGTGTAGTGAAGTTCAGTTTGGCCATCATGTTGATAGCTAGCTCAGTATGTTGATGATCAGAGGTTCTGAATTAAATGGTTTGTTAGGGAAGAAAACTAGAGCTTTGTTTCAATGCAAACACCATTGTTCAAATGAAGTATTGGAGCTTGTGCATACTAATCTGTGTGGTCCTTCTAGAGTCAGAAGTCTACAAGGAGACAAGTATTCCATGTTACTCATTGATGATTATTCTACATTGATGTGGGTTGCTTTCTTAAGGGAAAAATATGAAGCTCTAGAGAAATTCAAGATTTTCAAGGCTAAGGTTGAGACAAAGACAGGTTTGAAGATTAAATGTCTAAGATCAAATAGAGGTGGTGAATTCATTTCTAGTGAGTTTAATTATTTTTGTGAAGAACATGGGATAATGAGACAATTATCTACCTCATGGACCCCTCAGCAAAATGGAGTTGTGGAAAGGAAGAACAGGATAGTTCTAGATGTTGCTAGGACTATGATGCTGGAAGGAAATGTCTCACATATCTACTGGAGAGAAGTTGTGAGTATTGTTTACACTCTCAATCAGGTACATATCAAAGGTGAAATTGGTAAGACCCCTTATGAGCTATGGTTTGGTCATCAACCTACTATTAGACTGATGCAGGAGCATCCTTGGTTCTTGGAAATCTTGCATCGACCAAAAATATTTTCTTTCAGTTTTTGTTCTAGTTCTGTTCTTGCTCAGTTCATGTTGGTGGATTCATCATCTTTGATCAAAAAACCCTGTGGATCTTTGTGTACATCGTCAACATGTTCATTTTCCTTATTCCAAGATTTGAGCATGATTGGATCTTTTTTCAACAAGTTATTGCTTCTGAATTTCATGGCAGTTTCTTGAACTAGCACCAAAATAATTTCAAAATTTTTGGCTAGTTCAATCATTATGGATCATTCTTATGACTTGTGGATCTTAACGATGTGATTTTAAATGTTCCATGGAGTTTCCCCAACCTTCATTATAGGTCCACACTTCATCTTATGCACCTGTTGAATATTAAATCAAATTTGAGGCCAACCTATTCATGTGCACGTTACATTTTTCTCTCATTGGACAATGTGATGATCTTTGGCCAACGCGGATGATTCCAGAATTGCATATATAATATAAAGCTTGTAATCAATCATTAGAATGGTAGTAATCAAGTAGTAGTTGATTAATTATAATGATATAGATCTTATATGTAATATTTAGCTTGCATATAGGAGCATGTTGGAATGTTGTAATGTGAGAATGTTTTATCATTCCTATGAGCCAAATCTATAAGCCTAGATGTTGTTAGTTGAATGTAACTGAAATTTATTTTAATGAGCATATTTGAATCTACATTTTCCTCCATATTTTTTATTTCTTTCATTGTGTTACTCTTGATGCATAGTCCAAATTGTTCTCCTTGAGGACCCTCCTACCATGGCTGGGCCAGACTGGTATTAGAGCCAAGTTCATTCCTTGTGAGATAGCCAAATTTCATGGAATCTTGTTGAAGATTTGTTGTGGGGTGGTGGATTGAGGATCCAACCTACAACTATAGAGGACTTCTATAAAGATGGCAGGAAGAATAAATGGTAGAGGAAATGGAGCGTGTGGAAATGAAAACCCATCTATGATGGAGATGTTAAGAGGAATTGTTTCAAGATTGGCTGCAGTTGAAATGACCTAGAGGAGAGGTCGACCAGTTCATGATGTGAGTGATGAAGTAGAATTACATGAAGAAAGAGGAAGAGAAGAGCAACCTGGCCTTGATCAGGGAGAAGAGAGGTTCATAAGAACCATAACTAAAGTGAATACAAGACAACATTTCAATCCACCAAATTATAATGGTAAGTTGGATTCAAATGTATTATTAGATTGGATAATAGAGATGGAAAATTATTTTGATTTTGAAGGTACCACTAAAGATAAGAAAGTATTTTTTTCTTGTACAAAGTTGAGAGGACATGTATCCCTTTGGTGGGAACATTTGCAAAAAGATAGGCAAAGAAGAGGAAAGGAGAAGATAAAATCATGGGATCGGATGGTGAATAAGTTGAAGAAAAAGTTTATGCTTGCAGATTATCAGATAAATTTATTAAAGAAGTTGCAAAATTTGAAGCATAAATAATCAAGTGTGAGAGAGTATACTAAGGAGTTCTATAAGTTGAATATTAGATCTAAACATTTGAAGGATGAGATTGAACAAGTAGCCAGATATGTGAATGGTTTGAAGTCATCTATACAGGATGAAATAAGTTTAATCAGGTTGGTGAGTGTGCAATAAGCAATATCAGTGTGCCCTTAAAGAAAAAGATAAGTTGAACAAAAGACAAGAGTAGAGACAAAGAGGAAGAGGTGGAAGATTTCAAAGAGGAAGGACTTTCACTGGAGGAGGAAGAGGATCTTTTCCAGATCAGAGTAAGGATAAGGAGGTTAGTAAGAATGACAACTCGTACTAGTGAGGTGATGGAAACTCTTACATAAGAGGAGGTTATGGTGAACGTTATAGAAGAGATGATAGAGGATTGGATAAAAGAGCATTCAAGGCAACTTGTTATAAATGTGGTGGAGAAGGACATAGAGCATTTTAATGTAATCAAGGAGAAACAAGCAGGAAGAAATAAAGCAATAGAATAACAATCATTATTGGGGAGGATCATGTTGAATCATCTAATAAACTAGAAGAAGGAGAAGTTTTGGTGAATATAAGAGTATTGTGTCAAAGTGAGTTGGAGAAGGAGCCATTGCAGAGAAAGAATTTGTTTCAGATCAGATGCAAGGTGAATGGTAAATGTTGTAAAGTGATTGTTGATAGTGGAAGTTCTAAGAACTTGGTTTCTAAGGAGATGGTGACTAAAATGAAGTTGGAAAGATTGAAGCACCCAAAGCGCTATCAGATTGCTTGGATTCAAGATGAGCATAAGATTTTGGTAAGTGAACAATGTTTGGTGAAATTGAAGATAGGAAATTACCATGATGAAGTTTTGTGTGATATCATGCCTATGGATATATGCCATGTTTTGTTAGGAAGGCCTTGGCAGTGTGATACATAGGCTATTCATGATGGAAAGAAGAATATATACACCATTTTTGCTAATAGGATGAAGAAAACTTTGTTGCCATTGGAAGATGTTCCTAAAATTGAAGTTTGTATGAATGCTAGAATTTTTCTGGTTAATGGAAGGAGATTCCTTGATGGATTGAGACATGAGAATGTGTGTTATGCCTTGGTTCCTAAGAAGGCTAAAGACTTGAAGCATGTAGAAGAACACCTAGAAGAGATAAAGGCATCACTGATAGAGTATAAGGAGATCATCTCAGATAATGTACCTGGTGGATTGCCACCTATGAGAAGTATAAGTCATTGTATGGATCTGATTCCTAGAGCTAGTTTTCATAATAAAGTAGTATTTTTTGGTGCAAGAATGGTCATTCTAAATTCGTCCCACATTTTTATGGCTCTTAGTAGAGATGAGAAGTATGCCATGGGAGTTTCATGGGTATTGATGCTTGGCTAACCTAAGAAGCGAGTGCACTGTAAGGGGGGGCCTATGTGGTCAAGCATCTAATCATCCGCTAAGAGTAGGCATAGTTGGAGAAATCCAAGTGGGAACTCAAAAAATATTGTCTCTCATCCATAGGATTGTGCATTACTTTGGAAATCAAAACACTTTGCTTGACCTAAAACATTGGAAAAATGAACATTTGACATGAGCATCAAATGTCAAACCCTATAGGGGAGAAAATACCAATGAAAAATCTAAGTGCTATTGCTTGCCCTAGGGATTCTATCCTTAGAGGCTTCTAAGTGATTGGATTCATATCTCAATTTTCTCTTACTAAAGTCAAATTTAGGAAACTATTGCCTTAATTTCCTTAATTTCCTTAATTTCCACATAATGGACTTTGTGGGATGAAAAGAAATTGGGATATTAGACATTTAGTTTGAAAAAATAAGCAATACATTGGATGTGATAAAAGAAATTCATTAATCAAGATGAAAACAATTGAACCCCACACATGTGCTTCTTTATCTTTTGTCTTATGTTCTTTTGAGTAAACATTGATCTTTTTGTTTGAAGTGCTCTTATGGAAAAGCATGTTCTTCAAAACCTTGGTCTTGTAAACAAGTCTCTCTTAGGTTCATTTAGGATCAAATTCAACCTTCATCCATCCTTCTAAACATCAATCAAATCCCATCTCACAAACAACTTTTGAACCATTGTAAAAATCATTCATACTAGACTTTTGGTAAAATCCTTCAAATCAACATCAAAAATCACCTTGTTTGGCTAAGTGTGTGTGGATGAATCCTTCTTCATACACTTAGTTAAATTATCATCTTGTAGAAAATTTTATTCCAAGACAACATCTAACCTCTTGGAGTTTATGAGTTCATTATCAAATCCAAATCAAATCCAAGCCAATCCAAATAAAGAATCCAAAATTCCTAAAGTCTAGTATTTCCTCCAAGGTTCCTAAAAGTTCAACACCCATATCATTCACCCCTTTCATCCTTCATCTCATCATTGGTCCTAAACACCTTAGAGGTCACTTTTGCAACAAGATCAAAACACAAGAAGAAAATGGAATATAAACTTGATCCATACATCATGAGTAATCCAAGTCAACCAAACTATCAAGGCCTTACAATTCCAATTGATTATCGAAACTCACATTTATACAATCCATACATGGGATCATTATCTCCTACAAACCTCAATGGTACAACAAATGTGATAATGCTCGGTCAAAATTTTGGAACACCTTTCCCGATGGTAGATTTAAATCCAATTCCAAACCTACAAATCTATCAACCAAACACCCAATGTAAGAGTCTTCCACAAAACAACATCATCCCACCAAGTCCATACATGCCAAATGTGAATATACCAAGTACAATTTTACCAAACATGAATATTTCAAATCCACAATCGGTAAAATTTGGCATGGATATGTTTTCAAATTATATGAATGTTGTTCAAATTCCAAACAAGATGTTAATAACTACATGTATTGATCCAAGTCAAGGTAACACCATGAAAAATAAAAGTTACCTAAATCAAGATAATGGGACTTCCAACCACAACAATGTTCAACTTAAACCTATCATGCCAAATCTAAGCATCGTCCCAAGTCAGAACATTGTCCAAAATAAATTTGTCCATGATCCCATACAAACACCACAAGTATACATTCCAAATCTGCTTGAACAAAAACCAAATCAGCTATATCAAGGGTGTCAAGATCAAATTTTGTGAGATCAAATTGCTACACTTACCAAAATAGTTGATCCATTGTGCCAAGATACATCTCCACCCCAAAATAAATACACTCTTCCATTGGTTAAACCATGTCATCAAAGCATTGAGTTGTTTCCACAACCACATCAAGAACAATATCTCCAATTTCAAGAAGTTAGATATCAAGATCGACCACATCAACAAATCCAACCCCCACATCTTGAAGATCAATCACCACATCTTGAAGATCAATCACCACATCTCAAAGATCAATCACCACATCTCCAAAATCAATCACAACAAGGTCAGTTTAAAGTAAAAATCTCACAAGGTAACAAACGAAAATACACACCACTTGGGAAACCAATCGAATAAATCATGCAACAGTTGGTGCAGGAAAAACTCATCATAGTTCCCACCTATCACAATTATCAAGAGCCCTTAGTGAAACCACTATGGTACAATAAAAATCACCTTTGTGATTATCACAAAACAAAGGGACACACAACATCAAATTGCATTAGGCTCAAAAATCTCATCCAAGACCTTATTGATAAAAAAATAATAACTATTGGGGACAATGATCATGATTCAACCACTAGCGATAGCAGTGATAAACTCTTGACCAATAATCATGTTGAAAATGTCTCTACATCATCCAATGAGTTAGGGGACATATCTCAAGAATTTATTCCAAAGCATGATCAACATCTTTCACCAAGGTCTACCAATGATCCTTTCCAGGACATATGGGAATCCTTTGACCTCATGGTTACAGATACTTAATGGATCCACCACTTAACATTTCAGCCACTTCCTATGCCTAATGAAGATATCTAAGAACCCTTTATAATCAATCCATTCTTTGAAATTGACCCATGTCAAGAACTTGATCCAAAGCATGTCAAAAGCAATTCTGAAATCATTCGAGATCAAGAATTTGCATCTCCAAGCTACTATAATGATATAATGGACACTCTCCTATCTATACAAGATGATCATATCCACATATCACATACTCCTATATCTACCCATGAGATGATTTCTTTGGATGGACACGTATATGATCTCCATTCATAACAAGATTCATTTACTCTTGACATGATTACACAAAAGGAGTAGGTTATTGATTCCTACGGTCAAACTAAGTTGTCAACATCAGGATCAAATATATCCAAAATATAGACTAAGGACATCAGGTATCAAGATATCCATAATTATCTACTCAAGGAAATAGGTCAGATAGAACAAGATATTATAGAGTCAGTAGAACAACAAAGTGAAATAACGTCATATGCATTGGTCATTTATCAGAGAATGCATTATGAACAAGATATCTCAAAACAGGGAGAATCAAAGAACAAAGATGTTACTACCACCATACTAGGGGCAACTTCATCTCAAGCAAATGTCAACATAGGGGGCACAAAGAATCCTTATGGTGAAACCAATGCCAATACTACAACCAGCCACGTCATGAATGTTCATCCACCCATCACCCCATCCATGTATTGGGACCAACATCAAAAGAAGGTTTTCAATCAAAGAAAAAAGAATGTTATCAAATAAAAAGAAGCTAAGAAGCATATCGAACAAATCAAATACATATGGATACCAAAATATACAAAGAGAGATGATCCCTATCAAATTCCATTAGTCAAAGAAACTATGGGGAAAAATAAAAAAGGGAAAAAAATCCATCAAAGATGTCCCCAAAGGAAAAAGTAGGCTTTTCAAGTACTGTAAAAATTATATCAAGCAGTTGGTCCTAATTCCATGCACACTTTCGTATCCACCCATCATTTCTCATCTTCCCAAGTTTGGAGAGTCAAAGGTTCCAAACTATCAACCAATCCATCTTTTATTCCTAAACACACTCCATCCACACCTCCATGCATGATATCTAATTCTCACATTGATCGTGTATTGACATCAACCCTTCATCATAAGGATTCAAAGGCACTCTATTGCGATGTGCACACAAATATAGAGTTAACTTTGGTATCAATAAAGTAGATCAAGAATATCAAAAGTTGTATTCAAGTGCATGTATCTTAGCAAAGCAACTTCTTCAAGTAGGATATCAATGGCACATTATAACAGAAGCATCTACATCAACACCACTAGGTGGTTCAACATGAGCTTAAAATCTTTCAGAAAAATGAAAAAATTAAAAAAATATGAAAATCCAAAAAAAAAAAAATTAGAAAAATGGTTTAAAATAGTAAAGAAAAAAATCGTCCTCTAGTGAAAACCACTATGGTGGCGCTTTGGGTAGGTGCCATGATGAAAACCTGGAAAACAGACATCATGTATAGAATTGAGCATCTATGTGCACTACTTCAAGTGAAAGCATCTCATCCCATCCATAATAAATCCAACATTCCATCCATCTTACATCCATAATAAATCCATTCATCCATAAACCATTTATCCAATCTAGTTGCATATATCTATATCCATCTTCCAAGTTATCTTGATCTTGAAAAAGTTTGGGGCACACTTTACACTTGCTTATGGTAAACATCTTGACATGGGTCATTTTCATCCTACCCAATGTTATCTGAACCATGGAGCATTATCCAAATGAGCATCCTTTTTTCAAACACCTTATCTTATCACAAGATAATCCTTGTAATCCTTTATGTGCTTACCATATCCATCCATCCATACATCTATCCAAGCATCCATCCATGGAATTTCATACATTGTTAGACACTAGGGGTAGAAATTTACATCTTGCTTCAAAAATAAATCTTGATCTATATCCTCCAACTTATGTGGTGATCAAAACATTGGTAACCGTGAAATCATATTGGTCAAACAATTTGTGTGTGAGAATCCAAATCACTAGCCCATGGCATATTTTCATGAGAAGATGTTCCTTATCAAGCTTTATCTTTCATTGAACATCAATCCAAACAATCAATATTAGTTCCATCTAATCTGTATGTCAACATCATATCAAATCATTCAAAACAATTTTGTTCCAAAATCAAGCTTCAAAATCCTAATGAATCAAATCCAATAAGTCCATCATCATCTTAGGATATCCTTCCCAATCCTTGTGTTGCTTAACACTATCCTTGCATTGTCGTGTATCCTCAACAATGTTATCATCATCAATCCATCGATCTGATCAATCAACCTTAGCTTGATTTTCAACAAAATCCAAAAAATGGAGCACTGCTATCATCACACATATCCATATCCAAATTCTCAAAATCATGTGAAAATCCAAAAACATTCAAAACATATCAAAATAAAAAACACTCATTAAAGTTAGAAAAATGTCAAAAACATGCTATCTGAACTATGTTGTCCCTGAGCTTAAATGTAGGCAAGGATAATCTTTGATCAGTCCCTGAGACACAAAATCCAAAAAACATTCATAAAATCTTGGAAAACCCCAAAACATTGGAAAATTCAAAAATCAAAACATTTGTAAAACATCTTGAAAATACCAAAATTTAGCCTCAAAACATTTCAAAACATCAAAAACATCCAAATAGTTGAAAAAAATCCATCTGTCCCATTTCACTTCACCCACGATAATCAATCATCCATAATAAACTAATCGTCACCTTCATCCTTTGGAAAAACAAACAAAAACAACCACAACAATCAGCAAAAGTAAACTTCAAACACAAAATCAAAATTGAAATGACAAACTTTTAGATGCAAAATCAAACTCTTGATCATTCACAAACATGTTAGTCAACCTTATATCAACATCCTTTCAAACAACCTATCAACTTACCACCATCCACTAATTTTCCCTAGGATGCATCCTTCCTACAATGGGCATTATCTTTCGGAAAAATCACTTTGAATTTGTATCCTAATCAAAACACAACCCTTTGGCTAGCAGTATGAAGAACATTGACTTGTTTGTGTACTTTATCTTTTTCTTTTGACTTATTTTATTTGCGCTCATTTTGATGACCTCTCGTTGATGTCCAAAAAAAAGGATTTAGAGAGAAAGGAATGGGGCAATGATCATTATCTTTTGTCTGTCATGCTTGTTGGATGTTTTTGTAATATAACTTGGTGAATACTTGCTTTTTTAGGTGCATCCTAGAAAGTTTTTCATATGTCAGGTGTGAACAAGAATACTCCTATCTATTTGTTGAGTCAAATTCCATCGCACTAGGTACAACACCATCCTGGTTCTTTATACCTTGATGCATCGTACCTATGTGTTATCAAACATAAGGTAAATAGCCCTTTTAAAATCCCAATTACTGATAAGATTTGCATCATCATCATCATCAACATCATCATCCTCATCATCTCTAATAAATTCTCGTAGATCATGGGTTTGTTGGATCCTCTTGTCATCATCTCTTTTTATTCTTCTATCTTTATTAACATTTCTTTCCAAGTATCAGGTGTGTAATATATCAAAATAGGCATGAGGCTACCCATGGCCGATGAATATATGCATCATCAAATCTGTCTACATCAAACATTCAAGCTAAACTAATCCTAAACCTCCTTGTCATGAGATCGACCCTCAAATTGAACTTTTCACTCAATCCTTCGAGGGGGCAGTGTACCAGTATACTTTTTTAAACTAGGGCATCCAAAAAAATCAGAAATTTTTTGAATGTTGATCGAAACAATTTATTCTTTGAACCAATGCAACAAGTGCTTTGCTTCAAAGAGGGGGAAAATGTAGACATGGAAAATATACCAACACACTTGATCCTGATTGCTAACACCATTTCATCCTAAGTCATCTTCTTAGCTAATCATCATATTTCATCTCTTAATTAAATAAATCATTATTTATCAGATTAAGTCATTCTCTCCTATTAATTGAATAAATCAATGTTATTTAATTAACCCTATAGTTTCTCTTTAATTAAATAATTCATTTTATTCGATTAAATCTCTAAAGTCATTCTATTAAATTAAATCAATCTTTATTGATTTTAATCTAACATCATCCCTCTCTAATTAAATAAATCAAAATCTTTTATTTAATTAAGTCTAAGTCATATTCCTCTCAACTTTGATTTAAATCAATCCAAAAATATAAATCAAATTTTCAAATCAACTAGCCTCCTCTTATTTAATCCAATCCTAATTAATGCTAATCTTAATCCATCAAATTCTCTAGCTTTTGCAACTTGCTCATGAAAATAATTTTAATTGATTATTAAATCTCTATTTTCATTCAAAAAAGGCATCAAAGATGGAATATTCCTCAAATTTGAAATCTCCCCCCAAAAGGTCTTGTGCTCCAAAATGGCATTTAATATCTCTTACAAGTCCTTATTCTTGAGCCATGTGGCATTAACTTCACCTTTCACCTCATCCTTCAAGCCATCTTTTGAATTTCAAATCTCCCCCTCATTTGCACAATAACCAGAATGTGCTCAACCTTTGTCCATTAGCATGATAAAAACTAGCACTTTATCATTGGCTTATCTTTTGTCCCACATCCTCCATATCTTGCATTCTTCAATCCTTCATATCTATAAATAGAGGCCTTCACTATTTGTTGAAGGAGCCACAATCAATGTAAAATCATTATGCTCATTTGTGGACGAGAATGAGAGCCAAAGTTATCATATTTTGAATCAAGTTCATCCACTTTTATCATTTCCTAGCTAGGTTATGCAGGAATTCAACCAAGGAGCATCCAAAATTCATCAAACATCACCAAGCTTACAAGGGATTGCGAAAGGGTCATTTTCCACATCAAATTGGCACCAATTCCCCCATGGGATTGAGAGTTGGATCATTTAAATATCATTTAATAGATTTTTTTCATTGTGTTCTTTATTTATTTCTTATTTTGTTGTTTCTAATGAATTGCATGGGAATCTTGATTCTCACTTGCATTTGATCTAATATGGTATTTTTTTCTTGTGTTTGTGAAGGTCTAGCATTGGGGTTCTATAGTTGCATATAAGACAAGTTTTGCAGAGGTTGAGAGAAGAGAAGTTACTGATAAACATTAAGAAGTGTATATTCATGAAGGAAGAATTGGTATATCTGGGATTTGTGATATCTTTGGATGGATTGAAGATGGATCTTGAGAAGGTAAGATCAATTGTTGAGTGGCCTACACCTGAAAGCATTGGAGAGGTAAGATCATTTCATGGATTGGCTAGTTTCTACCAAAAGTTCATTAGGAATTTATGTTCTATTTGCATCCCTATGACAGAAACAATGAGAGGACATAAAAAGGATTTTAGATGGACATCTGGAGTAGACCAAAGTTTTGAGTTGTTGAATTAGAAGGTGATGGAACAACTTGTGTTGTATTTTCCATATTTGAATAAGGTATTTCAAGTAGACTGTGATGCAAGTGGAAATGCAATTGGAGTAGTATTGAGCCAAGAAGGGAGACCTGTAGCTTATTTCAATGAGAATTTGAATGATGCTAGGAGAATATATTCAGTGTATGATCAGGAGTTTTATGCCATCGTTCAAGCCTTGAAGAAGTGGAGACATTATTTGTTGCCTAAGGAGTTTGTGTTGTATAAGGATCATCAAGCATTGCAATATTTGAACAGTCAAGGTAAGTTGAAACAAAGATACATGAGATGAGTAGAATTCTTGCAAACTTATACTTTTTAATTGAAGCATAGTAGTGGAAAGTCAAATAGAGTTGTTAAAGCTTTCAGTAGGTGAAGGAATTTACTGACAGAGATGAGAGTGGAGGTATTAGTCTTTGATGAGTTGAAGAACTTGTATAAGGAAGACCTAGATTTTGTAGAGCCTTGGAGAGCTTGTAACGAACTATTTTTGGAGAATAGGAGTTAGTGGTTGGACTATTTCATTTAGGAGGACATGTTCAAAGGAAATCAATTATGTATACCCTAGATTTCAATGAGGGATAACTTGGTGAAGGAGAAACATAGTGGAGTATTGTCAGGACACTTTGGAATTGATAAGACAGCAGTCTTGGTAAGTGGGAGTTACTTTTGGCCATAGATTCATAAGGATGTTAGGATATTTGTGTAGAGTTGTAGAGTTTGTCAAGTTGAAAAGGGGAGTATTTAGAATGTTGGATTGTATAAGACTTTGAAAGTTCCAAAGAGACCTTGGGAAGATATTAGCATGGATTTCATACTTGGTTTACTGAAGAAATAAAGAGGTAATCATTATGTATTTGTCGTGGTAGATAGATTTTCTAAGATGGTGCATTTCATACCTTGTAAGAAGACAATAGATGTAGTACATATAGCAGACTTCTTTTTCAAAGAAGTGGTCAGATTGCATGCATTACCTAGGAGTATTGTTTTAGACAAAGATGTAAAGTTTGTTGGATACTTTTGGAGAACACTTTGGAAGAAGTTGAAGACAGATTTGAAGTTCAGTTCTACTTTTCACCCATAGACTAATGGATAGATAGAGGTAATAAATAGGATTTTGAGGAATTTTCTGAGATGTTTGGTTGGAGAGAAGACCAGAAGTTGGGATTTAGTCCTTGCACAAGAAGATTTTTCCTATAATAATTTAGTTAACAAGAGTATAGGAAAGACGCCTTTTGAGATTGTTACTAGAGTTCATCCTAGAGGTATATCAGAGTTGAGAGACATTAGTAAGGAAGATAAAAGGAGTGTAGAAGCAGAGAAATTTGTAGAACATATGAAGAATGTGCATACTCAAGTGAAACAATAGTTGGAAGATATGAACCAGAAGTACAAGGAGAAAGTAGATGAAAAGAGGAGACATAAGGAATTTGAAGTTGGAGATGAAGTGATGGTATATTTGAGGAAGGAAATATTTCCAGTTGGCACATACAATAAGCTAATAATGAGGAAGTTTGGCCCTTGTAATATCTTGAAGAAATTTGACTCAAGGAATGCATATAAAGTGAAGTTACCAGATGGCATGGGTATATCACCTATATTCAACATTGTCAATCTACATCAGTATCATGAAGCAGAGCTCAATGAAGAAAGTCAAACAAAATTGGAGAATTAGTTTCCTAAACAACTAGTAGATGGGATTGAAGATATTTTCGATGTTAGAGATGGAAGGAAGACTCATGGAAGACAGTACAAATAATATCTTGTGAAGTGGAAACATAGACCAATGGAGGATTCTTCTTGGATTTCTCAGGCTGAGGTAGACCATTTTAGTTTTTCTTTGGCCCCAGTAAAGTGAGGGACTCACTTTTCAATAACCCTAGATATCTGATATAGGAGCATCCTTGGTTCTTGGCAATCTTGCATCAACCAAAAATAATTTCTTTTATTTTTTGTTCTTGCTCAGTTCATGTTGGTGGACTCATCATTTTTTCTCACTAGACCCTATGGATCTTTGTGTACATTGTCGACATGTTCATTTTCCTTATTCCAAGATTTGAGTGCAATTGGATCTTTTTCCAGAAAGTTATCACTTCCAAATTTCATGGTAGTTTCTTGAACTGGCACCGAAATAATTTCAATTTTTTTGGCTAGTTCAATCATTGTGGGTCATTCCTGTGACTTGTGGATCTTAACAGTGTGGTTTTAAATGTTTTGTGGAGTGTCCCTGTCCATCATTAAAGTTCCACACTTCATCTTATGCACCTATTGAAGAGTATTTCAAATTTGAGGCCAACCTATTCATGTGCACATTACATTTTTCTCTCATTGGAGAATGTGATGATCTTTGCCCAATGTAGATGATTCTAGAATTACATATATGATATAAAGCTTGTAATCGATCAATAGAATGGAAATAAGCAAGTAGTAGTTGATTAAGTAGAAGGATATAGATCTGATATGTAATATTCAACTTGCATATAGGAGCATGTTGGAATGTTGTAATTTGATCATGTTTTATCAGGCCTGTGAGCCAAATCTGTAAGCATGGATGTTGTTGGATGAATGTAACTGTTGACATTCCATATGGCACAACAACAGTTAAACAAAATACTGCTATTATGTTTCTCCTGAAAGAGAAAGACAGCACAGGGATGTCTTAGCTCCCAAGGTCTTTGTAGTTGGTTCTCAAATGTGATGATGTTACTTAGTGGTCAATGTAATAGTAATATTCAAGGGGCTTGCTGGTGTGAGCTTCTAGATTGTTCTAAGATCAAGCATGAATTTAAACCTACTCTAACCAGGGGGTTTTAAAGAAACAACAAAAGATAGATCAGAGATTTGGTATTGAAAAGAATGATAATTCACCTATCTTAACCAGACGTGTAATCCTTCAAGGAGTTGCAAACTAAAACTGCAAAACAAAATTAACTTGTGATTAACACACAGTTTCATTCATTCATAGTGCTAATTTCTTCAACAAAATACTAGTTACCATTTTTAAATAAAACACAAAAAAATAACATTCCATTCCGTGAAGGCTTCACAAATCAAATGATTAAACTAAGATAAACAACATTTTGAAACACAATCTGAAGTAGATTTTAATTTGGTTGCTTCTACTGTTAGTGAAACAGATAAGCAACACTTACCAAGCTGGCACAATCACCAGTGTAAAGAAAATCTATGGCTCTAAATTGTTTCCATTTATATTAAGTAATATGAAAAGATACATTATTGGTTCCTACTGAATCTAACTGAAAAATAAGAAGACAAAAGAAAGCTCCTATTACAAAGAATCAGGAAGCAGTTCTATCTTCTCTAGCTAACTTTTCTTTCTGATTTCTAACTCTACAAGTGCTAACCATAGAAACTCCAACCTTTACAAAGAGGCAAGAATGCCTTATATACAAGATGCATCAAAAAGAATGCACTATCCCCCCTATATTAGGATTTACAAAATATCTGCCTCCAAGAGATTCAACTCTCAAATCTTTCTGAATAGAGTCAAAGCCGCATTCAATGTGAATCCCCGCTGCCCATGTTGATGAAAGATAGTTTTGAGAAAGATTGGTAGATCTTTTGCATGTGAAACATTAACTCCTCTGTCTCTATGTCCATACTTGAACTCTCTTGTAATCTGCCTTGAATGCTCCAAAAGTATTTTTCCATTACTACTGATCTACCTCTCGCCAGTGGTTGCTATAGCTGTCCCTATGAGTCATGGTTGCTTCTTTCCTTCAGCCTCCTCCATGTTCTAGACTTCTCTACCTATTGACCATCTTTTGGAAGCACCATCGAGCCTCCTTGTAGATCTGATCATTATCACCTGAGCCGATCCATTGCCCTTTGATATCAGAAGGAATCCATCTGGTTTGCATTCTGTTGGTCTTCTTTCACAGGAATAGTCAATCGGTCAAAGGGGCCAATGAGTCACTCTTTTAGTTTCCTCTGATTGGTGAGATGTAGGCCACGTAGGATTCTTGGGGTTTCAAAAGTGGTCTACCTTAAATCACATGTCGGTGAGACACTAATCGTGTCTCCCTGATACAATTTTTCCTCTTAACAGCTATCGGCACAACATGTGGCCATCGGTGAAACCTTTCAGCGAGCTGTAGAAGTCATACAGAGCTCACAAAGACCATCAACAAGACTGACGCTAGCCTGTATGACCTCATGGAAAAGCTCCTCCTATCTTGGTAAACATATTTTGCATTGGCAAGACCCTACCGGGTTGGTGAGACTTCATGGCGAGGTCTTACTTTCTCCTCGAAATCAAACTCCTTCTACTTCGGCAGGGCTCCTTGAAGTCAGTGGGATGTCATGGCAAGGCATCCTTGGTTATACCGATTCCTCCTTCACTGTCGGCAAGACCTTCAGTGGACTCCTTTTCATTCTTGTTGAACTGACTTTGCATCGGGAAGACACTATCGGGTCGACAGGATGTCATGCCGAGCTCAAGATCTTTCATCGAGCTGAGATTTCTTCCGAAAAGAGCCCACTGGGTCGGCAAGAAGTCATAGCAAAGGCACCTCATTCGTTTGGAGTCTCCCTAATTTCCTCTTGTTCTCCTAGAGCTCCTTTTTTCTTCAGCATGACCTTTTCTCTTTGGCAAGACATTATACCGACACGGGAATCCTTTGGCGAAACCCCCAACCATTAGGGAGATATTTCCCCAAAACAAATCCATCTCGCCGAACTCAAATTTCATGTCAGCAAGACCCTCGAACTTCGGCCAGACATTATTGTTGGGGATACCTCTTGTTGATCTCTCCCTTTTCTCCTTGAGCTCACTTGATTCCATCGCCAAGACATTCCTGGGTCGCCAGGACTTCTTGGCGAGCTCAAATTTCCATGCCGATGCCTCTCTACTTAGGCAAGAGTTCACCCCATTGGTGAGACATCTTGCCGAGCTCAATTGTCTCTCAGCAAGCTTCCTCCATGTCACTGAGACTTCCTTTGGTTGGTGAGACTTTACACTAACCAAGACTTCCTTTCGTCGAGTGCAAACTTTCTCCAGGCTCCCCCCTACCTTTTCGGTGAGACATACGCTAATCGGCTAGACCTCCTACCAAAGAAAAAATTATCGCCGAGACATCTCTATCACTGAGACCCTATACCAAAGTCTCCCCGCTTCGCCGAAAGTTCATTTGAGTTTGGGGAGAGCTTGCTTAATCGGCAAGACTTCCTGCCAACACCACCCCCATCCTTTGTCGCTAAGACATAACTTGTCAGGAAGACCTCCCAATGAGGGCATTATCTTTTGTTCATCCCATTTCATTTCGGTGAGACAAACTCCATTCACCGAGACCTTATGGTGATGAAAACCCTCTTCGGCGTGACTCCCTTCATTTGGCCAGACATTATGCCAAAGGAATCATACTTTGGCGATCTTTTCATTTCGGGGAGACCTTTTTGTAGTTATACTGAAATGTATTCTTCTCGTTCCAAATGTGTCATTGTGACAATCTCGTTCTCTCCTTAATTTCCTCTTTTCTTACTGGGCTCACCCTGTTTCGGCCAGACTCTGTTGGGTCAGCGAGACCCTTTACTGATGCAAGAGTTATAGCGACATCCTCTCTATCAATGAGAATTTTCTCAGTCGCTGAGACTTCATAGCGATGAAACCCTTTGTGCTTTGTCGGCGAGACCAAGTGCGCTCGCCAAGACTCACCCTGAAGAGACAACTCTTGCCGAAGTGAATATCCCATTGCCGCCAGTCAGTGAGACACAAAGATCTCACCGAGACCTTTCTCTGAAGGAGACTTTCACGCTGATGGGAAACTCCTAGTCATTGAGATGATGACTGATGAGTTGCCGATAGGCAACCACATGTAAATCCTGATTGTTGTGACATTCCTAAGGTCTTGCCGATGGGCAACACAGATGCCTATCAGCCAAATTCCCTGGTAGTCGGTGAGACATGAAGAAAGTCTTGCCGAATCCTGCCTTAGAGGATTACTATGACCAACTGGATTGAGTAATGCACACCAACTAAGCTCCCTTGGCAAATATCATCATGTGTATGTCTTGATCCTACAAAATAGAGTCCCCATCAATCTTCAAAAACACATAAGATATACTCTAATAAAATCAACTAATGCTTATAATTACCTCATTCAATTTCCAGTTAGAAGAAAACTAAATTTAAGCTGAGAATCAAAATTTGACAAAACAAGAAGGAAAACTTAGGAAGAAAACAAAAGAACTCCCAAGAGGAAAGCAACTAACCAAAAGCAATAAAAACAAATAAAAGAAAGGGGCGACCCATTTTGTTCTAGATCAAAATGGGGTGGTTATGCAAGGTATAATAAATGGCAACTTGGCTGGGAAAATTGTTTAACCATTTTCATGAAACTAAAAGATTCAACCACCCAAAATTCCTGGTTCATGAACATCACAACTCTAGTTGGGTTAGTTTTAACAACCAAGGTTGAGCTACAATCTCAAATGTAAATCAACAATAGCTACTCTTGAATCATTGTGTGTGTGCTTGATTGTGCATCACTCTTTTGTAAAGTTTTCTTCACCTTTCGAACAACAATGTGTAATATTCGAGCTACATGAGGTGATTCCCTTTAGCTGTTGTGCAATGATATACTGGGCATTGCTCCGCTGCCAGTCAAGCATCCATAGCCCTGATGGAGATACCTCTAGTTCTCTCACAACATTGCTCTACTGCCAACCAGGCATCCATAGCCCTGGTAGAGACACTGGAATCACCCATTCATATTGAATCCTCTTATCTTGTTAAATAGTTCTCTATTATATTTCTTCTCATAGAGTTTCAGATATTTCATTCAAAAAAAAAATTCAATATACCAGATGTTTAACACCTGATTTGGGTTGAAAACTACCATGGACCTCATAACAGCACTTGGGAGATCAGATTTTTCACTCAAATCTTACAACACTATTGTAGACATCGAAAATATACTGATTGACATCGTGCATCTGATCCTGACTTAATAACATCATTTCTTCCTAAATCATTCCTCAGTCTAACCGTTTAATCAAATTCACTTATCTCATTAAATTCATCAATATTCGTGTCTTAATTAAATAAATCATTTTGTCTAATCAAATCACTTTCTCTTGTTAATTAAATCAATCCATCTAATCTAATTATCCCTATTTAATTAAATAATTAATTTATTTGATTAAATCTCTAAATTCTATCCATTAAATTAAATAAATTAAAACCTTATTTGATTTAATCTAACACAAATCCTTTTAATTAAATAAATCAAAATCATTATTTAATTAGCCTCTTATCATATTCCTCTCTTATTTGATTTAAATAAATCCATAAATTTAAGTCAAATAAGTCACATCATCTAATATCATGTTAAATTAATTAAACCCTTGATTAATTTAACCTCATCTCATGTCACATCCTCTAGATAATTCAAGTTGCACATGAAAATAGATTTAATTCATTTATTAAATCTCTATTTTCCTCACAAGGCATCTTTTGGAATATTCTCTCAATTTCAATTCAAAAATTCCAAGTCAACATGTACATCCAACAATGCATTTAAAACCTCTTACATGTCCTTTTCCTTGAGCCAAGTGGCATTTATTGCATTTTCCCTTCCCTCTTACATGTCATTTCAACAAATTTGAATTTCAAATATTGGCATTTATTGGCACAAACCCCAAATCTTGCACACCCATCATCCATTCATAGCTTGACAAGTGGCACCATCTCCTTGGATGAATGTTAGTCCCACATTGCTCAAATTTGGGCATTCATCCATCTTGAAATCCTATAAATGAAGAGCTCCTCTCCTCATTTTATCATCCACAATCCAAGGAAAGTTACCATGCTAAAATACTTAGCCATTTCCATCCATCATTCAAATTCTTAGCTAGGCTTTTTGCAGATTTGGCTTGTAGTTCTCATCTTTTTTCAAAGTGGATCAACATCATCTTCAACACGTCAAGATTTCATCATAGGGATTGGGAAAGGGCCAATTTTCACATCAAATTGGAACCAATTCCCCCATGGGATCAAGTGTTTGCTATTTAAATTAGGATAAAATCTAGTTTTTATCATTTTCTTTGTATTCTTCATTATTTTCATTCCTAGTTTGAGTTGTAAATGGATTTCATGTGGAATCATTCTTTTAGCTTAAAATTCCTTGTCTAACTCATTTATTCATGTTGTTTTGCAGGTACTAGGAAAAGGGTTCGCACATTTGGCGCTAGGAGGGCTTGACATCATTATTTTTTACTTTTCCTTGAAATTTCTGTATTTTCTTGACACACAGGAAATTCCAACGCGGGCTTATCAGCATCACTATTTTAGCACCGCGGGCTTGTCAACGTCGCTGTTTTAGCACCGCCGGCTCATCAGCGTCATTGTTTTAGCACCGCGGGCTCGTCAGCATTGTTGTTTTAGCACCACTGGACTCATCCCGCCAAAAAATTCAAATGTTTAACTCCATCGCTAGACTCGCCAGTCTGCAGAAGTTTCAAAAAAATCCTAAACTCCAATGCTGGCAGAAACTGTGATGTTGGGCAAAACAGCAACGCAATCATGCTCTCTGTCCCGAAACAGAGTGTCGTTGACTGGTAAGTGGCATTGTAAGAGCACCGCTGAGAGGAAAAAATAGCGACGCCTTCACGAGTTGCGATGCTGGAAGATAGTAAAAAGGGAGAACTTAATTTTTAGCACGTGTTTTTGATTTATGATTTATTTATCTCCTGTTTTCTGGTTTTTAACTTCTATGTTTTTCCAGAATCTAACTATTTTTCTTCTTTGTAGGTTGGAAATCGAAAACAAAGAAAGGAGGAGCATGGTGATGATATTTTATCTAATCAAAGTGTTTTTAAACACTTAAGTGTCTGTTTAACACTTCTTTAAGAATTTGTCATCTTTTTCTTTCTTTAGAACACTAGCTTTCATTTGGGTTTAAAAAGAGTTCTTTTTGTTTATTTCTTGCAAAAAGATTAAAAAGAATCTTAGGGTCAACAACTTACTAGATTTTGTTTATGGGGTTAACAAATTGAGCAAATGTCTTTCACTTGTGATTTGGTGCTCTAAAATGAACTCACATATTGCTTTGAGGATTTAAAAAGAACAAGTGTAGTTGTGTTTTTCGTGAGGGCTTACTTACACTAAAGGCATTGGAAAAAGACGTATGCGCTTCTCTCACGCTTTATAGGGATCTTGAAAATCAAAAGGCCTTTTCAATGACTTTGGGTTAAGACAAAGCAATCACCTCAACACTTCAATTTGGGCTTAAAATTGAACAAACTATTGTGCGAGTGTGAGTGGGGGCTTTGTTGCATATATTCTATTTCCTTGTTGCGAACAAGGATTGATCGAGTTATGAATATTGTTCTTCATTCGCTTTTGTTTATCCTAGAGGGCCTACCTTGGGGAAAAAGTACTCACCCAAGGGAACGACTCAACTGGTAACACTCTGAACCTGAGAGTATTTCCAGCTGGGATATAAATGTGGATATTGGACAAAATTCCAATATAACGTGGTTAACTCCGACAAGATGGATCTGAAAGGGGACTCTTGCCACATTGGGTCAACTCCTACGAATGGAAATTCCTTACTAAAACCCATGTGCTAGAATATTCCAAAATCCTTTTATCTATTTGTTGGTGCAAGAACAGTCATTCTGAAGCCACCCCACATTTTTACGGTCTTCTAGTAGAGATGGAAAGCATGCCATGGGAGTTTCATGGGTGTTGATGCTTGGCTGCCCCATATAAGTGAGTGCTATGGAGGGGAGCTAGTGGGGTCAAGCATCTAACCATCTACTAGAGATAAGCATAGCTGGACTTGTCCAAGTGGGAATCCAACAAATATTGTCTTACACATCCATAGGATTGTACTTGTTCTTGGGTTACAAAATGCATTGCTTGATCGAAAACATCATGAAAACAAACACTTAACATCATCCAAATTTCAAACCCTTTTGAAGATAAATACAATTGACTCAATCCATATGTAATTGCTTTCCCTTGGGATTCACATCCTTAGAGGTTTCTAAGCATTGGATTATATCTCAATTTGTCTTCTTAAGTAAACAATAGGAAACCCTTTGCCTTAAGTTCATTAAATTTCCACATAACATATCTTGTGGGTTTTGAGGAAATTAAGACATTGGACATCTTAGTTTGAAAACCTAATTGAAGAAAGTGTTTTTGGTAAAACAAAGACATTAAGCAAAGCTAAGCAAAATGAACTTTCATATGTGTTGAAGACTCCAAATCCCAAAGCACAAATCATTGATTGGAAATTCGAAAATGAATGTTCAAATGAAATCATTTCTTGGTCACAAAGGTCCTTAGGAAGCATTTGCATGCTCTTCAATACCTAGGTATAGGAAAACAAAGTGTCCTTTTTTAGGTTCATCTTAGCATAAAAACATGTCAAAATCTTTTTCATCCATCCATCAAAACATCAAAACAAAACCCATCTCATTATCACCTTTTGGGAAAATCTTGAAAAATCATCCTTGATACTAGGCTTTGTGGCAAAATCAAAATCATCAATATAATTGAGACAAAATCCTTGAAAACATTTATCAAAACACCTTTGGCTAGGCATGTGTAGATGCATCCTTTTGCATATACTTAGTCAAATTTATCAAAATCATCTTGTCTAGCTTAGTATATGTAGATGAATCCTTCTCCATATGCTTAGTGAAACAATCACTTTGTTTGAATAGGTGTGGGTAGATGCATCCTTCTCCTCACACATATTCAAATTATCATCCTTTGAACAAAGCTATCCCCTAGATCATCATCCAACATCTTAGGGTCTTTTTTGTTCAAAATCCAAAACAAAAGTAAATCAAAATCAAGGACAAAATCTCAAAAACTCAAAATCTCAAAATCTAAAATCAAAATCAAAATCCACAAATCCTAAAAGCCTAGTGTCTCATTTCAAGATTTATCAAAAGCCAGGAACATTCATATCACCCATCCTTAAACACCATCATCATATTATCACCTTTGATCCTCAAAAGCATCCTAAAAACCTTCACTTTGGGACATAAAATAGAGATTATTCCAAAGAATCAAGAGATTCATCTCCCAAATTCTCAAGGATTGATCCTTATTTTATGGGTCAAATGAGATCTCAATGCAAGAAGAGTATGGAAGCCAAAAAAGAAACACCCGCTTCAAGTGATCTTAGCCAAACAAACACATAAATGAATCCAACTGAATCACGCAATCCATTGACCCTCTCATCATCAGAAAATCAGCAAGAAGAAAATCAAGGAGAGGACCTTACTTTTGGAATGTCTCGCGAGGAAATGATAGAAATGCTTCAAAATCTAGAGAATCATAAAATCATCAACATCATGATGAGACTCAACCCTTCGTTATACATGCTTGAACTAGCAAAACAAGGGGCCAAGTTGCCTTCAGATTTTGATGTAAGTACTATAGTGGAGACATCCTTTCCACCTATTTCATCCACCATCCCCATCTCATCTACACCCCCATCTCAAACATCATGCAAAACATTCCTTAAATCGTGACATCATTTGCTCCAACTCAACCAAATGTCAATAAGGGAAACACATTCCTCAATGCTCTTCAATCACATCCCCTTAATAATAATCAAAACATGGATACAAACACCACCTTGGAACAAAGCATACCCGAAAACCCATTGCACAAAAATTTTCCTCACATTCCATCACGATCCATCATCATCATTTTTTCACGCAACACCTCAAACACCTCTTCTCACAAATTCACAAGAAAAGGGAGATATGTTCAGACTAGGAGGCCTATTTGATACCATGAAATCTTCACAATAACTCACACCCCTTACATTTCCATCTTTTCCACCATTGCCATTATCATCTGCATCACTCCTTGGTTTAGGGCTTCCACCCCTACCAATTATCAATCAGACCTATATCCCAACCATCAATTAAAGCATTATACCAAACACACAAAATCTATCGTTGATATCGCAACAACAAATGACAAATACACAAGCAATGGCAACATTATCAAACACACCCCTAACATCATAAATCATGGTTTCTCAAGGACCAATCACATCAATACCACTATCCAACACCCAAAACATTAACACAACATCATCTATCACCATTCCAAATCCAATCTACAAAGTGATGTAACGACACAACTCAAGTTGATTTTGCAACAAGTGCTCGACCTTCAATCAGGGCAAACAACCAAAACACCAAGCAACTTGTGTCCCTATCCATTCGATAGGAGATTAGATATGAAACCATTCCCTAAGGGATTTGAAATCCCTAAATTTGACAAATATCGAGGGATGGGAAACCCTGAAGATCACATCAGGGAATTCCAGGTTCAATGTATGGAGGTCGCATATGATGATACTTATCTGATGTAACTATTCCCTAGGAGCTTGGTAGGTCCCGATATAGAATCGTTCTCTCACTTACCTTCAAGCATTAGAACATTCCAAGAAATACGAGCTGCATTCATTAGGAACTACGCATGTAACATTGCAATGGATGTCAGTCTCGAAGAACTATACGCTCTAAAACAAGGAAAGAATGAATCTTTTGCTTCATTTCTTCAATGATGGCGATCCAAGGCCAATCAAAGTAAGTGGACCATGCTAGAAGAACAAAAATTCTACACAATCATCGCCAACCTTGAAAGTCGTTTAGAATTTCATCTCAAGGTTTAGGGTATCACTACATATGAACAATTGATCTCCAAGGTGCTCAGCATCGAAAGAGCCCTTGCAACTCAACCCACAGAATCAACGTCATATCATGAGCAACAAAACAATTGCCCACCATCAAATTACAATGATAAACCTCATACATGGGCAGGAAACAAGAACGTTACTAATGATGGTGTCATTGATGCCAAGGTGGCCATTAGTGGTCCACGCCAACATACACCCACACCACAAATCCAAACACAACACCAAAATCATTATTACACAACACACCAACCCAATAACAATCCAACCATCAACAATCTCAATGACCAAAGGGGACCGCCCCAATACAAAAGTTATCCTCAACGAAAATATGTCGTTTTGGGGGAACCATTGGAGGACATAATGAAAAAATTGATTGACAAAAAACTTATCAAACCTCCTAAATATCATCCAAGATCTTATCGACAAGAAAGCATTACCCTCATCCACTGTCCTCGCAGATCTTGATGTGGACCAATTCCAAGCTATGGTCGGAAATATCATAACGCTTAATCTCCTTACATTCTTTGACCAAGATTTCCCTGCCCAACCATCTCACAACCGTGCACTTCACTTGGAATCCATTGTCAACAAGAGAAAAATCAAAAGGGTCTTGGTGGATGGAGGTGCAGGTTTGAACATCTGTTCTCTTAGCCTCATCAAGCAGTTGAAAATATCAGAAGATTCCATTGACAAAGGAAAAGGCATCACAATAAGAGCATATGATGACCAAGAAAGAGTGTCTTACGACATGATTAAACTCCCTATCCAAGTAGGGCCAACGCTCATGGAAACTACTTGTCAAGTCTTGGACCTCGAATTACCATATAATATCCTCCTGGGATGCCCATGGATTCATGCGATGAAAGCTGTAGCATCAACCTTCCACCAATGTGTGAAATTTACACATAATGGAGAAGAGGTCACCATCCATGGAGATCCTGAACCATTTTCATATTGCAAGAATCTTCAAGCCAAATATTACAAAATTCCCCAAGTGCCAAAGAATGATGAAGGCCCATCCACACCATACATCAACCCCGCCACTCTTGCGTCCACTTCTGTGACAGAGACACCCACCATCCCTGCCATCCCCACCATCTCCATTATCAATCTCATCATCCAGGAGGATGGTTGTGGAAGCTACAAACTCCCTAACAATGCTTTTGTGATAGGAGAGTTACCACAATCTCCTAGATCATGGGGATGCCCATAAGAAAATAAAGCTTCCACATCACAAACCTATCCTAAAAACTATCCCAAATTCACAAGATGGGGAGACCTTGGTCATGAGGTTATTGAAGTAGATCCATCTCATATGTTGTATCAAGATGAGAGACCGGCAGCTAATTTACTAATGGACGAAAGAAGCAAGGGCCTACACATAATGCTTGCAATGGGCTATGATAGAAATCAACGACTAGGAAAAAATGACAATGTGCTCATAATACCTATCATGCCAGAGACGTGAACAATAACAAATCTTGGTCTTGGATGTACCCCTCCAAGAATAACCATACGTGGCCAAAGTCCTCCAGTTAGAATGGCTAATGTTTCTCCGCAGCCAGTACTAGTACAGGTACCCTCACCAATAGTCATAGGTAGGAACACACACAATTTTATAACTGAGCCATATATTATTAGCGATGATGAAGATACCTTGACTAATCTACCTAAGCTATTCGAAGATACCACCCTATGTATGATTAGTACCCTATCCTTTGAATCCAATCATCAAAACCATGAGATCCATTTAGTGTACCCCCAACTAATCGACTATGACCAACAAGGACCACCAATTCTTGATACATTCGAAAATGATGAAGCACTCTCAAAATTCATGGGATTGAGGGATAACATTCTAGATGGAAATCACAAGGCAGGATTTATAATGGAATTGGACACACATGCCTATTATGGGGAAATGATTGAATCCTTCAGTCGCAAAAGTGAGAAACTAAGAATCATATCCAAGTCCTTGAGTGAAAACCACACTGTGGCACTCTCTGACAAGAAAATAGTAAAAAGAAAGGATGCATCCAATGGTGAAAACCTCTCTAAGGCACCTGAGGATGAAGGATTCAATCTTCCCTTAAGAGCTATTCATCAGGAAAAATCAACAGTCTTGGCCGAAAAGTGCAATCCAGTCAACCTAGGAACCGAGGAGTCCCCGCATATCACATTTTATGTGGAATCACTATTATCAGAAGAGCAAGAACTCTTAGCAGTATTCCTAAAGGAAATGAAAATAAACTTCGCATGGAGTTACGCTAACATGCCAGGGCTAGACCCAGAAATAGTGGTTCATCATTTAGCGGTGTATCCAGAAGCAAAACCAGTCAAACAAAAGCTTCAAAAAATGCATCCTCAAATTGCCTTATTGGTCAAAATGGAGCTCAAAAAGTTGTTAGATGCAGGATTCATAGGACCAATTGATTATCCAGAATGGGTATCAAACTTGGTACCTATATTAAAACCTGACGAAGCCATTAGAATCAGCACAGACTTTAGAGATTTGAACAAAGTATGTCCAAAAGATGATTTCCCACTTCCTAACATCGACATGATAGTAGACATGACAGCAGGGCATGAGATGCTATCACTAATGGATGGATTTTTAGGATACAACCAGATTATGATAGCAAAATAAGATCAACATAAGACGACTTTCACTTGTCCATGGGGGATCTACTGCTGGAACATGATGCCATTTGGCCTAAAGAACACAGGAGCAACCTATCAAAGGGCCATGACTCTAATATTCTATGACATGATTCACAAAACAGTCGAAGACTATGTCAACAAAATTCTAGCTAAGTCAATAAAAAGACAAGATCATATAGCAACTCTAAGTGTTATCTTTGATAGACTGGAGGAATACAAAGTCAGACTAAATCCCAAGAAGTGCATCTTTGGCGTACAATCAGGTAAATTTCTAGGATACATAGTCTCCATGAGGGGTATCAAGGTGGATCCAGCGAAGGTGAAAGCAATCCTCAGGATGGAAGCACCAAAGACATTAAAACAACTAAGAGGCCTCCAAGGCCGACGTCAATCCATCTGATGATTTATAGCACAACTGGCAGACAAGTAGAATCCATATTCTCAACTACTCCACAAGGGGGTAGCATACAAATGGGATACAAAGTGTGAAGAGGCATTTAATAAAATCAAGGAATACCTACTGACACCACCAGTGTTAATGCCACCTATCCTGAGAAAGCCATTGATCTTATATGTGTCAGTAACAGCAGTAGCCCTTGGAGCTCTTCTTGCTCAACATGATGAAAACAAAATGGAGAGGGCTATCTACTATATCAGCAGAACAATGGTGGGTCATGAGCTAAACTACTCATTCATCGAGAAAGCTTGCCATGCTGTAGTGTTTGCATCCCAAAAATTTAGACATTACATGTTGGCACACAAGATAAAGCTCATTGCAAAAATTGATCCCCTCAAGTATCTCCTATCAAAGGCAATGCTCACAGGAAGAATGAAAAAATGGGTAATGATACTGTCAGAGTATGACATCAAGTATGTAGAGCGGAAAGCCATTAAAGGTCAAGTTATTGCAGATCAACTTACAGAGGCACCAATTTATGTTGAGAATCCTCTTGTATCTGAATTTCCAGATGAATCCATTTTTAACCTCAACTTAGTAGACCACTGGAAACTATACTTCGATGCTTCATACACACAACATGGATCAGGAGTTGGTGTCTTCTTCATCACCCCACAAGGGGATTGCATACCGAAGTCATACAAACTAGCATTTCCTTGCACAAACAACATAGCGGAATATGAGGCTTTGACTATAGGCCTCAGGATAGCAATGCAATGGAACATCATAGCTCTCAAGGTCTATGGAGACTTTCAGTTGATCATAAATAAGGTCAATAATGAGTATCAGACTAAGGATGATAAGCTTAATCCATACAAGAAATTGGTGGAGACTCTCAAGGAATCCTTCATTGACATAACATTTGAGCAGATTCCAAGAACCAACAATAGAGCAGCAGACGCCATGGCTACAATTGGGTCTCTATTAGACATCCCTCATAATGTGCCAAAATATGAATTTCTGATTGAGCAGCTTCTCGTTTCCACA
Organism: Sequoia sempervirens; assembly: GCA_007258455.2. Classification (NCBI taxonomy): domain Eukaryota; kingdom Viridiplantae; phylum Streptophyta; class Pinopsida; order Cupressales; family Cupressaceae; genus Sequoia; species Sequoia sempervirens. The sequence goes on from VDFB02271358.1 coordinate 178,616,173, forward strand.
TTCGAGGTACTAGAATTAGAATCCATGTGTGAAATCATTGGTCCAGGTGATCCTTGGTACCATGACATATACACATATCTTCGCATAGGAGTCATACCCGCTGACCGACCATCGAGCTTAAAATGAACCTTTATCAAAAAGGCATCTAGATTTGTCATCCTAGGTGATACCTTATACCGTAGAGGCATAGAAGGTACCTTGCTACACTTTCTAAATGATGAGGAGGCATTAACCTCTCTAACTAAGGTTCATAACGGTATTTGTGGCTCACATTTGAGTGGAATGACCATTGCCAAGAAACTACTAAGGATGGGGTATTATTGGCCCACAATGGAAAGAGAAGCACATGATCATGCTAAAAGGTGTTTACAATGTCAGCAGCATGGGGACCTCATCCATGCTCCAGCTCAAAAGCTTCATCCTATTATCACACCATGGCCCTTTTCACAGTGGGGACACGATCTCATTGGAAAAATCACACCCACCTCATCCAATGGCCACAAAATCATCTTCACTGCAACTGAGTACTTCACTAAGTGGGTGGAAGCTATACCCATGACCTATATCATTGGGAAGCATATCTCAAAATTCATCATGAACTATCTCATTTGTCGTTACACAAGCCATTATCTCAAATAATGGGACACCCTTCAAGAACCAGGAGGTTCACAACTTTTGCAAGAAATTCAAAATCCAACATCACTTCTCCACCCCATATTATCCCCAAGGTAATGGCCAAGCAGAATCCACGAACAAAACCATCCTCAAAATCCTCAAGAAAATAGTCAATGACATAGGTCGTGACTGGCACTTGCAGCTTAATCCCATCCTCTGGGCTTATTGAACTAGCATCGGCACACCCACCGGTGCCACCCCATTCGCCTTGGTCTGTAGATTAGAATTCATCCTCCCCATTAAGATTGAGCTCCCATCCCTCAGAATATCATTACAAAACCTCATCATGGATGAGGACTATCGGGTATCAAGATTAAACGAGTTGGAGCTACTAGATGAGAAACGCATGGACGCTCTAAATCATCTACAAGTCTATCAAAATAGAATCAAACAGAGCTACAACAAGAGAATCAGAAGCAGGACTTTCTAGGTTGGAGAACTGGTCTTAAAAGAAAATCAGAGGAATGTCCCAAACCCCAGCAGTAAAGAAAAGTTTGAACCTAATTGGCTAGAACCTTTCGTCATTACAGCAAGCTATAAATCAGGGGCATATCAATTATCAACACCCAAAGGGGAACCTCTGTAGGAGCCAATTAATAGCCCCCATCTCAAAAAGTTTTATGCCTAAATATTTCAAGGTATAGAACTCAAAAATCCAAAAAATTAGAAAAAGTCCTAAAAAAATGGTTACTTAGGCGAAAACCTAGCAAACAGGCATCTTGCTAACAAGCAAAATAATAAAAAAAGCAAAAAATCTAAAAAGAAATTTTTTTTTAAAAATAAATTAGAAAAATGATCAAAAAAATCATCCTCTAGTGAAAACCACTGTGGTGGCACTTTGGGCAAGTACCTTGGTGAAAACCTCATAAATAGGGTCCTTGCGTAAATAAGCACTTTCCATCCACCAGGATCTTTATGGCTTGATCTGCATCATCCATCCATTTCGCTTCCATCATCCATCACATTCAGGTCTCCATCCATCATTCACCCACTCTCATCCACACCATAGCTTGGTCCTGTGTTTGTATCATGATCCCTCCTAGTACTACTCAGCCCATCCTCAAGGTCAGTTTGTCCTGCCCTTATTGGGGTAGTCTATTGCATCACGCTGAGGGCACGTTCTCATCGGATCGGATTTGTGTACGATATTAAAAGTCTTCAAAATCAGAAAAATCCAAAAACATTAGAAAATCAAAAAAATCCAAAACCATTCAAAACATATCAAAATCCAAAAATAAGCCAAAAACAAGGTCGTCTTGTCGAACTACGTCATCTTTGAGCTTGAACATAGGCAAGGTTGATCTTTGATCATCCCCCGAGACATTTAGGTCAGTCCTTTAGGAGTCCATCATAATAAATTGACAATTCATCATGTATATCTTCATCTGTAAATCGCTCAAGTCGTTAGTCAAACTACGTGGTCTCTACGTGTATAACATAGACAAGGCTAGTTTGTTGACCAGCCCTCGAGGATAGGTCTTTAGGTTAGTTTCTTGGTCAAAATCTCAGAAAATCCAAAAACATTTGAAAAATCAAAAATTGAAAAAATCTGCAAAATCTCAAAAATACCAAAAAAGGGCCTCAAAACATTGCAAAAACATCAAAAACGTCCAAATATTTGAGAAGAATCCATCCATCTCATCTCGCTTGCACCCACAATAAACACCACTCATAATAAACTGATCATCATCCTCAACCTTTGGTGAAATAGTCAGAAACAAGTCTAACAGGTTTAAAAGTGAAAACTCAAAATGTCAAGTCTTACGTCTAAGTCAGTGAGTAAGAAAATTTGTTATCTCTTTGTATCGGTAACACATCATCTGAAATAGGTCCCATATCAATCATCCCTTATAAACAAAATGACATGTCGCCATCCACTAACATGTCCTAGGATGAATCCTTCCTATAATGGGCATTATCTTTTGGCAATAAGTTTTGGTTATCATCTTAGAAAACGCATCCTCCTTCTATTAGTAGTATTGAATAGCATTAGTTTGTTTGTTTACTTGGTCTTTATCTTTTTGACTTATCTTATTTTGCGCTCATTCCAAGGATGTCTCGATGATATCCCAAAACAGTGGATTTAGAGAAATAGGAATGGGGCAATGATCAATATCTTTTGTCTGTTGTGCTTGTTGGACATTCTTGCAATCTAACCTCGGCGAATAATTGCTTTGTTAGGTATGTATGGAAGAGGTCTAGGGCAGCTTGTTGACTATCACAGGGATAGGTTTACCTTTCCGTGTTTTGGTCCAAGGTGTCTAAAACTTTTGAAGTGCATCCTAGCAAGGTTTTTGTATGTCAGGTGTGAACAAGAATACTCCTATCTGATTGTCAAGTCAAAGTCCATCACACTAGGTACCATACCATCCTATTTTGCTCTACCTTGATGCATCGTACCATGTGTGTTATCAAACATAAGAAAATCTAGCCCTTTGAAAATCCCAATTCCTCGGCAAGTAATCATCATCATCATCATATGCATTTGTGTCATCTTGCATCTTATTGAAATGACTTCTTTTCTTACTAACCGCACTAACAAGGTACTATGACAGTTGATCATCATCACCATCATCATCATCGATCCTACATCCACAAATCATTAGCATATTGCATAAGCATATCATATAGGGAACATTGCATTTTAATCATCATAAACAGTTTATCGTAAACATTCTTCAATAGGTGCATCCATGTCATTACATTTCACACATTACATCGTATAGCATTGCATTTGCATTTCACAACCATTCATCTTACTATCTAAATCATCACATAGCATCTAAAAAAACATTCCATCATCATTTTTGCGTAATCATAAGCAATAGGTATATAAGCATTTTAGTCATACATACTTGCATAACATCATGACATCATATCATCGCATTACGTTTACATTATGCATCAGCATATCACTTTGCATTAACATATCATTGCATCACATACATCATCATTTAGGATAATAACATTTGTTATTCTAAGCATCTCATAACACCATTTCATTTACATCATATCACGACCATCGCATCATATCACATTCATCCATAAATCATCTCATATATAAGCATTTTTTTCACATCATTGCATATACCATAAATCAAATCATTTCACATATCGCATTGGCATAAAATAAAACATCATATAGTTAACATCATTTCACATCATATCATAGGTCAGCATAATATAGATCTATTAGTCATAATCATTGCATAAACATCATTAGGAAATCAATGCATCCATAAAACATCATTGCAAAACATATTAAAAATAAATCATACATGCACACATGGCATCACATCATCATCAGCTCATATATATATCATATCACTTTCATAGTACAAAGAATAATCAGATCACTATACATATGTGTCAATCAGAATAAAATGCCCATTGGGCTATCAAAAATGAGCCCATAAGGCACAAAAAGTGTGTATCATCTAGATCACGCTTGATCTTCGTGAATGTTGCCCTCACCCCTGTCACCGTGACCCTCTGGTGGTCTCTAGCTAGCCTACTCTGAGTACTTTGGGACCCAGTCTGCCTTAGGAACAGTGTTGTGGTAAGTCCAGCGGCAGTACTCTGCCTCTTGAACGGCATCCCTATAGCATTGCATCGGCACTGTACCCTGAGATGCAAAGGCTGTCATGCTCTCAATCTACTGCCTATGGCCTATCTCTGTGGCTGCCTATAGCTCTACAGCCTGTCTCTGCTGCACAGCCTAATCTCTCTCTACTTAGAGCTACTCTCTCTCAGCCCGTGCCTAGTCCCTCTCCACCGTCACTGCCTGAACCTGTACCTATAACTGTAAAATCAAGGCATCTCATGCATTTTCCTGCCCTGCAAGCTGTACTCATGGCTACACGTGAGGCTGGTCCTCACCCTCAGCTCATGGTGGTGGGACTGGCGGATCCTACTGTTGGTCCTACATATGGATGTCCCCATGACCTGGCAGAACTAGGGGCACCCCTGGTGGATCCTGTCCAATCAAGACCCTGGGTCCTCATCCTCGTCCTCTCCCCCTACCTCTAACCTTGTGTGCCTCCAGATCCTCACTTGGAATGTTCGACTATAGGGTAGGTCTAAACCAATCTCTGAAAGCCTGTGTGGTGTCTGGATCTGCTGGGCCCTAATCATAAGCCCACAATTTGGCTACCAAGTGTCGAAAGCTATCAACTACCTCCGCGATAGGAATGTCAAGCCCCCATGCCACCTGTGTCATACTACATTCAAACACGGCTACGCAACCGTCATTCAGTCAATCTTGCATATCTCCAAACTGACGCTGCATGCGCCCTGGTAGGTACTGCTCAATCATCGTGTACTCTCAGCCCTGCATATATCGATCCCGATGGTAGTAGAAGAGCTGATTTGCATCATTGGCCCATCCGGGCCGACCAAGATATCGTCCCCAAGTAAACACCAGCATCTCATCTAGGACCCGCCTCCAGTAGGGGATCCCGTGCTTGCCGGTGTGTGTGAATGACACACCCCCTCTATATCATGCCACTAGGGCATCCTCTGCCCCCATCAGAACTAGAACCACCCATGGACGTAGCACAAAAATATTCTCCCATGCCTAGATATGAAGTAGTGTCATGCCGGCCCCCAATGCTCGACCATCCATATATGCGTACTCATGCAAACCCCTGTAGAGTGAACCCAGAAGAACAGGCCCCCATGCAAACTGAACTGGCCTATCTCAGACCATCCTCTCCCAACAGTATCCTCAACCTGGACTAAAATACCACCCTCATCTATCTGCGGAAACCAAACCTAAAATGATCGCTACAACAGCCTAGCAGAAGGGAGGTGCTATAACTCTATATCTCTCTAGCTCGATCTACCCCTCACAATAAATAATGTATCGAATGGCAAGGAATTTTGTGTAGTACTCGTGACCCTCCTCCATATCGTAGATCACTTGGCAGCCATGAATGGGCAATCGTAGTATGCGCCAAACTTCCTCCAATGTGACGGTCACCTCGTTAATGGGAAGATGAAACGATGACGTCTCACTGTGCCACCACTTTGCCAGTGCTGATAGCATCCCTAGGTGTGTGCGCATGGGCGTTGCGTGCGCAATATGTCATAGTCCTACAACTCCCAGCTGATCCTGGTCTCTTTTGCTAAAGTCTCATAGGACACTCACCAAATCCCGCAACTGGTGCTCCCAAGAATAGAGCTCCCTAGGCCTGTCCTGCATCAGGGAAAGTCAGCATGTTAATTTTTTTTGAAAAATCATGACCTAACGCTCTAGGCTCACCTCCAGCAGCGTAGTTTGTGAAGGCATCACAATTTGAGTTTCCTCAAACTCTAACGCTAGGCCCAAAAATTAGCTAAATCGAGCCGCCGCTGCGCACTTTAACCCCCAGCATCACAATCCAAACTACATCCCAGCAGTAGAGTTTCTAAACTCCAAACTACATCACTGCACCACTAAACAGCGTCGCTGTGGCACAAAAGGGCAATTAGCGGTGTAGTTTAAACACTGAGTGGTACTATAATAGCACCACTAGAGGTGAGCTCTCTTTTAAACATGTAATAAATGCATTAAAATAAAAAAATGAAGTTTCAATTAGGGTCACATACCAGGGCACCGATGCCAGGTGGCCGCTGGTAGGTCCGAACTCGGTTAGAAATGTGCAAAGGAAGTTGTCATTGCACCATATCATTAGGAGGTCAGAGCTTGAATCTCAAGGTTTGCTAGCAGAGATGTGTGAAAATGACTTGAAAATGACCCCTCGGGCCCCTTTTAAGCCTAAAAATTAGGGTTTTTTTACCCTCTGGGGCTGTCCTGCTAGGGTTTCGGTCCCCCGAACCTATTTTTGTTCATTTGAGGCTTGTTTTTCATCATTTTATTGTGTTTAGACATGTTTTTAGCCTCCCAGACCCCTTTCGGACCTGTTGGGCACTTTGTCACCTTTTTCGTGAGATCACCCAAAAATTTGAAATTTTCGTCCAATCTCTTAAGGGGGCATTTTAATGGCATGTTTTCTCTTGCCATCCAATAGTGGGGCAGGTTTTGAAATATCAAAAAAATTTGGCTTTGATCCAAATCGTTTATTCTTTGGACCAACACAATGAGTGCATTGCTTCAAAGAGGGGCAAAATGTAGACATCAAAAATATACTGATTGACATCGTGCATTTGATCCTAACTTACTAACATTATTTCTTCCTAAATCATTCCTCAGTCTAACCGTTTAATCAAATTCACTTATCTAATTAAATTCATCAATATTTGTGTCTTAATTAAATAAATCATTTTGTCTAATCAAATCACTTTCTCTTGTTAATTAAATCAATCCATCTAATCTAATTATCCCTATTTAATTAAATAATCAATTTATTTGATTAAATCTCTAAATTCTATCCATTAAATTAAATAAATTAAAACCTTATTTGATTTAATCTAACACCATCCCTTTTAATTAAATAAATCAAAATCATTATTTAATTAGCCTCTTATCATATTTCTCTCTTATTTGATTTAAATAAATCCATAAATCTAAGTCAAATAAGTCACATCATCTAATCTGTTAAATTAATTAAACCCTTGATTAATTTAACCTCATCTCATGTCACATCCTCTAGATAATGCAAGTTGCATGAAAAATAGATTCATTTATTAAATCTCTATTTTCCTCACACAAGGCATCTTTTGGAATATTCTCTTAATTTCAATTCAAAAATTTCAAGTCAACATGTACATCCAACAAGGCATTTAAAACCTCTTACATGTCCTTTGCCTTGAGCCAAGTGGCATTTATTGCATTTTCCCTTCTCTCTTACATGTCATTTCAACAAATTTGAATTTCAAATATTGGCATTTATTGGCACAAACCCCAAATCTTTCACATCAATCATCCATTCATAGCTTGACAAGTGGCACCATCTCCTTGGATGAATGTTATTCCAACATTGCCCAAATTTGGGCATTCATCCATCTTGAAATCCTATAAATGAAGAGCTCCTCTCCTCATTTTATCATCCACAATCCAAGCAAAGTTACCATGCTAAAATACTTAGCCATTTCCATCCATCATTTGAATTCTTAGCTAGGCTTTTTGCAGATTTGGCTTGCAGTTCTCATCTTCAACACATCAAGATTTCATCATAGGGATTAGGAAAGGGCCAATTTTCACATCAAATTGGCACCAATTCCTCCATGGGATCAAGTGTCTGCTATTTAAATTAGGATTAAATCTAATTTTTATCATTTTCTTTGTGTTCTTCATTATTTTCATTCTTAGTTTGAGTTGTAAATGGATTTCATGGGGAATCCTTCTTTTAGCTTGTAATTCCTTGTCTAACTCATTTATTCATGTTGTTTTGTAGGTACTAGGAAAAGGGTTCGCACAACTATCATCCGAGGACAAATATACCATTACAAGAAGAGATGGTCTTGATGATTTGTGACAGATTCAGAGGGAGCTAATGAAGGTTATTTACTTTACACCTTGTTTTTAGAACTTTCCACAACTCTTATTGACAATAAGCATGAAACAACAAATTTAGGAGAAATTCATCCAATCAGCAAATGTGAAAATATCTAAACCACTTCTCTCCTATCAACCAAAGTATGCATTGGCTAACAGCCCATTACTTCAAGATGGAAAAGAACAGATAAACCCCAAGGAACAAAACAAAAACAAAAACCAAGAGAACGAAGGAAACAGAAAGACAGAAAGGAAGGAAAAACAGACAAAGAAAAAATTATTTACAAAGAAAAGAGCCAATTACTTACACAAAGAGCAAAAAATTATTCACAAAAGAATAAAGTTATTTACACACAAAAATTATTTACAATGTAGAAACTATTTATATAGATGCATCACCCAGCAAAAATACTAACTTATGACTCAAAAAAGTGTTTAAGAAACTTTCCATTGATAGGCAAGGCAACAAGTTCTCCAGTTAAACTACTCAGTTTGAAAACATTTTCTCCTAGGATCTCAGCAATTTGATAAGGACCTAGCCAAAGCTTGTCGAATTTCTAGTGACTGCCCTTCTTTTCACTGGCTTTATCCCATAACAGCACCAGATCTGGTATCCTGAAGGCTTTGATTTTGGCTCTTTTGTCAAACCAACATTTGACAACAGCCTAATGCTTAAAGAATTGTTCCAAGGCGGCATCCCTTTGCTCTTCTAATTTCAATAAAGTAGCCAATCTTACCTCTATTCTATTTTCATTAGAGTAGAATTTCTACATGAACTCAAGGATAGGTATCTGCAGATGGATAGGGAAGACAGGCTCTTAGACATATACCAGCTTGAATGGTGAAGTCTTTAGAGCAGCCTTAATCCTAGTCCTATCTGACCATAATGCAAATCTCAGTTGGGTATGCCAGTCCCTAGGGTTGTGTTCTAACAGTTTTTTTATTACCCCTAGAAGGTTCTTATTGGTTGACTCTGCTACTCCATTTCCTTGTGCGTAATAATTTGAAGAATACTTCAAGACAATTTTGTGATCATAAGCCCAAGAAATAAACTCAGTAGAAGAAAAGGCAGAGCTATTGTCACAAACCAACACGAAGGGTACTCCAAACCTTGTAGTGATGCACTCAGTGAGGAACCTGATCACTACCTCTGTTGTGTTGTTCTTGCAGGGTATCACCTTTGTCCACCTTGTGTAGTAATTAGTAGCAGTCAAAATAAACTTATTTCCTGTAGAAGAGTTTGGGTTAATTACCCCAATGAAATCAAGTGCCAATTGGGTAAATGGCCTTACCTCGTAGATGGGCTGTAATGGCATGGTTGTGTGGCATTATTTTGATGCAGAAATATAACATATGTGGCATGTTCTCACATGCGAATGGGCATCTTTGAACACACAAGGCTAGTAATAACCAGATTTGAGGATCTGGTGTGCCAATGAGTCTGCAGACCCATGACCTGTGCCATGTTTCCCATGAAACTCAGAGATCACATGTTTAGCCTCTTGGTGATCAAGGCATCATAGGTACACTCCTTCAAAATTCTTCCTATATAGCAAACCTCCTTTGAGAATGTAATGAGAACTCTTCATTCTTAGTGCTCTCCTTTGAGTTGCATTCATCCCTTCTGGACATCGATTGTTGAGCATAAAGCAAATGGTATCAGCATACCAAGGGTCATTAGAGAAAGATCGGGTCATGTATTGCTGACAGATGATATTGTTGCCAGCGTTCACCATGGACTAAGACAAGCATGTACCCCTGACTAGTTTCATAGGGTGTATCTCTAGGTCAAACTCTTGTAGGATGGCCATCCATTTCCCTCTCTTTTCTTCTAGCTCACTCTGCATAAGCAAAGACTTCACAGCAGTGTCAAGGACTACAGCAATGATTTGACTATGGAGAATGTAATGTCGAAACTTCTTGATAGCCCTGACCAGTGCAAAAGCTTGCTTCTCGAGAGGGGGGTACTTAACTTCAACATTTTTGAATGGATAGCTCATGAAAGCAATCGGTCTCTCCTCTTCCTCCTCTCCTCGTTGAGTTAAGATAGCTACACAAGAGTGCTTAGAAGCAAAGGAATAAATATAGAATGGTTTTAAATAGTCAGAGCTAGTGAGAATTGGAGCTTCTGAAATGGATCGCTTAATTTGTGAAAATGCGTCCTTTGCCTCCTCAGTCAATTTTGTTTTGGCGGCCTTCATCATTTCATTCAGTGCTTTCATGATTTCAGCAAAGCCTGTAATGAATTTTCTCACAAAATTGATCTTCCCGAAGAAAGACCTCATTTCTTTCTTACTTCCTTGCCTGGTCATCTTCAGAATGGACTCGACTCGGTCTAGATTGATTGATATTCCTCATTCAAATATCACATGTCCCAAAAGCTTCCCTTCTGAAACTCCAAACACACACTTTCTAGGATTCAAGGAGACACCATACTAGATGCATCATTCCAGAACCTTGGCCAAGTCTGCAGCATGGTTCAGTCGATCCCTAGAGAACACTCTGAGCTCATCCATATAGATGATGATGCACTTTCCAATTAGATCCTTGAATGCCATGTACATAGCTAGCTGAAAGGTTGCCCTGGTGTTGATCAGACCGAATGGCATCCTTCTATATGCAAATGTTCCCCACTTTGTAGTGAAGGTTGTCTTCATCTTGTCTTCACAGTTGACCATTACCTGATTGTATCTATAGTAACCATCCAAGAATGATATCATCTGAGATCCATTGACAGTTTGTAAGACCTCATCCAGTGAGGGGAGTGGGTAGTTGTCTTTTTCTGAAGCTCTGTTCAGGTTCCTAAAGTCCACACATAACCTGATCTCTCTGTTTTTCTTATAGACTGGAACTAAGATGGCCACCCATGTTGAATGGCATATAGGAAAAATTATCCTTGTAGAAAGCAATTTATGAACTTCCTTCAGGATCAATGGCTCAATTAGGGCATTGACAAGGCGTTGTTTTTGTCGAAATGGCTTGGCTTTGGGCTTCAAAGGGATAGTATGAGTCATCACAGAAGCATCAAATGTCTTTAGGTCTTCATATCCCTAGGCTATCGCAGAAATATCCTTCTTTAGTGCCTTTAGTATATCCTTTCTGATTGATTCAGGGCAGGCTTTCCCTATATAGGCATTCCTTTTAGGACTAGAATCAGCTAGGTTAACCATTTCATACTCGCCTCCTTTATCTTTAGTTGATATCTTTTCTTGAGCCCTTGCGTCTGAGTTAAAAATTCTTTCTAATGCCACCATACCCTTGGGAATGTTTTTGTTCTTTAAGTTGAGGACCCCTCTTGTATCACATTCTTTAGGGTTCCAATCCCCTTGATCTCTGTTGGACTCATCAATAATTTTTCCCTCAAAAACATCTGAGCTTGCTAAGAAAGCCAAAATATTTCTGTCATCATCAAAGACTTGGAAGTTCATGATATTATCAGGAACTACAGGGGTGTAAATTAATTCCACTGAGAATTTCTTGAGCTTGGAACCTTGCATAGGTTCCAGAGTGCTTGCAGCAACAGCCAATGAATTAGATATTTAATTTTCCTCTCTTAGGATCAGGCTGATCCCAAAGGCATCAAAGTCCTCAATCAGGTTCCATACAAGATTCCTATATGTTGCCAGCCTTCTGTTGTGACATGTGTATTGGCTAGGAACTTGCCTAATAACTATTTATGAATCTCCCTTGACCATCAAGGAAGTGACCTTCTTCTTATGTGCAAACATCAATCCTTGTGCTGAAACTTCATATTCTACTACATTGTTTGTGCATCCAAATTGCAACCTATAAGAAGCAAAGAAGGTCTCCCCTTTTGGGCTGATTAGTTCAATCCCAACACCACAACCCGTCTTAGATTTGGATCCATCGAATGTGAGGGTCCATAGTTGATCGTGAGCTGGGGTTGGTCCTTTTGAAGTCATTATGGGCACTTGGGTAGTATGAGCCAAGGGTGGGACTACCTGATCTTTTGGATCAGATATAAGGAACAGGTGTTCAATAGGTTCTTGAGGAGTAATTCCCAATTCCTACACATATTATTATGGTTATCCCCTTGACATTCACTTGCATCCTTGGTTAACCCCTTGGGTTTTGGTATATTAGTGAGCACAGGGGTGACAAAAAAATCTTGGGGTTTTTCTAAATGACCATGTTGGTTTGGAAATATGTCTGGGGTAGGTTCAATTTGAACTTCCTTCAAAGGTATTATATCCCCGGTTAACATGGTTGCTTCCTTGGCTTCAAATGAGAAGCAGTCTACAACAGCCTGAGGGTGACTTGAGCTAGCATCCTCAGCTTGGGCAACATGATTTAAAATGTTAATGCAGGGTTGACAAGCCAATTTAGAGTGGTTTTGGTAATGTACCTTGCAGAAATTAGGGAGTAGCAGACTTTCCAAGCTGGTATCTTCTCCCAAGACCAGCTGATCATATTGCAACTTTCTGATCAAGGCCTCCTAATTTTCATTAATTACATAATCAAGGAACTATGAAGTTGGTAGTTCTTTAGGATCAAGAATCGAAAAGGTTAAAATTTTCTCCCCTTTATAAACCCCTATCCCGGTTTCGAAATAGGCTACCTCACTAGGGCAATCATATTATGTGATGATATGCTTGAGGTGAGGCTCACTTTCAATCCTAATCTGAGTAGGAATCCCTCTCCATGGTAGCCACATATGTGAAAAGTCAAGGGAAAGATATCCCCCTAGACTTTTCATCAAATCTTTGCTCAGTAGCATACCATAGGTCTCGAGAATATCTACTACTTGAATATCTATGTTGGATAGGATCCTATGGTCTGATCCTACTTGCACATGTATGTTCCTTAATTCTCTTACCACATTAACCTTTGTCTTGTCAAGTTGAATGACCTTCTTATTTTTCTGAATTGGGTTCAATCCCAACTTCTTACATATAGAGAATGGCATGACATTGCCAGAAGCCCCTGAATCCAACAAACAATTATGCAGGTTCTTCCCACAAATTCTTAAACTCAAAAGAAATGGTGGAGTACCTACCTTGTTTCTGTACAAGGCTACATTCATGTCTGCAGCAGTTGCCACCTTGTTTTTCCCTTTTGATTTATCAACTTGTTCTAAAGCTTTCAACACTATCTCCCTTTGAGCAGGGCACCACTTTAAGATGTCAAAGAATGACCAAAAAGTTTTCTGTTTCTGCATCTCAAAAATAATATCAAATTCCATGTTATAACTTGAGTTATTTTTGGCAACACCAAGTGAGTTACCTTTGTTATGGATGTCGGGTGGGCCTTTTGGTGGAGGAGGATTATTATCAACACTTTGATTTGGAGGCACCATGTGATTAGGTGGCACTGATGTAGTGAATGGCCCCTTACTTTGATTTCTCAAGAAGTGTCCTTTTGACTGAAAGGCTTGGGCATCATATGAATCTTTTTCTAGTTCATTCTCCTCTTGGTTTGGAAATGAAGATTCCTCCTCAAAGAGGTCATAAGTCATTATTGTGTCCACCGAACCACCTCCTTTATGAGGGTTCCCTTGGAATGTTTGGGCATCTTCCTATGCCATATTGACCATCTTCTCCACTTCAGGGTAGTTTACCTCAGAATGGGTTACACTATCATGCAACCTGCACCAATTAGTCATAAAGTTGAGGTCAGCCACGTTTACAATATGTGATCTCTCCTCATTTGCTTGATAGTTGTGAGAGACTCCACCATTATTGGGCCCTGTATTCCATTGCTTGTTGTTACTTGGCCTTTGGTTATACCCTCTATTTTGGTTTTGATGTCCTTGATTAGAGGAGTTTTGGCCCTGATAACCTCTTTGGTTGTAATTGTTGTGGTTCTGATAGTTACCCTAATTGTTGTTGTTTTGACTATGGTAGCTACCTTGGCCTTGGGAGAGGTTGAACCGAAGTTGAGCCATGTCATTTGTAACTTGAGACAGTGTTTTCTTTAAGGTTTCTACCTCATTTGTAAGCTGAGTTGTCTTTTCACTTTCTACATTCTTAGCAACGGGTGGCTGACCACCATGATTTGGTGTTCCACTTTGATTATGATGACCATGGGAATTTTGAGGAAGCTACGATTGCTGAAAGGGATCAGAAGTTCTAGTAGCAAAGAATGGAATAGGTGGTTGGGTTTGTATTCAGACATAGGCCCATAATGCGAAAAAGACATCCCTGGGACAGTACTGAATTGAGGAGTTATGCTATGCATCTAATATCCTATTGAAGGGAAACCTCCCCCTAGACTTCCATGTTGAGAACTGATTTGTTGTTGTAGCTTGATAGCTAGATGATAGACTTTGGATAGAGAATCAATATCAGCTAGTCGATAAGTCCTTTGTAGGAACAAACCTAGCAAAGGGTCTATAACCCTAAAGTATACTTGGATGTTACTATCCTCAGTAACCAAATAGGGGTCTTGAAATCTCCTATACATTCGTTGGAACTTGGTATTGAATAAAGGCAAGGGTTCACCTGGTTCCTTTCTAATAGTGGTAAACTGGTGGTATAAAAGAGTTGGATCCACATAGACCTTGAACTAATTAATGAAAGCATTTTCCAAGTGTGTCTAGGTCAGAATGGAACCTTGAGGAAGATTAAGGTACCAATTGTATGACATATCCCCTAAGGAGTAAGGGAATAACCTATAGAATACATCATGGTGGGCTACTTGAGCCCTAGTACAAGAATCCTTGAAAGCTTGTATGTGCTCTTCAGCACTCCTTGACTTGCCATGGATGTACTTGGGGCAGAATTTCTTAGGGTTCTTGGGCATATCATGAAAACCTCCAGGAATAGTCCCCAATGGAGAGGGATTATTCTAAAAGAATGCCATTGGTGGTGGTGGTGGTTGAGCCAGCTGTTGTACGGGTTGAACCAGCTGTGATGACAATTGAGATGGATGTGATGGTGGATTGATAGGTATCCACTGGGATATTGGTGAAAAGCCTAGTGGAGTGAGTGGAGCTGACAAGGGTAGTATGATGGCTGAGCCAATCTGATGACTCTTGTCTCTTGTTGGGGTCTTGAGTTCTACGAAAGGTGATGGATTTTTAGTTGATCGAAGAACTCTATGGGGCCTTTCTAGGGAGGAAAACCCAGTTTTATCTAGTTTTCCCTTCTAGGCCCTCCTTCTAGTGCTAGCCTCTATTGACATTCCAAATGGCACAACAACAGTTAAATAGAATACTACTATTTTGTTTCTCCTAAAAGAGAAAGACAACACATGGATGTCTTAGCTCCCAAGGTCTTTGTAGTTGGTTCTCAACTATGCTGATGTTACTCAGTGGTCAATGTAATAGTAATATTCAAGGGGCCTACTGGCGTGAGCTTCTAGATTGTTCTAAGATCAAGCATGAATTTAAACCTACTCTAACCAAGGGGTTTTAAAGAAACAACAAAAGATAGATCAGGGCTTTGGTACTGAAAAGAATGATAATTCACCTATCTTAACCAGATGTGTAATCCTTCAAGGAGTTGCAAACTAAAACTGCAAAATGAAATTAACTTGTGATTAACACAGTTTCATTCATTCATAGTGCTAATTTCTTCAGAAAAATTCTAGTTACCATTTTTAAATAAAACACAAAAAAATAACATTCCATTCCTTGAAGGCTTCACAAATAAAATGATTAAACTAAGATAAACAACATTCTAAAACACAATCTGAAGTAGATTTTAATCTGGTTGCTTCTACTGTTAGTGAAACAGATAAGCAACACTTAAAAAGCTGGAACAATCACCAGTGTAAAAAAAATCTATGACTCCAAATTGTTTCCATTTATATTAAGTAATATGAAAAGATACATTATTGGTTCCTACTGAATCTAACTGCAAACTAAGAAGACAAAAGAAAGCTCCTATTACAAAGAATTGGGAAGTAGTTCTATCTTCTCTAGCTGACTTTTTTTTTCCTGATTTCTAACTCTACAAGTGCTAATCGCAGAAACTCCAACCTTTACAAAGAGGCAAGAATGCCTTATATACAAGATGCATCAAAAAGAATGCATTGTCCCCCCTGTATTATGGTTTACAAAATATCTGCCTCCAGGAGAGTTGGCTCTCAGATCTTTCTGAAGAGAGTTAAAGCCTCATTCAATGTGAATCCCCGCTACCCATGTTGATAAAATATAGTTCCGGGAAAGATCGGTAGATCTTTTGCAGCTACAACATTAACTCCTTTGTCTCCATGTCCATACTTGAAATCTCTTTTAATCCACCTTGAATGCTTCAAAATTATTTTTCCATTACTAATGATCTGCCTCTCGCTAGTGGTCGCTACAGCTATCCCTGTGAATCATGGTTGCTTCTTTCCTTTGGCCTCCTCCATGTTCTAGACTTCTCTACCTATTGACCATCTTGTGGAAGCACCATCGGGCCTCCCTGTAGATCTGATCATTATCACCTTAGTCGATCCATCACCCTTTGATATCAAAAGGAATCCATCTAGTTTGCATTTTTTTGGTCTTCTTTCATAGGAATAGTCAATCAGTCAAAGGGGCCAATGAGTCACTCTTTTAGTTTCCTCTGATTGGTGAGACGTAGGCCATGCAGGATTCTTGGGCGGTCAAAATTGGTCTACCTTAAATTGCATGTCGGTGAGACACTAATCATGTCTCCCCGATGTGATTTTTGCCTCTTAATAGCTATCAGCACAACATGTGGCTGTTGGTGAGACCCTTCAGCAAGCTGTAGAAGTCATTACGAGCTCACAAAGACCATCGGAAAGACAGACGCTAGCCTATATGACCTCATGGTGAAGCCCCTCCTATCTCGATGAACACATTCCATATTGGAAAGACCCTACCGAGTCGGTGAGACTTCATGGCGAGGTCTTACTTTCTCCCCGAGCTAAAACTCCTACTTCAGCAGGGCTCCTTGAAGTCGGTGGGACGTCACGGTGAGGCATCCTTGGTTATACCGATGCCTCCTTCACTAGGAAATCCATCGCTATTAGCAAGACCTTCAGTGAAATCCTTTTCATTCTCGTCGAGCCCACTTTGCATTGGGAAGACCCTATCGAGTCGACAGAACGTCATGCCTAGCTCAAGATCTTTCATTGAGCTAAAATTTCTTTCGGCAAGAGCCCGCTAGGTTGGCAAGAAGTCATAGTGAAGGAACCTCATTCATTTGGAGTCTCCCCAATTTCCTCTTGTTCTCCTAGAGCTCCTTTTTGCTTTGGTGTGGCCTTCGCTCTTCGGCAAGACATTACACTGAAAGGGGAACCCTTCGGCGAAACCCCCAACTGTTGGGGAGATATTTCCCCAAAACAAATCCGTCTCACTGAACTCAAATTTCACGTCGGTGAGACCCTCAAACTTTGGCCAAACATTATTGTTGGGGATACCTCTTGTTGATCTCTCCCTTTTCTCCCCAGGCTCACTTGATTCAGTCACCAAGACATTCTGAGGTCGTCGAGACTTCTTAGCAAGCTTAAATTGCCACACCGATGCCGCTCTACTTCGGCAAGAGTTCACCCCATCGGTGAGACATCTTGTTGACCTCACTAGTCTCTTGGCGAGCTTCCTCTGTGTCACTAAGACTTCCTTCAGTTCGTGAGACTTTACACCGACAGAGACTTCCTTTCGCCGAGCACAAACTTTCTCCGGGCTCCCCCCTACCTTTTCAGTGAGACATACGCTAATCGGCTAGACCTCCTGCCGAAGGAAAAATTATCGTTGAGACATCTCTATTGCTGAGACCCTATACCGAAGTCTCCCTGCTTCACCAAAAGTTCATTTGAGTTCAGGGAGAGCTTGCTTGATCAACAAGACTTCCTGCCGACACCACCCCCATCCTTTGTCGAGGAGACATAACTTGTCAGGAAGACCTCCCAGCGAGGGCATTATCTTTTGGCGGTCCCATTTCATTTCGGCGAGACAAAATCCCTTCACTAAGACCTTATGGCGATGAAATCAATCTTTGGCGTGACTCCCTTCATTCAGCTAGACATTATGCCAAAGGCATCATACTTTGGCGATCTTTTCATTTTGGGGAGACCTTTCTGTAGTGATACTAACATGTATTCTTTTCTTTCCAAATGTGTCGCTGTGACAATCTCGTTCTCTCCCTAATTTCCTCTTTTCTTACCGAGCTCACCCTATTTTGGCCAGACTTTATTGCGTTGGTGAGACCCTTTGTCGATGCAAGAGCTATAGCGACATCCTCTCTATAGATGAGACTTTTCTCAGTCGCCGAGACTTCATAGCGATGAAACCCTTTGTGCTTTGTTAGCAAGACTAGGTGCGCTCACCAAGACTCACCCCGAAGAGACAACTCTTGCTGAAGTGAATATCCCACAGTCATCGGTCGGTGAGACACAAAGATCTTGCTAAGACCTTTCTCCAAAGGATACTTTCATGCTGATGGGAAACTCCTAGTCACTGAGACAATGACTGATGTGTTGTCGATAGGCAACTGCATGTAAATCCCGATCGCTGTGACATTCCTGAGGTCTTGTTGATGGGCAACATAGATGCCTATCAGCCAAATGCCCTGGTAGTTGATGAGACATGAAGAAAGTCTTGTCGAATCCTACCTTAGAGGATTACTATGACCAACTGGATTGAGGAATGCACTGCAACTGATCTCCCTTGGAAAATATCATCATGTGTATGATTTGATCCTGCAAAACAGAGTCCTCACCAGTCTTCAAAAACACATAAGATATACTCTAATAAAATCAACTAATGCTTATAATTACCTCATTCAATTTCCAGCAAGAAGAAAACTAAATTTAAGCTGAGAATCAAAATTTGACAAAACAAGAAGGCAAACTCAGGAAGAAAACAAAAGAACTCCCAAGAGGAAAGCATGTAACCAAAAGCAATAAAAACAAATAAAAGAAAGGGGGGACCCATTTTTTTCTAGATCAAAATAGGGTGGTTATGCAAGGCATAGTATTAAATAAGATTTATGTTAATGAGCATATTTAAATTTGAATTTACCTCCATATTTTTTGTTGCTTTCATTGTGTTACTCTTGCTGCATGGTCTAGATTGTTCTCCTTGAGGACCCTCCTACTGTGGCTACGTCGTAGATACTTCAAAATCTTTGGGAGTAAATTCTATATCAAAAGAGATGAAGATATAGAAAATTTTGATGCTAGTAGTGATGAAGAAATATTTCTTGGTTATTCTACTAAAATTAAAGCCTACCGATGCTTCAACAAGAGATTGAGGAAAGTAGTTGAAATTGCTAATGTCAAGGTTGATGAAGACATAGATAGACCATCTAGAACTTGTGGATATGATTTAGATGATCAAAATGTCAGTTTAGTTCAGACTCAGAATCAAGTGCAGATAATTTTGGTGAATCAGGAAAGCCAAGAGGAAGGAACTAGTGAAAGTGCAGAAGTGAGATCACAAGAGCCTAAAGTTCAAGAACATCCGAAGACTCCAAGGTATGTAAGATTGAATCATTAAGAAGACAAAATTATAGGTGATAAGAACAAAGTTGTTCAAACTAGGAGAAGAATTGCAGAAGAATACTACTTGATTTCAAAGAATGAGCCTAATAGTGTCAATGAAGCATGCAAAGATGAACATTAGATGGAAGCAATGAAAGAAGAGCTGCTGCAAATTGAGAAGAATGATACATGGATTCTTGTTCCTTGACCTAATGACAAAAATGTAATTGGAACTAAATGGGTCTTTCAGAACAAACTGAATGAGAAAGGTGAAGTATTTAGAAACAAAGAAAGACTAGTGTGTAAAGGATATTCGCAGATGGAAGGAATTGACATTGAAGAAAAATTTTCCCCTGTTGCTAGGATTGAGGCTGTGAGATTATTTCTTGCTTACGCTACTTACAAAAACTTCAAGGTTTATCAGATGGATGTCAAGTCAACATTTCTAAATGTTGAATTGGAAGAAGTGTATATTGAGAAACCTGATGGATTTCAATTGACTGATCAGGGAGATATGGTTTGTCGGTTGAAGAAGTTATTTTATGGACTTAAGCAAGCCCCAAGAGCATGGTATGCCAGATTGGATAAGTATTTTGTTGATGAGATGCAAAGTGAGTTTGAGATGTATATGATAGGAGAAATGAAATTCTTTTTGGGATTGCAAATTACTTAGCTAGACAAAGGGATCTTTATATCTTAGTCCAAGTATGTGAAAGAATTGCTAAAGAAGTTTGGTATGGAAGATTCAAAGCTAGTTGGTACACCTATGGTGATCGGATGTAAGTTGACACATGAAGTTGATTCTCCTAAAGCAAACCAAACTATATATAGATCAATGATTAGTGGATTGCTTTATTTGACGCAAACTAGACCTAATATCATGAATGATGTATGCATTGTTGCAAGATTTCAAGTTGATCCTAAGGAATCTCATGTGACTGTTGTGAAGAGGATTTTTACATACTTGAAGGGGATAGTTGATTTTTCCCTATGGTATCCTAAAGAAGATGACTTTACTTTGAGTGCTTTTACAGATGCTGATTGGGCAGGAAATGTGGATGACAGAAAGAGTACTAGTGGTGGTACATTTTTCTTGGGAAAGAACTTGATTTCATGGTTAAGTAAGAAGCTGAATGCCAATTATTTATCTACTGCAGAGGCAGAATACATTGTTGTTGCTAGCAATTGTACTCAAGTATTGTGGATGAAGCAAATGTTGAAAGATATCATAATTATGTATGATGAACCTATTGCTATATTTTGTGATAATTCAAGTGCAATTAAAATTTCTAAGAATCTAGTGTTGCATTCAAAACCCAAGCATATATCTATCAATTTTCACTTTTTGAGAGAGAAGGTGAGTGAAAAGGAAGTCATATTGGATTATGTTCCCACTAACGATCAAATTGTAGTTATCTTTACTAAGCATACTTTTGAGTATCTCAAAGGGAAGCTAGGGGTGATTACCCCTCCTAATCAGAACTAAGATGCAAGTCATTGCATCAGTATGTGCATTTCATAGTCATATCTTGATCCAGATTGATGTTGTGGTGGTTGCTACTCAAGGGGAGTAGTCAGATGTTTATAAATATGGTTCAAATATTATCTCTGTCATTGATGTAAAATGGGGAGAAGAGTCATGTGAAAAACTATGAATTATCTAGGGAGAAGAGTCAAAATCTAAGGGGGAGAAAGTTGGGTTGATGGTGTTTTTCACATCATGTGTTGCCATCAATTCCAAAGGGGGAGATTGTTGGATGTTTTTGACATGTGGTTTTCATTGATGTTAACACTATTATCATTAGAGGTTGTATATGTCGAGGATATTGAGAAAATTGTAATAAAGTAAGTTGTAGGTTGTCGGTGGTGCAATGAAGTTTAGTTTGGCCAACATGTTGATAGCCAGCTCAGTATTTTGATGATCAGAGGTTGTGGATTAAATGGTTTTTTTTTTAAGTATATCTAGTTTATCCACGTTGAGTCTCAGAGATCTGCATGAAGATTTGATCGAGTTATGAGTATCTATGTTCTGACAATTTTTTTTTTTGCTTCAGTTGGTGTTCCTGAAAGATGATGATGTGATTCTGGTAATGTGAAGTATTGTGGATGCTTCTCTAGTGATTCATGATGCTTGTGGATGTTTCTAGATCATGCTATATCCTTGTTGCACATCTACATTGATTGGTGTGCTTGTGATTGAATATTTTCTCTTGTGTGTTCATGTTTTTCATGTTCTTGGTTGATAGGGTGATTGTAGCATGTTGTGGATCCTCGAGGAATAATTATTGAGGATTTTTTGTGTTCAAGGATTTTGTTTTGGGTATTCACTATGTTATGGCCAATGGTGTTTGATTCACATTGATAATTATTTATGTTTTGGGTCAATAGTTTGTATTCATTTTATATTATTGGTGCTGACATGTAGATGATGTTATTCTTGGTTGCAGATATATATGAGTGATTTTTTATCATTTGAAGGCATGGTGAATGTGTGGTGAAGCAAAGTGTGTGAATCTTGTGTGTGAATAAATTTCTAATCATTCAAAGGCAGAAGTTAATTGTGAAGAAGTGATCAAAGTTTATGTGCTTAACTGGAACTATAATCAGGCATGAGCAAATGTTATTTTCTCAGTTTTAGATCTTGTGGATGTAATCCAAATATTTTTGTAAGATAGTGTGTCTTCCTTGGGTAGTAGGCCTTGATGTATTTGAGTAGTGAGCTCTAGGAAGTGTGCCTAAATGCATGTACATTCCCCATTTATTCTCTATACTTTTAGCAGGGTATAATATTGTGGACTAACCTCCATCGTGGTTTTTCCCCTAACAAGGTTTCCACATAAAAATCTTGGTGTTATGTGTGTTTCTAATGTGGTAATAATTTATTCTTTCATGATTATTAATTAGATCTGAGAACAAGTTAAATAAGTTTAAGTTTATGTGACAACTGATTCACCCCCCCTCTTAGTTGTCTGCCCTTGTGTTGCCAAAAACTATAATCTATCCCTAGAAGTATAGAGATTTCTCCAACCAAAGAGAAAGGCCATGATGGAAAGATAAACCACAATTGGAGAGATTGGTACACATTTTTAGATTGTATTGTCATTAGAGTATATGGATTTGAAGTAGCATCATATTTACTGCCTAAGACTGTGTCGGATAGA
This sequence comes from Sequoia sempervirens, assembly GCA_007258455.2. Classification (NCBI taxonomy): domain Eukaryota; kingdom Viridiplantae; phylum Streptophyta; class Pinopsida; order Cupressales; family Cupressaceae; genus Sequoia; species Sequoia sempervirens. Next base: position 178,638,841 of record VDFB02271358.1, read on the forward strand.
GTTGCTTATCTTGAGATCATAAGAAAAATGTCTTATTCAACCTTCATGCATCTAAAAAGAAATGGAAGGAAAACCCTCATGCCTTCTACTCTGTGCTTTGGATACTTCACTATTATTGTTGATTTAGGGTATGACTTGGTTGGAAGCAAGTTAAATTATTATGGCCTGCCGATTGGAAATAAGAGGAAATTTTTTAACCCTGAGCACTTTATATATGATGCCAAAATTTCTCAAAAACTAAAAGGATGTGCGAATGAGTTCCATGTTGATGATGTCATAAGGAACTATGAGGACAATCAGATGGAAATGAGAACAAATGTGTACAATAGGATTGTTATGGTTGAGGCCTAGAGATTGAACACTAACCCATGTTATGTGAAAGATTTTCATGAAATTCAAGACCACATGGAAAGATTTGAACAATTGCTTCTACATGAAGAAGAAATAATAAAGGATGTACCTCTGGTGGGATTTGAGAGGAGAATAAATGTTGGCTCTTGGAGGAAAGAAGAAAATATAACACCTTTGGGCCATTTGTCACTATAGCATACTCCAGAGGTAAGCTTCTCAGTTGATACCCCAATCATGGTTGAAGATGATGCTGAAGGGAAAGAAGAGGTCACATATATCAACACTCCTATCATTCCCCATTATGAAATGCCACTAGAAATGAGTGTACTTAAATTTGAATCTTTTGATGAGTTGTCTAATGATGTAAGACATTGAGCCAACCAAGAATTTATTGCATATGATGCATTTGTCCAGACTGCTGAATTTAAAGCTTTCATCTATGAGTATAAAGGAAAGGTGATAAGGGAGATGTTTAAGTACATTAACCCTAAGAAATAATCATATTCTTTAAAAGAACTTCAACATGAAATTGATAGAGAGAGGAAGAGCATTGTTGAAAAAGGTTGGGGTTATGCTCCTTCCAAGATGGGATATTGGTTTACCCATTGTATTTGATAGTTTCCTAAAGAGAAAAAATAAAACCTTGCACTTAATAGATGAAGCTGGTGATAAGATCTACACTAGATTAGGATTTAATCCTAATAATACTACTTTACAGATATGGGCACTTTATCCACCAGGAAAAAAGCCTTCCCTAGTTGATCATGATCATATTTTTGGACATCTTATGGTGCAAAGAGTAGGAGAAACAAATCCCATGGAAAGTGTTGATTTAAATGTGAATGTGGCCACGTTCACAAAGGCTCAGATTCAGAAATTGGTAAGGGATAACAAGGGACTGACAAAAGAAAATGAAAGGTTGAAATAGGAGTTGATCAGCTACAAGGATAGGTTGCCTTCTTCTTCAGGGCTCTATTCTCCACTGGTTGAACATGAAAGAAACGTACTAAAGGAAATGTCAAAAACCACATATTGAAAACATAGGCATGAGAAGGTGTAGAAGGAACAAGAAGAGTTAAAGGGAAATCTTAAAACCACTACCTTTGAAATTGCATAAAAAATAGTCTGCATGAGATTCAAAGACATGTATAAGCATGTTGAACAAGTCTAGCATATTCATGATAAAACATATGTAGCACTACTAGAAAACACTAGATTGGGTGATTGAATGAAGGAGGTAGAATCTCACATCATTGAAAAGGAGGATAACTTTGTTGTGCTAAAGAATACAAGGAACTCATGAAAGCTCATAAGGACTTCCATAAAATCCTGACATATGAGTTAAGTGATTTTAGTCAGCTACTAAGTATGGCCTTACCCAATTTCTTTGAAGAAACAAAATTAAAAGATCAGGATACATGGAAGGACGAAATAGCCCACTATTTTCCAATTCTTCTTGATGCAATTAATCATGAAGATGAAGTGCTTAAGAGGACACATCAACAACTTTGAAGAATCTTCAAATTGGAGTATGACATGAAAGTTATTATACATAATGCAGACACTCATTCCAAAAGTGGGTATATGGAGCACTTGTCAAAGATCAACTTGTTCATTTCACGAGCTAAGAAAGGAGTAACAAGGACTAGGGTTTGATAGTTTTGGATACATGATCATGGTGCATGAGCCTTGAATAGTTCTTAGATGACCACGGGTTCTTGTTGGAGATTAACAGACTACAGTGCATCCACTAACAAACTCTTAATATTTTCATGTTTATGCTAATTACGTTTTAGTTATGAAACAATGTGACTTTTTGTAAACGGGCCTGAAGCTTGTTGCTTCCCATACAAATAGGGAAACTAGGGCCCGATTTTGATATAATCATCATCACATTCCATTTCATTAGAATAGGCATTAGTAAGAAGATATATTGCATAATTCACCCATCCATACCATATTTAAAAATACTTTTGTTATAATGCTTATATTTTGAAGTAATACAATGGAGCAGACTATTTATAAATCGTAATTCATTTTTAGTGTTCAATTATTGTGTTTATTTTCATGCTTATCTATTAATTTTTTGTCTCCAAAGTGGTATATTCAAGTTATTTAAGTATGGAAGATTTATCAAAACACGTTTGTAGTTAGTGTGTGAAAGAGTTGATTGGTTTCTAAGTTGATGAGAATTAAAATCTTTTCTGATAGTTTACTTTAATTGGTCTCTACCCAGGGTTAAAATAATTTTAAAGAAGTTGTTTTTATTGGTTTCCATTAACTTAAGAATTAAATATCCTTTCATACTTTTCACAGTAACTTGAGGGGATATCACTGGGATTATTAAAGAACATTTTGATAAACAGACTTGCACATTTGCACAAGGTGAAGACATCTCAATTTCCTAGTAATTTGAGTTAAGTTGAACAATAGGATTACTTATCTTACAACTTTGTATCCATTCAATGAATCACCATTCACTCCACTCCGTTCACCCAATAGGAGTAGGCACTGATCATACTTAGGATATTGCATACAAAACACAATTCAAAATCTTGAATTCTCAAATAGTTTCAATAGGAATTAGCTATCAAAGCTCTGCAACTACTCCACCTTCACATGCCATAGTGAGTAGTTTGCTCAATCTAGGAATGATATCCAATTGAAAATCTACCTTATTGTTCAGGTATACCTACCTAGGTCTAGCAAAGCTTGAAGAGAAAAAGGTAATCAATCTTGTTTACCTTGTTTGTGGACCAAAGGTGTATTAAGGGATTCACACCCTCTTATGGTTTAAAAACCTAAACTTTTGATACCTAACACTAGGACCTAGTGAGGACCCATTCTCCATGTGGTGAATGGGTCCTAGGTCACCTACATAGGACACACACCTTCTAAAATTAAATGTTGGGTAATAGCATTTATGAATGTTGGGTTTTATCCCTCAAAATTTGGAATTAATTATGCTTGGATTTGAATTAAAGGGGCCAATTAAGGAAAATTAACCTCAATTAATTAATAAATTATGAGATTAGTCTAAAAGTATAAAGATACACTTTACAACACCCTAAATAAGGCACAACTAAGTCCATTTCATTTAAAAGGGCCCTAAACTTAATTTGAATATGAAAAACATATTACAACACTAAATTAAGGCAACATTATGCTCATTTCAATATTAATTATTGCCAAATTTAGTGAGTATGACCCCATGTCAAACTCACACTAAAGTAGAAATTCAAGACACTTATGTATGCAGCAATTAAAAAGATACACAATCATACAGCATCAAAGACCAAGAAGATCAAGCCTAGATTTTTGAACATGATGTGGAACACATCTAAGCTATTGGTTTGTGCTCACTCTGAGTTAGTAGAACTCTAGGTTTTCCACTAGGTGAGTCTTCCAATAGGGTGGCAAATGAGAGAGTCATATTAGGCTCCCATACCATATCAAAGCTATCCTCCTGACAACTTGAATAAGGAACCATAATGCTAGGAAAGGCTCCATAGGCAAGAAAGGTGTGTTATGCTAGGTGGCCCTGAATTTAGGGTTTTGATATCCATAGGGATTCACAACCTACATTATGTCAAAAACCTATGAACAAGGTGAGGTGCCATAGGAAAGAAAGGTGTGTTATTCTTGGTGGCCTTTATTAGGGTTCAAACTTCACAAGGTTAGCAAGTTGCATTATGCCAAACACTTGTGAACAATAATGCTAGTAAATGGTTTTTGTTCAAGGGGCTCTTGCTTCATTTGTGTAAGGTCTTCTTCTTAGGGATCATTGTGCCTAATGTCTCCAAGATAAGACAAGTCAAGAGAAAAAATTTCACAACTTAGGGAATGCAATGTGTTGCATCATCACTAAGAGGAAATTCATATGCTAAAAGATATCGCACTCTTGGAGGACATCAAACCTAATGACACCACCAAGAAAAGGACACAACACAAGTAAAAAGAAAATCACATCATGAAACATGAAAAATGTTGAAAGATGTTATCTATGTATGCCCCTACTTTAAAGAGGTTGCTAACACCATTGTTGTGATAAATTTCTTTAAAACTTAGCTAATGTTTACTCCTAAGACGTGAGAGCTTCCTCCAAGAGCCCTATGCCAAGTCATATGTTTCTAAAATTTTAATGTCATTAAATTGCACCCCTTGCAATTTCACATACATTCTTGTATCCACTTTAGTGTCCACTCCCTTAGCACTTGTGTAGGATCATTTTAGCCCTAGCATCATCCTTTTTTCCCTCTCAAGATGCTCAATGCCCCTTTTTAGTAACTACCCTTGTGTGTTAGCTTTCCATCAAACCTTTTTCTTTTCCCATTCTCATCATTTTTTAGCGTGATGAGTCTACACACTAGTGTGCCTCACGAACATCCACACAGTATGCTAGCATCCTACGACATTTCAATGTTCAAACAACCATTTTTTTCCACATTTTTCACTTTTCAACAAGTTTTCTCAGTGGTACTAGCTAGAGACATCTTGTAATGGCTTGGGAAGCCTCTTTTCCCTCTTTAAAAGGCTATATTTTCAACTCATTTAGCCTTCTTCCACTTCTTGGCTTCCATCTTGGACATTCTCCCATATTCCTCTTGCTATTTTTCTTGCATATCTTTCTACAGCCTTCTACAAAATTTTCAATCCCTCTTGGAAACTCTCTTTCCAACACTCTTAGCTCTTGCAACTCTCTTTGTCTCCCTCTTTGGCTTCCTTAAGCCTTGCAATTCTATCTCCCTTTTCTTGTGCTTGCGAGCATCCTAAGATTTCATAGATCCCCTATCTATTACATCTCTAATTTGTCATATAGGTTCTCCTCCTCGAGTGGGGATTGATTTTATCACCTTACTTCATGATACAGGTTCTCCTCTTCGAGTGGGGTTTACTTTTATCACTCCTTTGTCCATTTCTCTCTATCTATTTCATTGTCTATGGAGGTGGGAACACCAAAATGAGGGTTTGATTGAGGAAAACCCCTATAAAGCCCCAACACTTTCTCCAGCTTTTGCGCATGTAGGTATTGAAGACATTCACGTATTAGAGGCTTAATTACTTGGATTGTGGTGAGAATTTTTATTTCTCTATCCTTTTTAGTTTAATCATTTTACTTTACTTCATTTCAATTCTATTGTACTCTATTATTTTCCTACATTCTAGAAGTTCTCAGTAATCTGATTGTTAGAAGTTGCCTTCTATTTTCTATGATATTCTGACTTTTCGGTCCATACGATACACCAGCGTACCCCTAAGATGATAGCGCATCATTTTGTCATCATTTTTCCACGTTGACATCCTTTGGCCGAGAGCTCGTCATTTTTTCCATAAAACCACTATGACCTTCTCTTTCTGATTCTAGAACTCTCATTGTGTCCCTTGAGGTAGTTTATAGTAGTTTTCCCCTTGGGAATCTCTTGAGAATAAAGAGACTTGTGAGTAGCGAATCCCCCTTCTCTACTTTTTGGTGAACCCGACATGAAACGAAAAACAAGGAATTTATTTTCCCCAACTTGGTGGGGTCATAACTTTTGACTTGGTGCTCGAAATTCAAAACCACTTGCACTGTTGGAAAGACCTCCAAGAGGAATAATTCAATCCCTAAAAAAGTGTTCCTTTCATAGCCCTTTTTTAGGGACCAACGCAAGTTTCAACCCCAAATTCTGCTCCAAAGACCTCTGAAAATGAAAATTACTAGAACCTACAAAATACCAAAAAAATCAAAAAAATTGGATTTTTTTAGTTTTTCTTAGTTCTATCACCCCTAGACTATTCTAGATTAGTCAACTCATATATTCATTATTTATCATATTTAACTTACTATTTTCAAAATGAATTTAATATCTTCTTTTATCAGTTCAATATCTAATTCTATTCAAAGTGTTAATGATGTTCTATTTCATACATGTGATGGTGACTTCGCTTTACCCATGTCGCTCGATATCTTTGATTCTTCTCATGAAATTCCTCTTGGGTTAGAGGAGATTTTGTTGCAAGAAGATGAAATCATTGACACTTTTCTTAATGTTACTCTACCTTCTCTTCATTCTAATGCACTCTTCTAGAGATGATGCATTAGTGAATGATGAATCTCTTCTCTATTCCAATGCACTCTCCTCTAGAGATGATGCATTGGAGAATGATGAATATCCTTCCACATTTGATCCTGTTCAGATCAATGTTGAGAATATGTCTTCAAATAATTATTCCACTAGTTGTGATGATTATGTAAATGTAATATATGTCTCTACAGCCCCTAAAAGGCCTAAGAGACTGGTCATTTACCTAACTCCAACTAGTCCTTCTCCTAAAAAGGTTTGTTATATTAATGGTGTTTCATTTGATACTGACCTTCCTGATCTTTCTATGGCCCCCCCTTACATAGTGGTAGCCCATACTTATAATAATAAAATGAATAAATAACCAAGCCTTCCTCAAGCACCTAAACCTACAACTAAAGCACCTAGTGACTATGATCTTGTCGAGCAACTTCAACTTACTATGGATAAGATCTCATTGTGGGACTTGCTTCAGTCTGCTTTGGATTATCAAGGTATGCTTCAAGAATCCTTGCAAAAGATTCTCTTTGCTGCCTTTGTTAGGCCGATGGATGTTAATGCGTTGATGGCTCATATTTGTGTGAATTCACCGAATATCACATTCTATCCATAAGAACTTCCACCTCTAGATGTGTAGAAACAAGTAGACCCTCTAATCATTATAGTTAATATTAATACTATCTACATTAGACATACTTTTGTTGACATTGGTTCAACACTGAATGTATGTAGCATTGATCTATTGCCTAAGATTAATATTGATTAATCTTCTCTTAATGCTTCTTTTGTTGTCATTTGTGGGTTTTATAATGTCAGTCAACAAGCCCTAGGAACGATATTCTTGCTTTTGAGGTTGGGACCCATTATCGTACCCACCCTTGTAAATTTTATGTCAGAAAAATTACCATACAACCTTCTTATTGGTAGACCATGGATTCATTCTATGGATGTAGTCTCGTCTACCTTGCATAAATCTATTAAGTTCATTTGTAATAATCAAGTAGTCATAGTCAGGGTTGACCTTGAGGCTATGCACTTATGTGAGATGGAAGTTGTTGGTCAAGTTTCAGTTGTGCCTACTCTTCTTCCTTTAGTTTCTTCCAATGTGTCAATGTTTACTCCAACAGTACCTACTACAAAGGATACTCTTTAGATAAATGTACCTAAAGAAGATCCTTCTAAAGCAAGAAATATTAAGTTTTCTCCTTTTAATTCTCAAAGGAATGCATATCTTGGTGATGATTGGTGTTCTCTAGACTTTACAGATTCCTTCATCAGGGAATATAAAGTCAACCTAGTCCACTTAAACCTTCTGATAATAGCATCCACACCCTCTATCAAAGATGATTATTCTTCTATATAATGGGATAATGTGGGAAATAGTTGTAATGTCCTTAATGTCAGTCCTCCTCCTTCTATGGAAGATGATCACACTTATATTAAAAAGGTTAATGTTGGAAATCCTATCAAGAAGGATGAAGGAAATCCCATAAAAGAGTGTGGTCCATATTGCTGGAATAATGCTCTCTATGAATATCCTCCTTCTTCTTAATATTTTCAAACATATTATGGACCTAGCTTTAAGATTGTCTCTAAGTATGGATATGGGTGTAACAAACAAGGAATTTAGGTCCCTATAGAATGTGTGCCCTGTAAGCATAATTTGATGCTTCAATCTAGATGGAAACCATGGTTGAATGACATGAGTTCTGCTCAACCTCATCTTCCATTATCTTCCATATTCATGTCTTCTTCTTGTGAGAAGTCAAAATTTTCTCCATAAGAGAAGGGGTGGCTTCCTGCTCCTCATTCTTTTTCTGAGCAAGAGCATATCTTGTTGAGTCTTCTAAAAACCCACTTGATTACTCTTCCTTCTCCTACACATAAGAAATTTCATAAGCAACATAAAGAAAAAACATTCTTTCATTGCATACCATCAAGCGCCTGGCCATTCCACTAGTGAATATAAGGCCTTGATGGATAAAATACAATAACTTCATGATTCTAGTGCCATCACTCATTTATTTTTTGATGCACCAGCCTTTTCTTCAAATGACAAGTGATATCAAGGTCTACCTCTATCCTATGTGTGTACTAAGTATCTTGCATGGTTCTCCTCCCGTGTATGTTGGGGGTAGTGATAACTTATTTTGGAGATGTGTGTTCTTCTAAGGATCACCTCTCCTCTCTATGTATTTCAAATGAAGTGTCCCTTGAGTGGACCCCTTTTTCTCTTCAATGGTTCTTGATGGACCCCCCTTCGAAATATTTTCCATTGAATGAGTTCTATAGTTTCTAGCTTGAGGGCATATTAACTACACCTATATTTTTTGTGACTATCTTGCCATGGAGCTTGTAGTAGCCACAAGATTCTCTAATCATTCTTTCACTACAAGATTAAGAACATGTAGAGCTCCTTTTCATCAAGCTTGTCTAACATGTTTAGTCTATGGATTAACATGATGCTTTTAGGGTGTGCCTTTCAAGTTGTTGGCTGACTCTGTGGATTCCCTTTTCACTTGTCTTCCTTCATGAGAGAGAACTTGGGGGATACCTTCTTGTAGGTCTACGATCATGTAAGGCACTTACTTCACTGGGCTTCCTTCATGAGAGATAACTTGGGGGTTTCCTTCTTACAATTCTACGGGCTTATAAGATGCTTACATCCTATGGGATTTTTCCATCATTGGTGTATGGACCTTCGGTGTACTTTGTGCAATTTCATAGTTCCATGAAGTTATAGAGTCCTTTATTTCAAACCTCCTCAGGAGAGAGTACCTGTGGAGCCATCTCTCTTGGAATTTTCATTCATTTCTCTTTCTCTTAAATTTTATTTTGATGCAATGATAGATGATTCACAGCTCAACCACATGCCTACAAACTCCTCAATTAGGGATTTAGTCCCTCTAACTCTTCAAGTTTCATAAGAAATCCCCACAAAGACAAAGACCTCAACATAGCACAATTAAGGTTTTCAACTTCCCAAGCCCAAACTAGACTTCTCAAACCTGTATTATCCTTATCTCAATCCAACCAAACAATCTTCAGAGTCTACCCTTCCCTATATTCATCATTTATTAATGGTTGATCACATTCTTGTAGCCCTCCTTTTAGGAATGTCACTCCTATTCTTTTGATGCAAATCCTATCTCCAAATTATAACTGAATTTTTAGACACCTATTTATGATTTCTCAAACATATCCAAAAATCATTTTGTGTTACTTTGCAAGAAGTGTTCAAAAATGGACTCATGATGTGCAAATTTGGCCTTACTCCAACTAGGGCTTATTGGATGTCCTATCTCCAAACACAAATTCACTGATCCAATGCTTCAAACATTTTTTATTTGACTTTTACAAGTTTGATAATGCATCAAAAGTTCATTCCCAATTATATTCTTGCAAACCCTAGATACTAACCTCTTAAAAACTCTGTATTTTCAGACTGTGTACAAATTTCAGTCAAAGAACTTCAATTTATCACATACCATCCTTAGCCATTTGGTCTAAAACCACAAGAATATGAAACTATATGTTTTCAAGAATATTTTCACTAATTCTTGGCACATTCCAATGGTGGGAAAGAAAGAAACACAATTTTCTTAATTCACTACTTACCCTAGGATAGGGTTTCACTAGTTTTCAGATAATTACCAATATCTTACTCAAATGGAAACCAAACTGCATGAACCAAAAATTAAATGGAAGGTGATTGATCAATTCATCACTTAAAAACATTTAAACTTAATTTCATGCCCGTACAGGGCTGTAAAATCATAGGAAATAGAGAAACTCTAAAGAAACATGCATAAAATCAGTGTTTTTATTGGTTTAATTCATATGTTCAATCACCCACAAGTATCCAAATGTAAAAATGGCCTTTTTAAAGGCATTTCAAACTGAATCTATAACTTCTAACTACCTTCTAACTCCTAAGAACTAAAATTACCCTTCATATTCCAAAGTTTACCTCTATTTTCCATATTTGCAAGCTTTACAACTTTTACATTTTAATGTCAAATGACTCCAAAATGTTTAACTATGACCTAAAACAAGCCTATTATGGTCATTTAGACCTTATGACAATAGGAGAGCAACTTTACAAGATCAAAATCCAAAGTTTTCCTTAGTGAGGCATATTTATGCTAGGGTGCACCTGCACCATTCTCTCCAGCCACAAATAATTCCAATTGAATGTAACAATCCCTCATCATTAATGCTCCTCCTTTTGGTCTTCTATGCCCTACAACTTTCATCTTTACCTTTGGTTTCATTTGGTCAATGCCAACATGCTTCCATTTTTCCTTTTCTCTGTGAATCTACTCATTAATGCCCGGAAGTGTTACAATCTCCTTTTTTCCTTCTACAATCAATTGCATCTTGACCTGCAAATTGTTCCATGTCCAAAACATTAGAATAACAAAGAATTGATACACTAATTCTATCACAATACTTCCATCCTTCTTCAACTCTTTGCAAATCTCCAACATCAATTCATCATTAATCATTTCTTCATCCAATCTTGACACCAACTCAATATCTCCTTCCTCTTAAATCAGGTTCTTCATCTCTTCTTCATCTTCATGCTTGGGAATGAATTCTTCATTTTCATCTTGAAACTATTCTTCTTCTTCCATTGTCTTCATTTGCATTTTCCTCCTTTTAACAATCTTCTTTATGGGCCATGTAACTCTTTTCTTAATCTTCAAGTTCCAACTTGTAATCTACTTAATCCACTGTTCCATCTTCATCATGGACTCCTAGAACTCTTTTTCCAACCTTCTCAACTCTTTCTTTAGTGATTCTATTTCTCTATCCATCTTCTCTTGTCTTTTTCTCTTCTTTATTTCTTCCTCTGCTTGCAAATATCTTCTCAACACTTCTATCTTGTTCTCTACTCTCAAGCAACTCTCTCTTTGCTCCTAATCAACTTTTTTGGGCCTTCTTTTGGTAGCAACCAGGTTATCTTCTCAACCTACACAAAACCACAAAACCACAAAATTTTTCTACCCCAGATCTTTTGCTAAGCTCTGATACCAAACTAATGCAATGATAGAGGATTCACATCTCAACCACATGACTACAAATTCCTCAATTAGGGATTCAGTCCCTCTAACTCTTCAAGTTTCATAAGAAATCCCCACAAAGACAAAGACCTCAACATAGCACAATTAAGGTTCTCAACTTCTCAGGCCCAAACCAAACTTCTCAAACCTTCATTATCCTTTTCTCAATCCAACCAAACAATCTTCAGAGTCTACCCTTCCCTATATTCATCATTTCTTAATGACTGATCACATTCTTGTAGCCATCCTTTTAGGACTGTCACTCCTATTCTTTTGATGCAAATCCTATCTCCAAATTGTAACTGACTTTTTAGACACCTATTTATGAGTTCTCAAACATATCCAAAAATCACAACATTACTTTGGAAAGAAGTGTTCAAAAATGGACTCATTACGTGAAAATTTGGCCTATTAGGCCCTACTCCAACTAGGGCTTATTAGATGCCCTATCTCCAAACACAAATTCACTGATCCAATGCTTTAAAAAAATTCTAATTGACTTGTACAAGCTTCATAATGCGTCAAAAGTTCATTCCCATTTATATTCCTACAAACCCTAGATGTTAAGCTCTTAAAAACTCTGTATTTTTAGACTGTGTATAGATTTTAGTCAAAGAACTTCAATTTATCACACACAATCCTTAGCCATTCAATCTAAAACCATAGGAATATGAAACTAGATGTTTTCAAGAATATTTTCACTAATTCTTAGCACATTCCAATGGTGGGAAAGAAAGAAACACAATTTTCTTAATTCACTGCTTACCCTACGACAGGGTTTCACCAGTTTTCAGATAATTACCAATATCTTACTCAAATGGAAACAAAATTGCATGAAACAAAAATAACATGGAAGGTAATTCATAAAAAATACAAAAAAATCAGAAAATGTCCTAAAAAAATGGTTGCCTTGATGAAAATCTAGCAAACAGGCATCTTGGTAACAAAAAAAAAAAAATAGAAACAAAGAAAAATAGAAAAAAAAAATCAAAAAAATCATAAAATCTAAAAAAGTGCAATAAAAAAAAGTAGTGAAAACTTGGCAATAGGCGCTATTTGTGATAGTTTACTTTTTCCATCTATTTGAGCATGTCCACCATTCACTTTCACCATCCACTTTCGCCATCCATCTCCCTATCCTTTGAAAAGCATCATGCACATATCCTAGCATCGTGATCGTGTCTCACCATAGACTAGGGGAAAAATCCTGAACTCACTGGGGGTAACAAACTTTGAGCTTAAACCAATAGATAAACAGTAGGAATACAAATGCAACAAAAATAATGATCATAACGTAACCCAACATTGAACATCAATCACCATCAGAAATGCATCAAATATCCATATTGTATCAAAATCCAAAAATAGACATCTTGTCAAACTATGTTGTCTCTAAGCTTAAACGTAGGCAAGGCTAATCTTTGATCAGCCCCTGAGACACCCTAGGTCAAGTCCTTTAGCGGTCCCTTGTAATTAGTTGTCGTCTCTCATCTGTTCATACCTTGGTCCTGTAAATTGGTTGAGTCAATCAAACTACGTGGTCTCTGCATGTATAACGTAGGCAAGGCTAATCTTTGATCAGCCCCCAAGGCCCCTAGGATATGTCTTTAGGTTATGTTCTTGGTCAAAATCTCATAAAACACCCAAAAATTGAAAAATAAAAAAATCCCAAAAACATCAAAAATTCAAAAGGATGATGCCCTTCTAAATCATGGGTTTATCATGTTATACACAAATGTTCAATTGTTGTACTTTGATTTTTGTTATCATATCTTTGGATCCCCTCGATGATGTATCAAACTAGAGGAGCTGGGAAGGAGTATGATTTTTCTTTGTTTGTTGTCTGTGAGTTGATCATTATTATTGGGAAAAATTTGGCAAGATGTTTGCTACAAAGTATCACTAATGACATTCTAAATTTGCATAGGAAAAGGGTTAACTCTTGTTTGTTTACACAAGTAATGATCAGGTCATCTTAGTTTAATTATACTAAGATGCTTGTGTTAATTGGGACTATCAAACATCATGGAAGTAGTACTTAGGTCATCATGGTCTAAAAAATACCATTGATGCTTGTACCCACTTTTAACATTTTAAAGGCCCAATGATGATAAAAAGCATGAAAAATTGGCTGATATGAATGATAACTTTTGCATACGAGATCTGCATGGTTAAAGTAGATTGCATCCATGTTAGTTTTCATTTGTATTTATAGAATTTCTAAGCTACAACAATGATGTTATCACTCTTATCCATAGATTGAGTACACTTGGCATTAAACAAAAACACATCATATAGTTGCATATTAATTGCATCATCATTTGCATACATTAGAAAACATTACAACATCATTCATGCATTCATACATCATATCATAATATTTGCATCAGAAAACACAAAAATGACATCCATCACATCTCATTTGCATAATCAAAAATCATTTCATATAGTGGCATTAGGGAAGTGGTTCACTAAGCTTAAATGAGTGAGTCTCTTCATATTTCCAAAAGAATTGGGGAAAATGTCAAGTTTTGTGAAGCTTAACTTAATCAATGATCAACTAATGACAACCTTCCCACAACTCTTGGAAGTTGGATAGATTCACTCATTTAAGCTTAAAACCCTAGAACATAATCATCTACATAATCATTTACATCACATAATCATCATTCATCATTACAAAACATCGCACATCATTCACATCACATCCATGCATAATCACATAATCATCATACATCATATGGACATCATTCATAAAGTATCATAGAATCATAACACATCAGTTGCATCATCATTTGCATACATATCATATCATCATATAGAGCATCACATAAGCATCATCATTGCATAATCATCATGATCATCATCATATAAGCATCATAGGCACATAGATCAATCATCATCATCGCCGCATGTCATATATACCTCAAAATCACAATGTCAAGTGTACAATGATATCCAAACATGGAGAGGTATACCATTAATGTTTCAACTGAATTAGTGTATACATCAAGTCTCGGTACATCATCGAGTCTTTGTACATTAATCAATCCTATAATGGGGCACATCAATCAATCAAAGAAGTCAAACCACATCGTCCAATCAAATCTGAATCCTCTTGCACCAAATACGAAAATCCTCCTATGATCATAACATATTGCAAATCAACAATCTTATCAGTCAATTCAACCTCGCTTATCATGAGGTTCATCAATCAATGCACCTCACTTATCATGAAGTTCATCAATCAATCCACCCTCTGCTACCTTGAGGTTCATCAATCAATGTACCTCACCTATCATGAGGTTCCTCAATTGATTCAACCTTTCCTATCATGAGGTTCATCAATCAATGCACCTCGCCTATCATGAGGTTCATCTATCAAGCCATCCTCACCTATCATGAGGTTCATCAATCAATTTAACCTCACCTATCATGAGGTTCATCAATCAATACACCTCACCTATTATGAGGTTCATCAATCAATCCAACCTTGCAGTTCATCAATCGATCCAACCTCATCTATCATGAGGTTCATCAATCAATGAACCTTTCCTATCATGAGGTCAATCAATCAAACTATCATTGATCCTCTCCTATCATGAGGTCAATCATCAATCTATCATTGATCCTCACCTATCATGAGGTTCATCAATCTAATCAACCTCACCTATCATGAGGTTTATCAAATAAATCAACTTATAATTGATCCTCACATATCATGAGGTCAATTATCATCATCCTATCATTGCATCTCACCTATCATGAGATCAATGGACATCTAATCTATCAACATCATCAATCATCATCAACACAAAGGCTGAATGTGATCATCAAACATCAAACACAAGGAGTAAACACATGGGCATCAGTTAATCACTTGTCAGGCTCAATCTTTATTGAGAGATAGATCGACATAATATCCTGAAAATTCAAAAATTCACCAATTTATCTCTAAAGGGGGCATATATCCATCAATACCTAAAAATCAATGTCTAGGGCATTATTTGGGGCCTTGAATTTTTTTTTTTGAGCATCGGCATCAAATTTTTCTTTGAAACAATATGTAAACACATTACTTCAAAGAGGGACAAAATGTATACACCTAAAAACAGTCATCACCTTTAATTAATTAAATACTATCTATTTGATTAATATTCCAAATACATATAAATAAATGCTCAAGTTATTTATATTGTTCATTTTCTAAATTCTCCAAATCTAAAACATATTCTTCTAAATTAATTAAATAAACAAGGTTCCCTAAACTTGTTTTATTTAATTAATCTTCGCTAAATCTAATTAAGAATTAGAGCACATTTCTACAACTTTTTGTACCACCTCACCAAGGTCACATGAAAATAAATAACTCTAACTTTTAATTAGAGTTATCTTCAACTCATTTCAAAAAGCACATGGCTCATTTACTCCCACACTTCCACTAATTTTGGAGCACATGACTTATTCTTTCCACACTTCTACTGATTTTTGGAGCACATGATTTATTCCTCCCACACTTCCACCAATTTTGGAAGCACCTGGTCTTCTCTTCACACACTTGAATCTTCCATCCAAATGGCATGTTTCCCATTGGTCAAGAGATTCTTCCATCCAAATGGCATGTTGTCTTTGGTCAAGGTGACAACATCTTGATTCTCTTCATCTTCACCATCCATTCTTCTTATTTTATCTAGACCGTTGATTATTACCACGTCACTATATGCTTGGAAAAGGCTATAAATACAACCCTTGGGCCTTGTATTTGAGATCCACATTTGAAGTAGAGTTATTATATAGGTTTATCATTGGAGCTTGGAGAATTCTTGGAGTCTTATAGATAGTTTTCATATCATTTTTTACTTTACATTTACATCTTAGCTTTAAATATTGCATCATAGTTTCATTTTATGTCCCATCTTGCATCATAGTTATGATGCATTTTAGATTATTTCATTTTAAGTTTGCATTTGAGCTATGTAGTATCATGAATAGAATCATATAGTTCACTACAATAGTATTCACCTCCACTTGTTCATTTATCATCAACATCATCCTCCACTCATCATAGCCTTCATCATCATTGTTTGCATATAGTTTCATGTAGGCATTTAGTTAGCTTGCATATTGAATACTAATCTTGTTTCTTCAGTGTCATTCTAATAACCTTTGTGCACATAGGAATCTGAGGGCCAAAAAGGTTAAAAAGAATCATTTAAGAATAGAGGACAATGAGACATTCTTGGAAGATTTATCTTTATTGAAAATTAGAATAGTTTACTTTGTTTTGAATCTTTCAATATAAATCGTTTCATTAAGGTTTGTCTGGATACTAACTTTGCACATTTAACACACATACATGGACAATTTTAAATAAAAAAAATTATTTAAAATTAGGGGAGGCCAAGGTGGACTATAATTAAATAAATTAAAGATTTTATTTAATTATAAGAGGACATAGGATAGTAATGATGTATTTAAATAAATAAATAAAATTTATTTATTCAAAGAATCAAGAAGATAATTAAATAAATTTAATAATTTATTTAATCATAGAGAGACATTAGAAAATTAGCGACGCATTTAAATAAATAATTTATTTATTTAAATGGTCAAGAGGAATACAAGACATGAATTAATTAAATAATTGATAATTATTTAATTAATAGTTGAAATTGAACCATAGGACATAATTAAATATTTTAATTATGTTAGGAAGAATTACGGAGAGAATAGAACTTGCAGGCCTAGGTCAATTTTATGTCTACATTTTTCCCCTCTCTATCATAATGCAACTTGTTGCATTGTGACAAAGAAAATTCAGTTAAAACATGCCCTAGCGAAGGTACACAATATCTATGCCCCCTCGAGAAAATTTTCAAATTTTGGCCCAGCGACAGAAAAATTTGGAAAATGTCATGATAAGTCAATTTGATGATCAAAAAATTAGTGGTGTGATCGGTTTTGGACTTCGATGTGTTTAAGGCAGCTAAAATGTTAGTCAAAGTTGGTCAAAAGAGCCTCCAGTAATAAACTTGTTAAAAAAATCCTACTTTTACCCTATAAATAGGTTCAATTTGGGTAAAAAGTCAATTCATTTTCACTTTTACCTTTTGAAATTTGAGAACTCAGAGAAAGAGGAGACTTTGCGACAATGGTGACTCTAGTGACCAAGCATTGTGACTACACCGTGTGGACCTTCAGACAGCCAGAGGGCATAAAGCCACCAGTAAGTACCCCATACCCACCTCGTAATTTTCTCGTTTTGACTATTTTTTTTGGGTTTAAAGTTAGGTCATTAGATGCATCACAATGCATCTACGTTTGCATAAGCCACATTTGCATTTGTGTTACATGCATTTGATGCGTCACGATCCAAATGCAAGGGGTCCATTAGGTTTAGATTTAAAGTGATGCATTTGTAGGCTGGTCAGACACAATCATCGTGTCACAACATAAATGATAGGTATAGTGATGCAATTGCCATGCTGAAGCACAAATGTGGGGTCATGCGACGCATTTGTTTTGCAATGATGCAAGTGCTATAAGATGACACATTTGTGAGGTTTTGTGATGCAATCACCATACTAAGACACAATATCTAGATTAAATGATGCATATGCCCTATCATGATGCAATTGAAGTTCCAAACAACACAATTGACTTGGTGCGACACATTTAACTTTGACCAGGGTTGACTTCAGTTTAGGCTCAATTTCTATGTAATTTTGATTAGATAGATGGTAACGATGATTTTCAATAATGTGCTAACTCTTGTTTCTACATATGCAAAAATAATTACCACCTATTTATACACGCGATTTAAGCCCATCCACATATGCATTCAAAGATTAGCTTCGACACAGGGAGCGAAGGTGACTGATGCAGCTAGGACTTTACTATGTGACCTATATGCCCATTATTTGGGAAAATAGGGGATTATTGATAGCATTGGCTGAGAGATGGCACTCAGAGATTTATTCATTCCACTTGCCAACAGGAGAGGTCACTGTCACACTTGAGGATGTGTATAGGATTTTGTGCCTTTTGATCAGAGGAGAGCGGGTGATTTATGATCCACACCGAGGACAATAGGCTATTACCGAGTACTATGAGGTTGATGATGGCACGGGGCTGGGCATCAAGGGATATGAAATTCAATGGGAGTTTATGGTTGAGCATTATCCTTGATGGGATGTTATTTTATGCATGTTGATTTCCAATGTGCTTATTCCAGATCATCGTGGACACGGGTTCCCTATCGGATAGGGAGATGTGCTCATTCGCATGAGGTGAGACATGACTATTTTTGTATGGGGGCCATGTCTACTAGGTATGATTTATCATCAGTTACATGAGGTGGTGTATAGAAGTGTGCACAATATTAGCTACAACACTACATTGCTTATGATCTGGGCTTGGGATTATATTCCAGTCTTTCGTCCTCCAATTCAAAGACCACAGCTTGATGAGGGGATGCCATATGTTTACTTGTATGTGGGTGCCCTATAGAAAACTAGAGTTGGAGAGATAGGATATTGGAAACATCGCATTGATACACTAATGGCATTTGTCTAGAGACCCTATAGGGATTGTGTATAGTGGGCAAGAGAGGGTGATCATTTGGCATTCTATCAACATTTTAGATATCAGATTGGTTGCACTATTTAGTCGTAGAACATTATTGAGATGTACCTACCCAAGTGGGTATTACGTCAGTTTGGCGAGTAGTAGGATGTGCCAATGGGGACAAAAAAGTATGTGAGATCATCCCACGAGACCATGTGGGGACCAGCTATATCACCTCCTTTGGTAGAGCAACAGATTAATGGACTAGTGGCACAACTGTGGGCTTGGAGTGGGGGCCCAGTAGTTCTGATGACTAGTGCATAGTTTGATACATGGTGGAAGACTCATAGGCCACAACCTTTGACAAATCCAAATGGGCCAGTTCCAGTGGATCGGCGATTAGTTATATTGTGGGTGTGGTGAGAAGGTAGAGATGGCAGCAGGGGGAGAGGGATAGATCTAGGTCGAGGAGATGGGGGGAGAGGAGAAAAGGTGATGGGTGGAGTAGATGGGGGAGGAGGAGGTGATGGAGGAAATGAAGGAGATGGTTGGGATGGAGGGAGGAGGAGGAGGAGAGGAGGAGACTGTGGGAGGCAAGGCAGGAGGATGTGATAGTACATTGAGAGGGTACCATTAGACGCAATCCTTGAGGTGGCTGAGGAAGAGGAGAGAGGAGGGAGTCAGATAGGAGGAGCAGCTGGAGGTAGAGGTTAGACCAGAGGGAGAGATGGAGGTTGAGGTACATATAGGAGAGGAGGCCCTGGATATCAGCTAAGGTCATGAGGTAGTTGGTAACGAGGAGGAGATCAACAATGATGACAAGGAGTTAGATATTGGTGGGGATGATGACATGGATGAGGCAAAGAGATAGCAATGAGAATGCATGGTGGATGGAGAGGAGGACATATCTAGGGGACCACCTTTGCCACATGATGCCACAGTTGATCAAAGATTAGTCAATATGTAGTGGAGATTAGATGAGGCCTTAGCGCAGATCAGGTTCCTGCAGGCAGAGCTAGAGGTGAAATGTGTAGAGTGGGATAAGGCTGTGATCCATCAATAGGAGGCATAAAGATGGTGTTCTGAGTTTGCGTAGTTATGTACAGGGCCAATTGGGGAGATAGCCAGGGAGTTGGCTAGGGTAAGTGCTAGTCGGGGATAGTATCAAATGTTATATGAGAGAGTAGTGTCGGCTAAGTAGGGAGAGCCTGGGTTATCCGAATCATAGAGTAGGATAGGCAGTGGTTTAGGAAGCAATAGTAGGAGCCACAGTAGTCGGAGCCAGAGCAGTGTGGGTGGGTCTACCTCCTTAGGTCATTCCTTAGGGCACAAGTCACACTATCACAGGCACTCTTCAGGTCACAGATCTAGTCACAGCCATGGATCATCTACTTCAGGGCATAGGTCAGAGCATAGCCAACCACCGATCACTGATCCTTCAGCTTCACGGACTCAGCCTATCGTGTCCATGATTCCAATAGTTCCCGTTACAGAGAATTAGTCACCCTAGTCTTCTCGAGGGGATGAAGAGAGCATAGCCTATGGCACTGCCACTGTTATCTTGTTGTTATGTTTGAGACATTATGTTATGACATGTATATTTTGACCATCAAGCCTGCAAGCTCTATTTTTGGGATACCTCGTGACTCTATCTTGTGACATGATTTTGAGATATATATATAATGCAGTTTTGGTGTGGACTATATGTTAGTGTTATATGATGATTCATTATGATTTCACTATGTGATATGATTTATGATGATGATTCCTATGATGACGCATTTTATATGTTATGTAATGTATGCATTTATGATGGTTATTTATGATGAGATGCCATTATGATACTATGTTGTGTATGATTATATGATGTTTTATGCATAATTTTTTGATTCTAATGAATGCCATGTTTATGATTATGGATTCATTGATGTATGACTATATATGTATGAATAATGTGACATGTGGTGCCTTATGTTATGATGTGTATGCATTAATGATATGGACAATGTATGAAAATGATTAATGCACTTTTATGTTATATGAATGCAAATGATACATGTATGCTAATGATGTTTATGGAAATATGTGAATGGATTCTTAACAAATGTATGCCTTAATTAACTTTCAATGTACTTGATATATTATGCAAATTCCTATGTGTGAATGAATGTATGCAATTATATTTTTGTATGTCACAAGTTATCATCAGGAGGTAGAAGAAGAGAAGCGACCAGACAGAAGGAAATGGATGTTAGTGTGGAGAAATAATCCTTCAATATATTGCCAAAGAATTAATATATGTTTTTCAAATCATCATCGAGTGGATTATTGTAATGGCCACCAAACACATGATATGACATAGATCAATGGTGTGCAAGGTCATACCATCACATGAGACAAGAAGTCATAGACATGGATGATCATGACTCATACTAAGAGCACAATTGCCCCAGTCTTTTTGTCACAACCAACCAAAAACAAGAAATAAAATAAAGATAATCCATGAAACATCGTTGCTCCTCTAAATCCTGTTGCCAGGACATCCTCGAGGAACTAGCAACATGACTATTTGAAAAAGACAAGACAAGACAATCATCATGATACGTCGTTTCTCCTCTAAATCCTGTTGTTAGGTCATCCTTGAGGAACAAGTAGCATGATGAAAAATAAAAGGGAAAATGCCAAGATAGTTTTTTCCAAGTGTTTTCCAAGTGTGTTTGAATTTCAAGTGATTTGATGTCGAGATGCTAGGTAATGTTGTATTCAAGAAGGACATAACCTGAATGATGTCGATGTCAAGAGGATCGATCCTTAAATTTCATGAGGATCCCTCAAAATTCCAAATGACAATGACGATGCCTAGGAAGGACACATCCTAAGGCATAAATAAATGACAAGGGTTGTTCTTCAAAAGCACACTTCTGAAGAATAACCAAGAGTTTACAGTTTGACTTGTTCTAACTGATTTTCACTAGAGTTGTATGGATGATAGAATTGACTAAAATGTTGATTAAATGCTCGCCAAAGTTTGTTTTAAGATTTTTCTGTTTTAGAATAATTTGTTTGATTTAAAGACATTTGACATTTGTGCCAATGCAATGTCATGAACCCTAATGGACTGACCTAGTGCGGCCTCGAGGGCTCATCGATTGATGGCCTTTCCTATGTCATACACTAAGAGACCTCGTAGTTCAACACAACCAATGATTTTGTCCTAATGACAAAAGATTGAGTCATGATTTTATTTGGACAAACCTACGAGGACTGACCTAATGTCTTAGGGTCTCAAAGATGAGCCTTGCCTATGTAGCAAATGTGCAGAGACAATTTAGTTTGACAATGACATGGACTGACTAGCATGACTGACTTGACAAGCTATGACTCTATTTTTGGGATTTTCAAATGTTATTTGGATGTTTTTGTGTTTTTTCCATATTTTTATTTTTTTGTATTTTCTTCAAGATGTTTTTCAATTTTTAGGTCTTTTTTAAGGACATTTTATGATTTTTTGTCCTTTTTTAGGACATTTTATGATTTTTTGTCTTTTTTCAAGACATTTTATGATTTTTTGTCTTTTGTCATTACATTTTATGATTTTTTTGTCTTTTTAAGGGCATTTTATGATTTTTTTTGTCTTTTTTCAGAACATTTTATGATTTTTTTTTATCTTTTTTCTAGGACATTTTCTGATTTTTAGGATTTTTTAGGACTTTTACGATTGACAGGACCATGTACGATACCATCTATAGTCAGGTGATAAAGGGTTACCCCCAGTCAATTCAAGGACTAACCAAGTTGAAGGATATGGGAAAAGGCATTCTTCGGATGACAGATGGATGGTATGTAAGACCTGATGTCAACCATTATCAGCCATGGAAAGAAATGGCAGGATTTTATGATGGGTGTCATGATGGTGTCAGAAAAGTGGGTGATTATTGTGGGCTAAGGTAGATGGTGTGAAAGTACCTGGAAAAGCAAAGACTGACTACACATGGCGCATGTTTGCCAGGTGTTCACCATGGTACTTATCCAAAGCACCTGTTTACTAGGTTTTCACTATTAGACGAATTATTTCTCTTTACTGTTTTTATCATTTTTATTTTTTTGGTGTCACCAAGATGCCTGTTTTCCAGGTTTTCATGAGGGTGACAATTTTTTGTATTTTTCAATTTTTTTGTCTTTTTATGGTTTTCAGTCTAGCTCTCTGATGCTATGTGTAGAATTTTTGGAGATGTAGACTATTCATGGGTTTTTTCAATTGTTCATCATATAGAGTAGCTAATTGATAAGCTCTAGAAGTGAATGAGGCAGTGATGATATAAGGACCCATCCAATTGGGCTAGAACTTGCTAGGTTTCTCTTTGTTCAACTGATTCTTAGGATTTTACATTAAGACCAATCTACCAATGCCAAACTTTAGGACCATTAATCTCTTATTATAACTATGGCAAAGGAAATTCTAATATAACTATAAATGATTTAAGCCATTATGTTTGTGTTCCTCTAACATTTCTAGCTCATGCAGTCATGATTGTCTATATTCTTCATCATCGATCAAGCCCTTTAGGGAGACTCTTAAAGAGGAATTTCAACCTCAATGGGAAAGATGGCTTCGGCTCCAAAGACCAAGGTGAAAGGTGTCCCTCCTATAGGTGTTTGAATGCTAATGCGATAAGCCCACAGAACAGGGTTTAGTTGTAAATACCAGTCATGGCTAGTGTCATTGATGGTCTTTTTAATAATTTTGATGATTGTTTTATTAGACTCCTCAGCTTGACCATTTCCTTGTGGGTAATATGGTGTTGAGAAATGGTGTTCGATGTGGAAGCATTCACACAACTCATGGACGTCTTGATTTTTGAAGGGGTGACTATTGTCTGTGATGATGGACTATGGGTGCAATACCAGCAGATGATGTAGTTGAGGATGAATTTGGAAATTTTCTTGCTAGTTATGTATGTGAGGGGGATGGCTTCGATCCATTTTGTGAAATACTCAATGGTGATGAATGAATTTATGGCCATTAGAAGAGGTGGGATGGATTTTTCCCATGAGGTTGAGTCCCCATTATGCGAAGGCCCAAGGAGAAGTAATTGGCCGAAGTTCCTATGCTAGTGCATGAATCAAATCACTGTGTATTTGACATTGGTGACATGTTCTAACAAAATCAAGTGCATCTTTCTCCATAGTCGGACAATAATACCCAAGTCTCATGATCTTCTTAGCTAAGGTAGGGCCACTCAAATGAGATTTGCATATACCCTCATGTACCTCATGTAAGGTTATATGTGCTTCATCAGTGTCGAGAAATCAAAGAAGGGTATTGTCAAAGCTACAATGGTATAAGGTGTCACTAATGATGGTGTATTGGGAAGCTTTGCGGACAAAGGATTTTTTTTGGTTATTGGAAAGGTTCGGGGGAAAGTTCTGGGACTGGAGATAGTCATAGATATCTTGGTACCACAGAGAATTGGGACCAACAATCTCACAAACCATTTCTGACTTTGGAATGTCATATGCAGGAACCAAAAGTTGTTCCACCAAGAACTCAAATTGTGGCACATTGTTGGGAATGCCTAGGAGAGATCCAATTGTTTCCATTGCATTCACTACCTTGTTTTGTGCCTTAAGAATTTTCTCAAAAGCAAGAATGTGAAAATATGACTAAAAGTTGTCAACTATGTGTTTGTAGGGCATTAATTTTTCATCCTTGGTGTCATAGTCATCATTGACCTGATTGATGACCAATTAAGAATCTCTGAAGACTAGAATGTTTTTTTATGTTCCATTTGATGGCCATTCAAATTCCTATGACAAGTGCCTCATATTCTGCAACATTTTTTGTACATGGAAAAGCAATGTGGAATGACTTAGGAATGGAGTCTCCTTGTAGTGTTATAAATAGTATACTTGCTCCTGAGCCATGACTAGTATATGACTCATCAAACTAGAGTTTCCAAGGTGATTTATGTTCTATATGAAATATAGATTCATTAGGGAAGTTTGCTACTAATGGATGATCGCCTTGTACAGGTGCATCTGCTAGTTGATATGCTCACTTGTACTTTTATGGCATTTCATTCCACATACTATATGTCATACTCACTCAATGTCATAACCCACTTTGTCTAGTGACCTATCAATGTTGCATGACTTAGGAGATACTTCAAGGGATCAATCTTTGCCACTAGATGTGTCTTGTGATTCAACAAGTAATGTCTTAACTTCTGGGTAGTGAAGACAACTACAATACAAGCACATTCAATAGGTGTGTAATTTTATTTCATATCTGACCAATGTCTGACTGATGTAGTATATTTCCCTTTCCTTCTCATCATGATCATTTTGTGCAAGCAATTCCCCCAGTGTTGAAGTTGTTGCCGAGATATACAAAATTAGAGGTTTTCCTTCAATGGGTAGCCTTAGGATAGGTGGTGACAATAAATAGTCTTTGATCTGTTGGAATTTCGTTTGGCACTTATCATTACACACAAAGGGGATATCTTTGCACAAGAGATATTGAAATGGTTGGCACTTGTCTGCTAGTTGTGCAATGAAGTGTCGGATATACTGTAATTTTCCTTGTAATTTCCTTAGCTCACTTATTCCTTTTGGTGGAGGCATGTCTAATATGGCTTTCACTTTGGTGGGATTGACTTCAATTCCTCTGCAAGAAACTATATATCCCAAAAAAATTCCTAATGTCACACCAAAGACACTTCTTAGGATTCAAGTAGACCTTGTACTCTTCCAGTCTTTTGAAAATTTTGTCTAGTACATTAAGGTGGTCCTTGCATGTTAAATACTTTTCCAAAAGGTCATCCACATAATCTTCCATTAAGGTATGCACGAGGTCATGAAAGATTGTTGTCATAGCTCGTTGATATATGGCACCTACATTCTTGAGGCCAAAAGGCATGATGTTTCAACATTACGTACCCCAAGGACATGTAAATGTTGTTTTATGCTGATCTTTAGGGGCAATGCGAATCTGATTATAACCTGAGAAACCATCCATGAGAGACAACATCTCATATCATGTTGTAAGGTCAACTATGATGTCTATGTTGGGTAATGGAAAATCATCCTTTGGAAATGCTTTGTTCAAGTCATGAAAGTCTGTATAGATGCATATTTGACCATTCAGCTTAGTGATAGGTACAAGATTTGAAATCCATTCTACATAGTCTATTGATCTTATGAATCATGTGTCTAGCAACTTCTTGAGCTCTACTTTGACTAACAAAGCAACTTGTGGATGCATCATTTGCAGATTCTATTTTACTGGCTTGGCATTTGGAAGTAAGGGAAGATGGTGTAAGACTAATTCTGGACCCAACCCAGGCATATCAGCATAGGACTATGAAAAGTTAATCTTACATTATGAGAAGAATGTTTGAAATTCAGGTTTCCCTTCCTCTATCAAAGATGCTTTAAAGAGAATGATTTCAGGATCTTCTGTTGTGGCTATGTTAACTTCCATGGTTTCCTCAATGAGAATTGTCAATTTTTCCTATCACCAAGAGAAAGTTCAATCCTCCATTCCTGGGCGCCTCAAAGAGGTTTTCACCCTCGGATACGTCCTTTATTTTTATTTTTGTATCATCAGAAGGTGCCTTGCGGTTTTCACCTTAAAATGTATCTTTTTTTGTTTTATTTTTATTTTTATTTTTGTGACTAGAGGATTGCACAGTCTCCCCAAAGTATGTTGCACAATATAGGTCTATGGAATATCCTACCTTGTGGTCCCCAATTGGTATGCCCTCATGGAGTCCCATGAATTCTACAATGGCTTCATCATTCTGAAATATGTCCATAGTAGGAGGGCCTTGTTTATCCCAATCAATGAGTTGTGGGTAGACAAGGGAGATACCATCATTACTGTTGGAAAATGGTGGGGATGATGTGGAAAGCATGCAGATGGATTCAGAAAGGGTAAAGATAAATTTGTCATCTTCTAAATCCCATTCGGATTCTATCTAGTATTCTTCTTCACTTGATTCAAACAAGTCAAACTCATTGGAAAAATAGGGGACAAATGGATTGGAATCACGGTCGATAGTTTCATGTGGAAAGTTAGAAGAATCTGAATGATAGTCATTAGGGTCAGATGGTCAGACAAGCATGTCAAAATGATGGTCAATATGATCAAATGATGGTGCAAGTTTATCATCATTGCAAGGCCAAAAGAGTCCTTCCCATTCTTCCCTTTTCAATGGGACTTTACGAGAGTCCTTAGGAAGGTCAACTATAAACATCTATCTGAATCATTCATCAAAAGAAGGTTCACCAGGTTCAAGAAACATTTCATCAAGGAAAAAGTCACTCAGGGATCTTTGGGAACCAAATTACCACTCGTGTGAGTTAGTTTCAATAAGGGAATCTTCAATAGTCTCGATACTTTTGGAAACATTCATGCTCTCACCTGAAAGTACATTGGTACATTGATCATTAGTTTCGGGAAGCCCAAACCCTAACCCAAGATATTTTGGTCTTCCAAATGGAATTATAGATTCTCGTCTTCTAGTTTTGTTTTTTCCAAGGCCACTAATTCCATCATAGCCTTTTGCCTTCACCATGTCATTTTCTTTGCCATATACCTGGACTAGTAATGGGGATGGGTCTTCTGGATCTTTGCAAATCCAAGTTAATATGTCCTTGATGTCTTCTTTATTCAATTCACCCCATTTTGTGAAAATAGTTATTGGAGGAACCTTAAATATTTCTTTGGGTTCCATTCTAAAACAAGGTCAACCATAAGCCTTTGGAGACTTGGGTATTTTAGTGATGCAGTAGGTCGTACTCAATTTGTATTCTCTTCAACCTTGGTCCTAGATCTTGATATTAGGATCAGCCTTTGGGATGGAGGGAGATGGTATGCTGGAATTCAAAGGAGTGGATGTGGATGGTTTGATGAGTGTGGATGGATCGATGTATTTGGATGAAGAGGATGTCGAAGCTTCTCGGTTAATTAGCACTTGATGTTCTAAAACACCCCTCAAATTAGTGCAATACTGGAAAGGATCGGGGTCATCATGTATAGTGATTTCAATGTCATCAAAATGGGAACTTCAAGCATTAATGGTAAGTGGATGGTACATATTTTAAGGCATGGATCCAAGGTCAACCAAACAAGATGTTGTAGAGTAGCTCAAGATCTAGGACTTGACATGTTGTATCCACAATGACCAACCCAACTCAAATAGGAAGTGTGATAATGCCCCGAGAGGAGTGTTCCTCATCATCATAAGCCTTTATAATAATACTCTTGGTAGCATCTACAAAAGCATCAGAGAATCCCAGAGCTTTAACTAGTTTTAGGGAGCATATGTTTAGTCCTACACCACCATCTACTAAGACTCGTCTAACCTTATGTTTATGGATGAAGACTTTGATATGCAATGTGTCATTGTGAAAGGGTTTCGGTGATGAATAGTCTTGGTCTGAAAATGTTAGGTGATGGGGAGTAATTTTATATCCCACCATGGCTTCAAATTGGTTGGCATCGATGTCATGAGGGATGGAAGACTCTTGTAATTTTTTGTCAAGTATGGCCTTATGTGTCAGAGAGATTCGTAGCAGCTCGAGTATAGAGATTTGGGTGGGCATTTTTCCTAATTGATCAATGAGATTGAGTTGTCCCTTAAGTTGTGATTGTTTGGAAGATAGACCAGGTTGTGACTATTTGGTATATGGACCAGGTATTGTGATCTTTAGTTGTCTAGGAGGAGGAGGACCATCTATGGTGACTTTTCCTCTATGGGTAGTGACATTACATTTAGGTGTTTTCTTGATGGTAATTGTATTGAAATATTCAACAGCAGCTCATATGTGATTAATAATGGGTCCACCAAAATAGTTGAAGGTGGTGCAAGTGTAATTGGCTTAGTTATTATTAGTCTTTGGACCTGACATAGAGGGATTATTTGAACCATGGTCCTGTAGTGGGTTTTTATGGATAGTATGGTTCACATTTGAAGAAAATTGCTGACCACCTAACTCAATGGTGCGATCTTCAATGAGATCCTATACAAGATTTCTTAATTGTCGACAAGAGGAGGTTTTATGCCCTTTTGTGTGGCGATAATCACAGAATGCATTGTCATCCCAGCATGATGGCTTGAATTGTCCTGGGTCGTATGGCTTAGGGTCCTAAAATGTGATGAAACCATTTTGGAGGAGCTTCTTAAGGACCTCTTCAATTGGTTCACCCAAGGCAGTGTATGTGTGTCTCTTTGGAAATTTCCTAGTTTGACATGGCTACACCTTGTTTTGATTGTTTTAATTGTTTTGATTGTTCTGATTGTTTTCATTATTTTGGATGGAATTTGTAGTAGGTTTCAGTGTGGTCAATGGTGCATTTTGTGGTTGATCTCCTTTGAGAGTAAGTACAGGACCTGTTGTGTTTACTGCCTTAGCGTCAATGACGTCATCATTAGTGATATGTTTATTTTTGACCCAATATTTTTTTTGTCAGTAGGTGGGTTTTTGTTTGTGTTCTTGTTGCCATATTTGAGTTCTCCTTTAGAAATAAGATCATTTTTGAGTTGGACTCCCTTTTCAATGAGGTTTGCAAAGGTGGTGTAGCAATAAACGTGTAAATTTTATTTTAAGGGGCCCAGAAGGTTTTTGAAAAACATGTCCACCTTTTATTTTTCTGGTATCTCGAAATGGCATTGACTTGCTAAACTCCTCCATCTTTGGAAGAATGGAATAAAGGTCTCACCAATTTATTCTTGAGTAAGTGTGCATAAATTGTTAATGGTGACATCAATTTCAATGTTATAAGTGTAATTTTGTGTAAATTTGTTAGCAAGTTCCTCCCATAATTTTATTCCTTTAGGAAAGGAAGAAAACCATTCTAGTGTGGGACCTACGAGACTTCTAGGAAATATTCTCATCAAATAAGTATGTTCAAAGGCAGCATTCATGCAATTGGTTGTAAACTCTCTTATGTGTTCAAGGGAATTTGTTTTACCTTTGTATTTGGTGAAGTTTGGCACCATGTATCTAGGGGGATTTTGGCATGTGTAGACTCGTGTCAAAAGGGTATGGACATAGGTCATATGATGTGTGAGTCTTTTTGTGTTGCATCTGCATGTTCTCCATCTATTTTTTTAAGGTTGCAAATTGAGTTGTGAGTGCATCAATTATGGAGTTGTTTGTATTGTCACACATGCTAGTAATAGGTATTCCATAAGTTCCCATTTTTTGTGAGGATGTATTCAGATTTGGGATGTGTTGTGAAATTTTTTGGTTTGGAGGTTTTTGGTATTGCATGTTTTGATTAGGAATGTGTTGTTGAGTATGGATGTGTGACGCGTATGTGGGTGTGTGCACTCCTGCAGTGTTGGTCTGTATTTGTGGAATATGTTGACCTTGAGTGTTTTGGTGTCCAAATGAAGTCATGTGTTGTGTAATCCGATTTCCTTGTCCAAATTGGTAAATGTGTCCATGGGGAATGTTGGCATTTTTCCTTTGGGGGATATTGGTGTTAAGTTGTGATGAAGTATTGACATTTGGTTGGGGTCCTGGAATGGAAATCTGTCATTTGGTCCTCCCAAAGGGGTTGAATATATTTGTTCCCATGACATTATTTGAAGACCCAATTAAAGTGTTATCAATTTTTCACATAGCTCAAATTGACAAAGTTGGTTATACAAGTTCATTTTTAAGGTGAAAATTTTTGGTTTGTTTCTACAGATGTTTTAACCATTGCAAACATTTGAGAATTTAGTTTTAAGAGATGCAATGTGTTTCTTAGTTACTTTATATTATTTTCAGCATTAAGTAGTGCAATAAAAGACAAAAGAAGTGCTTTCATTTTGTCATTCATTCACAATGTTCAATACATTGTTTGCAAGAAAATAAAGTACATAATTGAACAAGTATTTCACAAATGTTGATTTTTTATTCATTGGAGTAAAAAGGAGAACTAAGTGTCCCACACAAGCCATGGGAGTAGCTGGAACAATGAACCATGAAGAATATCCTACGCTACTAAAGATTAAAAGAAGGGGAAAGAGCATGTAAGAATGAACATAATCATCATTACCTGATGGTGTCTTCGAGCTGCCTCCAAAGTTGAGCTCTCCTTTCTACTTGTGTGCTCGAAGTGAACCTGCAAAAAATGGATGAAAGTTTTCTTAGAGCTCAGACTATTAACATTCTTACATGGTCCATCAATAGTAATGTAGGATGTTTTCTATGATTCATTGAATCAATTGAGCAAGAATAAGAGGAGTGCAAGAGAATACCGAGGAGAAAGCATCATGAGAAACTTCTAAATTTATTGTTTTAATATAACATTGTTTGTTTCTTGTGCATTATAGGAAAATCCATGTTGTTGTTTGGTTTTGAATATCATAATGTAGTGTAAAACGGGCTCCCACAAGGGTTGAGACCTGGCATGCTTTCCCTCATCATCTCAAAGAGGGGTTTTTTAGAAAAGAAACAATTCAATAATGAACAAAGAAATATGCATTTGAAGGAGTGCATACAAGTGCCATGAAGACTCAAGCAAGTGATCACCTAGGACAATCAAGTTTGAAAGTGCAATGAAATGAAAATCATAGGTGATCCATTGCTCAAATGAATTGACATCAAGTGCATCATTGCATAATGTGATAGTGAACAGGTATCATAATTCCTTGTTACAAATCAAGCAATGATAATTGAAGAAAATGGAGAAGCTTCTAATCATCAACATTAAGTACTCTTATATTTAAAAATATTCTATGCAATGATAGCTTTCACATCATCGTGTTGTTGTTTAGGAGATAAAAATGCATGAAGAGTACAAAAGAGAGGTTAACTGTGGGTGCAACACATTAAGTGTTGGGGCTGAATAAAATGTGGAACATCATACATGAGGTAATTTGTAGAATGAAATCAGTTTTGATTCAATATTTTTGATGCTACAAGCCTAAAAGGAAATCACATTGCATTGATTCATCAAAAGTGAAGCCAAACATGCATTTTTTGGATAATCAAAAGTAATGACAGGCATCAGAGTAACCTACAGAAATATGATTGAAGCTGAAAACAAATGTTGCATGATGAGAAGTCAAAACATATCAGTGCATGTGAGAGTGAATTTCCATATGTCTCAATGCATCAAGTGTTGAAGTAAACAACATTATTCATGAAAGTAATTTGTAGAGCTCAAGTTGTTTTAGTACTTTGATGCCATGAATGTAAGCTTCTATGTTCCCATAAAGTATAAAGCAGTGGTGGAACTATAAGAAGTACAAGAACAATAAAAAAAAAATTGAGAGCTACAGAGCTTTTATTTCTAAATGAGGTCAAGCAAATGGAGCCACAATAATAAGCATATATAGTGAATTCTTATGCATCTTAAAATAGTGTGCATATGTTACAAGAGACTAGGGTATTAAATGAAAGAAGTGCAAGATACCTAGTTTGATCCCTCAAGAAAGTTTCCACATTGATTTCATTAAAGTGCTTCAGATACATAAGGTAAAATATTTCAAGCTCATACAAAATGCAAGAAAACCCTAGTTTGTGCTCTCATGTTTGTGACCTAAAAAGGGAAATTTCTCTACATAAATCACAATACCCACTTAGGGTTTGTTTCAAATGCAAAATAAGGAGAAAAAACCAAGGGTTCAAACCCTTAAGCAACAAAATATCTTCAAAATAGTGAAATGAAGAGTTATAGGCCCACGGCCAAGAGGGGTTTTGAAAACCCAAAAAATGGAGAACTCACATTCAAAAGTGTTTTCATTCAAAAATAATATCATTTTTACATCATGGGTCTAGCCAAAATGAGATTTTTTTTGCAAAAGTGAAAGAATGCACACAGTATGGCAATGGCCTGTACAATGGCCTCCAAAATTTTCTTCACAATCTTCATGTATTTTGTAAGAGAAAGCTTGAACAAGTTTTATTTAAGAGGGAAATGCTTGTGGAATGGAGGAATGGAGAGCTTACCTTATGTATCAAGGTGGAGAATCCCAACAAAGCCACGGCCAAAGCTTCATGGGATGCTAAAAAAAAACCCTTGTATGTTGGCCACAAGGAGTAATAGAGAATGGTGACACAACAAAACACAAAAGCCATTAAAAACCATAGTCAAGTTGTGGCCAAAAGGCCTTGTTTCTCATCAAACGGAGCCAAAGAATGAGAAAAAAAATGCATATAAAGACTTACCACTAAGTGCAGAGGAGAATTGCATCAAAAAATAAAAGGAGGAAGCTTGAATGGTGACTTCAAAAGCTCAAACCCTAATCTCCCAAGGTAGCGCATAGCAGAGCCCCATCTTTCCCCAAAAGAAACCAATGAAAATGATGGTGAGAAAAACATTTGGAGGCAGGTTGTGTTAGGGATTTTTCCCTATGCCTTGGCCAATGTGATTTTAATCACATTTATTTTAATTTTAAAATGCCATCCTAATGCCTTATGTTTCCTAGGCCAAAACCTTTAGCCTTTGGCTTTTATTTTTTCCTTGACTTTTATAGAAAATAAAAAGCAAAATCATGCACCTTGCTCCCCTCACTAGGGTTTCCCCTTTGCAATTCCTTAGAAACTTTTCATGCTAACTACCTTGGAAGATCAAAATAATGACTTTAGGCCTTTTATTTTTGCCTAAGTTAAGTGATAATATGTGGAGGGCCTATATTCTTTTTATGATTTTTTGTATAAAAATGAAATGTATATTAGAGCACCATATGATGTTTTATTTTTGCAAAAAATTAATGCAAAAATCAAAATGATTGGAGTTAGGAAAGATAAAAATCAGATGAGAGAAGGAGGATTTCTATTTTGCTTTGTAGAGTTGCACATTTGTAAAATATTAATTAAGCAAGCATTTCTATAAATTGCTTAATTAAATGTTATATAAATGCAGTTAGGAGATGCACTTGAGTTCACAAGAAAACTTTCTATTTCAGAATTAACTCTTGGGCGGATTTGAAGAAAAGGTGACAAACTGAAGTTTCTAGTTTTAGTTTCCAAGTGTTTGCACCTATTTTTGAGAGCTTTTTGGATAGACTCCTTGGAGATAGAAAGTTTCCATCCTTTTGGATGCTTTTGGAGCTATTTAGGAGGCTAATTTTTAGGCTTTTTGGAGGAGCTCAAAAATGCAGAATGAGTTGCTTTTTCGGCCTAATTTTTCTATTTTTGCACTATGGAGGTCACTTGATGCCTATAAGTTGGAGAAATTTCAAATTTCTTAGGGTTTAGATTTCAGTTTCTTGCTCTCATATGCATTGCTAAGAGTTTTGTAAACTTGTTGAATAAGATTTGGATGTCTTGATCCTTCAGTTTCAATATACGCAGCAAAGTTTTCCATTCACTTTATCTTGTCATGTTCTTACAGTAATAATTTGGATGATTGTTTGTGATTCAAAGATGTGAATCCTTATCTTGTCTTATTCTTGTGGGTTGTAGGCAAGAAGTGCATTTAGTTCAAGTTGCATATTGTATTCAATGGTCAACGAATCTTTATGCAAAACACTTTTTAGCTAGATGTCTTAAGGTGATTTTTGAGAGCTAATGTTTCAAGAGAGATTGTTGTGAGTTAAGTTCCATAAAAATCCTTGTATATCTAGTTGATCATCCTTAGCTGTAGGTTTCATTTTCAATTTTCTTTCTCCCCTTTTCCTCAAAAATTTCATAGTTTAGGTGGTTAGCTAGAGGGAACCAACCCACTCTAGAGATTTGCTCCCACTAATTGATTGACCCACAAATCAGGGAGTGTTTCCATGTTGCAATAGGATAACCAAGCCTAGCTTGACTGAGGGTACAATCCTAGTTGCCAATAGTTTTTGGAAAACCCGGTGGGACTCCAGGGACTTGTCTTTAGAGTCATTTCTAAGTTGTTGTCTATTGTCTAATATACGCAGCAGAATTTTTTGCCTACAGAGGTCCAAAAAGTATACCTGGCGACTCCTGAACGTTGTTTTTATTGCAAATTTGGTGAAGACAACTTATGAGAAGAATCCAAAAAAGGTCAATTCCAGCACCTTTCGAATATTTGCAACTCTCTCCACTGGGAAGAAGAGGTAGAACACCAAGGACTTTTGATTTAGCAAGAAGAGAAAAGTCTACTCCTCTTAAGCTTAGTCCCATTGTCTCAGTAAAGAGGAACCCAAATCTGATATCTCAAGTACCTCCTATTGTGAGGAAATTTTCTTTTGCTCCTTTCAATGAGGGCATCCCATTATTGTTGGATAGACACAATTAAATTCTAGCTGGTGCACTCAAGGGGCTGTCATACTTCACAGGAGAGTAACAGACTACCGCAGTTGAACATATCAGAGATGTGGCAAAATTGTGTTTAGTGCACAACATAACAAAAGAGAATGTAGCCATAAGATTGTTGGCTACCTCATTGAAGGGAAAATCCCTTCAATGGTTCAGGGGGCTCTCAGCCAACTCCATTGCAACTTGGGACCATCTTGGCGATGGTCTCCACCGACAGTTCATGGACAAGTCAGACCACTTGTCATTGCTTGAATAGTTGAGCACTATCAAGCATGCTCCACATGAGCATATGGCTGACTTTAATTTCAAGTTTCAAAGAACCTAGGATAGGATACCTCAAATTGTCAAACCCACACCCAAACATGCCTTTATTTTTTTCTTGAAAGCCTTGAATGCTGAAATATCAGTTATGATACATTCTATGGGGGGTTTTACTTTTCCAAATTCCTATGAAATTGCTATAAGAGCTGGAAATTTCCTAATCCAAGTAGGGAAAATTTTACCTAGACCACCCACTCCTATTTTTTCTGAAATATAGCCACCTATTCCTATCAATTTTCCTCCCATTGATGTTGTGCCACCAGCCCCATCTATAGGTTATAGGCTTTCCACTCAAGAAAGTGTCATTGTTGATCAAAATAGTGAAATCCAGGGGTTAAAAAGAATGTTGCAAAGCTTTGGTAAGACCTTTGGTAATGATTTCGTGAGCCTCAAAAAATAAGTTGACCAAGAAAATAGGCCTCCTCAAGCTTCCTACTAGCCAAACCAGCAAAGTAGGCCATTATTTCAAAGTGATTTCCAAGGACATAAAAGAAGTTTCAACCCCAAACATTTTCGGCCTTACAATCCAAACATCGTTGGCCCATTAAGGGAGAATGTTCCATAAAACAATCTATCCCAAGAGTACGAGTGGTCTTACCCATGCAATCAGCCACATAGCTAGGTGGCTTGCATGAATGGATTGGAAAATCAGGCCCTCATAGTGCAAAACCAGTGTGCTACCCCATAATGTTTGCCAAATGAAGATGCAGAACAACCAAGAAATTTTGAAATTGATTTAATGAACTGTAAAAGTGTAGAATATTGCGGGGTTAATCACCCCCAAGGTCAGAATCAGCAAGGCT
Source organism: Sequoia sempervirens (assembly GCA_007258455.2). Classification (NCBI taxonomy): domain Eukaryota; kingdom Viridiplantae; phylum Streptophyta; class Pinopsida; order Cupressales; family Cupressaceae; genus Sequoia; species Sequoia sempervirens. The sequence continues at coordinate 178,675,237 of VDFB02271358.1, forward strand.
TGTTCATTGCTATGAACACAAGGTCAAAATGGAGAGCGGTTCAAGCTGAATAGCAAGCAACAAGCTGGAAATTCACAATAGCAAGTTGTGGGAGATAAAAGTTATGATGTCCCATCCCAGAATGTTCCTGTAGCTCAACCGAAGTTGCATATTCTACAAAGAGAACAATAGAAGGTAAACAAAAATGTTGTTAACCATTCAAGCTAGCAAACGTTAAATCCAATCTCTTTCAATGTAGTTGAGCATTTGAAAAAGGCTACAACCAACTTATTATTTATGGATGCTTTGCACATCTTAGGGAAAAAAGATTTGTTACAAAATACATTCTCTGAAATTTCTTCTAAAGAGTTTGTGAATGCAGAAAAAGGAAGAACTGTTATTGCAAATAGTCTAGAGATTAAAGAGAACCAGAAGAATCAAGAAGTTAAACCTCCACCTTTTTATCTCAATCTGATTATAGGTGAAAAACTCATCCATAACTGTATGATAGATTCCAGAGCTAGTCGCTTCGTCATACCAAAAAGCTTAGCAGATAAGTTAGGACTAGTTTACAAACCTGTGTTAAAAGGTGTTGTGCAATTGGATGAATCTACTATCCAAACAACGGGTATGATAAAAAATCTTCCCCTTCCACTACACACTTGCCCCAATTTCTCTATTCCCCAAGACATACATGTAATAGAGTTGCCTCCCCATTTTGCACTCTGTCTTTCAAGGGATTTTACAGCCAAGTTAAGAGGTTTCCTGTCAGTAAATTAGTCTCACATGTTCTTTAGAACCTAATATGGCACTAAGGTAACAATCAGGTCTGAACCATTGGCAAGAGACCATATCGAACCATACATTCCCAGTCTAGTAAACCCTAACTTGTACACCACGAATGGGCTAGAGAATCAAGTCATGACCTCAAGAAAAAATGTACCCAATAAGGAAGGAAACCTTAATGAGTTGGTAGCCTAGGATCATAGCCTTGATCCTTTTAGCCATATGGAGGAGGAAAGGTTAGATGTTTACGTAATTCATGAACCCAATGTAGAGGTCCCTAATTTGGTTAAGGGTCAAAGTCAACCTTTGAATAGTGATGTAAAGTTCTTGAAGGATGAGGAGGTGATCAAAGAGTGGAAGGATTTTCTCTTCAGTGATCAAGTTTCAGATCAGGAAGAAGGTCTTGGAGAGGATGAGACATTTTTCCAAGAATGGATGGAGGCACTCTTTGAAAATGAGACTTCAGATAAAGAAATCTCCACAAAATATGGAAAGGTTGATCATGAATGGTTGGAGATGCAGATTGATGATCAAGCCTTGGATTAGGGGGAGGTTTATGATGAATAATTTCTCATCCAAGTGAGTAGAGCTATTGATAATTATTTTGAGAGAGAATATCATATGGCTTAAGAAAACTCATTGTTAGAGGATTTTGATTTATCTATTAAAAATTGTGAAGATACAACCATAGCTTCCAACCAAATGGTTAGGAGGGTTACCTAAATTTGATGTTGAAGTTAAAAGGAGTATGGCCATGATGGGGTCAATGGATACTGGTGAGTATACATTTTATGAGAAGTACATTGATAAAATCCTATCCCAGAAAGCTAATTTTTTAATTAAATGAGGAGCTAAACGATAGCATGGTGAAAGAAATTTGTGGAGAAAAGTTCAGAGAATTTGTTGTTGGGGACTTTTTCCTCAAATGGTATGAGAAAAAGAATAAGCCAGGGAGACATACTAAATTTGATGTAATCTGGGAGGGCCCATTTGTCATAATAGAATGCAAAGAGCATAATTCATTTCAGCTCTTGAGGTTAACTTGAGAAGTACTTTTGATCCCTATCAATGGGATCCATTTGAAACACTATTTTTGAGGTTGTAAGTTCTACCCCTGTATTATAGTAGAGTATATACTACTAATAAGTGCTTCGATAACTTTCTTTGCAGTAGTTTTCTTTTCAATAAGTTCTTTTTCACCTTGCCTTTGGCTGCTTGGGCCTTGTTTGTTTGTTGTTTTGTTTTTCTGCTATTGGTTTTGTTGTTGGCTGGAGTTGCAGGTTTCATATTTTTTAGAACTTTTGATTTTGAGAATGGCATAATTGACTCCATTCCCAATGGATATTCATAAGGAAATTATCCTAGTGCTTAGTAGGCAAGTATCTAGCAGAGGTCACCAAAAGTGTTATCAATTTTTCACACAACTCAAATTGACAAAGTTGGTTATACAAGTTCATTTTTAAGGTGAAAATTTTTGGTTTATTTTTGTAGATGTTTTAACCATTGCAAACATTTGAGAATTCAGTTTTAAGAGATGCCATGTGTTTTCTAGTTGCTTTATATGATTTGCAACATTAAGTAGTGCAATAAAAGATAAAAGAAGTGCTTTCATTATGTCATTCATTCACAATGTTCAATACATTGTTTGCAAGAAAAGAAAGTACAGAGTTCAACAAATATTTCACAAATGTTGATTTTGTATTCATTGGAGTAAAAAGGAGAATCAAGTGTTCCACACAAGCCATGGGAGTAGCTGGAACAATGAACCATAAAGAATACCCTACGCTACTGAAGATTAAAAGAAGGGGAAAGAGCATGTAAGAATGAACATAATTATCATTTCATGATGGTGTCTTCAAGCTGCCTCTAGAGTTGAGCTCTCCTTTTGTCTTTCGTACTCCAAGTGAACCTGAAAAAAATGGATGAAAGTTTTGTTAGATCTCAAACTATGAACATTCCTACATGTTCCATCAACAGTAATGTAGGATATTGTCTATGATGCATTGAATCAATTGAGAAAGAATAAGAGGAGTGCAAGAGAATCCCGAGGAGAAAGCATCATGAGAAACTTCTAAATTTATTGTTTTAATCTAACAATGTTTGTTTCTTGTGCAGGTATAGGAAAAGCCATGTTGTTGTTTTGTTTTGAATATCATAAAGCATGTGGTGTAAAACGAGCTCCCACAAGAGTTGATACCCGACATTCTTTCCCTCAACATCCCAAAGAGGGGATTTTTAGAAAAGAAACAATTCAATAATGCTCAAAGAAATATGCATCTAAAGGAGTGCATCCAAGTGCCATGAATACTCAAGAAAGTGATCACCTAGGAAAATCAAGTCTGAAAGTGCAATGAAATGAAAATCATAGGTGATCCATTGCTCAAGTGAACTGACATCAAGTGCATCATCACATAATGTGATAGTGAAAAAGAATACATAATTCCTTGTTACAAATCAAGCAATGATAACTAAAGCAAATGGAGAAGTTTCCAATCATCAACATCAGGTACTCTTATATTTCAAAATATTCTATGCAATGATATCTTTCACATCATCATGTTTCTTTCTAGGAGATAAAAATTCATGAAGAGTACAGAAGAGAGGTAGACTCCATCAGTAACAGAGTGACAAAGTGGCTACAAGTGAGTTACTGAAAGAAGAGAATGAAAGAAAAGAGGCATGTTAAACTGTGGGTGCAACACATTAAGTGTTGAGGCTAAATGAAATGTGGAAAAACATCATACATGAGGTAATTTTCATAATGAAATAAGTTTTGCTTCAATATTTTTGATGCTACAAGCATAAAAGGAAATTGCATTACATTGATTCATCAAAAGTGAAGCCAAACATGCATGGTTTGGAAATCAATAGTAATGATAGGCATTAGAGTTACCTATAGAAATACCACTGAAGTTGAAATAAAATGTTGGATGATGAGAAGTCAAAACATATTAGTGCATGTGAGTGAATTTCCATATGTCTCAATGCATCAAGTGTTGAAGTAAACAATATTATTCATGAAAGTAATTTGTAGAGCTTAAGCTATTTTAGTACTTTGATGCCATGAATGTAAGCTTATATGTTCCCATAAAGTATAAAGCAGTGGTGGAATTATAAGAAATACAGAAATAGTACAAACAACATTGAGAGCTATAGATTTTTTGTGTCTACATGAGGTCAAGCAAATGGAGCCACAATAATAAGCATATACGGTGAATTCTTTTGCTTCTTAAAATAGTGTGCATATGCTATAGGAGACTAGGGTTTTAAATGAAACAAGTGTAAGATGCCCAATTCGATCCCTCAAGAAATTTTCCACATTGATTTCATTAAAGTGCTTCAGATATAGAAGGTAAAATATTTTGAGCCCATACAAAATGCAAGGAAACCCTAGTGTTGGTATGTGGTGACTGATCATGCTATACTGTATAACCCATGGTATACTGTACACCCTGACATGTATCCTTGTCAGGGTCTGGGGTAGGATCGGGCCTTGGGCAGGGGTTTGGGGGCGGCAGCCCCTAAGAAAAAATTTCCTCCTAATTTTTCACATCATCACCGAAAAAGGAAAAAATCAACGAAAAAAAAAAAATCTAACTTTGTAGAACCCAAAATCTAGAAGCTTGTTAAAAAGGGGTTCAGATGGGTGTTACAGTATGATGAAAAATGCGATTATTCGCAAGATTGTAATAGGTTTTTGCACTGGACAATAAAATCATTGGATGGATGCGGTTTGGTGGATGTAGCTTGGGTTGGGTGAACCACATTAAATTTTCTGTGTTATAATTTATTTTGTATGTTTTAGTTTCTTTGTTTATTACTTAAATATGCATTTAATTGTTAGATATCTACCTTTCTAACCCCAACAAGTGGTATCAGAGTGGGTTGTGTTTTGATTATCATTTGTAGGAAGGTCTCATGGTTGAGTGGGATTAATGGCAGATGAGGGTAAGAAGGTTGAGAAGTTTAATGGGCAGAACTATTAGTTATGGAAGATGCAGATGGAGGACTACCTCTATCAGAAGGATTTATGGCGGCCATTGGAAGGGAAAACCAAGAAACCCCAAGCAATGTCTGATGAGGACTGGGAGATTTTGGATAGAAAGGCTCTTGGTAGTATTCATTTATTCTTGGCACAATCAGTGGCATTCAATATTACAAAAGAAAAGAAAACTCAAGAGCTGATGGAAACCCTGGTGAAGTTATATGAAAAGCCTTTCGCTTCGAATAAGGTATTTCTTATGAAGCATTTATTTAATATGAAAATGGTAGAAGGTGGGTCAGTTACTGGTCATTTAAATGAGTTTAATACAGTCACCAGTCAATTATCTTATGTAAAAGTAAACTTTGATGAAGAAGTTAGGGCTCTTTTGATTCTGTTTTCTTTTCCTAAAAGCTGGAATAGCTTGGTAATGGTTTTTAGCAATTCTTTTTTTGGTTTGAATACATTGAAATTTGATGATGTTGTTGATGTTATTTTGAGTGAGGAAATTCATAGGAAAAGCTCAGGTGGAACATCCACATCCGGAAGTCTTTTGAATGCAGAAAGCAGGGGCAGAACAAAGGAGAGAGGAAACAATTCTAGAAATTGTGGGAAGTCACAAGGAAAATCAAAGGAGAGAAGGTCCCAATCTAGAGATAAGAGGGATTGCTGGTACTGTGGTAAGCTAGGTCATTTAAAGAAAGATTGTTGTTCTCAGAAAAATAAAGGAGACAAAAAGGAAGTAAAGAGGCAAATGTTGTAAGTAATAAATCTGATGAGGATGCTTTGATTCTTTCCCTTGATAATGCTGATGATTCTTGGGTGTTAGATTCAAGGGATTCATTTCATGCTACCCCCCATAGAAGTTATTTTCTTGATTATTTCCAAGGGGATTTTGGGCTAGTTTATTTAGGAGATAACGAACCCTATCAGATTGTTGGAAAGGGAATAATCAAGATTAAGTTGTAGAATGGGAATCATTGGCTACTACATGAGGTAAGGCATGTTCCAAAGTTAAGCAAAAAATTAATTTCAACATGGCAACTAGATGATGAAGGTTGTGTTGTTACATTTAGTGATAAAAAATGGAAGGTCACAAAAGGTGCCTTAGTGGTAGCAAAAGGTGTGAAAGTAGGAACCTTATTTCTTTTTACAGGTCATACTATTCCTTCTACTTTAATTGTTACAGAAAAAGGTCAATGTTCAGGAACAGTTGTTGCAGCTCAGCAGGTAGAAGATCATACAGTTGTTGTGGACTCTGAATCAACACTGTGGCATAATAGACTTGGGCATATGAGTGCAAAAGGTATGAAAGTACTTCATTCAAATAATGTTTTACTAGGTCTAAAATGTGTTAATATGGATTTCTGTGAAAGTTGTGTGTATGGAAAACAAAAGAGAGTAATTTTTCTCAAGGATGGGAAGTAAAAGAAAGATGAGAAATTGGAGCTTGTGCATATGGATGTATGGGGACCAGCTCAGGTATCTTCTCTCGGGGGCTCTCAGTATTATGTTACATTCATTGATGATGCAACTAGGAAGGTATGGATTTATTTCGTTAGGCAGAAATCTGATATATTTGATACTTTTAAAAAATGGAGAAGCTTGGTTGAGAATAAGATGGGTGAAAAGATAAAATTTCTCAAATCTAATAATGGTGGTGAGTATTGCAGCAAAGAGGGTGAAGATTATTGTTCCTCTAATGGTATTCGTAGGCAGAAAACGGTTCCAAGGACTACACAGGAAATGGAGTGGCTGAGCGCATGAATAGAACAATAATGGAGCATGCACGGACTATGAGATTGCATGTTGGGTTGTCTTTAAAAAATCAGGCAGAGACTATAAACACTGTTGTTTATTTAATTAATAGAGGTCCCTCTAATCCTTTGGGTTGTGGTATTCCAGAGGAAGTATGGAAAGGTAAGAAGGTGAGTTATTCTTTTCTCAAAACCTTTGGTTGTGAAGCATTTGCACATGTAGATTCTGAAAATAGAAACAAGCTTGATGCAAAATCAAAGAAATGTATATTTGTTGGATATGGCATTGATGAATTTGGTTATAGGCTTTGGGATTTTGAAAATCAAAAAATTGGGAGAAGCAAGGATGTCATACTCAATGAGAAAGTGTTGTACAAAGATCTATTGCTGCAACATGAGAAGAAAGAAAATGATTATGCAGTGTTGGATGATATTTCAAACAATGATGTTTCAGTGGTTCCTCATGTTGGGCAACAACAACAACAACAAAAAATACCACAAAGTCCTATTAGACGATCTTCAAGGATAATTAGACCTCTAGAAAGATACTCTCCCTCTCTGTATACTATTTTGTTAATTGATGCTGGTGAACCCGAATATTATGATGAAGCTATGTAGGTGGATACCAAGGTTTAGTGGGAGCATGGAATGGAAGAAAAAATGGAATCTTTGCTAAAAAATTAGACTTGGGAATTATGCAAGTTGTATGCAGGTAAAAAGGCTTTACCAAACAAATGGGTTTATACGTTGAAAGAGGAGGATGGAGGTAAGAAGAGATTTAAGGCTAGATTAATTGTAAAGGGATTTGCATAGAAAAAGGGTATTGATTTTGATGAGATTTTTTCTCTAGTTGTTAAAATGACTTCTATTCGTATTGTTTTAAATATTGTGGATGCTTAAGATTTTCATTTAAAACAGCTTGATGTTAAAATAGCCTTTCTCCATGGTGATTTGGAAGAGGAAATATATATGGACTAGCCACAAGGATTTGAGGTCAAAGGTAAGGAGAAACTAGTGTGCAGATTGAATAAAATTTTATATGGCTTGAAGCATGCACCTCAGCAATGGTACTTGAAATTTGATAGTTTTATGGCTGAGCAAGGCTACAACAGGTGTAATTTTAACCATTGTGTTTATTTTAAAAGCTTGGATAATGACAGCTACATTATTTTGTGTTTATATGTTGATGAAATGCTTGTAGCCGGGTCTAACATGGATCACATAAGTGAGCTAAAACAACAGTTAGCAAAATATTTTGCTCTGAAGGATTTGGGGGCATCAAAACAAATCCTTGGTATGACAATTTGTAGAGATAGGAAAAATAGAAAATTGTTTTTATCTCAGGCTAATTATGTTGAAAAGGTGTTGCAGAGATTTCATATGGAGAATGCAAAAGCTGTTAGCACACCTTTGCCTAGTCATGTTAAATTGAATACGGATATGTGTCCAAAGACACAAGAGGAGGAAGAAAAAATGTCCAAGGTACCATATGCTTCAACTATAGTAAGTTTATTGTACGCCATGGTATGCATGAGACCAAATATTTCACATGTCGTAGGATTTGTTAGTAGGTATTTGAGTCATCTTGAAGTTGAGCATTAGAATGCGGTAAAATGGATTTTTAGGTACTTGAGAGGTACATCCAATAAATGTTTATGTTTTGGGGGCTTTAATACTGATTTAAAAGGCTATGCTGACTCAGATTTGGTAGGGGATATAGATACTAGGTGGAGTACCATAGGTTATGTATTTGCAGTTGGTAGGACTGCAATGAGTTGGATTTCTCAATTGCAAAAGGTGGTTGCTTTATCCACCATAGAGGCAGAGTATGTTGTTGCAACAGAGGTGACAAAGGAGATTATATGGTTGCAACTTTTCATGGATGAGTTGGGAAAAAAACAGGCTAGAAATTACTTGTTTACAGATAGCCAAAGTGCTATACATCTTACAAAGAATTCTACCTTGCATTCTAAAACAAAACACATACAGTTGAGATATCATTTCATTCGGACAGTGTTGGAGGATGGACAGGTCAAGCTGGAAAAGATACATATAGATGTCAATCCAGCGGATATGTTTATGAAGGCGGTGACAAGGGATAAGTTGAGCTCCTCTTCAGCTTTAGTTTTCCTTCAAGGTTGAATTCAAGTATAACAGAGCAGCAAGGTCAAAGATACTTATTTCCAATGGGAGCTGTAATTACAGCAGTGTCATCTAGGATCAGTCTCCAAGTGGGAGATTGTGTTGGTGTGGAGCCTGATCAGTATCCAAGTGGGATATTGTTGGTATGTGGTGACTGATCATGCCATACAGTATAGCCCATGGTATACTGTACACCCTAGCATGTATCCTTGTCGGGGTCTGGGGCTGAGTCCGGCCCAGGGTGGGGGTTCGAGGGTGGCAGCCCTTGAAAAGCTAGGGTTCAGGGGTAGCAACCCCCAAGAAAAAATTTCCTCCTAATTTTTCGCATCATTGAAAAAGGAAAAATTCAACGAAAAAAGAAAAATCCAACTTCGTAGAACCCAAAATTTGGAAGCTTCTAAGCTTGTTAAAAAGGGGTTCGGATGGGTGTTACAATATGATGAAAAATGTGATTATTCACAAGATTGTAATAGGTTTTTGCACTGGATAATAAAATCATTGGATGGCTATGATTTGGTGGATGTAGCCCGGATTGGGTGAACCACGTTAAATTTTATGTGTTATAATTTATTCTATGTGTTTTAGTTTCTCTATTTATTACTTAAATCTGCATTTAATTGTTAGATATCTTCCTTTCTAACCCTAACACCTAGTTCTTGCTCTCATGCCTGCAGCCTAAAAAGGGAAATTTCTCTACATAAATCACAATACCCACTTAAGGTTTGTGTTCAAATGAAAAACAAGGAGAAATAACCAAGGGTTCAAACCTTGAAGCAGCAAAATGTATTCAAAACAATGAAATGAAGAGGTACAAGCTCATGGCCAAGAGGGGTTCTGAAAACCCACAAAATGGAGAACTCACATTCAAAAATGTTTTCATTTAGAAATAATATCATTTTTACATCATGGGTCAAGCTAGAATGATATTTTTTTTGTAAAAGTGAAAGAATGCACACAGTATGGTCGCAGCTTGTATAATGGCCTCCAAAATTTTCTTCGCAATCTTCTTGTATTTTCTAAGAGAAATCTCGAACAAGCTTTATTTAAGAGGGATTTTTTTGTGGAATGGAAGAATGGAGAGCTTACCTTTTGTATCGAGGTGGAGAATCCCAACAAACCCATGGCTAAAGCTTCATGGGATCCTCAAACAAAACCCTCGTATGTTGGCCACAAGGAGTAGCAAAGAATGGTGACATAGCAAAACACAAAAGCCATTAAAAACCATAGTCAATTCATGGCCAAAAGGCCTTCTTTCTCATCGAATGGAGCCAAAGAATGAGCAAAAAATGCATATAAAGAATTACCACTGAGCGTAGAGGAGAAGTACATCAAAAAATCGAAGGAGGAAGCTCGAATGGTGGCTTCAAAAGCTCAAACCCTCATCTCCCATGGCGGTGCACAGTAGAGCCCCATCTTTCCTCAAAAGAAACCGATGAAAATGATGGTGAGAAAAACATTTGGATGTGGGTTTTGTGTTAGGTCTTTTTCCCTATGCCTTGGCCAATGTGATTTTAGTCACATTTATATTAATTTTCAAATTCCATGCTAATACCTTATGTTGCCTACGTTGAAACCCTTAGCCTTTGGCTTTTATTTTTCCCTCTATTTTTATAGAAAATCAAAATAAAATTTATGCACCTTGCTCCCCTCATTAGGGTTTCCCCTATGCAATGCCTTAGAAACTTTCCATGCCAACTGCCTTGGAAGATCAAAATAATGACTTTAGGCCTTTTATTTTTTCCTAAGTTAAGTGATAATATGTGGAGGGCCTATATTCTTTTTATGATTTTTTGTATAAAAATCATATGTATATGAGAGCACCATATGATGTTTGATTTTTGCAAAAAATTAATGCAAAAATCAAAATGATTGGAGATAGGAAAGAGAAAAATTAGATGAGAGAAGGAGGCTTTCTATTTTGCTTTGTAAAACTACACATTTGTAAAACAGTAATTAAGCAAGTGTTTCTATAAATTGCTTAATTAAATGCTATATAAATGCAGTTAGGAGATGCACTTGAGTTCACAACAAAACTTTCTATTTCAGAATTAACTCTTGGGCGGATTTGAAGAAAAGGTGACAAATTGAAGTTTCTATTTTCAGATTCCAACTATTTGCACCTATTTTTGAGAGCTTTTTGGATAGACTCCTCAGAGATAGAAAGTTTCCATCCTTTTGGATGTTTTTGGAGCTGTTTAGGAGGCTAATTTTCAAGCTCTTTGGAGGAGCTCAAAAATGCAGAATGAGTTGCTTTTTGGGCTCAATTTTTCTATTTTTGCACTCTAGAGGTCACTTGATGCCTATAAGTTGGAGAAATTTCAAATTTCTTAGGGTTTAGATTTCAGTTTCTTGCTCTCATATGCATTACTGAGAGTTTTCTAAACTTTTTGAATCATATTTTGATGCCTTGTTCCTTCAGTTTCAATATAAGCAATATAATTTTCCTTTCACTTTATCTTGTCATGTTCTTATAGTAATAATTCGGATGATTATTTGTGATTCAAAGCTAAGAATCCTTCTCTTGTCTTATTATTGTGGGTTGTAGGAAAGAAGTGTAATTAGTTTAGGTTACATATTGTATTCAATGGTCAACAGATCTTTATGCAAAACACTTTTTAGCTAGATGTCTTAAGGTGACTTGTGAGAGCTAATGTTTCAATAAAGATTGTTGTGAGTTAAGTTTTGTCGGAATCCTTGAATATCTAGTTGATCATCATTAGCTATAGGTTTCATTTTCAATTTTATTTCTCCCCTTTTCCTTGAAAAGTTCACAGTTTAGGTGATTAGCTAGAGGGAACATGTCTTCTCTAGAGATTCACTCCCACCAATTGATTGACCCACAAATCAGGGAGAATTTCCATGTTGCAACAGGATAGCCAAGCCCAGCTTGAATGAGGGTGCAATTCTAGTTGCCAACATAAAGGATTTGACTTGTTGTTCCCATGGCACTAGATGAAGCTCCAAATAAAAGGTTTGAATAATTTGTCCCCATTGTTGAGGATCCAAAGGTAGCTCCAATTACTTGTGATGATGTTGACATTAGAGGCATTGATTGTGATATGGTTTGTGACATAGTTGATGTTCCCCCAATGGATGTTGTGTTGACCATGTTAGAAGTATTTTGATTAGAGGTGCCATTAGAGGTAGGATTGATGGTATTTGTTACACTTTGTGTGGTGGCACCAATGAAGGTATTGTTTGCATTGTGTTGGGGTTGAATTGTGTTGGAAGCATTGTTTGCATTATTGTTGGCATTGTGATCGGGGGATGTTGCTCTTAAAGTGTTAATGTCAAACCCACATGGAAATTTTCCCCCTTGGTATAAAAGCATGGCTAGATATCTCTGTGAATCTTGTAAGATAAGTTCTTCCACAAAGGAGGCCACGTCCAGATTTTGAGCGGAAGCTTCTAAGTCTTCCATGAATACATGTGTCCATTTTCATCTCTGTGTATGAATGGTTCAAAGGGGTTGCATGAGGAAGATGGCATGTTCATGTCGCTAAAAGGATTAATGAAAGGTTCCCCCACATTTGTGTCTTGGTTCATGTCATTAGAAAAGTTATAGGGGTTGGTGTCTTGTCCAAAAGGGTCAATTTGTCTTCTTTTCCTTTGGAGCCTAGTCTCAACCGTATAAGGATTTTCTCAAATGAGGAAGAGGAAAATGACAACTAAGTCTATGAATGGGAATGATATGACACTATGTTTTTGGATTTTTTGAATAAGGGATGCAAATGAAACTATATTTTTGGGGTTTTTGGTAATAAGAAATGCAATAATGACAATGTTGTCTAAAGGAAATGTCAAATGCAAAAGGACAATGAAGACTAAGATGAAAAGTATGACACTATTTTTTTGCATTTTGGTATAAGGTATGCAAAATGAGGACTAAAATGTCTAAAATATGCCAAGGTCTAAGCAACTTTGATGGAATTTTGGAAAAGGTTTACTCAACCACTCAAAGCTTGGTCTATGTCTCAATTTGGGTCATCAAAGGACTTTTTGGTGTGACTAAATGAAAATGACAAGATGACAAAGTGAGGTTTCCTAACTAGACTTTTGAGATGGAAAGATCTCACAAAAGGACAATGACTAAAGGAAATGATTTTGACTAAGTCCAATGATAACCAACTTTTGAAGGAAAAGCTTTTGCAAGGTATGGTAAGTTTTCCTATTCCAAAGTCTACAACAAAATGAGGACCTAAAGACTAGTTTATTGATGGAAATGATGATGATGGACTCTAAACCCGTGCAACTAATAATTTTCAAGGATGGACCTATGGAAAAATGCAAGCTAAAAGATGCAAGAAAAGGAATATTTGAGCAATTATTTTTCTGGCTTTCAACAAAGGCCACTGGAAAAAGATGTTTGTCAATAGTTTGAAGGTGTTTGATTTCGGGTTTTGGACTGTAACAGTGTTTTTGTAAATGTTAAGAAGTTGCATTATTTCAGGTCTCAAATGTGTTGCAGGATGTCAAATGTGTCTCAGTTTCAAGAAGTGCATTGTTACAGGTCTCAAATGTGGCTCAAGAAAGCAATTATAGTTTTCTAAAAATCAAATGTGGTTTAGACCAGTCAAATGTGTTGCACAGGGTAGTAGATGTGGCTTGGCAGAGCAATTGCAGCATAGAAAGTCTCAAATGCAGTTCAGAATGGCGAATGCATTGCACAAAATAGCAAATGTGTTACAAAATGAATAAAGGTCTGATTTGTTTGCAATTTTGGCAAGTTTTCATGATTGTTTCAATTTGAGTGAGTGTTTCTAGGTCTGTGAAAGGTGTTTATTTGTTCAACGTCTCAAAAAATGCTTGGAAAACATAATGTTTTGTCTTTGAATGTTTGAAAACATGCACAATGAAGACAAGCAAAATCATAGGTTAGGAAAGGACTATATCCACTAGATTCCACATGGGTTTCCCCAGCCACACTTATTCTTAGTGAGTGATCTAGAAGCTTGGCCACGCAGGCCCCCCCTTACATTTCACTCACTTCTCAAGTCAACCAAGCTTCAATCCTTGATAATCTCCCATGGCAGGCTTTTCACCTCTACTAAGAACTATGAGAATGTGGATACCTTGGCAATGACCATTGTTGCACTAATGAATAGATGGGATTTTGGAAACTACACAAAGGGTTTTAGTTCGGGACTCCTGTTTGAGTGGCCACACATGAGGAAAGATTAGCTCTGATAAGGAGGAATTCTAGCCTAAAGAGGTTATGCTCAATTGTGTTTTGAGGAATTCACTTGTTTATGTGACACATCCACACTCGTAATCCTAAGTTTTTCTTGACGTTCCAAATGGCACAGCAGCAGTTAAATAGAATACTGCTACTATGTTTCTCCTGAAAGAGAAAGATAACACATGGATATCTTAGCTCTCAAGGTCTTTATAGTTGGTTCTCAACTATGTTGATGTCCCTCAGTGGTCAATGTAACAGTAATGTTCAAGGGGCTTGCTGGTGTTGAGCTTCTAGATTGTTCTAAGATCAAACATGAATTTAAACCTACTCTAACCAAGGGTTTTTAAAGAAACAACAAAAGATAGATCAGAGCTTTGGAACAGAAAAGAATGATACTTCATCCAAATTAGCCAAACTTGTTATCTTTCAAGGATTTCCTAAACTAAAACTGCAAAATGAAATTACCTTGTGATTGACACATAGTTTCATTCATTTACAGTGCTGATTTCAATAACAGATTGCAAATTATCATTTAAACAAAACATTAAAGTAAGACCTCAATCCTTGAAATATTCTCAAATAAAATGATTAACTCAAGACAAACACCATTCTGAAACACAATCTGAAGTAGATTTTAATTTGGTTGCTTCTACTATTAATGAAACAAATAAGCAACACTTAAAAAGCTATCACAATCACCAATGTACAGAAAATCTATGACTCTGAATTGTTTCCATTTATATTGAGAAAATTGAAAAGATACATTATTGGTTCCTACTAAATCTAACTAAAAACTAAGAAGACAAAAGAAGCTCCTATTACAAAGAATCAGGATGCAGTTATGTCTCCTGCTTTAGAAAATTCCTACTCTATTGTTGCTCTTAACTTCTAGCCTTTTAGTTCTAACCCTAACTCTCTAACTATGTTTTTTTTTTCTCTAACTTTCTTCTAACCCCTACAAAGAGGCAAGAATGCCATATATATATAGAGTGTACCAAAAGAATGCACTATCCCCATGCATTAGGGTTTACAAAATATCTGCTTCTAGGAGAGTCGGCTCTCAAATCTTTCTGAAGAGAGTCAAAGTTGCATTCAATGGGAAGGCCTGCTGTCCATGCTGATGAAGGATTTCTGCCCTCAGGGAAACCTTTTAGATCTTTTGCAGCTACCACATTTACTTTGGCCTTCCGTGTCCATCTTTGAACTCCATCGGGGCCACCTTCAATGCTCTAAAAGCATTTTTCCATTAATACTAATCTGCCTCTTGTCAATGGTCACTACAGTTGTCCCTATGAGTCATGGTTGTTTCTTTCCTTTGGCCTCCATGTCCTTGACCTTTTTGCACATTGACCACCTTCTGGAAGCATCATTGGGCCTCTCTTTAGGTCTGAGCATCATCGCCTGAGCCGATCCATCAACTTATGATCTCAGAATGAATACATGTCATTCGCATTATGCAGATTTCCTTCACAGGAATAGTCAATTAGTCAAACTGGGCCAATGAGTCACTCTTTTAGTTTCCTCTAATTGGTCGGGCATATGCCACGTGAGCTTCTCAAGTAGTCAAAGTTGGTCCACATTGAGTCGCATGTCGGTGAGACACTAATTGTGTCTCCCCAATGTGACTAAATCTCTTCTAGCAACTATTGGCGTAGCGGGCGACAGTCGGCAAGACCTTTCGTGGTTTGTAGAGGTCATACCAAGCCCACAAAGACCATCGGAAAGATAGTCGCTAGTCGGTGTGACCTCATAGCGAAGCCTTCATTTCTTCCTGAACTCATTCTTCTTTCAGCGAGACCTTTCGGGTCAGTGAGAAGTTTTTCTGAGCCCTAAATCTTTTGGCGAGCTCCCTTAGTCGGCAAGACCTTTCATGGTTGGGGAGACCTTTTGCCGACGTTGTCATCCTTCACTGAGACCACTCTACTTCACGCAGACATCTCCGTGAGCTCCTCTTTTTGACAAGGGCCTATGCTGAAATCACTTCATCTAGCTGAGAGATCCCTGGGTTGCCAAGACCTTTCATCGAATTCTCTTTATTCTTGCTGGGCTCACTTTGTTTTGGAAAGACTCCCTCTTCTTCAGTGAAACTTTTCGCCGAAGGCAACACCTCTCGGCGAGATCCTTTTGGGCTGAACTTTCTTTTGGCAAGAGCCTGTTGGGTCGGAAAGAAGTCATAGCGAAGGCACCTCATTCGTTTGGAGTCTCTCTGATTTCCTCTTGTTCTCCTCGAGCTCCTTTTGCTTCGGCGTGACCTTTGCTCTTCGGCAAGACATTATACTGACAGGGGAACCCTTCGGCGAAACCCCCAACTATCGAGGAGATATCTCCCAGAAACAAATCTATCTTGCTGAACTCAAATTTCATGTTGGCAAGACCCTCGAACTTCGGCCAGACCTCTTGGCACACATCTTTATTCTCCCCGAGGGGATACCCTATCGGTGTGACACTCCTTAGTCACCGAGACCTCCCGGTGAGAGTCTTGCTTTGCGGATGCCGTTTCACTCATTCAAACTCTGATGGATTGGCAAGACTTATGCTGATATTACCTCATGTCAGCAAGACCTCCTATAGTCAACAGGACATTATGGCGAAGGGATAACCCTTTGGGCGAGCTAAGATCATGTCGGTGAGACAATCCCATATCGACAGGACATCCCTCTGAGCCCCTCATGTTATATTGAAGACTGACCTTTCGGCGAGACCCACTGCTAGTTGGCCAGACCTTCTGCCAAAGGAAAAATTATCGCCGAACGCAAAATTTTGGTGGGACCTCCTTCGGAATGACTCCCCTCTTTTTGGCGAGACATTATGCCTAAACCCAACCTTTTGCCGATCTTTTCACTTCGGGGAGACTTCTCTGTAATCATACCGATATGTATTCTTTCATTTTACATCTGTCACTATAACATTCTCTCATCAGGGGGAACTCCCATAGACACCTTATGTCTCACTGAGAAATCTCCATAGGTTCACTTTTCTTGCCGAGACTTTCTCGTTCTCTCCTTGATGAAGTAATATGTCGGTAGGACATTTTGGGTCGGCAAGACTGCAGGACCTCATACCGATAGATCCTTCTTTATGCTTTGTCGGCAAGACCTGATGCATTCACCGAGACTTCTCTCTGAAGAAAATTCTCACCGAGATGTAGTACTTTATCGGAGGTCGGCGAGACACAAAGCACTTAGGGAGACTTTCCACCGAAGACATAACTCCTGCCGAAGCATTAGCCTGGTTCTTGCTAGTCGGTGAGACATAAAGCCTTTTTTGAGACTTTACACCAAAGTCAAAATCTCCCGCCGATATGCCTTCTCCCTATCGCCGGTCAGTGAGACATAAAGCCTTCGCCGAGACCTTTCTCCAAATGAAACTTTCATGCCGATGGGAAACTCCTAGTCGCCAAGATGATGACTGATGTCCTATCGACATGTGTTTGCATGTGAACTCCACTTGCTATGACATCTCTGGGGTCTTTTCGATAGATGACACAGATGCATATTTAACAGAATGCATTATGGTTTGGTGAGACCCTGATAATCTTATGCCGACAGGGCCCATAATGTGAAGTATTCAGACTTGATGGAATTTATAGTGCAATGTGGCCAAATATGTGGAAGATATGCCATGGTGGGACTTGTCTGACAAATTTGTAAGTATGAGAAACATGTAAAATCATCAGAAACCTATAGTTCTAACACCTCCTTTGGATTTCAGATGGACAGAGCCAAGCCACCAGTCAGTGAGACATGAGGAAAGTCTTGTTGACTCTTGCCTTAGCTGATTTTTATGATCAACTGGATTGAGGAATGCTTTCCAACGAAGCTCCCTTGAGAAATATCATCATGTGTGTGCTTTAATCCTGCAAAACAAATGCTTCGATTAGTCCCTAATGGATAGAAAATATAATATAATGAACTATCCAATTGCTTATGATTATTTCATTGAATCCTCAGCAAGAAGAAAACCAACTTAGGCCAAGACAGTGCTAAGATCAGATCAAACAAAACAAATGATAAAACATGGAGAAACAGAAGAACTCCCAATAGCAAAGAAAATAACCAAAAGCAATAAAAACAAGAAGAGAAGGGGGACCCATTTTGTTCCAAATCAAAATGGAATGGTTATGCAAGGCATAACAAATGGTGACTCGGCTGGGAAAATGGTTTAACCATTTTCAAGAAGCTGAGGGATTCAGCTACCCAGAACTCCTGGTTCATGATCATCACAACTCCAGTTGGGTTAGTTATAACAACCAAGGTTGAGCTAGAATCTCAAATGTAAATCAGCAATAGCTACTCTTGAATCTATGTGTGTGCTTGATTGTGCATCACTCTTTTATAAAGTTTTCTTGATCTTTCGAACAACAATGTGCAAGATTTGAGCTAAATGAGTTGATCCCCTTTAGCTGTCATGCAATGATATCCTGGGCATTGCTCCGCTACCAGTCAGGCGTCCATAGCCACAATGGAGATACCTCTAGTTTCCTCGCAGATTGCTCTACTGCCAGTCAGGCGTCCATAGCCCCAGTAGAGATACTAGAATCACCCATTCATATTGAGTCTTCTTTGCTCTTTTGAATAGTTTTATCTTCTTCTTTTTTGTTTTCTCAGAGTTTAATATATTTCATTCAAATTTTTTTTTCAAATTTCAGATGTTTAACATCTGTTCTGGGTTGAAAACTACCATGGACCTCATGACAGCACTTGGGAGATCAGATTTTTCACTCAAATCTTGCAACATTATCATCCTAGGAAAAATATACCATTACAAGAGGAGATGATCTTGATGATTTGTGATAGATTCAGAGGGAGCTAATGAAGGTTATTTACTTCAAACCTTATTTTCAGAACTTTCCACAACTCTTATTGACAATAAGCATGAAACAATGAATTTAGGAGAAAATCATCCAATCAGCAAACGTGAAAATATCTAAACCACTTCTCTCCTATCAACCAAAGTATGCATTGGATAACAGCCCATTAAATCAAGATGGAAGGAAATAGATAAACCTCAAAGAACAAAAAAAAAAAGAAACCAAGAGAACAAAAGAAACAGAAAGACAGAAAGAAAGGACAAATAGAAAAACAACAAATTATTTACAAAGAAAAGAGCAAATTACTGACACAAAGAGCAGAAAATTCTTCACAAAAGAACAAAGTTATTTACACATAGAAATTATTCAAAAAGTAGAAACTATTTACATAGATGCATCACCCAGCAAAGGTACCAACTTCATGATTCAAAATAGTGCTTAAGAAACTGTCCATTGACAGGTAATGGAACAGGTTCTCCAGTGAGACTACTCAATCGGAAAGCATTTTCTCCTAGGATCTCAGTAATCTGATAAGTACCTAGCCAGAGTTTGTCAAATTTCTGGTGAATGCCCTTCCTTTCACTGGCTTTGTCCCATAACAACAAAAGGTCTGATATCCTAAAGGCTTTGATTTTGGCTCTTTTGTCAAACCAACATTTGACAACAGCCTAGTGCCTAAAGAACTGTTGCAAGGTGGCATCTCTTTGTTCCTCTAATTTCAACAAGGCAGCTAACCTTACTTCTATCCTACTGTCACTAGAGTAGAATTTATACATGAACTCAAGGATAGGTATTTGCAGATGGATAGGGAACATAGGCTCTTAGCCATATACCAGCTTGAATGGTGAGGTCTTTAAGGCAGCCTTGATCCTAGTTCTATCTGACCATAATGTAAATCTTAGCTGAGTATGCCAATCTCTACGATTGTGTTCTAACAATTTTTTTATTACCCCTAGAAGGTTATTATTGGTTAACTCTGCTACTCCATTGCCATGTGGGTAATAATTTGAAGAATACTTTAAGACAATTTTGTGATCATATGCCTAGGAAATAAACTCAGCAAAAGAAAAGGAAGAGCCATTGTCACATACCAATGCAAAGGGTACCCCAAACCTTGTAGTGATGCATTCGGTGAGGAACTTGATCACTACCTTCGTTGTGCTATTACTGCAGGGTATAGCCTCTATCCACCTTGTACAGTAATTAGTGGCAGTCAAAATGAACTTGTGTCCTATAGAAGAGTTTGGATTAATTACCCTAATGAAATCCAGTGCCCATTGGGCAAATGGCCTTACGTCGTAGATGGGATGCAATGGCATGGCTGCATGGTGTTATTTTGATGCAAAAATCTGACATATGTGGCATGTTCTAACATGCTGATGGGCATCTTTGAATATACAAGGCCAATAATAACTAGATCTAAGGATCTGGTGTGCCAATGAATCTGTAGACCCATGACCTGTGCCATGTTTCCCGTGAAACTCAGAGGTCACATACTTAGCCTCTTGCTGATCAAGGCATCATAGGTATACTCCTTTGAAATTATTCCTATATAGCAACCCTTCTTTGAACATATAATGAGAGCTATTCATTCTCAAGGCTCTCCTTTGAGTTGAATTCATCCCCTCTAGACATCGATTATTGAGCATAAAATAGACGATATCAGCATACCAGGGGTCACTGGAGAAGGACTGGGTTGTGTATTGCTGACAGATGATGTTGTCGCCAACGTTTACCATGGACTAAGACAAGCCTGTACCCCTGACTAGTTTCATAGGGTCTATCTCTAGATCAAATTCTTGCAAGATGGCCATCCATTTCCCTCTTCTTTCTCCCAGCTCGCTCTACATGAGCAAAGACTTCGCAGCAACATCAGGAACTACAGCAATGATTTGGCTTCGGAGAATGTAATGCTGAAACTTCTTGATAGCTCAAACTAGCACAAAAGCTTGCTTCTCGAGGGACGCATATTTGATCTCAGCATTCTTAAATGGAGAGCTCATGAAACCAATTGCTCTCTCCTCTGCCTCCTCTCTCCGTTGAGTTAAGATAGCCGCACAGGAATGCTCATAAGCAAAGGAATAAATATAGAATGGTTTTAAATATTTGGGGCTAGTTAGAACTGAAGCTTCTGAAATGGATCACTTGATTTGTGAAAACATGTCCTTTGCCTCCTTAGTCCACTCTCTTTTGGCATCCTTCATCATTTCATTTAGTGGTTTCACGATTTCAGCAAAGCCTGTAATGAATTTTCTCATGAAATTGATCTTCCCAAAGAAAGACCTCATTTCTTTCTTGCTTCCTAGCTTGGTGATCTTCAGAATGGACTTGACTCAGACTGGATCGATTGATATTCCTCTTTCATAGATCACGTGTCCCAAAAGCTTTGCTTCTAAAACTTAGAACATGCACTTTCTAGGATTCAAGGAGATGCCATAATGGATGCATCATTCCAAAACCTTGGCCAAGTCCACGGTGTGGTTCAGTTGATCCCTAGAGAACACCGTGAGTTCATCCATGTAGACAATGATGCATTTACCAATTAGATCCTTGAATTCCACGTCCATGGCATGCTGAAAGGTCACCTCGATGTTTATAAGACTAAATGGCATCCTTCTGTATGCAAACGTTCCCCACTTTGTACTGAAGGTTGTCTTCATTCTGTCTTCATAGTTAACCATTACCTAATTGTATCCAGAGTAACCATCCAAGAATGATCTCATCTAAGATCCGTTGATAGACTATAAGACCTCATCCAGTGAGGGGAGTGGGTAGTTGTCTTTTTCTAAAGCTCTATTCAGATTCCTAAAGTCCACACATAACCTGATCTCTCTATTTTTCTTACATACTGGGACTAATTTGGCCACCCATGTTGAATGACATACAGGGAAAATAATCCTTGCAGAAAGCAAATTTTGAACTTCCTTCAGGATCAGTGGCTCAATCAGGGCATTGACAGGGCGTTGTTTTTGTTGAAATGGCTTGGTTTCGAGCTTCAGAGGGATAGTATGGGTCATCACAGAAGCATCGAATGTCTTTAGGTCTTCATATCCCCAGGCTATTGTAGTAATATCCTTCTTCAGTGCCTTTAGTATATCATTTCTGATTGCTTTAGGGTAGGCTTTCTGGTAGGGTAGGGTTGGATGGAACACTCACTATTCCATTCTCTCGGTCTCACCTTGGTGAACCCCTTTGGTGTCACTCTCCACCACCTTAACCTATAGGCCCTAATTCTTATTAGGAACCCCTGGTTCTCCTAGCCAACCCTACTATCACCTCCATTTCCCTAACCAAGCCAATCTTAGTGCTCTCTTTGTCATTCTCTCCTTAGCCCGTAATCTTCCTAAAGGCTAGCTAAATCTCCAACCTTCACTAATTTCAATGCAGGGGTGTGTGATGTCTCCCATAGCTTCAAGATCATTCCCCTAGGGTTCTTTATCATCCACCAATCTCCAATTCTCCATCGCTCTCACCAAACCCTCTTCTAGGGTTTAAAAAGGCTACTAGCCCTTGAGCCCCAATTAGGCCGCCTAACCCAAGAAAAGTGGAAAGTGTGCCCAAATTCTCCAAATGAACCCAACTCTTTTCTTGGGATTTGTGGTACCCTTGCCCACACCTTGAATATTTTTGGGGTTTGGAGCCTCCACTATTCGTACACTACTCTGACCCTTAACTTAGCAAATTTAGGCTTGTTTTAATCCAGTTTCTGACCACCTTGAGATTAGTTAGTTGTTTTCCCCTTCCCGATCTATGTTAAGCCTCTTCCTTGTTACCAAGCCTCTACAAGGAAATCCACATCCACTCCACACCATGGTTCACCAGGAGATTGGCACCCCTGCAACCTCTTTGACTGTCCTAGCCGAACATTGACAAGCTTGCCTAGGGAAAGATCTTTCCAATAGCTCCTGACCTTTCCCAACCCCTACAGCCTACCATATGTACAAACATGGAGTCTAGGAACTATTCCCAAAGGGTCGTACAATTTGTATGGTGTGAAAGTAGTCGAGCACTCCATTTCTTCAAAACTGTCTCGTTCAGACGAGCAATAGGGTAAAAGTGAACTATTTACAAACTATGAATGGAAACAAATCAAAAAGACTAGAAGATGGCACACACAACTTTTATTCTATCAACACTACATCCTACATGCAAAACAGTAATAGATTTAATCCATTTAAACCCTACTTTCAATCAGAAATCAAAAAATGATACACAAAAATGTTGTTTTCTTTCAATCCACTAAGTGTTTACACGATAACAAGACTTCCAACCCCACTCTTAGGTCAAGGATCCCCTTAAATAAGGTCCCTCAATCAGTTATCTTCCTTTGTTGGACTTATCCAAGACCTAAAAGTAAGAGTTGTAAAACCCATTGTGTTTTACAATTCTTGCCAATTGTTAGTAACCTAAGCAAGTTTAGTTCCTAAAACCATCCATCCTCTTCACTTCTTAATCTACTGATCACAATATATCAAGACTTATTCATAAACCTAAAATGCTAATTAAATGGTCAACATGACCTTAAAGCATTAAAACCACAAAATTTCATCCTAGGCTCACAAATTTGCCTAGTGCTACCTAATGCTTCCTAAGTGCTCTTGCACCATTCTCCCCCTCTCTGCCCAAACACTAAGGAATGGAAGGAGAGATCAATGACAACTCAATGCCAAACTTCTTGAACTGATCTTCTTATACCCATGTGGCTTCTGATTCATGCTTGTTCTTCCACTTGATAATGTGCTCCATGTACACCTTATGCCTTGTAGACTTTTGCACTCTTGACTCCAAGATTCATTCTACTTGTTGCTTTTCTGGAGTAGGTAGGGGTAATTTGCTTACATCCTTGAAGATTTCGCTATTGTTTTGATCCAAATCCTTGAATCATCCCTTGTACTTGATCAAATCAGCTACATTAAACACTGGAGAGATCCCTAGATCGGTAGGTAACTCCACCTTGTATGCATTCTACCCATACTTGGCTAATACCTTGCATGGACCCACTCTCTTCATCTGCAACTTGGTTGATGTACCCTTCTATAACCTTGATTTGTTGATGTGGACCATGACATAGTCTCCTAATACAAATTGTACATCTTTCCTTGACAAATCTGCCTTCTCCTTCAACTTTTGTGTAGCCTCGGTGACTGTCTTCTTCACCTGTTCCTGAATCTCTTTCATGGTTTGACTGAAGTCCTCTGCATGTCCACTTCTATGTTCCATAGCTCCAAGATCTCTGAGCTCACATATGCCTCTTGGGTGCATTCCATACACAACTTCAAAAGGACTCTTCCCTATGGTCCAGTTCACACTATCATTGTAAGCATACTCAGCTTGTGACATAACCATATCCCATGTCTGTCCATACTCCTTAGTGAGGCACCTTAGAAGGTTTCCTAGCACCCTATTAACCACCTTTGTTTGACCATCGGTTTGAGGATGGTAAGCTGATCCAAATGATAGGTTGGTACCCAATCTACTCCATAGAGTCTTCCAAAAGTGACTCATGAACTTCACATCCCTGTCTGAAACAATGCTCAAAGGCAATCCATGGATCCTTACAAATTCCTTGAAGAAGAGATGAGCTATGTAGCTAGCATCATGAGTAGTTTTGCAAGGGATAAAATGACTCATTTTGCTAAATATGTCCACTACTACATAGACACTATCAAAACCAGTCTTGGTCTTAGGAAGGCCTACCACAAAATCCATGCTTACACACTCCCATGGTCTGTTAGGAATGGGTAGGGGTTGATATAGACCAGCATTACTAGCTCCTCCCTTAGCTTTCATACACACAACACATTGTTCCACATACTTTCTAACATCTCTTGCCAACTTAGGCCAATAATAGAATCTTTGCACTAGTTCTAAAGTCTTGTTGATGCCAAAATGTCCACTAAGACTTCCATTATGCTTTTTCTGAATGAGATTTTCCCTTATTGACCCTCTTGGAACACATGATTGATTTCCTTTAAACAATAACCCACTTTGCAATGTATACTCTGAGTATTGGCTATGGAAATGGTTCTCAAAGTTAGAACATACCTTACAGACCTCTGAAAAGTCTTCATCTTCCCCATAGAGATCCTTGAAACTCTCTATGACAATGCTCTTGATCTATATCTCTTGCACTGTCAACAATCTCCTACTCAATGCATCTGCTACTTTGTTTAGCTATCCCTTGTGCTTGATGGTGAAGGTAAAAGCTTGGATGTTTTCCATCCACTTCAAGTGTCTATTGCTCAACTTCTCTTGGGTATTCATATAGCTAAGTGCCTGATTGTCGGTAAAGACTACAAATTCCTTGGGTAGAAGGTAATGCCTCCACTTCCTAAGTGACTGAACCAAAGCATAAAGTTCTAAGTCATAAGTTCAATACCTCTTATTTGCTTCATTGAGCTTCTCACTAAAGAAGGCTATAGGCCTACCCTCTTGACTTAGCACTCCTCCTACTGCCACTCCACTTGCATCACATTCAACAGTGAACAATTTGTCAAAACTAGATAATAAGAGAATAGGTTGAGCTGCCACCTCTTGTTTCAGTTTCTCAAACCCTTTCTCAGCTTCTTGAGTCCACACAAACTTAGTTTTTAAACCACCCTTGATTGTATCTAGGATTGGTGCACATATAACATTAAAGTTCCTTATGAATTTTCTATAAAATTGAGCCAATCTATGAAAACTTCTTACCTTAGTCCCTGTGGTTGGTGTAGACCAGTTTAGGATGGCTTCCACCTTGCTTGGATCCATCTTCAATGATCCTTTGGACACTACAAAACCCAAATATACAAGCTCTTGCTTAAAGAACTCACACTTCTCTAGATTTATTGCCAACTTCTCCTCTTGCAACCTTCTAAGAACCAACTCCACATGTTTTAAATGCTCTTCTATTGTCTTGCTAAATATGAGGATGTCATCAAGGTATACCACCACAAATATCCCTATAAAGTCCTTGAGCACCTCATTCATGAGCCTCATGAATGTGCTAGAGGCATTAGAGAGACCAAATGGTATCACTCTCCATTCATATAACCCATCATTTGTCTTAAATGTTGTCTTCCACTCATTACCATCCTTAATTTTGATCTAATGGTATCCACTCTTGAGATCCAACTTTGTGTAGTATTGAGCTCCTCCAAGACAATCCATTAAGTCTTCAATTCTAGGAATAGGGAACCTATACCTAATGGTGATCCTATTTATTACTTTAGAATCAGTGCATAACCTCCACTTACCTCCTTTCTTGGTTGCTAAGACCACTGGTACTGCACATGGGCTAATGCTCTTTTGAATCAATCCTTGATCCAACAATTCTTGTACTTTCCTAGCTACCTCTAGGTTCTGATCCAGTGTAAGCTTATAAGCTGCTTTGTTAGGAAATGAGGCTCTAGGTATGAAGTCAATTTCATGACTTATGGCTCTCTTTGGTGTAGAGTTGCAAGTGCACCATCACTTACAATGTCCTTGAACTGATCCAACAACATTATGACTGCTTTAGGTATGACTATCTTTTCAGCATTGTCTTCTTCTTTAGGTTGTAACATAACCACATATCCTTCACCCCATTGATGTAGGTTGTTAAGGAACTCCTTCCCACTACTCAACATGACACTTGGCATCTTTGACTGTCCCTCTGCTTCTTCTAACAGTGACTGCAACTTGAAAGTCTTCCCATCTTTCTCAAAGGAAATGCTATTCTCTTTCCCATCATACATGGCACTTCTGTCATACTACCATGGTCTTCCCAATAGTAGATGACATGCATCCATGGGTAAAACATCACAAACTAACTTATCCTTATACCCTCCAATGGAAAACTCCACTGTTACTTGCTCATTCACTAGAACACTTTTCCCTTTGTTGAGCCATGTTACCTTGTAGGGGTTAGTGTGGGGTACTTTTTTCATTTTCAGTTTCATTACTACTTCTTCTGAGATGATATTGTCTGTTGAACCTAAATCTACAATGACCTTGCATATTTTACCAAGTATCTTGCACTTCACTCTAAATAGAGCTCTTCTTTGTTTTGGTTCTTCCTTAACTGGTTGTCTGATCAACACTCTTCTAAACATCAGATTCTCTCCCATCTCAGATTCAATGTGACTAACCTCAGGTGACTTAGGACTCATGGTGTCCTCTTGTGCATAATCCACTCTCTTCTCATTGCTTGATGAAGATGCTTTCTCCGGAAACCTATAAGCTGGATGTCCTACTTGACCACAATGGTAACACTTCATATTAGCAAAGTAAGAATTGCTCTTGCTTGCTCCTCTTCCTCTGTTTGAACCTCCTTGAGGTCCTCTACCTCTGTTATATCCTCCTCTAAAAGATGTTTCACATCCATGCTCTGTAAGTTTAGACTCTCCTTGGTTTCTTTGCTTAGTTCCTCTACCTTGGTATCCACCTCGCTGTCCTCTTTGATCTCTTTGATCTTTGCCTTTTCCTCTACCCTTAGAAGCCTGGTATTGCTTTCTCTTATTTCTTTCCTCAATTTTGATAGCTAATTGGTAACATTGATGTACTGTCTTAGGACTTAAAAGAGCTATCTCCTCTTGAATGTTTCATTTCAAGCCATTAAGATACCTAGCCACCTTGAGACTTTCATCTTTTGAAACATTAGACCTCATACAAAGTTTTTGGAACTCCTTTGTGTAGGTATTCACATCTTGGTCTTTCTACCTTAGGCTTTGTCTCTTCTTGTGTAACTAAATCTCATAATCATCTGGCATGTATTCTTCTCTCACTTTGGCAACCATTCCTTTCCAAGTTGAAATAGGATGTTTTCCTTCCTTTTCCCTCTCTGTCTAAATGAATTTCCATCATGTCAAGGCAGAACCTCTTAACCTTGATTTGGCCACCTTTACTTTATGTGCTTCTGTGACCCCATCACACTCAAAATGGTTTTCCATTCCCTCTATCCAATCCACAACTAAATCAGCTTCCATTTTTCCACTAAACAATGGTATTCCTTCAAGTCCTTTTCCACTCAAAGCCTTTAATGCCTTCAAGAAAGGCTCTTCTTCCAAAACAGGGTCAGGTTCAGGGATCTTTTCATCCTCTGCAATGGTACCCTTCCTTTAAACTACGCATTATTCAATGCTTTCTCAAGTTGGTCTATTCTTTCTTTTAACAACTTATTGTCTTCCTCTTGTTCTTCGACCATCTTGGCCAATTCAGCATTTGTCACCATGATGGTAGAACCATTGGATTCAAGGTCTGACATGCAAGATTCTTCCCAAATCTTTTGCTTGCTCTGATACCAATCTAGTAGGGTAGGGTTGGATGGAACACTCACTATTCCATGCTCTGGGTCTCACCTTGGCGAACCCCTTTGGTGTCACTCTCCACCACCTTAACCTATAGGCCCTAATGCTTGTTAGGCACCTGTGGTTCTCCTGGCCAACCCTACTATCATCTCCATTTCCCTAACCAAGCCAATCTTGGTGCTCTCTCTGCCATTCTCTCCTTAGCCCATAATCTTCCTAAAGGATAGCTAAATCTCCAACCTTCACTAATTTCAATGTAGGGGTGTGTGATGTCTCCCAGAGCTTCAAGATCATTCCCCTAGGGTTCTTGATCATCCACCAATCTCCAATTCTCCATCACTCTCACCAAACCCTTTTCTAGGGTTTAAAAAGGCTACTAGCCCTTGAGCCCCAATTAGGCCTCCTAACCCGAGAAAAGTGGAAAGTGTGCCCTAATTCTCCAAATGAACCCAACTCTTTTCTTGGGATTCGTGGTACCCCTTCCCACACCTTGAATATTTTTGGGGTTTGGAGCCTCCACTATCTGTACACTGCTCCAACCCTTAACTTAGAAAATTTAGGCTTATTTTAAGCCAGTTTCTGACCTCCTTGAGATCAGTCAGTTGTTTGCCTCTTCCCAGTCTATGTTAAGCCTCCTCCTTGTTACCAAGCCTCTGCAAGGCAATCCACATCCACTCCACACTATGGTTCACTAGGAGATTGGTACCCCTGCAACCTTAGTGCTCTGCACTCTTTGACTGTCCTAGCTGGGCACTGCCAAGCTCACCTAGGGAAAGATCTTTCCAACAGCTCCTGACCTTTCCCAACCCCTACAGCCTACCATATGTAAAAACATGGATTCTAGGCACTGTTCCCAAAGGGTCATACAATTTGTACGGGGGGAAAGGGGTCTAGCACTCCATTTCTTCAAAACTATCTGGTTCAGACTAGCAACAGGGTAAAAGTGAACTATTTACAAACTATGAATGGAAACGAATCAAAAAGACTAGAAGATGGCACACACAACTTGTATTCTATCAACACTACATCCTACATGCAAAATAGTAATAAATTCAATCCCTTTAAACCCTACTTTCAGTCAGAAATCAGAAAATGATACACAAAAGAATTGTTTTCTTTCAATCACTAAGTGTTTACACAATAAGAAGACTTCCAACCCCACTCTTAGGTCGAGGCTCCCCTTAAATAAGGTCCCTCAATCAGTTATCTTCCTTGGTCGGACTTATCCAAGACCTAAAAGTAAGAGTTGTAAAACCCACTATGTTTTACAATTCTTACCAATTGTTAGTAACCTAAGCAAGTTTAGTTCCTAAACCCATCCATCCTCTTCACTTCTTAATCTACTGATCACAATAGATCAAGACTTATTCATAAACCTCAAATGCTAACTAAATGGTCAACATGACCTTAAAGCATTAAAACCACAAAATTTCATCCTAGGCTCACAAATTTGCCTAGTGCTACCTAATGCTTCCTAGGTGCTCCTGCACCACTTTCCCTCTGTAGACATTCCTCTTAGGACCTGAATCAGTAGGTTAACCACTTCATACTCACCTCCCTTATCTTCAGCTGGTATCTTCTCTCGAGCCCTTGGGTCTAAATCAAAAATTATTTCCAAGGCCACCATTCCCTTGGGAATGCTATTATTCTTTAAATTAAGGACCCCTTCTGTATCACATTCCTCAGGGCTCCAATCCCCTTGATCTCTATTGGACTCATCAATAATTTTCCCCTCAAAAACATCTGAACTTGCTAAGAAAGCTAGAATATGTGGTTTATCATCAAAGACTTGAAAGTTTGTGATATTATCAGGAACTGCAGGGGTGGAAATTAATTCCACTGAGAATTTCTTGAGCTTGGAGCCTTGCATAGGTTCTAGGGTGATTGCAACAATAGCCAATGAATCAGCTACCTGATTGTCTTCTCTAGGGATTAAGCTAATCCCAAAGGCATCAAAGTCTTCGATCGAGTTCCATACCTTATTTCTATATGATGCCAGCCTTTTATTGTGACAGGTGTATTGGCTACGTACTTGCTTGATAACAATTTTTGAATCCCCTTTGACTATCAAGGCAGTGACCTTCTTATGTGCAAACATCAGTCCCCATGCCAGAGCTTCATATTCTACTACATTGTTTGTGCATCCAAATTGCAACCTATAACAAGCAAAGAAATTTTTCCCTTTCGAGCTGGTTAATTCAATCCCAACACCACAGCCTGTCTTAGATTTGGATCCATAAAATGTGAGAGTCCATAGCTGATTGTGAGCTAGGGTTGGTCCTTTTGAGGTCATTGTGGGCACTTTGGTAGAATGAGCTAGGGGTGGGACTACTTGATCTTTTACATCAGATATAGGGAAGGGGCGTTCAACCAGTTCCTCAAGTGTAATTTCCAATTCCTGTACAGATATATCATATAATATGTGGCTATCCTTCTGATGGCCAGTTGTATCTTTGGTTAACCCCCCAGGTTTTGGGGTATTTGTCAGTGTAGGGATGTCAACTAAACCTTGGGGTTTCTCCTTATCAATATGCTAGTTTGGACATGTATCTGGGGTAGGTTCAATTTGAGAAGGAACCTCCTTGAAGGTATCCCACCTCTAGTTAACATTATTGCTTCCTTGGCTTCAAATGAGAAGCGGTCTTCAATAGCCTTAGGGTGACTTGAGCTAGCTGGTGTACTTTGGGAAACATGATTTAAAATGTCTATGCAGGGTTGGCAAGTCAATTCAGAATGATTTTGGTAATGTACCCTGCACCAATTAGGGAGTAGAAGATTTTGCAAATCTACATCTTCCCCTAAAACCAGCTAATCTTGTTGTAGCTTTCTGATTAATGCCTGCCGATTTTCATTACCCATAGCATCAAGGGACTTTCATATTGATAATTCTTTAGGATCAAAAATTGAAAAGGTTAAAATTTCCTCCCCTTTATAAACCCCTATCCCAATTTTCAAGTAGGCTACCTCATTGGGGCAATCATATTTTGTGATGATATGCTTGAGGTGAGGCTCACTTTCAATCCTAATCTAAGTAGGAATCCCTCTCCATGGTAGCCACATATGTGAAAAGTCAAGTGAGAGGTATCCCCCTAGATTTTTCATCAAATCCCTGCTCAGCAGCATACCATAGGTCTCAGGAATATCTACTACTTGGATATCTATGTTGGTTAGGATCCTAGGGTCTGATCCTACTTGCACATGTATGTTCCTTAATTCTCCTTCCACATTAACCTTTGTCTTCTCAAGTTGAATGACCTTATTTTTCTGAATGGGGTTCAATCCCAACTTCTTACATATGGAAAATGGCATAACATTTCCTAAATCCCCTGAGTTCAACAGACAGTTATGTAGGTTCTTCCCATAAATTCTTAAACTCAAAAGAAAAGGTGGAGTACCTACCTTGTTTCTGTATAAGGCTGCATTTACATCCCTAGCAGGTGTTGCCTTGCTCTTTCCTTTTGATTTGTTAGCTTGCTCCAAAGCTTTCAGCACTATCTCCCTTACAAAGCAACACTTACAAAGTTGGCACAATCACCAGTGTACAAAAAAACTATGACTCTGAATTATTTCCATTTATATTGAGAAAACTAAAAAGATACATTATTGGTTCCTACTAAATCTAACTGCAAACTAAGAAGACAAAAGAAGCTCCTATTACAAAGAATTGGGGTGCAGTTCTGTCTCCTCCTGCTTCAGAAAATTCCTACACTATTACTGCTCTTAACTTCTAACCTTTTAGTTCTAACCCTAACTCTCTAACTATATATTTTTTTTCTCTCTCACTTTCTTCTAACCACTACAAAGAGGTGAGAATGCCATATATATATACAAAGTGTACCAAAATAATGCATTGTCCCCATGCATTAGAGTTTACAAAATATCTGCTTCCAGGAGAGTCAGATCTTAGATCTTTCTGAAGAGAGTCAAAGCTACATTCAATGGGAAGGCCTATTGTCCATGCTGATGAAGGATTTCTGCCCTTAGGAGAAGCCTTTTATATCTTTTGCAGCTGCCGCATTTACTTTGGCCTTTCGTGTCCATCTTTGAACTCCATTAGGGCCACCTTCAATGCTCTAAAACCATTTCACCATTCATACTGATCTACCTCTCGTCAATGGTCATTACAACTGTCCTTGTGAGTCATGGTTGTTTCTTTCCTTTGGCCTCCTTCATGTCCTGGACCTTTCTACATGTTGACCACCTTCTGGAAGCATCATCAGGCCTCTCTTTAGGTCTGAACATCATCGCCCGAGCTGATCCATCAGCTTATGATCTTAGAATGAATACATGTCATTCACATTCTACAGATTTCCTTCACAGGAATAGTTAATTAGTCAAATTGGGCCAATGAGTCACTCTTTTAGTTTCCTCTGATTGGTCAGGCATATGCCATGTGAGCTTCTTAGGTAGTCAAAGGTAGTCCACATTGAGTCACATGTCGATGAGACACTAATCGTGTCTCCCCAATGCGACTACATCTCTTCTAGCAACTATCAGCATAGCAGGCGACAGTCGACAAGACCTTTCATGGTCTGTAGAGGTCATACCGAGCCCACAAAGACCATCGGCAAGATAGTCGCTAGTCAGTGTGAGCTCATAGCGAAGCCTTCATTTCTTCCTGAGCTCATTCTTCTTTCGGCGAGACCTTTCGGGTCGGTGAGAAGTTTTTCCAAGCCCTAAATCTTTTGGTGAGATCCCTTAGTTAGCAAGACCTTTCATGGTCAGGGAGACCTTTTGTCGACGCTGCCGTCCTTTGCCAAGACCACTCTGCTTCGCCCAGACATCTCTGGAAACTCCTCTTTTTGGCAAGGGCCTATGCCGAAATCACTTCATGTCCCAGAGAGATCATTGGGTCGCCAAGACCTTTCATTGAATTCTCTTTATTCTCGCCAAGCTCACTTTGTTTTGACAAGAGTCCCTCTTCTTTGGTGAAAATTTTCACCGAAGGAAACACCTCTCGGCGAGATCCTTTCAGGCTGAACTTTCTTTCGGCAAGAGCCCGCTGGGTCAGCAAGAAGTCATAACGAATGCACCTCATTCATTTGGAGTCTCCCCGATTTCCTCTTGTTCTCCTTGAGCTCCTTTTGCTTCAGCATGACCTTTGCTCTTCAGCAAGACATTATAGCGACAGGGGAACCCTTTGGCAAAACCCCCAACTATCAGGGAGATATCTCCCAGAAACAAATCCATCTCGCCAAACTCAAATTTCATGTCGGTGAGACCCTCGAACTTCGGCCAGACCTCTTAGCGCACATCTTTATTCTCCCCGAGGGGATACCCTATCGGTGTGACACTTCTTAGTCACCGAGACCTCCCAATGAGAGTCTTGCTTTGCCTATGCCATTTCACTCATGTAGACTCTGATGGATTGGAAAGACTTATGCCGATATTACCTCATGTCGGTGAGACCTCCTATAGTCAGCAGGACATTATGGGGAAGGGATAACCCTTTGGGCAAGCTAAGATCATGTCAGTGAGACAATCCCATATCGACAAGACATCCCTCTGAGCCCCTCATGTTATATCAAAGACTGACCTTTCAGCGAGACCCACTGCTAGTCGGCCAGACCTCCTACCAAAGGAAAAATTATCGCCAAACGTGAACTTTTGGTGGGACCTCCTTCGGTGTGACTCCCCTCTTTTCAACGAGACATTATGTCGAAACCCAACCTTTTGTTGATCTTTTCACTTTAGGGATACTTCTCTGTAGTCATTCCAATATGTATTCTTTCGTTTTACATCTATCGCTATAACATTCTCTCATTGGGGGGACCTCCCATAGACACCTTATGTCTCACCGAGAAATCTCCATAGGTTCACTTTTGTCACCGAGACTTTCTCATTCTCTCCCCAATGAAGTAATATGTCGGTAGGACATTTTGGGTTGGCAAGACTATAGGACCTCATACCAATAAATCCTTCTTTATTCTTTTTTGGCAAGACCTGATGCATTCACCGAGACTTCTCTCTAAAGAAAATTCTCTCATCGAGATGTAGTACTTTATCAGAGGTCAACGAGACACAAAGCACTCAGGGAGACTTTCCACCGAAGACATAACTCCTACCGAAGTGTTAGCCCGGTTCTTGCTAGTCAGTGAGACATAAAGCCTTCACCGAAACTTTACCCCGAAGTCAAAATCTCCCTACGATATGCCTTCTCCCTATCACGGGTCGGTGAGACATAAAGCCTTCGCCGAGACCTTTCTCTGAAGGAAACTTTCATGTCGATGGGAAACTCCTAGTCACCGAAACGATGACTGATGTCCTGCCGACATGTGTTTGCATGTGAACTCCACTTGCTATGACATCTCTGGGGCCTTGCCGATAGATGACACAGACACATATTTAATAGAATGCATTATGGGTTGGGGAGACCCTGATAATCTTATGCTGACAGGGCCCATAATGTGAAGTATTCAGACTTGATGGAATTTATAGTGCAATATGGCCAAATATGGGGAAGATATGCCCATGGTGGGAATTTTATGACAAATTTGTAAGTATGAGAAACATGTAAAATCATCAGAAACCTATAGTTCTAACACCTCCTTTGGATTTCAAATGGACAGAGCCAAGCCACCAGTTGGTGAGAC
The DNA here is from genome assembly GCA_007258455.2 of Sequoia sempervirens. Taxonomy (NCBI): domain Eukaryota; kingdom Viridiplantae; phylum Streptophyta; class Pinopsida; order Cupressales; family Cupressaceae; genus Sequoia; species Sequoia sempervirens. Next base: position 178,709,731 of record VDFB02271358.1, read on the forward strand.
ATGAGGAAAGCCTTGCCGATTCTTTCCTTAGCTAATTTTTATGATCAACTGGATTGAGGAATGCTTTCCAACGGAGCTCCCTTGAGAAATATCATCATGTGTGTACTTTAATCCTACAAAAAAAATGCTTCCATTAGTCCCTAATGGATATAAAATATAATATAATGAACTATCCAGTTGCTTATGATTATTTCATTGAATCTTTAGCAAGAAGAAAACCAACTTAGGCCAAGACAGGACTAAGATCAGATCAGACAGAACAAAAGATAAAACATGGAGAAATAGAAGAACTCCCAAAAGCAAAGCAAATAACCAAAAGAAATAAAAACAAGAAGAGAAGGGGGACCCATTTTTTGCCAAATCAAAATGGGGTGGTTATGCAAGGCATAACAATTTTCCATTAGGATTTACATTTGTATACCGATAAGGAGTAGCTCAGCTAAAGAGCTTCATTTCTAGTTTGAATCACCTTGGGGTGAGTACTTTTTCCCACCAAAGAAGGCACAATTCCTAGAGTCAATAGCATTTTCTCTTGTACCAAGAATCACACAAGTGCACAAGGGGAGAGGATACTTCTATTATTGAATCAGGGTTACACAAATTGCAAGCACTTGTTCATTTTAATTAACCAAAATAAAATGTGTGGAAAACACCTAAAACACTTTGTTCATTTTAAACTTTAAATCAATGTGAAACAAACAAAGTTCACTTTAAGCCCATGACATGACAATGCATGTAAATTTTAGCCTTATGAGTTTCAATGCAAGATTGTGTTCATTTTAAGCCCATGAGTGAGTATGCATGTTCATTTTAACCAATGAAATGTGAATGCAAGTTGTTTTTTGTTTGTTTGTTTGATTAAGAAATTGGAAAAGTGATATAAAAATCAACAAACAAAGGTTAGACTCCTTGCCACATGTTGCCAACAGAATATTAGTAACCCAAAAAAACCTCTAAGCTACTAAATGGAAAAGAAAAATCTGGAAAAACACAGTAAAAACCCAAAAGGAAATTTTTTACCAGGCGAATGTGTCATTCTGCAAAGCAAATGCATCATAGGGCAGAAAGATTGATTTTACCAAGCAAATGTGTCAGTATGCAGAGAAAATGCATTGTAGGGCAAAAAGTTGGATTTTAATAGGTAGATGCGTTAGTCTACAGAGCAAATGCATCGTGATTGTCAGATGCATCGTTCTAGTTTGTAGATGCATCACAACAGAGAAAATGCATTGTTCTATTTAGCAAATGTGGCTCGGGACCTCAAATGTGTCATTCTACATATCAAATGCATCGCGACACAACATTTACAACTCAAAAATTTGCAAATGCGGCTGTCTGTACCTGTACATGCAAAATAAATAAAAGAAAGCAATACGAACAATATGCAAAACAATTATCTTGGCATTGATTTCACCAATGTAGCTTAGGGAAAATACCAGGTTAGCAGATTTAAGCTTAAACAAAATAACCCAAAGCAAGCAATGAAGAAAAAAGGAGTACAAAACATGAAAACAAGGAAAGATCTTACCAAATGTCTTCAACCTCCATGATTAACCTTCATTTCACCTTCTCTATTTGTTGCAATATTATTTTTTCCCTCAAATTTTTGATGAGCAAGCTATGACTATGCCAATGTCCTAAGCAAATGTTGAAGGATTCTATCAAATGCTACACAATGCAACTATGAAGCAACTATGAAGCAAGCCTAAAGCATGAAAATTTCTAAGTATGAAGTCAAGAAATTCCAAGATGTATGAAGTCACTGATACATTTTGGTATTTTTTTCTACGACGGGTCGTCGAAATTTCGACGGTTGTTCGTTGTTGTTATTGCGTCAAAATTTTCATGGCATTTGAAACTTCAAAATTCCAGCCCGGCATCCGACCCGTCATCGAAAAAAATACCAAAATGTATCAGTGAGTGTAAGTGTCTCAAATGAGGCCAAAATTTCCATTTTATAGAAAAGTCAATTTTGGGTGAATGGCCAAGATTAAAAGTTGACAAATGCCCTAAGACTAATGGTTAAGATTAAATGTGACAACCCACAATTAGGGTTAGGGCAACATTAGGTTGGAATTTGAAATGAATGGTCAAGATTTGATTTTAGAAAATTCAAATCAAGGGACAAGGTTGCATGTGACAAGGAGATAAGAAAGGCAATTTAAAAAAAAAATGAAAATCAAATAATAATTTAAAATTATTTGATTTAAGAGGCAAGTTGTCATTTTGAATTAAAAATTAATTTAATTCAAAAAGGTGGGGCCATGTGACAATAAATAATTAATTTAGATTATTTACTTGGAGAGAAAATTAGAAAGTGGACAATTTTAACTAAATAATTTTATTTAAAATTAGGGGAGGCCAAGGTGGAAAATAATTAAATAAATTAAAGAATTTATTTAATTATAAGAGGACATAGCATATTAATGACGAATTTAAATAAATAAATAGAATTTATTTATTCAAATAATCAATAAGAAATAGTCGACCAAGGATAATTAAATAAATTTAAGAATTTATTTAATAATAGAGAGACATTAGAAAATTAGCAACACATTTAAATAAATAAATATATAAAAGACATGAATTAATTAAATAATTGATAATTATTTAATTAATAGTTGAAATCGGACCATATGACATAATTAAAAAAAATTATTATGTTAGGAAGAATTACAGAGAGAATAGAACTTGCAGGCATAGGTCAATTTTATGTGTCTACAGATGCAACCTTCAATCCTTTAACAATATATGCCTTTGTCATTGATGGCAGCACAAGATGGGAAAATGCAACAATAACAATCTTTGCAAATATTTTGATGAGATGAAATGATTTTAAACCTTTTCACATGCTTCCTTTCTCCCCCTTTAACATCAATGACAAAAAGAAGTTGTATTTCCCCTTTACTTCAAAAATTTTACAAAAAAGGTTATCAAAAAATGATTCTTTACCTCAATCCTTCTTCCCTTAAAATATTTCCTTGTATTTTTCTTTCAGTTCCGGAAGACATGTCTTCCAGTTCCGGAAGACATGTCTTCCAGGAATCCATTGCTAGCCTGATGTATAGACAAATACTATTGTTCTTTGTTATTGAATCAATTGTTTCGAGAAGAGTATCTGAAATAGCAATATTATGTGCATTGTTCTCAACATCCACCAAGAGACCAAAAAGTTATTCCAAACTTAACTCAAATATCTCTTTGACATTCCAAAAGGTCTTCACAATACTATTGACACCAAAATTTGGCAAGGTAACGACCCTTTTGTGGGAAACTCAGTTTATGGGGGACCTATTGCGCTAAACTGAGTGACCTCTGGATTTTAAAGAAGTTGGCTTCTTCTGTAGTTAGGATTTGGAAAGGGAAAAGGAAAGAGATATAAAAATAAAAGTCTAACCTAAGGTGATGTGCCAAGACGTAGATAATAGGCATGATAAATCATAGATCTAGGGGCCCGATCAGCAATTTACGATGTCCCAAAAAGGAAGAAACTAAAGATTAAAGTATAAACAATTCATTCATTGAAATAAAATAATTTTGCAAACATATTTACTAACAAGAAGAGTCACATGACATGATCTAAGATAGTAAACGTGCATTCAACTTATAGAAGTTCTGGAAATGAATCATCCAAACAATAGCAGCACAATCTAAAGTTAATCAAATATCATAAAAAGAGCATAAAGGTCAAATGATTGGCACAGTTCGTGAGTATTTTTACAATAATTAAACAACAATAACAAAGGCCTGGTGTCCTTTTTTTATCTATGTTCTTTCTGAAAAATCCTAGAACCCCTCCTCTAAAACAAAGAGGAGTATATATAGCCAAATGCTCCCACCGCTTTGGCGAGCAGTAACAAAAAATATTTGAGAATCCTTGGAAATCATGCAAAATCAAAGATTCCTCCCTACCGTTGCAATAGAAAATATCCCAGCCAAAGGATCCGGTCATTCCAAGTTCAAGTGCATCCTCTGCAAATGATGGTAATGGTCCCAGTAAGGTCATGTAGACAAGTGTCGTTACCCTACTAAAGAAGTTATGACATGTAATAGGATGTCACAGTTCTTGGCTCGCTCCATCCATCGTTTAAAAGAACACCTACCGAATAGACATGTGGTGACATTGTGTAGCCTGTGCTCATCTTTTTCCCTCACTGTTGAAAGATTACACCAAGGAGACACATGTAACCTACCTCATCCTTTGTACCAACTATGGGGCCTGCTAAAAAATGTAAAGTTGAAGTCACGTGGCATGCAAATGGAGCCTGAATCAAAAAGTGAAGAAAAGTGGCTTTCAATTGTGCACAGAGCAGACACGTGGCAATGCAGCGGGGCCATTTTGAAATGTGAAGGGAAGAGATCCTTTGGGGAGTGTAGAGTGGACACATGGTAGAGGCAATGGTGTTTATCAAAAAGGGTTGAATGACTTTTCAATGCAATGTGCAGGCCAATACTTCAACAAAATAAAGCCCAAAGCGAGCTTGATGAATATTTATTCACAACTTTTGGTGACTATCAGGGGTGTTTTGCTTGAGGAACGGAGAACCCAAAATTTCTTTGGCTACAGACCAGAGTCTTACCCATTGGGTGACGACATCAGAGCTTAGAGAGGGCATCCTACAGTGGTATCCAATCATCCTTGGATGGCCTTGATATGTCATGCAAATTCTCTTGCTCTCTGCTGAGATCAAGCATTTCTTTATAAGGTAGCTCCACCAGTAGACCAGCCCCGGACTTGCATAGGAAGAGTAGCCGCACAATTGGATCGATAATCCCTTCAATATTTTTTGCTATGGGAGGTTGGATGAAGTTTTGTAAGGCAGTTGTGTCCTCTTTCTTTTCTTCAATTTTTGTTGCAAGCTACTCAATAGTGGTCACAGATCCATCCTCAAGAAATGGGGAAGGAAATCCCATCTCAGTCAGGTAGGAGAATCTTTCTCGCACATTAGCTAGAGTCACACCCAAAGTGGTCATGCATGCCCTGGCTCATTTTATGGTTGAGTGGAAGTGTACGAACTTGTTCACCATCTTAGCAGTAGCCATTCAATCATCGATTCTTGCTCCAGCTAAGTCTTCATCAGAGACTGAGTACAATTTGGTTAGTAGTCCCTAGACCTCAAGGACCTTTTCCATGATGAACTGTGGGAACTCCTCTATAGTTCTATGAACCTCCTGGCTCAAACTTGTCGCCTGAGACATGTACCAGAGTATTGGATGTAACATTAGGCAATAAGACTTGACCTTCCCCCAATATGAAGCGTACAACTATTGTGCCATTGGGATGAGATCCGGCTGGGCAACAGGAGCCTGGGGAGCATTCTCTAAAAGGGTGATCTTTCCATCCCTTGTGTTGACGTCCTACATTAGCTCTGTGATCCTCTTGTTGGCAGATGCCAATTGTTCCTGAACATGAGCTAACTCTTTAGACCTGCTCTCCTTCACCCAACTATGGTTTTCCAATTCTGTGTTAAGGGAAGACTTTTCCTCCCGAAGCTCCTCTTCTATTTGGGCCTTGCAACCCTCAAATTCGGCATCCTTCTCCTATAGCTTTTGCTCATACTGAGCTCGCTGCTGATCTAGCACCTCATCTTTTTGCACCATCCCCTACTCATATTCAATGCACCATCGTTCAAGCTCCTCATCCTTCAGCTATAGATTCTGCCCTGCTAGAGTCAATTGGCTCTAGTATTCCTGGTTCTTAGTATGTAACTCATTAATTATAGCGGAGTCGATGGATTGATCCTTTGCAAGTTCCTCCTAAAGTTTATTCCTCAATGCCTCTACTATCAACACTCTCTCTATCAAGTGCGCAACATCCGCTCTTAGGGATTTCTCCCTTTTTTCCAAGAAACTGTCTCTTTCTTTCAAAGATTTCAGCTACTCATCCATTTTCCTCAACTAGCAGCCAATTTGAATGAAATTAGAGGTGACCACTCATTGTGTTTCCTCCATGAGCTCAACTTTATCCTATGAATGAGCTACCTTCATGTCAAGCCCCATGGCATACATATTGTAATCTTCTAGATGCATCTCCCCTTGTTGCTTTTCCACGGTTGGGTACATGGTTGCAAATTTCAGTGTTTGTTGAGTCTCATCATAGACAATGTGCATCTTCAGTTCTGCCAGCTTACTATCATCCTTGGGTTTTCACTTTTGAATTCTACTAGTGTGTGCCTCCTTTGTAGCATCATTTTGTGCAATAAAATGAGCTGGAAACAGGACTAGCCCACCTATGAAAGGAGCACTAGGAGGTAGGGCATATGGATAGGTAAGTTTAATAGGCGCATATAGTTTTTTTTTCTAGAGAGTGATGGTCTTCGGGGAGAAATGAGGCACATACCAAAGCTTGGTTTGTGAACCAATAGAAGGGCTTGTCATTTTCCAAGGTCCCATTGGTGAACTAGAGAGAGGACTCATGGGTTGCAGTGGTGAGGGAATAGTCATTGTAGAGTCCGCTTGCTGTGAGAAAAAGGGAGGATTCGTGGCACTAGTAGCAATAGGGGCGCCAACAACGAGTAAGCCTTCAAAATTTGAGGCGAGAAAAGACTGAGTGGCAACGGTTGGTGTAAGGATTCACGGAGGAGTAAAGGTGAATGGATTTGCCCGTGCAGACTAGGAGAAACCTCCCACAATCATTGTATCAAAGTTGAGAAAAGAAGGGCCAATACTCATGGTGGGGAGCACCATGGAGATAGTAGAGGATACCAAAGACTAAGAGGCAAGAAAATCAGGAGTGAATGTTACCTATTGATTGGTCGATGGTGGCTCCTGGCTCATTGTTGGTTCCATATCTTTTTTGGGCTCCTGGCAAGCTACGAGCACTTGACCTATGGCGGGTTCTTGTTAACCTTCTTCGACAATAGTTTTTGTGTGTTGTTGCTTTGTAGGCGAGGTTTCTCCAACCTCAGTAGTCTCTACTAGCTATTGTTGTAACACTCTTGTTGATTTAGCGGCCCAAGTGGGTGACTGTGAGGCCCTCAAAACATTGAATCGCACAATTGAAGTTGCATAGGAGGGTCACCCTGTAGAGCTTTTCTCTTGCTAAATGGAGGACATTGGGGTCACCACTTTTTCTTCTCCTTGTTGTTCAGATTCATCTCTCAAGTTGTCACTCCCTCCAATGCTTGAGTCAGAGGTTGTATGTCTGTCCCACCTTTTTTCAAACTCTTCATCAACTTTCAAGCTTCCATAAGGGGCTTCAAGTTGTTTTGTTTCATGGTGATATACCTAGAAGGCTCTCATTTTTTCTAGAGTCCATTCCTCCATATGTTGTAACTTTTTGTACATGGTGCTCCCCATCTTGACATTCTCATTAGCCTATGCTACAATGAAGTAGAACTTATGACATGGTTCCCTATGATCCTCTATGGGAATATGCACCAGCTCAACCAAATATTCATCCTTATCCTCCTATGAACTGCACCTCTTTTCCTAGTAGGGTCGAGGAGTGTGAGTAACCCTCATGTACACATGTGGCAGATCATTGAAAGGATTATACTACCATTTATCGCATATCAAAACAAACCCTAAATGAGCCAGCTTATCTTGCAATAATGGGTGTGCCTGCCTCTTTGCTAGGGTCACCATTTTGAAACTTACGGGTAACTGGAAGAATCCCTTCTTCTTGGGAGGTCCTCCACAAAAGTTGTAATTGATAATGCATGCCTATCGATACATTTCAAGAGCCAGCACTCTATTTATGATGTAGGCCGGGAGTTGGAATGGTTGGTTAGTGAAACTCTGGATGATTGTGAAATTTGCGCTAAACAACTAGTCACATGCGGGAGTAAAGACTTGCATATATCATGTTTTATCCATGGTGAGTTAGACCATGCCATCTTCTCCTTGCAAATCTTGCAAAATCACAGTTAGAAAGAAATCTGAAAATGCATAGTAGTCAAATGTTGCGGAGAGGAGAGGTGTCCATGTAGATACCGGCTTTCTTCTGCCCTTTTCATAAAAAATAGACAAACCCACATACTTACTGAAGAAATCAGGGTTTTCATGCAAAAACATATGGGAAAGAAAAGAGAGGAACCTAAACTTCCGCTCAACCTAGTAATTCTCTACTTTTCCTATCATTTCTTCTACAAGGAAGTATGAGAAATCATACTAGAAGAAATTATGCTACTTACAAAATTGGAAACCCAGCCCTAATTGAAAAGTGTGCACCATCTAGTCTGTGTCTAGGCCACAAACAAATGCTAGCATTGAAAATGCCTCCTTTAAGTCGTTATCAAACGAACCGTGTAGCACCGGGATACTTGGCAGGTTTTGGCTCATTACTCCATGCTTGCTGATTTCCTTAATTAAAAACTAAGGACCCTTCCTCATTTCCTTCCATGTGTTTTCTCCTTTCGCAGGAGTGAATGCCTCAATTTTCTCACTTTTGGTGGTTGGGTCGGGGATACATAGCATATTCTAGATAGCCTACGGATTGATATTAACTATTAAAGTTCGGCCCTCAATGTTGTGGGTGCTCGGGTTGTAAAGTTGAATGGCCACATCAACCAACTCTAGGAAATAGTGCACTAATGGGACCATGTACTGCAGGAGCCTACTGAACCATATATTTCATGTTCCTGACATATGTTTCTTGGATTCCTTCATCCTTTCACAGGCCCCTTCTCTCAAAGACTTGGGGTTTTTTGTGAGGTGTGGGTTATGAATATTGTCCCAATCCTCCTGGACTTGAACCTGGTTTATGTAATTTTTGGGATTCTCTAGTTCTAGTGTGTTCACCCATTTTGGCTTGTCTGGTATACCAAGCGTAGCATATGAAATGTTTTCAAAGATGTTAATAGCATGTGATGCCCATATGGCCCTAAGCAAAGATTGTGATGCCTCCCCTTGTATTTCTTGTTGTGAACTCTCTGCCATTGTCTCTTTTGATGAAATTTTTTGCTAGGCCTAAATTCTCTACAACTTTTCCTCAGCTTTGGATATGCTAAAAAAATTTCCTCACTCAGCTTAGCATATTTGAAAAGACTCTAAGGCATTTTAAATTTTGCATGCGATAATTAGCTATCTTTTCTCAACATAGTAGATGAAAGTGGTTTTTTGCATTTAATTCAGCATGTACCACCCACCATTTGGCTCGTGCAAAAATGAATTACTTGCCATTTTGAAGTGACAAGAATTTATAGTTTCATTTGGCAATAGTGTGATATGGCATGATTTCCTTGGAACTTGGGCCAGTGATTTTCTCTTAGCTTAGCATTCATATGCATTGGCAATTAATATCCTGAATGGAATGATTAAGCCAAAGCAAATGATCATCGCTTGAAAAGATATGAATCTTGCCTTGGGTTTTGGGAAATTCCTGAGAAGTGACACAACTTCAGGACCATGCAGCTCATTGTCGATGAATGCCACCATCTTAAGCCAATTAATTAGCTCTCATTAACTTTGCATGCATTAAACTATACTTAGCAAGCACAACTGGTCAGGAAATTCGAGCAAGCTTAGGCACAATTGTCAAGTTAGTAGTTGATTATCATCACATTTTTGGAAAGCCCCTTACCATGCCTTTCCTCACTTTTTCTATAAATAGGCATATAAATGGTAATGAAATCACAATTAGCATTTGAGCAAGCTTTAGTCATAGGTTATTGACTTAGCATTTGGCTTTGGTAACTGGCGAAGTATCTTCATAGGCTAGGATTTAGGTAGCTTTTAGGAGTAGTTAGCAGATAGTTGCAGTGTGTCATTACCATGAACACCCCCATTAGGCTAGTGTCACACAAGTCACAAATGACCTTTCTTGGTGAGATTTCCACTAGACATCTGAAAATAATGACAAAGAACAAACACTCCCTAGCTCTAATAGCCATGAAGTGGGTTCTAGGCGGGGACTATCTGGAGTATGAGGACAAGTATCGGGTTAATACCAACATCTGCTCACACTTTGTCACGTCCATGTTGGATATTGGCATCCCCAGGTCATTGGTGTTGAAGCTGGTTAAAGAAATTTTCCCCAATAAGTATTTGAATGGTCTTGGTGAAGTTTTTGCTAATGCTTCATATGGGGTAGGCTTGCCCATAGTGAGCGACCTTAGGCACTACATTGAAGAAGAAGCGATCATCCCGTGGTTTCTATTCTTGAGCGGATTTCACCTTCAGTCACAAAATAAATGCTGTCAAAGCGTCACCTGTGCATGAAATTTCCTCTTTCACCTCTATAACATGGTGGCATTCTATGACATTGAATGGTATACAAACTTCAAGAACTTGGTGTTCCCTCCGTCGTTGGCCATTGTTCCTGTTGATATCAATGTTGTTGTTGGTGGTGTGCCTACTGATGAAGACATAGTGGATGTTGCAATTGATGCATTTATTGCTACTGCACATGTTGTTGGTTGAAAATGCCTCTTTCCTCATTTTTTGCTCTTAAGGATACAATACCCATCTCCTAGTTTTTCTACATATGCCTGAAAAAGGCCTACGTATAGCATATACAAAAAGGAAGCAACATAGGGTATCTGCAGGATCATGATGGGCCAAAAAGTGGCAATATGATGGGTATTTGTAGGGTATGTGGCTGACAACTTTTTTTTACCCAAAATTGATGAAATGAAAAGGGTTTTTAAAGGAGATTCTTAAATTTCCAACAATACAAATTATGTTTTACTTTGAATTTAATAAATAATTATTATTTATTTTCTATTTGAATTATGACTAAAGTCCTGATTGATAGGATGATTCAAAAACATCTATAGCTTTCAAACAGAATCATATTTTTTCAATCCAAAATATCTATCACATTCTATGCTTCGCATACTATAGGATTAAAAAAATAAAAAATGAATTTCATGAAGTTTTGACCAAGTTAAGGTGGTCAGACATATGAGTTTTTATATTTTTTAAAATTTCTAATAAAAAATCCATAATTAAATATTTACTTGGAAAAAATTACAAAAATACATCACATTCAAACATGAGTCCTCTACTTATGTCTAAAATATTATAAAAAAATATTATCATTTTAATGTGGTTAGGTTGGTTAGACGGACACCTACTTCTTATTTTTCCTGAAATTTAAGTACTCTTTTAAATTTCAAATTTTCACCAAATAGATTTTTAAAAAAACCTACTAGTTTAGAAACTACATTCAATTTTCTATAGATTCTATTCTTACATATTTTTGAAACAATATATATAACTTAATCAAATTTCTATGTCAAGTTGCCTAACTCTGATTTTTCTAATTTTTTTGCCACTTAAGGGCCTGTTTTTTCCATGATGATCCTGCACATACCCCATATAGTTATATACTTTATTAATTATGGCCCTTAAGCCATTTTTCCATGTAAATATAGAAGCATATATATAATGAAATATAGCTTTATAAAATCCTTGGCTCCATTTACTCTTGGTATTCTACAATATGAGTTTTTGTTCTTTTCAGCATATGTATTTCATTTCTCCTTGCATGTAGGTATTATTTTCTACATTCACCTTGCTATGAATTGATTTTAAAAGACCGGCCAGCAAAAAAAAAATGAAAAAAAACACTATTAACATATTTACACCAGTAAAAGCATGCAACTTAATGGAACAATTTAAGATGAATCCCATTGACCAGAATTCCCAATGCCTCCTATTCCATATTTTCCAATTCAAAGGCATTATACTCTTTGCACTTAATTATTTTAAAGGGGCCTTCCCAAAGGCTATCAAATTTCCCATGCTAACCTGGCTTCACAACCCTTTCATTGAATTTTAGCATTAAGTCTCCACACTTTAGGCCTTAATTGGATGCCCTTTTGTCAAACCATCGCTTAACCACCTACTAGCAATTAGTCATGGCTATTAGGGACTTCTCGCTTTTTTTGAACTTCCTATAATTCGGCCAGTTGAACCTCCATGGCACCATTTTTCTCTATCTCGAGGGATTTCAGCAATTGGAGTGTTGGGATCTCCATGGATATAGGCAATAGTGCCTCTTTTTCGTACACCAGCTCATAAGGTGAAGTCTTAAGGACTTACTTAGGAGTTATGTGGTCTACCCAAAGTGTCGCTTAGAGGTTTTTATGCCATTCTTTCTAGTGTTCTGAACCAATCCTTTTGAGGAGTCAAACCAAGTTCTTATTTGTCGACTCAGCTAGGCCATTCCCTTGTGGGTAATAATTTGACGATGTCTTAAGGAATATTCCATTTGTTACTGCAAAGTGACATAACTTTGTGCCTAGAAAAGCTCTAGCATTGCCAGAAATGATAGTTTTCGAAGGGTTGAATCTTGTCACTAGTTCTTCAAGGAAATCCACTATCTCTGCCTCTGTTTCATTTTTAATCGGTACGGCTTCTATCCACCTTGTGAAGTAATCTATAGCCATTAGGATCTATCTGTGTTCAGCGCTAGAAGCAGGATTGATCATTCCAATGAAATCCATACCCCATTGTGCAAATGGCTCATCTGTCACTATAGGTTTGAGAGGCATCACAAAATTCTTTCTTCTCCCTGTAAAAAATTGGCATTCCTTGCAAGCTTTCACCAAGGAGTGCGAGTCATTGAAAAGTGTCAGCCAAAATTAACCCACACACATGATCTTGAGGGTGGTGGTCTTAGCAAAGAAGTGTCTGCCCTCAGCACTACTATGGAAAGTGTCGAGGATTCTTTTTTCTTTCCCTACAATAACACATCGCAGGAGGATACTATTGAAGTTCCTTTTGAAAAGGACCCCTTCAACTAGCACATATTCAAAATTCTACAATCAATAGTATCTCCTATTTTGGGGGGAAAGACCTAGTGGATACTTCCCTATTCACATAAATCTCACTCTGTCTATCAGCTAGTAGCCTCTGAACTCTAACTCATTCACCAGAACAAGTTCTGGTTGCTCTTCTTTAGGGTCCACTTCTTCATCATGTGCCAAGTATTCGCACAATCCTCTTCCTCGGATGGTTTTGGTGGGTTTGACTTCAATGTCATATTCGAGTATCTTGGTGATCCAATTAGCTCTTTTTTCTGTGATTTCTCCCTCCATGATGTATTCATGCACACTGGAATACGTGACATAAATTATCACTTTATTGTAGGAGATTAGATGGTGAAACTTATTAAGTCCCTTTACTATTGCAAACCCCTGCCTTTCGATGAAATTATAATTCATCTCATATTCCTTCAAGTTCCAAGAGTAGAATGCCATTGGATGTTCTCCCTTTCCTTCATTGTCTTTTTGAGTTAAGACAGTAGCTATACTTGACTTGCTATTGAATACATACATTATGAATTCCTTAGATAATTCTCTATTAACCAGTACAGGAGCTGAGGAAATAGCATCCTTAACTTTCTCAAAGGCTTCTCTGGCTTCCTTTGTCCACTTAAATTCTTGATCCTTTTTTAACATCAGGGTGATTGGCCCAATTATTCCTGCGAAGTTGGAAATAAATTTTCTAACAAAATTTACCTTCCCTAGGAAAGACTGGATGCCTTTCTTGTTAACCAAAAGGGGAAGCTCCTTTATGGCTTTCACCTGCTCAAGATCAATTGAAACTCCTTCTTTGGACACCATATGTCCCAATAGCTTGCCTTGCATCACTCTGAATACACATTTTTTTGGATTCAGGGAAACCCCCAACTCCTGGCATTTTTGAAAAACCATTTCTAAGTGATCAAAATGATCATCCCTAGATTTAGAGAACACAGTAAGATCATCCAAATTGATTAGGATATTCTTATTGATTAATTTGCTGAAAGCAATATCCATTGCCCATTCGAAGGTTTCCCCTATGTTGGATAGGAAAAAAGGAATTTTAGCATACGCGAATGTCCCCCACTTTGTAGTGAACGTAGTTTTGTGTTGATCCTCCTCTTTAACCCAAATCTGATTATAACCTGAGAAGCCATCTAGTAGGGAAAACATTTCTGACACTTCCATTGTTTGCAAGATTGACTCCATAGAAGGAAGCAGATAATGATCCTTCAAGGATTCTATGTTTAGGTCTCAGAAGTCCACACACAAGTGGATATCTCCATTCTTCTTTTGGACTGGGACCAGGTTGGATACCCACGTGCTATGCTTGATTGAAAAGATAATCCATGACTGGATTAGCTTTGTTAGCTCATGTGCCATTAGCGCTTCAATCTTGGGGTTCACCGGCCTCTGCTTTTGTCTGACTAGTTTTGCAGCTTCCACTAGCTCGATTGTGTGTTGGATGATTTCGGGATCATATTCCTTCAGATCATCATAGGACCAAGCCACTCTTCCTTCATACTTCTCACATAAATTGATGAGCCTTTCTTTATCATGATATGGGACATCTTTCCCAACTCAAATTTTTTTCCCATATATGACCTAAAGATCTATGTAGTCGCTTTTGTCCACCACAAACTTTCTCTTGTCATTCCTTGCATTGTCAGAATCAAAGAGGTTTTTGAGAGTGACCAATCCCTTCGAAATCTTGTTAGATTTGAGCTGAATGATTTGTCCCTCATATTCCTTAGCAACCTTTGGTTGGAGCTGATCGGCAAATTCTCCTAACTACTAGATAAATGAGGCAATGTGTTCATCACCATCAAACACTTTCCAACTTTGATCATTATCGGGAATCATCAGTCGGACTATCACTCATACAGAGTGCTTGTTATGGATGAGGTTGGAGGCAGGATCAAACTAGGATCTGACTACTACCATGCGATCCGTGTTGCTATTTTGTTCTTGGGGGATGGTCTAGATGTTGAAGGCTTCAAAACCCTCTACTAGGTCCTAGACTTGGTGCCAATAGGATCTCATGCAGACATTCTTTTCCATAGAAATTCCCTAGACTTGGTTGACTACCAGTTTAGAATCTTTGAAAACCATTAGTTGCTTGATGCCCATTCGCTCCGCAAGGCTTAAACCTTGTACTAGTCCTTCATATTCAGCTTCATTGTTTGAGCAATCGAACTGGAAGTGAAAAGACCTCATTTTCTTTTCATTATGTGGGGACATTAAACATATCCCAGCTCCTACGCCAGTCTTGCATCTTGATCCATCAAAGTGCAACATCCACAGTTTAGAGGCTTGACCACATTTGGATCCTTTGGCAACCTTTGGGAGCACTTAATCTTCATTGTAGATGACATAGGTGCCTGGCCCAGTAGCATGGTAGTTTCTGAAAGGGTCGGTATCTATATGCTCGCTCAAGAGAGCATCTTCTTGATCATCCTAATCTCCAACTACCCTCTCATCTTCTAGTAGCTCAAGGCAATACACTTATTGCTTGGTGATAGAGGTATGCTAAGCTTCAAAATTGATCATGGCTTCATCGGCTACATGTTATGAGTGTAAAGCTTTGGATTCTATCTTCATCTTCGCACCATGCTTAGTTCTAAGGATCAAATGCAACCAATCCAGGGAAAGGTATCCACCCACTTTTGAAGTAAATTCTTGAGATAAACAAAGGTTGAACATGGGGGGAAAATCTATGATCATAGTGTCTTGAGGCACAGTGATACTAGTGCAAGAAAATAGAGTCAATGGGAGTCCCTTGATGAAACCTACAGTTTTGACTCTGTTTCCATCAAGTTGCATCACTCCTCTTTTTAAGGGTTCATAGCTGAGTCCTAAAGCTTCAACTATTTGTTTAGGCATAACTATGGTGCTAGCACTAGAATCAATCATGGCATTGTGCAATAATTTCTCTGCTATAATGAGAGTTAACAAGAAGGATTGAGGCTTTGGCTTACCTCTTACTTCAGCAAGCGCTTTTGTTGTGTTGTTTGTAAAAACTTTGGTAGGGGATGGTTGATCAACAACCCTTGCTTTGGGAAATTGTTTCGTCGATGTCATGCTTACCTCTTCTTGGAGAGCCTTTTGTAATAGCATCTTCTGCTCTAGGATAGCTAGGATGTCCCACAAAGACACATTACCAGAGGATTCCTTTAATTGTTGCACCACATTGAAAGGTGGAAATTTTGAAGGTTTCTTCTCCTTTTCTCTTGTTATAATAATTTCCTTCCATGGCTGATATTGTGGCATTACTGTCAAGGTATTAGTATCTAGTTAGAAGCACTTTTAGGTTGCAGACTAGCTAGTTGCGGAACAACTAATTCACCTATAAATCTCCTCTTTGAGTGAGTGTTGTATTTAGATTGTACTTGCAGAATTTTAGATGTTGATGTATCATTGGAAAACATCGCTTCTTCTTCTTCCATCCAAGAAAATAGCATGTGGTCAGGAGTGATGTCTGCTTCTTGTTCTAGTGACATATCTTGCATTTGTGCGGTGAGCACCACATTGTCCATTTGTGAAGAGGTATACACAGATTTCAGGGGCTAACATTGTAGCTTAGTTGCGCTGCTCCGCCACCTTTTGTTGTAGGTTGTTGTGCGAGCAATTTTGGGGCATATGTGAATCACTGCAAGGAAATCACTAGGGGTTGGTGTCATTTTCTAAATTATTTTGACCCACGCTCAATTCTCTACTCGATCTTGGTGGAGCGCCTGTCAGTGGAGTAGGTACCAGCACTATTTAGTTGGTTGTCTGAGCTAATGGATTATTGTGTGAACCACCTTGGAACTGATTCTGCTAATATAAATACCATCTTCCTTGGTAATTCTGGTAGGCAGTCTTTGGAGGTGTTGATTGGTTTCACTTGAGGGTAGTTATGTCATTTGCCATAGTTTGCAGCAATTCCTTGAGATCACTCATTTCATTCTTAGAAGAGTCGAATGTAAAGGCAACACTTTTTGGTGCTGTCACATGCATGTTCATTGACTAGGGAGGTGCGGACACACTAGTCGATGTGACTTCCTAGGCAGGCATTGATATTTTGGAAAATATCAGCATGATGGGCCGAGGTGGCAACTTTCTGGAATCTATCAAATTATTCTCTGCCTTAACGGCGACACTGTAAGCGCCTAGTAGATTGGTCCCTACCAAAGACTGGATCATCATGGAAATGTCGAGGTTGATATATTTTAGGTAGAGCATGAATGCCAACTCAGGAGGCGGGCGGATAGTGACCTAGATCCTCTATCAGTTTGCATGGAATCGCGCATTGAAGTCTTTCATAGCCTCTTGGGAGGCTCATTTTATGGTAGATAGTTGATAGTACAATAAAGAGCAATCCCTGTCATTTGAAAATCTCTCATAGAATGGGTCTCTGAGCTCATCCCATGTACGGATAGCATTGGTTGGCAAGGTCCAGTACCAATCTAGCACCTTGCCTCAAAAAGAAGTTATGAGGAGCCTAAGCGCTACATTTTGAGCAGTGATTCCATGCACCAGACACACATTTGCCACATCTTGCAGATGTTTTGTGGGTGTTCTTGAGCTATCTTTGGTAAACTTGGGTATAGCCTTCAAAGCTGAGACCGAGATAGCAGCCCATACAATGGGTGCTACTAGCATTACGAGGGGACTTCTGGTGTCCCATGCCACATAATTCCTATTGGCGCTTGGCAACATGGTTAGCAGAACGGGTGCAGGAAGCAGAAAAATTACCAATTGATTTGTGGGTTGTACTATCCCTAATGATGGAACTAACAAACCAGGATTCTAATTTGTTGTTTGGGACCTAGTAATAGGCTGATGGATCATACACCCTCCTTAAGCAAAAATTCATTTAAGCTATGTGGGACCTAGTAATAGGTCGATGGCTCATACACCCTCCTTAAGAAAAAAATAATTTAAGCTCGGTCCCACCAGGTGTGCCATAAAAATAAAAACTATTGATGCCAAAAAATGGCAAGGTAATAGCCCTTTTATGGGAAACTCAGTTTATGGGGGACCTATTTTGCTAAATTGAGTGACTTCTAGATTTTAAAAGAGTCAGCTTCTTCTGTAGTTGGGGTTTAGAAAGGGAGAAGGAAAAGGAAAAAGATATAAAAATAAAAGTCTAACCTAAGGCGATGTGCGAAGACATAGATAATAGGCATGATAAATCATAGATCTAGAGGCCCAGTCAGCAATTTACGATGTCCCAGAAAGGCAGAAACTAAAGATTAAAGTATAAACAATTCATTCATTGACATAAAATAACTTTGCACACATATTTATTGACAAGAAGAATCACATGACATCATCTAAGACAACAAACTTGCATTCAATTATAGAAGTTTTGTAAATGAATCATCCAAACAATAGCAGCACAGTGTAAAGTTAATCAAATATCATAAGAAGAGAAAAAAGGCCAGATGATTGGCACAGTCTGTGACTCTTAAAGCAATAATTAAACAAAAATAACAAAGACCTGGTGTCCTTTTCTTATCTATGTTATTTCTGCAAAATCTTGGAACCCCTTCTCCAAAACAAAGAGGAGTATATATAGCTGAATGCTCCCACCGCTTTGGCGAATAGTAACAGAAAATATTTGAGAATCCTCGACAATCATGTAGAATCAAAGATTCCTCTTGGTCATTGCAATAGAAAACATCCCAGCCAAAGCATCTGGTCATTCCAAGTTCAGGTGCATCCTCTGCAAATGATGGCAATGGTTCCTGACAAGTTCATGTAGACAAGTGTCGTTACCCTACTAAAGTAGTTATGACACACGGCACAACGTCACGGTCCTTGGATCGCTCCATCCATTGTTTAAAAGAAAGAAACACCGAATAGACATGTGTTGACATTGCGTAGCCCATGCTCATCTTTTTCCCTCACTGTTGAAAGCTTTCACCAAGGAGACATGTGTAACCTGCCTCATCCTTTGTACCAACTGTGGGGCTTGCTAAAAAATGTGAAGATGATGCCACGTGGCATGTAGACGGAGCCTGACTCAAAAAGTGAAGGAAATCAGCTTTCAATTATGCACAAAGCAAACACGTGGCAGCACAGTGGGGTTGTTTTGAAATGTGAAGGGAAAAGATCCTTCAGGGAGCATAGAGCAGACACGTGGAAGAGGTAGTGGTGTTTATCAAAAAGGGACAAATGACTTTTCAATGTAATGTGTGGGCCGATACTTTAACAAAATAAAGCCCAAAGGGAGCTCGATGAATATTTATTCACACCCATCCCTTTGTACCATAATGACTGCAAGATCAAATTGTAAGTAATTGATCCTTTTCTTTGCATTCCATCCTTTTCATTAAGAACAACATATGTTTTTCCAATAGAATTCAGTCCATCCTCAATAGGATTGATTTTTGTTTTGTAGTTCCTAATAATAGTAGGCCATCGAAGACAATACCTATACACACTGTTCACACTCTTGATGTAGGTCTTTAGTTAATTTATGCTCTCTTTCAATCTCTTTTTTGCATTTTGATATCTTTCTTCCAAAGCCAATTGAATTTCGTCTTTTTCTGCTAATTCACTAGGTGACTATTCCCTCAATCTGTCTTCAATATACTCAATCAACACTTTTGGTAAAATACTTTTCAATTTGCTTAGATCAATATCATTATGAATTATGTAAATAGCTAGGGCATCTATAATCTCATCTTGTTCATATGATGGTCGAGACAACCATATATCTCCAATCTTCATCAACCCAACAGGTTGCTCAAGAATCTTTAACATCTTTTATTTAGTAGCATCTTCTTCATCATCATCTATTGATACTGGATCAAATGATTTTGCAATTTTTTCTTCCTTTTCATCTTTATTCTCCTCTATCTGTAGCTTCTTTGTTTGTGAAGGGGAACATGAACTGATTCTTCTTGCTTTCCTCTTTTTAGAGGAGAATCATGCCTTAGACATCACAACCAGACTGGAAACCACACCAGAATTCCATGCATTTATTTTCATTTTAAAGCATTCTTTACAAACATTTTCCTTTTTTGCTAGACAGTTTAGATATCAATAAACTGGCTTCCCAACTGGTATAGCTGAATTCCACACAACATTTTCTTTCAATGGTAATGAATTCAAAAAATACATCATCAAGCATATAACTAGATATCTGAAATGAAAAGGGTAATTGTCATTCTTTGTCATAGTTATATTTTCCATTAATTGATTTCTCAGCAACTCACAGAAGTCAAAATCCTCCTTTTTCTCAACCATTTGATGCGCAACATAAACGACAATCATTGAGGTAGAACCTTCCCTATTCTTGAAATAAATCTTATATGAAATGCCATATGCCACATACCTTATCATTGGGGTGATTATAGTGTGGATTATAAATTCCCTTTGATCTCCTATTACCCCAGTTAGGGCTTCAACCTCTTTGTTCTTTATGGACTTTATGATTGGAACGGGTCCATTATTGTATAATCCTATTATTGTTGCAATTGCTTCCTTCATGATCTCATAGGGTTTGTCAAAGATCATCTCATCACCTTGAAATGTGCCTAAAATAACCCAAACAATGTCCACATTTGAAAAGTATAGAAATTCACTCCAAATTACTAAACCCTTGTGCCCTAAATTTTTGATCATTTGCATTTGCTCAACTAAAAGAGTTTGATCTTGAGATTTCAAATATTTTCATGATCAAATTCATCAATCTGTAACTTACTCAATTTTTTCAATTCACTACTACGAGAATTAAATACCACCATTTCCTTTGACTCCATTGCTTTAGGATTGTTCTATGTACTTTCGCTTGCTAATGACCTTAGTTCTTTACTTCTCAACTCATTCACATCAAAAAGAAATAATTACTCAACCTTCCTTAATTAACTTATCACTTTCAGGGTTTCATCATAAAGGATAATTTATTTCTTGTGACATCATCATTTGTACTTTAGTCTGTCAATTCCTCCTTCCACCAAAGCTATTAGCCATATTGCAAAAAGGTTCTGCAAATCTTTTGTATTGCTGGTTTTCTACCAGAATTTTTTCCATTTCCTTTAGAATGAAAATTCATGTCACACATCCTTGTGTCATCACATGACACCACTTATACTAGGGGTTTGATAGATTTTTTTCTGACTACTCCGCCTGAAGCCATTACTGGATTCAATTCATAGAAGGGGTATTTGCACCAGATGCAGATACAAGATTATCTTATTTGTCCTTGTTCTCAAGTTCTTCTTTCTTTCTCCAAACTTTTTCCATTTCTCTCCTTACTTCTTCAAGATTTAATTTGTCTATAAACTTGTTCTTCTGTTCCAAATTTGATTTCTTCCCAACTTTGTTTTTAGAGGATTTTGAGATATATCTCAGTTTGTTGCAAGAGTGGAACACAACAAATATTTGATCAAGAGAGTTTGTATTCATCTTTTTCCCGCACTGATTAACCTTGTGTCCAAAAATATTGCACATGTAATAGTGTGATAGGTCGAATATATGCATTAGGAAACGGGCAGCAAACTAAAGAGTGCAAACAAACACCAAAACAACCTACACCTCAAGATTAGCCTAAGTTGGAATCAACACAAGATAAAAACAACAAATGAAACTTTATACCTTGTGTCAAATCGATTCTTTGGTTGGCCCTTCGATCTTTGATGTGTATGCTCCTTGGATGGCAAGATATGCAAACTAGATGATGATGTGAGGATGGATGGAAATGGATGAAAGCATGAAAATGACTAAGTGTAGATTGAGAAATAAAATTGTAAGAGTTAGGCTAGCAAAATGATCTCTCTCCCAAATGAGAGAAAAGAGGGGGTATTTATAGGAATTTTGAAAATTCCTAGAAGAGATGGATGGCCAAGATTGAGCCACCAAATATCAAAATATAGGGCTAAGGTGAGTTGAGAACTCACAAGCCCTCACATCTTGACATGTGGCATGGGGAGAGGCTTAAAAAAGATGAGGTGGAGATGAGGTGGAAGGATAGTATATGACATGGAGGGGGGTAAAAAGTACCTTGGGATTGGACAAAATCTCCTCATAAAGGAGGTCCTTGTCCCCATGTGGGTGAGAGGACATGTGAGGAATTAAAAATTCTTCAAATATTCACATGGGGAAGTGGAGTACCTTGCCCAAAAGGAGAAATCCTTTAATAAGGTTGACTTAAGGACACATGCCATAAATGGGAAGGGGATTAGGTTGGACTAACCATATGATTAAGGTTGTGCAAGTACTTAATTAGATGGACTAATGACTAATTAGAAGCAAGTGGGAGATTATGGAGGATGTGACCCTAATGATGATTAGGGGTGTGCATATGTTAACCATAGTTAATTAGAGGAAGATGAAGGAGTTAAAATGGATTAGAGACCAACTTGCAAAAGTTGGAGGATGTGACAATGAAAGAGAAAAGAGGAATTAAAAAATGAATTTTAATTCCAAAAGGGGAATATGACTAACTTAAATAAAATGGTGTATTTATTTAATTTAGAGGGGGAAGAGGGGTAAAATATTTATTAAATTAAATACTTTATGAACCCTATGTAAGATGCAAGGTATTAATTAAACAAATGATTTAATTAATATTAATAGAGAGGATAAGCAACTGGATGAATAAGGAGACATCCTTGATCATATGGAAGTGGTCAAATTATATGTCTACATTTTGCCCCTCTTCGAAATACTATTAGGATAATAAGGTTTCAAAGAAA